>OY390738.1:9728430-10928430 GCA_959613385.1 Geotrupes spiniger | reverse complement strand
GAAACTCTGACGAAGCGGAAAACGTTCGCGGTGAACAAGTACAAGTAATACAAGTTAATAATGAAAATGTAAAAATAAGCACTCTTTCAAAGGTACTTGAAGCGAAAAAATTTTACAAAGGGAACACGGCAATAGCTATTTGAAAAATTGATCGCGACAATAAAATCGAGGATTTTCTAAATAACAACTCATTTAAAAAACTTAATAAAAATCCCACGACGACCTCCCATAAATAATTAAAAAACAAATGATTCCCATGAATCCTCAAGCTCCGAAATTATACAGTTTAATTAAACTTCATAAAAACAACATGCCTATTAGACCAGTAGTAGCATACACCCAAGGCCCTTGTAGAAATTTAGGCAAATATTATTAATATCATCCTACAATATACAAATTTAAAATCTCAGTTCAGTGTAAAAAACTCTTCAGATCTAGTAATCTTCCACGTAATAATGGCATTTGACGTTACTAATTCTTTAGCATTATACCGCCTAAATAGATAGTTAATCTAATCTCAGAACTATTTACCCACAATAACACTAATCGGATAATTTCGTCATAAATCTTAAATGCTTTAAACACGTGCCTCAACCAAAATTCCACTCAGGAAGAAGAAAGACAATAGGAACAGGGGCCATAAAATGACCAGATGGCACATTTACGGACCCAGGAAAAGAAATTTTAGAGATTCTGGCAGAAACTTTAGAGATTCTGGCCGAAACTCACTTCCCTGCTTCTGAGCGATGAAGTAACCGTCAGCCCGGCCCCCATGTGTCGAGACAAACGACCAAAAAAAGAGGACTGGGTGGCGCTGAAAAAAGTCGTCTCATATGAGACGGTTAGCTGGGCGGTTAAGTCCCCCCAACCGTTCAAGACACCGGGAGGGGATGGTATCCTACCGTTACTACTGCAACAAGGACGGAGACATTGATCCCCTACCATATTAGATTGTTCGGAGCTAGTCTAGCATGAAATTATATTGCATCCAGGTGGACGGAGGTGAGGGTGGTATACATACCAAAGGTGGGACGAGTAGATCCACACCCAAAATCCTTCAGACCCATTAGCCTGATGTCCTTCATTCTGAAGACCTTAGAAAAGGTGGTTGATGGGTATATATGGAGGGAAGTACTAGTGACTAGTCCCCCGAATTTCCATCAGTTTGCCTATCAAAAGGGCAAATCAACAGACCTGGCGCTGAACAATCTTGTCGGGAAGATTACCCAATCCATAGAGTGCAAAGGGATTGCGGTGGCTGCCTTCCTTGACATAGAAGGAGCGTTGAACGCAGCACTACCTTTATCCCTTTCTAAAGCTGTTGTAGCGAGAGGGGTGGCGCCTATTGTGGCTGACTGGATAGGAGCTATGCTCAAGGCCAGAACAATGACCACATCATTGTGTGGAGAAACGGTAAGATTTAGGGCGGTAAGAAGCTGCCTACAAGGAGAGGTTCTTTCCCCCCTACTGTGGACTCTTCTGGTGGACGATCTACTTGCCATTGTCAGCACTTTGGAGGTCGACATGCAGGCCTTTGCTGATGATATTGTTATTCTTGTAAGAGGTACTGATGAAATAATCATCTCTGAAATACTGCAAGAAGCGCTAAATGTCATACAATGCTGGTGCGAAGGGAAGCAACTAGCCATAAACCCTCGTAAAACAGTTATTGTTCCATTCACCAACAGGAGGAAGTTTGAGAAGCTCAACCCACCCATACTGAAAGGTGAAATGATACCATTGGCGGAGGAAACAAAATATCTAGGGGTGACACTAGATAGAAAGCTCAACTGGAACTCCCATATGGAAAAAATGACACACAAGGGTAGACAGGCACTTTGGATGTGCCGTAGAATTTGTGGAAAAACGTGGGGATTAGTCCCCAAGCAAATGTACTGGCTGTACGTGGGGGTTATTAGGCCAATCATTACGTATGGCTGTATTGTCTGGTGGACGGCCTCCTCACGAAGGTCAGCCAGAGTAAAACTGGTAAGCCTGCAGAGAATGGCCAGCATATCGGTAACTGGGGCGCTAAGCACCACGCCGTCAGCGGCCATGGAAGTGCTACTGGATCTTCCTTCTTTGCATATTTTGCTGCAAAGTGAGGCCAGGAAGGCAACACATCGAGTTCACAATGCGGAGAAGCAAAGGCCGTAGACATTGGCCTTCATGCGGAACAGGCTGTCGACCGACATTGAAGCGGATGACATCCTGGGTATGAGGGCTGATACAATGTCTACAATATACAGCTTCGGATTGCCTTAGTTCCCACTAGAGACGAATGGGAGCGTAATCAAGTCGCCCTGTTACAGGCAGATTCGAGCTGGTTTACGGATGGCTCTAGGACAACTGAAGGAGCAGGGGCTGGAGTGTTCTGTCGCAAGCCAAGAACTGGATTAGAATTCAGCCTTGGCAAGTATCTACCTGATGAAGCCACTGTATGGCGAAACAATTGTAGTAGAAATACAATAAATATAGTATATATACAATTTTTGTTTTAATTTGATTATGGAGTTGCAATAAGTATCGCGGAAATCTATCCGAGTATTATTATTATTATTGTAAAGTTAAACATGTTATATTTTCATATAAAGTAAATTTATAAATAATTTACAACCATGTTTTTATTTTAGATTTTAGCTGATTTTTCAAATTCTGCTGTGACTTAATAAATACATAATTTAATATCGGCATATCGATACACACTATTATTGAAGCGGAATCAAAATGCATGTATTTCGTCTCGATACGGAAATGTATCGAAATTTAATTTTAATCCTTGACATTATCCTTAAGTGAACATTCTAATGTAAACATTGTGACATTTATTGAAAATTATTTTTTGATTATCATAATTATCGTGTGACATGCACTTTGGGAAATAATTCAAATGCATGTCAATTTAATGGTTTAAACTGCGTGTAGATTCAGATTAATATGCATGCGGGGTAAAAGGATGGCTAATTAAAAAAAATTATATATATTAGGTCAAACGGTAGCAAGCCGCATTTACAGCAATGGCGTTGTTCAAAATTAATTACAATTGCTATTCTGATGTCAAATATTTGCAACTGTTATTTGTTATGTGCCATTATCTCGGGTTATTGCCGTTTTGCTACGATAAAGGCAATCGCTTCGTTGTTAAGAATTCCTATAAATATTTGGGGATTTGCATCTCAATCTTGTCAGTCGTTGGATATGTAGTCTCAATCGTTGGAAGAATATTTTTGCTATATGACTTCTTGCCAACAACTATAATTCTCGTTGATGCAATAAGTGCCACCATAATAACAATAGCCTGTTCGACGTCAGTATGGTGTGCGTCAGTATCACATTCAAAAGATTTAGAAAATTTCTTCGTGCAGTTGATCGCAATAGATAGGCAAATGAGCGACGAAGGACCTGGCAAACAAAACAAAATCGATAAGTTTTATTTGGAATTAATTGTCGGGCACGCCTTTATAATGACATTTTATATATACTACGCGTATTATTTCAGCGTTAACATCGGAATCAACTTTCTATTATACGTTTTTCAATGTCTGCAGAGCTACCACGCGTACATGCTGACATTTTTGATCAGGAACTGTGCGTTGTTAGTGAAGTACAGGTTTGAAAACCTGAACGAGTTGATGGGGCGCAACTTAGTAGGAATTTCGTACATGAAAAGCGACATGAACGCTGGTTCGAACACAGCGAGATTTTCCAATTCCGATCTCTGGGATGTGAAGGATCTCTCCAAGATATACAGCCGACTGTGCGAACAAGTGGGTCTCTTCAATAGGATTTTTGGACTGCCGATGATGTTCACGTGTGGCTACTTCTTTTCCCAGTTGGTGTTCTCGTTGATTTTGTGTATCGTATATTATTTCTACGAAGGAAAAGACGTCGATGGAACTATTTTTGGCCCACAATTGATTATTGTGAGCTTATTTTGGGCCGTCAAAGTTTACGTAAGTATTTCGATGAAGTAGTATATTGTTTATCAAGGGCGGAAAAATTAAGATTTCAACGAGGGAAGAGTTAGCGGCCCGACGCCAGTGGTGAACACATTATTTTTTGCACAACCCAATAATGACAAAAATTCGAATCCATTTCCTTGTATTTAATAATAATTATGAATGTTTATATTACAATTCACTAGTAATGTCAATTCACAAAGTAGAAACTACCTTAGAAACCATAGCAACCAACATTTCAGCCCGCTGCGCCGGGCGAACAAGCTCTTGTTTGCCCGCTCTGAGTTCGGATTAGTCGGACGGAAATCCGTCATTTTTCGTTAGTTACGTGTGTCTAACATGGCACACTTTCGAACGGGTTGTGCAAAAATAAATAATTCGTATCGGTGCATTGAGATGTTTTGTCTTCGTTTCTATGCCATGTTAGTTCCAAATGGCCATTAATCTATAATTTATCAATTCCATGCAGTTGGACAAACCACTCATGTTTTCATTTAAAAAATCAAATGCGGGATTGGCTGAACGAACACGATGCAGAATTTGAGGAAATTTTATGAAAAGCAATGGTATGTGATGAAATCTTTAAAAATTGTTAATAATCGCCGATATGTAACTATTAGGTCCCACACGTTCATATGTGGATTTAATTAAATTAATTTAGATCCGCACAAACCGTGTAAATATTTGTCACAATTATTTTTAAGTATGTAGAATACTTTTATGTTAGTCCGCACGACCCTCTCCAGGTACAGATGGTGCCGCCGATGCGGCCAGGTAACGGTCGGTTCGGTCATTTACAGTTTATTACTTGTTTTGCAAATTTAAAATCTAAAAACTCTTGTAAGGCCACGTACAAGACGTTATGTATTCTTAAAACATTTGCGGCCCCAATTCCCGTTTATAAGCCGTCATTTCACGATTGCCGCACTTTCATAAAGGCGGTTGTAAATAACCAATTTACGAATATTCAAATTATTATTACCACGACAACAGTCAAAGTATCGCATTACCTCGACAACAGTTAACGTAACAACATTGTCACGACACCAGTCGAACAGTTCGTATCAAGACAACAGTCTTAATAGTTACACTCAGTAACACATCCAGTGTATCTTCATCAGTGCCAATTGTAATTGAGCAAAGTTGTATATTGTAAATATTAATAATAGTTAAAAGAGTTTATCTGAACAAGCCTTCGAACGATTGAATAACTCCCAAACGGTAGCAACGCAGATCATTTGGCGTAAGATACGTGAGCGAGATACGTAATCGAAATTGTCGTCGATTACACGCAGTGCCTTGTCCACATATCGCAAACAGTAACAGATGAGAGATTGATACATGATGTAATTTTATAAAATCTAGTTTTAGGACTGTTGTTTTGGTTAAAATCAGCTAGTTGATGAACATACTGTACGGGTGGGTGATTTAGTAGTGCATAACGTAACAAAAGTTTTGAGAAAATGTTAAGTATTATTTTTTTCCTATTAATAATAAAGTAATCAAATTACCATTGCGTATAGAAAATCTGGAAAGCTTCTCCTGCAGTTTAACAATACATCTGTGTTTCGAAAGTTTTCCAAATTGCCTTACGAGTTAGATTTGCGGAAAGGTATTTACATTTGGTTGGCCAAATGCCCAAAAAAGTGACATTGTCGCCATTTATACAAACCAAAATATTTCTAAGACAATAATTTACCGTGTCATTAAGGAATGTGAGGAACTTTGCCCGCAAGTTTTGAATCATGGCTTCAGAACTTCATTGAATCTGCAAGGAATAGAAAATGAGTTTCAACGAGAAGATGAAGTCGAAGATTTCACATTTCCCATATGACAGCAAAGAGGGAAATTAGTAATTTAAATAATAATAATTAAATAATTAAATAATTTAATTATTGTTTTCAATAAAGGGATGTATCAAAGAGCTTTCGTATAAAAATATATATGTAGGTGCTAAGAATTAATTTTAACACTTCCTTTAAATTTGCAGATGCTGTTGATATCTATTATATCCGCTTGTCATGGAGCATCCGAAAAGGCGAAGGAAACCGCCGATATTTGCTACAAATTACTGCAAGAATTGACAAACGATAATGGATTACTACAGGAGAAGTGCTTACGTGAAGATTTGTCTCTCCTGGCGATGCAGTCGTCAACCAGGCCTCCTACGTTTTCCGCCGGGGGTTTCTTCGTCGTAGATTACACTGTCTTCTTCGCCATTATTAGTTCCGTGACGTCGTATTTGGTTGTACTTATACAATTTAACTGAAGTGCTCTGTAAAGTTATCCCAGTCATTATGATTGTAATTTAAAGTATTTATTAGAAGGTTTTTTTTTATAAAAGCGCGACTGGTTGCTTGTAGTGTACGTTATGTATGTTACAATGAAGGTCAGAAATACGTCACCGAATCCACATTATCAACAAACTACGTGGGATATGACTTCGAATTCCACGGGAGGGAGCGCGACAAAGTTTGAGTTGACCACTGCGTAGCGCGTTACGCCTAAACAAACAACTTAGGAATTGAATTAGCAACAACGTAACCAAATAACTCAATTAAGCAACCACAGCTTTTTAATAACAACCTACTTTTGATGTACATTCGATAGGTTATGAAATTGTATATAACTTCGCACGCATTTTTCACATGCACAACTTGTGCACTTATTGAAGGTTATTTCTGATGTATTTTCTTAATTTTTCTAGTCTTTCTTCGAATATAACGAACAACTTGCTTACGACTATTTAACCTACATTTATGTATACAACTGAAGTATTTTCTAACCAATTTACAATATTTTTATAACTCGAGCAATAATATCATAATTTTTTGCTTGTCATATATCGTTTTATTTTTGAATACAATTAATTTCATACGACAAAGCTATCTTTTCCATAAATTGAACAATTGAATCGAACAATTACGTGTTCGTATTTCACATTCTTCTAAGAAATTAATATATTATGCCTGCAGTTCTATATATTTAAATTAAATTAAATTATTCCCCACATGATTCCCTGGCATTTATTGCTTTTATCTCGAACCTCGGTTGTGTTAACTTGCAGCAAATTAGTTGTTCTTTTCGTGCGTTGAAAAACGTTTTTCAAACGTCTAGTTTCCACTTTCCACTGGAATTAGCCAAATGTCTGTGCAACAGGTTGAACATTTTTCGCCAAAAGTATTTTCTAATAGGAAAATATCTGGAACAAACAAGCGCCGCGTTTAAGAAGGGTGGATTTGCGTTAATGAAGTTTCATATTTAAATACAGAGCAAAAACGCAAGATTAATTAATATACATGCGAATTAATTTTAGAAGAAACGAAATTATGCATCAGGTTGGAGATGATGTTTCTATATTATAATATAACTTCCATAATGTATTGGAAAATGACACAAGAACTATGTGAGTTTATTTTAAGTCAAATTCCTGTAATAATTTCACTTTAAAGGTATCATGTTTTAATATAAAATAAATAATATATATCCACGTTCTTACTTACCATCTGAATTGCGTCTTATTTCGGTATTGAATTGCATTTAAGACTTTATCATGTTAACTTATGTTTTGACAAAAACTGTCCATTGACTTTAAATATTTTATTTCAAAAGAGAAATTTAGTAAAACCTTGCTTTTCAATTTTCAACGTCGTTGTTAGGTGAGCCTCGACTGAGTTTTGATTAAAAAGCTTTCTACTTATCCACTTATCGTATATTATGTTGTTTCAATTATATTTCAGTTGCGCGTTAACGTAATAGAATAAAGTGCGTATAAATTAAATATTAATGTGTACTAAATGTGTCATTGAACGCTAATTAAATTAAAAATATATAGCTACATACATTATGTCGTTTGGGTGTAGACGTACTTACGCAATGATACTCAACACACATTACAATTCATATTGTGATGTGAAATATTTGCAACCGTTACTCGTCGTGTGCCATTTTATCTTGGGTTACTGCCGTTTTGCGATGCCAAAGGAGGTCGCTTCCTGCCCAAGAATTCTTATAAATGTTGCGGGATTTGTATCGCCATATTGATAATCATTGGAAACGTAGGCTCGATCGTTGGAAGAATTTATTTTATGTCTGAGTTCTTGCCAACAACTATAATTCTCGTTGACACCATAGGTGTCACCATAATGACAGTGGCCTGTTCTTTGTCAGTATGGCGTGCGTCAGTATCGCATTCAAAGGATTTGCAAAACTTCTTCGTGCAGTTCATCGCCATCGACAAGAAGATAAGCAAAGAAGAACCTGTCACGTCCGATCACATGATCGATCAGTTTTACACGGAATTAATTTTCGCGCACGCGTTTATAATCCCATATTACGTGTATGACGCGTACTATTGGAGCATTTCCATCGGAGTTGAATTGTATTTACTATACATTTTTCAATGCCTGCAGAACTACCATACGTTCATTCTGACACTTTTGATCAGGAATTGCGCGTTGCTGGTCAAGTACAGATTTGAAAACTTGAACCAGTTGATGGCGTACCACTTACTAGGAAGTTCATATAGAAAGAGCTATACGACTGTTGGTGTGTGCATTGTGGAGTTTTCTAATCTCTGGAACGTGAAAGATTTCATCAAGATGTACAACGCCCTGAGCGAACAAGTGCGGCTTTACAATAAAATTTTCGGTCTGCCCATGATGTTCGTCGTGGTATACTTCGTGTGCCAGTTGGTGCACTCGTTGGTGTTTTGTATCGTGTACTATTTCTATGAAGGAGAAGAAATACGTGGAGCTCGTTTTGGCCCACAGTTGCTTATTTTGTGCTCCTTTTGGACCGTCAAAGATTTTGTAAGTATTTAGAAATGTCAATTTAAAGTATTCATTGATGCAAATTATGCTTATTTCGGTTATATCAGTGTATATGAAATATACAAGCACTTGAGGTGAGTACAATTCATCATTGTGGTGCGCCAATCTGCATTTTTTCGCTACTACACGTACCTTGTCACCTCAACGACCATTTCATAAAATATTACAACATTATATGTACAAATACACTTCATGCTTAACGAATTAACTTAAATTGGAAGTACATCCATATCGTATTTTTTTATTAAATTTTAAACCTATTTTAATTAACAGTTTGTAGATACAGCGAGCAGCGCTATATAACACATCGTAAGCGATTTTTTCGTCCAGAACGAAAAGTGAGATTCGGCCTGTGGTTACAAATAAATAATTTCGAAAGTTATACAGACTAAGAAAACAGGCTTAAGAGAAAAACTAGGGTTGAACTGTTTAGAACAAATTAAAGAAAGAGCCTAGGGTAGCGTTGAGTTATGATTAAAATTTTAAATGGACATATGAAGCAAAGGTAAACAAAAATAATATAGAAGCAATTTAGTGGAATGAGGAGATAGTGAGAACTAATAAATGTACTGACTGTGAAAGTGCGATGATACCGGCGACAAAAAGAGAATTAAATAAATTAATAAATAAACCCAACTCAAAATGTTCTACTCCGGAGAGTGGAATCGTATGAGTAAGTAATAAATAATTTCCTGGCCGATTCTCACGATATTTACAGAATATTTGTCATTACAGCCTATAGTTAAACACCAGAACGTTATAAATAGAACTAATAAAAATCATAAACATTTTAACTTTTATAATATTATCCATTTCCAATCAATAAAACGCTATATTTCGGTCATCAATTATTGCAAATAATTAAGTAAGTTTCTGCTAAGTGTTGTTAGTGCAACAGCCGCTTTGAGTGCAGTTGTTAGCTCATAACAATACATTCAAGTCCAGTTCAAAGCCTGCGTTTTGTTCAAACGGGTTTCTATGTTTTTTTGGTATATTCGTGACTAGTTATTATTTATATTTCTTAATTGTACTGAAATACATTTTTTGGGTGTTTATAGCTCGAATTATTTTAAAAAGCAAACCACTGTCGTTTGTGTATTAATGGTTTTTACTGCTTTTGTTGTTAGCTGCGCCCTCGATGATTTGCTGTCGGTCAAATGTTAATCCGTTCGAAAGTGTGCCATGTTAGACACATGTAACTAACGGGAAATGACGGATTTCCGTCCGACTAATTCCGAACTTGGAGCGGGCGAACAAGAGCTTGTTCGCCCGTCACAGCGGGCTGAAATGTTGGGAGCTATGGTTTGCTATGGTTTTTATCGTAGTTTCTACATTGTGAATTGACATTACTTACTAATGAATTCTAATATAAACATTCATAATTATTATTAAATTCAAACAAATGAATTCGAATTTTGTTCATTATTGGGTTGTGCAAAAATAATGTGTTCACTACTGGCGTAAAACGATTTCAACTCGTGCAGTATCGGCCCTCCTTTCGGTAGGGCTGCTCGGCCCTTGTTGAAATCTCCATTTTTCCGCCTTTGATAAACAATATACTTGGAAATCTAATTGTTGCTAATTTTAAGAAACTTTCGTAATTCCGTTGGGAAATAATAATAAGGAAGAAATAAATAATAAAAATATATCAAAAATGCTTTAAGGTACTAGAAAAAATGTTAATCGTATATTTTTGTATTTTAACACTTTTCGTTCTAGATATTCATTAGGGTTAATGTTTTAAAGAATTCTAAAATTAAAAAGAATATGCTAAATTGATATAATTTTCAAATATGGAACAATGGCAGAAAATCAAAATTGTCTAAAATACTAAAAACATTGTAAACATTGCGATAAATTTTGAAAATATTGTCAAAATTGGCAATTTTAAGAATATTTCCAAAATTTCAATTCATCAAATCATTTTTTAAATTTTCACAATTTTCAAAAATAAACCAAATGGTGAATAAATAAAAATTGCGACATTGCAAGAATGTCAAAATTGTTGTAAATGATGTAATTAAAAAAAAAATTAAGAAAAACACAATAAATAACATTTGCAAGAAACAGAAAAATGAAAATTGCAAAATTGTGTTAATTATTTAATTTTTCCCCTTTCAATATTCCACAAAGAAAATCAGAACTCATTTTGTCATCGTTTTACAATTTTGATTTAGTTACATTTTATACATTTCCTAGCTTCATAGCTATTGCCACATTTTTCATTGCATCAGTTTGATAACTGAATTTTTATTTGTTTACATTTTTTGATGGGATTTTTCGTATTTTTGAGAATTTCGAAAATTGTTGTTTGTTGAAATTTTATTGCATTTTTGAGTGTTAACGATTTTGTAAATTCAAATTAAAAATGATTTACATAGATTCCTAGCAATAGGACGCAAAGAACAATTAATATGATATCGCAGGTTCGAAAATCAATCAGTTGGTTGTAAAATTGTTGCTCATCATGTGCGCATCGATCTATTGAAGTTTTTGTCAGGTGGCTTGAGCGAGAGCACCCGAAGACATCCGAATCAATATGTGTAGAATGTTTGTAAAGCACAGGGGTTGGGTTGGGTTGGGTCATTTCTATTCAATGTTTGTTATAAATTAATAGACTGTTTTATTTTTTTAAGTTTATGATTTCATATAAAATAATTTCATATCAATTAATTAAATTTCTGAATAATTCATATCACCGTTTTTTTAATCTGAACTAGTCGTAGCTTCTTTTAGTTTATAATTGCAGCTAGAACGTTGGGAAAGTTAACTTTACTTCGAAACCATTTCATGTGAATTTATTACATAAGACTTTTAGAATTTACAATATTTTTTATTAAGTCACAGTTTCACCACAATTAAGACTACTTTTCCTACTCACACATTAACGCATATTCTCTGACTGCATGACTTCTTTTGTTCAACTGATTTGGGTCCTCGTTATCAGTTATCAATTTGTTGAAATGAACATGACATTAGCCTCGGTTTCATGCGACAAATCGAACAATCGGCTATCACTGGGAAAAGCTTAAAATGAACAATTAATCCTACAATTCGTAAAGCAATCGTTTCTGTTGTGTGTTTCCTAAGTGAGCTTCTCGGGAAGCAAATGTTAGCCAAATGTCAACGAAATCAATTTAACGCAATGATTCATATATATATATAATATATATATATATATATATATATATATATAATATATATATATATATATATATATATATATATATATATATATATATATATATATATGTTGATAGTTAACGTTCGTGTCCTCTTGTGTGAATGAACAAATATTCTTTGGTAATTAGGACAGTCCACAAAATAAAATAAAGCTATTTCATTGCTAACGTTTCGCCTTTAATTTTAAAAGCTTCATCAGAGCTACAATCAACAATTAACACAATTACAATATAGGTATAATTAAAAAAAAAAAAAAAAAAAAAACAACTAAACTCACCTCTGAAATAAATTTCTTAAAACAATAATGACGATGAAAGAGTTCATAAATAAAATCAATACATATTCAATAATAACAATCAATTCCATACACTTTTGCGACATACGTACAAACTGCTAGTAAGAATATTAAACATAATTTATTGAAGTGACAGAAATTTTATCAAGGTGTTTCTTTTTTTGAGGTTTTTTTCCAATTACAGCGGTAAAAATAACATCTAAATCCTCATTGAAAGAGCTGATCCATATGCAACACAATATACAACACATTTATCTCCAATGAAACAATTAATTAAGGAAACGAGCGCTACCACAAATCATTATACACGATATTCAAATTGTAACCATCAGTTCTAATATTTATGTTGTTCGGCTCACAATTGATGTAAATTTTTTCCAATATTAGACGCTTTGATAGATTCTGTTCGGTATCTAAAATTTTCACATTATCCCAATCAAAATTATGGTTTAAGTTAAAGTGATGTATCGCGAGTGCTGTTTTTTGTTTTTTCTCACGATATTTCTCAAAACAGTCTTGTTTGTGATTTTGTAGCCGCCTTTTCAAATACTGTTTAGTTTGACCAATATAGATTCCACTACAGTCCTTGCAGTTTATTTTGTAAATTATATTTGATCTAAATGGTGTAGGAGTTTTGTCTTTTATTTTTGTGAACAGTGATTCCAACATTTTAGTGTTATATGTGACTAAATTACAATTTTCATACTTTAGCATTCTTTTTAATGAGTTTGTAAGTCCCCTAATATATGGTACTCTGAAGTATCTTTTCGTGTCAGTTGTCTGCGTGGTCGTATGTACGGTGACATTTTCCCTATCTGTGTGACTATATAGAATATTATTTATAAAATTTATGGGATACCCATTTTGTTTTAACAGTTCTGTTATGTTTTTAAGATTCTTCTTATGAAATATTTTGTTGCTCAATTTGAGTATTCTGTTTTTTAATTCTAAAATAACGTTCTTCTTTAATTTGAAATCATGTTGAGAGTGAAAATTTAATATTCTATCCGAGCTAGTACTTTTTTGATACCAATCGGTTATTAAACTGCCATCCTCTTGTCTTACTATTGTTGTGTTATATATATATATATATACGAAAGATGGTCTAATCTTACACCTCAATGGTGTAGTGAACATTAATTAATACAGGTCCATGAAGACTAACTGGTGGATCGCTAGACAATATTGTTTCTGGGTTATTACCCTTCGTCAGTAGCGATTACCAAGAACCTTAGTTGTTGAAATACCTTTACTTAATTGTAGCAATCCTTTTATATGTTGACACTGGACGTTTGACAGTCGTCTCTTGTTTAGTCTCCGCAAGGTGTTAGACAAGGTATCGTCTCGTCAGTGTTCTGTTGTCAGTGGTTCGTTAGGAGTGATTGGCTCGCGCCAAGAAGTTTTGATGGTCACTACATGTAAAGGTATTTCAACAACTAAGGTTCTTGGTAATCGCTACTGACGAAGGGTAATAACCCAGAAACAATATTGTCTAGCGATCCACCAGTTAGTCTTCATGGACCTGTTTGAATTAATGTTCACTACACCATTGAGGTGTAAGATTAGACCATCTTTCATGTATATATATATATATATATATATATATATATATATATATATATATATATATATATATAATCGTTGATGTTATCTGCCAGTCGAAATTTTCCATTTATCGTAAATTATTCATTGTTATTCTATTTACCGTACAATATATCATGTATGTACGTTGGGGAAACATGTCAATGCGTGCCAATGTAAATTATTAAAGTGCATGTAAATGAGATTATTGTATACATGTAGCGTAAAATTAAGGTAATTAAAATATATACATACATACATTAACTCGATCAGCAGCCAGCCGTGCTTACAGCAATGACGTTGTTCAAAACTAATTACAATTGTTTTTGTGATGTAAAATATTTGCAACCTTTATTTACTCTGTGTCATTATCTTGCGTTATTACCTTTCTGCGACGCCAAAGGAAATCGCTTCGTCGCTAAGAATTCTTACAAATATTGGGGGATTTTCGTCTCAACCTTGACTGTTGTTGGATATGCAGCCTCGATTGCTGGAAGAATATTTTTTGTATATGACTTCTTGCCGACAACTGTAATTATCGTAGACGCCATGGGTGCCACCACAATAACAATGGCCTGTTCTGTGTCAGTATGGTGTGCGTCAGTGTCGCATTCAAAAGATTTGGAAAACTTCTTCGTGCAGTTGATCGCAATGGACAAGCAAACAAGCAATGAAAGATCTGGATACCAAAAAAAGATCGATCACTTTTATTTGGAATTAATTTTCGGACACGTATTTGTGCTGCTTTTTTATATATACGACGCGTATTGTTGGAGTGTTAGCATCCAACTCATGTATATACTATACATTTTTCAAGGTCTACAGGATTACCACGTATTCATTTCGACAATTTTGATTAGGAACTGCGCGTTGTTGGTGAAGTACAGATTTGAAAACCTGAATCGCCGCTTACTGGGAATTTCTCACAGGAAAAGCGTCAAGAAGGCCGGTTTGAGCATAACGAGATTCTCTAATCTTTGGGATGTGAAAGAGCTCTCTAATATGTACAGCAGACTGTGCGAACAAGTGGGTCTTTTCAATAAGATTTTTGGGCTGTCGATGATGTTCGCGTGTGCCTACTTCGTTTCCCAGTTGCTGTTCTCGTTGATTTTGTGCATCGTGTATTATTTCTACGAAGGAAAAAACATCGATGGGGCTCATTTTGGCGCAGAATTGATTATTTTGAGCTTGTTTTGGGTCGTCAAAGATTATGTAAGTATTTTCGATAAAACGGATAATTTATATGTATTCGATTTGACATTGAGAATTTTAAATTATACATGGCTACCGATTGCAGTGATAAGAAATCATGATTTTTGTTTGGTAGCTATATCTTCGTGTATGAAACGTACGTGCATTCTGAGGTGAGTATCTGTTATCTACGCACACAATCTCCAACGGCTTTACGACGTCCACATTAACCAAACAACCATCAAGACATAAAATTATAAAGCAATTCCTCTGCACTACATGATTCACAACAAATCTTATGTTTGAAACATATTTAGTTAATGTTCCAGATCTGTCTTATAAATAATTTCCTAGTCGACTACCACGACTCTAACAAAATAAAATTATAAAAGTTCCACGATTTTAAAATCAGTTAGGCTGATAATTCGGTAACAGTTTTGTCTTTAAGAGAAGGGATTTGTTTACGTCTTTTTAAATGCAGCATGTTTCTTTGCTATTAAAAAATTAACATTTTCCACATATCTTTTCTTTGAGTTTAATCGAAGAGTCAAGGCATCGGGGGCCCTTTGCACATGCACCGCATGTGCATGTTTTTTTTAATAATCTAGCCTATAAAAACTTTAACAGAATAAATTTATGAATGCAACGTGTTTACAAATAAAAATATAACGGGCTTTTTTTTTTAATTTGGCGTCGAAGTTGGACATGGGTTTGCGATAGAACGGCATGTGCATCGCACTGTTGGGGTAATGGTATGGGGTGCGATTGCCTATGGAAGCACATCTAGTCACCTCTAGTCTTTGTTAGAGGCAATATGAATGCTCAACGCTACATCCATGACATTGTAGAGCGCCATCTGCTACCCTACCTTGCGACCATGCCAAATCCCATATTCCAGCAAGCTAACGCCCGTCTTCACGTAGCTCGCGTCAGTCTAGACTTCTTTCAAGCTGCCGACGTTAATCTTTTGCCATGGCCCTTCCGTTCACCTGACCTCTCACCAATTGAGCATGTTTGGGATGCGATGGGTAGGCGACTCTCCAATTTAGCAAATTCTCCGCAGACGTTAGATGCTCTGAGACATGAGGTACAAGTAGCCTGGGATGATGTGCCTCAAGCAGATATCGACCACCTGATTAGATCCATGCCTAGACGGCTAAATGAGTGTACGCGGCTTCGAGGTGGTCAAACACACTATTAATAAAAATTCGTTTGTCTTTTCTTTTTTAACTTGAATTTTTCATTGATTGTTCCTCTATGGTGGCCGACTATGTGGTGTTAAAATTATTAAAAAATCCAAATCCTTCTTGGTGTTCGGATTTCTATGTCACTTAGTATAGTTCTCATCGATCCACACGACTTAAATAATCACCTTGTTCGTTTTCTCGACTTTTCCAGTAATTAATGGGCAGTCTCTTTTTCATCGAATTATTATTTACTTTACAAGTAAACTGTTGGGTTGAAAATGTATTTCCATAAGGATGATTGTTGTAAATAATTGTGTACTAATACCAACAAAATCACATATCCTTGGTTGGACTTTGTTTTAAATTCTAAAGAAAATATTATGTCGATATGAATAAGGCTTTTGGCTCAATAAATTGGGTGAACTTCCATTTCACTTAGAGATTGGGTATGATTTGTTTTATTGCAAATGGAGACCAATTTTCATTGTTTAGGGTTAAATAGGGCACTAAAAACCTTTGTAGATTGTGTTTGGTTGGGTTGTCATTTCGTTTATGAGACTAAATATACAATTTTCATAAAATTACTGCTGACTAATTACTGTGATTGATAAACAGATAGAACTAAAGCGCTACATGAGAAAAAGTAGGAAAGGGGAATGGAGGAATGAGTGATTAAATTATGTGGACAATGTTTGTGTTGTACGAGATATTGGAAGGGGGGATAGATTAACTGGAAAAAACTTGCGATTAGGTGGAAAATATATGGCATCAGACGGCATATTGGAATGTGGGGAAAATTAGCTTGAAAAGACTTGCAATGGAAGGATTGATACGACTAAAAATTGAAGTGGAGGGACCTACAAATGAGAAAATATCAGAATTAAGAAGTGATATTGACAGATAAAAAAACACCACAATCTTTAATCCCAACATTAGAAGTTCAAAATTCAAAAATATATATTTCCAATGACATCCATTCTATGGAAGATGGGGAAAGTTAAGACTAAAGTAAGCAAAATATGAATAAAAAAGAACGAAATAAAAACAATTCAAATTGCAAAAATGTAAAGGGAAAGATGTAGATGTAGAAAAATTTATACCCAATGATAAGCCAAATGAAAACTTTGCTGATAGAATCACACAAAGGAAATCAAAACCCGGTTTCAGTATAGATTCATTCGACTTCCTGGCAGGTGGCCTGAACGAGACCACCCGAGGGCATCCAAATTGATGGTGATAATTGTGATTGATTTTATTATTTTATTACTCAATCATCACAGTTGTCTGTCTAAACTACTTTTGGTTTATTTCAGTTTAGAATTACAAATGGAACATTGTTAAAGTTAGCTTTTTCCAATTTCCAATTTTGTCATTCTAAATTATTTATAGTTTTCTTTCGTAGTTCGTAAAAAAATAGTTTACACTGCGAATTTATTTCATATTACTAATATATTTTGAAGTTGCAAGTCAATGTCAAATATTTGATATGACGCCACTTTTATTTACTACGATAAATCAGATGTTTGCTATGCACTTTTCCTTTATTTTTATCACAGACTTCTGTCATGAGTGGGAAAGATTGTTTTCTTTCCTTGTATTAAAAATATGAGCTGGTTCGAACGATTTCTTTTGTTCGACTGACTTTGAAGTGAGTCCTCAATTTTATGTTGAAATTAAGCTTGGTCTTAAATTTTTTTGTAATTCCCAATCATAATTGACAATTTTTCTAATATATTGAAATTTGTTTCAAATTCAATGTTTTGATAATATTGGTAATTTTAAAATTTTCCTTTAATTTAAATTTTTGACATTTTTACCATTTGTGTGGTTATATAGACAAGTATGGCAGTGTAACAATTTTTCAATTTGATAATTTTGTTGATTTTTGATAAATTTTAAATTTCTCATGTTTTGGAGTTCTAAAAATTTGACAGTTTTTCACATTATCGAACATTTGTTGCATTTTAGACAATATTGACATTTTACACCAGTTTTGTATTGTTTTTGATATTTTTTCACAATATTTTGTCAATATTGGAAATTTTAGTATTTTTCTGCATTATAGAATATAGGCATTATTTTCTGACATTTACTGCCAAACCAGTTAATAATTTTAAATTTAATTGTAAACAATTTGGGTAATTTAAGGATGTTGTTTTTATATTCCATAAATTTGAGAGTTTGATTTCGATATATTTTGCAATTTCTTTTATATTTCAGGATTAAATTGTAAGAACTAATTTTTTAATATTTATTGTCATTTTCTTAATTTTTTATAATTTGCCATTTTTTAACATTTTGTTGCATGTAAAGTATTGAAATTTTAGTTAGTCCGCTTCGCTGCTGATACGATATTTTCGTATATATTTATTTTTTAATTTTATTGCGTGCTGATTTTTTATTAATAAGCCAATTGAATCAATTTTGGTATTTTTCACAATTTTTACCACGCTTCGCAATTTTGACAATATGCGGGCAGTTTTAATTTCTTTTACATTTTCAAGAACTCTCTTAACAGTTTGTGCAAATTGGCATTTTTTACAATTCGAAGAATTCTACCGACATGAACATCTTTTTCATCTTTGTCGATTTGTACATTTTGTGAGTCTACAGTTTTCTAATTTTTTCACGGCTTGGAAAATGTTGATGATTTTTTTTGTTTATTTTACATATTTCACAATTTTAAAAATATTTTACACTTTTTAAGAATTTTAACATTTTTAAGTCACTACATCCACGTTCGATTATGATTTTGCAAATCATAATCGAAATTCTCCGGATTTGAATTACACGGACGCTGGAGTAAACCAGAAGCCGATTACCCTCTAAATTTTATTAGTTGGCAGATTGATATCGAATACTATATTGGAGGAATTAAGAAATTTATTAGCCTTGAAATCTGCCTGTTTGATGAACCCAACCCGACCCATTCCATTGAAAAAAAAATCATTGAGAAAATACCAAAATATATATACGATAAATCGAATAATTTATATAAAAAATAATTTACGACCATTACTGAAAAATGCGTCAAATGAGCAGTTAAGCCAACTTAAATCAATCGTCCCTATTGTAATCGTAATTATCATGCAATAAATATTTTAGAATGGTATTTATCTGACATCGTGAGCAGTCAGTGGTCGAATGAAACACTTTTAGCAATGTAAAAGTTTATTTTTACCTTTTTTGCAATAAGGTCAAAACATCACAGTCACTGACACTGCTTTGTCTAAGCATATCAAAAACACAGGACAGGCTATTTCAATAACACTAAACTTCTTACAAAAGTGTAATTATAAAAAGCGTTTGATTTTGGAGATGATACATATACGAAAAGACACTAACGCTATAAACTTTAAAACTGACACTCTTAATGTAAGCAAAATTTATAATAGTTTGTTACTACGATCCTGCATCTTTCTACATTCATTCTTCTTTTTCTTTTATTTATTATTTTAATTTTAGTTCTTATTTTAAGTTATTGACCAACGTTAAAATTAACTTTTTCACATAACCTTAGTTCGAACGTTGACCAAATTAGTAACTAATATTTAACCTCATCAGTCATGAACTGATATTTAAGGTTGACGTGTGGTTCTTTTTTGGTGCATGCTGGTGTTTACTTTTGCATGGTAATTTTTGATGGCGTTGGCAGGTGAATACATTGGTACGTATTAATTTTGAATTTACACGTTGCCTTTTTAGAGCAGTCCTGCGTTTGACTTGATTATTGATCACATTAATTCAAGATTACCACACAGTATTAACACTTTAGGGTCAATAAAATACTGTGTGGTAAGGGTAAGTTTGTTTCAATTTATTTGCCAAGTAAAGTTTCCAATTTACAATTATTTGATTTGTATTTCTTTAAGAGGTCTCATCAATGTTGAATTCATTTTGAATCAATTTAAGAGATTAACTCTGTTTTATTACTATTTTATATAAAATTACGATGGTCAATCTAGTAGGGTTTATAAATAGTTTTCTTAGCTAGACTTTTCACAATAGGAGTTTTGTGACTTTAATATTATTTGTAATATTGATTTATATTAATGCCGAGTGTTACAAAATTCCAAGTGAATATTTGATTCATTAAATTATATTTTTTTGACAAGTACTGTTGCATTTGCGGGTTAGTTTATTTTGATGCTACTTTAAATTCTATTGTATGGAATTAAATGTTGGTCGAATACGCTAACTAGGTTCTTTACAAAGTTTACCCTAGTTTTTACAGTAAATGCTGGGGTATATAGAAAGACGGCCTTGATACCGCGATAGGTTTTGTTAACTGTCATTTGTCATATTAATGTTTATTGCTTGGCAAGGGTTTCCCAAACATATTCTTGCATAAAACGTTTTAAAATTGCTAGAAGCGTTTCATTCGATGACTGACTGCACAAGATAAGTACCATTCTAAGAGATTTAAGAGAATTTTTACAATAATAAATATTCCAAGAAACGAATATTGCGGTAAACAAAAATGATCTACGAGAACGAAAAATATTCCTTTGACAAGGGATACTTTGAACAAACTAATGACAGATCTACTGCGTTCAACTGAAGTCAAATGTCTGGTTTAGTGTGTGCTTATTGATTAAATGCTTTTACATGTTGACGCAAGCTGTTCAAAACAATGAACCAAAGAATATGGTGTTTCTGGGATAAGATGGAAGACATTCCTCCACGTAAATACTTCCAATAGCTCCGTAACAGTATCTGATGAGTATAGATTTCGATGCCACATCCTCAGAAAAGAACTCATCTACGTACTTCAAACATTTAATTATGATCTGAAGATTTATTTCTGTCCAGATATCCTAACACTCGTCGATTTCTTCCTACGGAGCCTTTGGAGTAACGTTTCACAGGAATTAACGTCATAACTCACAAATGACGACCCACCATGGTAGATTATTTCTTTCGCGTTTTTTGACCGTAAAAATGTTTATTATTCCGACATTTAGAATAAAGCCAAAGATGTATTTTGACGGATTTTTCTTATGTTACAGTTTGTCTATCTAGTTGACAATTACAACGAACAAACATTTTAACGATATCCGAGGATTAGAATTTTTCAAATTGTATAATTTAAAGTAGAAATCGTATTTTATTTATTTGCTGGGTTGCAAAAATCTTTTTTTTTTCGATTGAGCTAATATTTCCATAATAATATGTATCAGGTTGGAGATGATGTTTGTGTTCAAAGGATTAGAATTATTATAATTTAACATAGTAACTTTCTGATCAATTTACAACCTCGCTTACCTTTGCATTTGATGATTGCTTAGTTCAATTCAGAATTCCAATTTATTTCGAAACATCATCAGCGATTTTAATTTTAATCCTTCATGAAATTGAAAATGTTTTAAATACACTTATCCATTATCGTAAATTATTTATTGTTTACCCTGACTATAATATCTCACGGTTGTTTGTTGGGGAAATATTTCAATTGCGTGTTGATGTAAAAAAAGCGCGTGCAAATTCAGATTAATATCTCTGTGCATTATTTAATTGAAACGGACAGCTACATATATTAGGTCGATCGGTGGCCAACCGTATTCGAACAATGAAGTTGTTCAACACTAATTACAATTGTGGCGTAAAATATTTGCAGCCGTTATTTGTTATGTGCCATTATCTTGGGTTATTGCCGTTTTACGACGACGAAGGGAATCGCTTCGTAGCTAAGAATTCTTATAAATATTGCGGGATTTGTATCGCCATCTTGATAATCGTTGGATATATGTGTTCGTTTGTTGGAAGAATCTGCCTTATGTACGAATTCTTACCAACAACGATAGTCATCGTTGATGCCATAAGCATCTCCACAATAACAGTGTCCGGTTCTTTGTCAGTATGGTGTGCGTCAGTATCTCATGCAAAGGATCTGGCAAACTTCTTCGTGGATTTTATCGCAATAGACGAAACTATACGCAAGGACAGATCTAACAACCGAAATAAAATCCAACAGTTTTACAGGGAAATAATTTTTGGCCACGTATATGTAATATTATATTGCGCATATGACGCTTATTATTGGATTTCAAACGTCGGAATCATTTTGTACCTCCTATACATATTCGAATCACTGCAGAACTACCACGCGTTCATGCTGACGCTTTTGATCAGAAATTGCGCGTTATTGTTGAAGTATAGGTTTGAATATTTGAACGAGATGATGGGGCACCACTTAAAACGAGTCTCCTGCCGACAAAGCGACACGAACGCTGGTTTAAACATCGCGAGTTTTTCTAATCTCTGGGATGTGAGGGATCTCTCCAAGGTGTATGGTGCGCTGTGCGAGCAAGTGCGTCTCTACAATAAGATTTTCGGCATGCCTGTGATGTGCGTGTGTGCGTACTTCGCTTGCCGGTTGCTGCACTCATTTGATTTTTGCATCGTGTACTATTTCTACGAAGGAAGGGACATAGCTGGCGTTCATTTTGGGGCAGAATTGATTATCATGAGCATATTTTGGGTCGTCAAAGATGTTGTAAGTATTTGGTGAAAATAGACATTTATATCGTACGTACGCAAATAATCAATAATGAATTTAGTGAATTACACTAAATATGGTGCTGCAAAATTTTATTGCCATTTTAATTCGTAAAATTCTGGCATTTTTATAGAAACATTTTTTTTCAAATAAATCTTTTATGAATTTATGAAATTATTCTATATGAACAAAATTTATTTTTCGTGATTTTTTCGCGTAAACCTTGGCTGGGCAGTAATGCATTATGCTTCAACACGTGCGTGCCCCATCTATCTCGGTATCTTTCCTCCATAATTTTTTATCACTCCCCCTGTTCTTGGCTAAAATAGCCTAGATTCTCTGAGAATCTATCCAGATGGCTGAAATTTTGTTGTATTTTTGAGCTCGTATTGCAACTCAGCATTTTAAAATTGTTTAGCATATCATTGACCAAGGTGCAGTAATTTTTTTGATCTAGGGTTTCTCAGAAAGATATTTATAATTTCAACAAGTGAAAGCCAGGCCAATGATTCTAAATTGTTCAGTGCATTTATGAAATGAATTTTGTAATCTGAGGACCATTAAATATATTAGCGTTTCGGTTTTCAAAACGTAACCTGCGAAATTTGCTAGTTAGGCATGCAAAACACAAACCATCTTTATCTAACGATTTAACGCATTTAACGTTTCACAAGTCCCAACATAATATACAGTGAGGCAGAATGCTTTTGTTCCTAGAAACTAGCGGCAAGTTTATAATTTTATGCTTCTCTACTTCCATTTTCTCCCTTGATGGCCACTCTCTTCTTAACCAATGATTACTCACAGCTCTATTGTCCCACAACTACAAACACCTGGACCTCTACCATGACGCCCTAATAAAAAATTACCATATGATAATCTTCCTTCAAATTTGTTGCGGATAGAAATGTGTTTATTACAATTGCGTGATAGGACACATTTTAAGTTTCATTTGGAACTATCTAGCCACCATTCACATGCATGTTATCTTCGTGCCCAGGGATAACAATTTTTTTTTACTCGAGACGCAAACAGTTTTGTAGATTCGTTGGAAAGATTGAGCTCTCTGATTAGGTCACTTAGTTCATCTTGATTAAAATATTGATGGTTAGAATTTATGTCTTCTAATTCAGTCATTTTCGTTACTTGCACTGATACTTACTTCTATATCATTGTCTTCCTGTGGAATGGGGTAAGGGGTCTTTTTGAGGTCAAATCTGAAAAATTCATCGTCTTTTAGGCTCATGCCATATAACTTCATTCAATCAAAATAGTAGTCATCAAAGTGTTTTTTGTTCTGTTCAAATCATGGGAACTCGAAACTTCATGTGATTCATTTTACCTTTCGTCCAATGTCTTATGTGTTAACAACAGACAATATCTGGACCCCACGGATTATTCTGGTCCTTCACATGCAGGCTAAAATAAACAAAGTATGATCTTCCTGACCTTTTTGGAGGTACACTCCCGGTAAATGTAACAAAAAAGTGTTTATATTATTTAAACAACATTTTTGGCGTAGCCATATCGTTGAATAAGTTTCAAATATTCTAAAATGTGAAAATCACATTTTAGTCGAGTGAACAAATTGTTTGTTTATCCGCACCATGCAATTTTTTTAAACTTATATTTGCTTCCAAAATGATGACATTTAATAAGAAGAGATTTTATGTCACAGTTAGATTTTTTATACTAGTTTAAATGCGCAACATTAAACTTACAAGCTGTCTACAATCTGCAAATATTTTTCCAAAATGATTTGTATTTAACTTTGAACCTTTGCATTGTGGCACACTCGTGAATTTGCAAAGTTTGTCCTTTGGTATTCTGCGATATGTCAATCTATTCAAGTTTCCTCTCAGTCGCTTTTTATATGTATACCTGAACAATTCTGTTTCGCCGATTTTTTTTTATAAAACGTAAACGCCGCTCACAATTATTCAACGTACACCGATTTAAATGATTTTTTTAGGCGACCGACACAAAAAATTGAAATTTCAGTCGTCAAACGCGGACGAAAAGTAACCATTTTTCGTCCGCTTCCATTTTCGGCCGCAATAGGGTGGCGCCATCTACCGACAGTTTCCGAAATTATATAAAAATAATCGCATTGCCGTCTGTGTCAAACTGTACATCTTGTTTACATAAATACGTGTTGGTAATAGACTTTTCAACTGATTATTGGGTAATTATTGTTTATAAAGCCGAAATAACTTCGAATGTAGCCAAAGAAAACATAAACATGTCTGAAGGTGTCACAAATATGTACAATTGTTCAGTTGTTATAAATAACTATATCAATAAATTATAAGTAAATGTTGCAATAAATTTGAAAATTTTATGAGGGTCGCCTAAAAAATTTCGTGTGCACCACGGCCAAAAAGTGTTTTTTCGCCCTCGTTTGCTTTCCGACCTCGGCTCCGCCTCGGTCGTAAAGAAAACTCGGCCGAAAAAACAGTACTTTCTGGCCTTGGTATACAAAATACTATTCTCCTTGTTACACAGCCACATAATCTATTTTATTTTATTTTGATAGCTTTCCGGCCTTTATCGCCGTGGGTACATTTATCTTGACGTCTTTGTGACATCTCATCCTGTTTTATCTTACCACGCTCTTATATTTTAATAGAACTGAAATTGTTTTCATTATGATGGATCATTACAAACTATTTGTTATGAAAACTAATACATTTCTTTCCTGAACATGAGTTATATTGTTGGATATCGAATAGTTCTTGTTACGCGATTTTTACAAACAAATTTAATTAAAAACCCAGAAGAATAATAATCGTCATTATGTGCTTAATTTATGATGATCGGTTATGACATTTACAGGTCGTTGAGTTTTATATATTTTTTTTATAAATGCACTATAAGTTTAGTCTATTTCAAGTGTCTCAACAATAAAACAGTAAATCAATTTTGGATATGCGTTTTAGTATATGGTATTGTAATAATTAAATAATTAAAACGTAGCCAGTGACATTTATATACTCACGCGTCATTTTATGTAATTCTTCCCTCTTCAAAGTTTTAGTTTTCAAATACTACATTTACGCATTTACAACTTAAACTGATATTAAATAGGTTGTTTGATTGCCAATCCGTTTTAAAAATTATTAAGTGAATAAAAGAAACTTTTAAGTGTTGTACATGTCGTAGTCACATATAGACATTGTCGGAATTATTATTATTAACCATAATTGACTTAAAGTAGAAAGAACAATAATTTTCTTAAGTTATACTAAAAATTATTGGCTTCTACTTGTAGAGACCTTTCACTTGACATCCAACATTACATTTGTGCAGGCACTCTCGCGTTAACAAATAGTCATATTTTTTCACTTTTAAAGCCCTTTCATTTAAAATACACCCTGCACGGTTTAATCGAAAAATTTTCCACTTATATTTTTAAAAACTTTTCATTTGGCAACGAATGACTGAAATAAACACATTTACATGAAAATGTATAAACAAGTAATTGTAATTATTATTATATACAGCACAGTAGTATAAGATCACCACAACAACAATTTTTGTTGGTTTCAAAAAATTTACAACCAATTTCACCGCCAACCTCTCTTTTGTGACAATAGTTGTTTCACATGTCACACTTTTTAATTTTTAGAACTCTGGAACAAAGTTAAATGTAGATTTTTCAAATGATTATTAATTTTGAAAAAGGTTATACGTGGTCTGTATACGATCGGGTTGTGATGGGTTGGGTTGGGTTCGGTTGGGTTGGGTTGTAATGGATTAAGGTTTTTTAAATTTTTTTTTAAACTTTTTGTTACATGTTGCATTCGGTTGATTGGATATGTTGTAATTAAAAAAAATTGTATTAAAAATGTAAGTAAATATAAATAATTAAATAAGCTGTCAATTAATACATAACAAAAGGAAAAGGAAACGAATAAATCACAAAAGCAGTCAATTACATAACGTTAAAACTAATATGGACTCGCCTTAAAGACAAACGTGGGTGTTTTAAAATACATCGAAAAACAAAACGTTCGACTTAACGACATTTCGAGGATTGATTAAACTTACCTGTTTTTGAAACTTTTCGGTGTAATCAACTCTTGAGAGCGCAAGGCGGTAAATCATTTAAGAATGTTGTGTAAACCGGAACATATTATAAAGGTCTCAAGCGTGTGCACCTTTTAATAAAAAATATGTTATGGATAGAACCTTAATTTTAAATTTCTGAAAAGCGATCGATAATTGTATCGCAAAATGTCCAGTAAATAATATTTGCATATCTACGAAATTTGTCCGATTTATTAAGAGTCACTTATGTGCTATCGTACATCGAAGTGAAACGATTGAATGAGTCAATGAATCAACGAATTATGTAATCAACGAATGTATCGATGAATCAACGAATATATCAATCAACGAATCAATGAGACATTGTAATAAAATGCAGGCAAAATTAGAACCAATTTTATTCTGCGAAGCTCAACAAAACTCAACGCGAAATACGCACCAACTCCTGATTGATGCGATCATTTCCGAATTTACTTATCAACAATTTGGGGTAAATTTGAGGAAATTTAATTGTATCAAGCTGAAGTTGAAAAGGAAAGCTCTAAAGAAGATACAGTGATTCCTTTATTAAAATTTTGACTACATTCGATTCTCTGTTGATTTATCAATGATTCAAAATTTGGATTCAACCGGAACTGATTCGCTGAAGCCACACCTTTAGAGACCCCGATTAAATATTTAAACGAATTGTGTAAATATCTTATAATTCTGTAGATAGATTAATAGTAGTATTTGCAAATAATTAGTACAATTAATGTAACAAAAACAAATAAAAGATAATTCCAAGAAATAATATTGACACAGTTGTAACTAAATATCTTTTTGAGTTTAAAGTACACCGAAAAAAATAATTAATGGTAACCTAGTATATTATCAAGTGTGATCACAAATCATTGAATTCCTTTGTATAAATCGGATGAGAATTGAAAGGTGAACAATTCAATTATAAATAAATAATTCTCCGCTATCAAGATTCTAACATAACTGTACTTGTACATAAATATTTTCGTTTAGCAATGTAATAACATAGTCATCTACCCTCAGAGATTTTCGGCACAACTGATTTTTAAACAATTTTATTGCACACTTATAAGCGATCATTTTTGTTCCTAGTCAATTTTAATTTGCATGAAATATTTTTCACACCTTTATTAAAATAAAATAAATTTCTCCCTTACCACAGCACTTTATTCAATATTCAATTTGAATATACGTTTCGACAACTATGTACGTTTCGACAACTTCAGCAGAAAAGCTCTTAGTTTTTTTGCTGTCAAATTGAATAAGGCGCAGTGTGGTCAGGGGATTATTTGTTTTATTTTATTTTTCCAACCACACTCTCCCATTTACTATTACACCTGCATTACGTTAATTGGGTCTAACAAGATAATTCTAACGTATGTTGCAAAAGTTTTGAGAATGTTTTTCAAAGTTCAGGAGGTAGCATCTCCGTTGAAAACAATTCAAAAATCTGCACCATGGTAACCACTCAACATCTTAACTTCAAAATAAAACGATTTTGGTTATGATATAATTTGTAAAAATGTCGTATAAATTAGATATTCGGAAGAGTATTTACAGTCTAGTTGGATGACTTGAAAAGAAAGAAATAGTTCGCCTATATCAAGAACAAAATATTTCCGTTGCTACAATTTATCGAACGATCCGTGAATGTGACGAAGGTATATTGCATAAATTTGGCAAAAAATGGACGTCCAAGAGCGCTGAATGCTGCTACAGTTCAAAGATTGGTCAATAGGTGTGAAAATCAAATTGGAACTTCAACACGGAAACTTGGACGCATTTTTCATGTTAATGCTAGCACAATTTGCAGGGAAATAAAGAGAAATAACTTAAAGTTTCGAAAAAGAAGGAAATGTCCAAAATATTCCCCAAATCAGTTAGAAAGAATTCCTCTATGCTGTCGCAGTTTACGTCGCATTCATTTTGCTGGCAACATCAAAATTATAGTCGATGATGAAAAGTATTTCACATTTTCGAATTCCGAAATCAAAGGTAATAGTGGTTTTTATACAAGAGATTTTGAAAACTGCCCCGATAATGTTACATTAAAAGAAAAGAGAAGTTTGAAAACAAAGTGTTAGTGTGGTGTGCTATATCAGACAAAGGTATTTCACAGCCGTACGTTGGACGAGTTAGAGGTGAAGCGGTTACCGCAGAAGTCTATACTCAAAGATGTTTGCCTAAGCTACTTAATTTTATTAACACCAACCATATTAACGACAATATAATGTTTTGGCCTGATTTGGCTTCTAGACATTATGCCTTGCTTACGAGAAACTGGCTAGAACAACACAGGATACCTTTTGTACCAAGAAACGACAACCCTCCCAATCTTCCTCAAGCAAGACCTATCGAAACTTTTTGGCCTCAGCTGTGTACCAAAGTTTATAATAATGGCTGGGAAGCTCAAAATGAACAGCAGTTAAGAAGGAGAATAATGCTGAAGATCAGAGAAATTGATTTAGAATCTGTCCAAAATCTAATGAGGAACATTAAGAGAAAGTTGCGAGCCGTGGAAGATCATGGCCCATTAGCAGTACTTTGAAATCATTTTTAGTTTAAGAAATATTGTTATTTTCAGTTGTTCTTATTACAGATTAAATATATTATTGCAAGTTTCTTTTTTAATTTTTTTTTAAATTCTCAAAACTTTTGCAACATACGTTATATACATATCTATATCAACAACTAAACGTCGCTATTTGTGTCCCCTTGAGATAGTGCTTGCTTAAACGGCGCAAATCTAGTAAATTCTGGGCATCTTTATTCATAAAATATTTAAGTAATCGCTTTTTATGTAGGCAATTATTTTTCAAGCAACTAATCTGAAAAGCTATTGCTTTTTGTAATTTCTTTTTTATTTATTGTACCAATTCAATTGTTAAAGCAGAAATAATATATTGAAAAATGTTATCGCAATTTTGTTATACGACTAATGAGCATTTTCTTTCGGGGTCAAATAATCCATTAAAGCCTTGATCCTAATTGAGGTAGGAAGAATATTTAATCATCTGTGTCTTCTGGTGGTAGCTGCGCCAATATAAATTATTCATCTGGATTAGCAATAAATGTTATGCTACCACACAATATAATCGCGTAAAGTGACAAAGACAAATTAGGCATCTATCTTCGTGTTCAATCCGATTGACCCTATTGACGCCACAATTTCATTTACCTGTATATGCACGGGCACTCTGTTTTTGCAATTGTGTTTTTAATTACGAATGTTAATGCATTATATAATTGTAAAGTGTTGTTGTCTCGTAGTGGAATATTTTGCAGTTTTTACCTTATTTTTGCCTTAATTTCATGTGGATGCCTTTGCATATTTTTCAACGCTGTATTTCCCCATGTGTTAATCAAATAGTTGTTGTTTGACATAAATCCTGTACAGCAGCCACTCTTATTATAATTATAAAATTATAATTATAATTATAAAAAAAGACGTGGATTATTATATATCCACGGCACGGTTGTTCATGTAAGTGGCTATGTCCTCCCGCGTGGCCAGGTTGGTTTTCGCCCACAATTAGCTGGATAAATTGACTGGAGCCACAATGTGATGGTCGGTCACTTACTTTTGACTCCGTTTGTATTAGATCTCCAAATTGTGACTATGCCGCCCTAATGAAGACTAATGAGTCTGAAACACGTGTCGGCGGCTGCGTGGTTCCTTGCGGGTTTTGATCCGTTTATATCATTTCCCTTTTTATATATAAAAACATGACACTCGTGTCCCTTGTTTCATTTTGATAATTTTTATTATAAAATTGAAGTTCAGTTTATTCTACTTGTTCCTACAGATCATATTCGACCTCAACCCTAGCAACTCATTTTTTGATTAACCCAAGTCAATCAACAAAGCAAGGTGCTCAACCTACTCCAAGTCAAATTTACTTTGCAGACCCAACCCAACTAAGTCTAGAAGTCGTATGTTATTCATAAAAATTGTTACTAGGTGATCTCTTCAATTTTTATTTATTTAAACCTTAACTGATGTGAAGCTATTTTAAGTACGCGCACACTGTTCACCGGTCAAATTGACTGCCACGTTTAAATCGTGTTTTATGTATATTATATTTACATTAAAGGGTGATACGTTTCGCTAATTACATCATTAGACTCTCTATTATAATAGTTGTTTCAACAAACCCCTTCCCCCTCCATTCCAAAAATAAATAAATAAAAAGAACAACCCGACGAAATTAAAGCATTTATTCAAATTAATATAATCATATTAAATTTATAAAATTAAAAAGAAGCATATTATATATATTATATATATATAGACAAATGATATACCTAACAGAAAAATTTAAACACATTCCTTGCAAATATGCCTCGAATATGTGAGCACACAGATTTTTTGCAAGTTATACAACCATGTGATGCTTTTCTTTCTTTTTTAGCAGAACACAAATAACAAGTCTTACGCTTCGGCAATTTTCCTGTTTCAGTTTGTAATCCATCAGCTGCCGATAAGAGTATATCAATTTTTAAAATTCGTCTAATAATAAATCGAATTTTTGGTGCTGTACGGGTACTCGTCAAACGGCGTTCCATTTCTGGTTTTACTAATTGGAGGGCCAGTTGTTTCAATGCCAAATTATTTTTACATGCACTGTAAAGTATGGATGCATTGACACTACTAATATCCAATATTCTGAAAAATATCGCCGTAGGCCATCGCCTTGTTCTTCGTCCTGAACAATAAATTGCGCATTTCTCATCCAGAGCATATACTCCAGCCTTAGAATTGTAGTACATAATAATTTCTGGTTTATTAGTAACGGGGTCAGTAACTTTTGAATTATGCATTGAAGTTATTAACAAAGCTGCTTTACCTTTCTTTGGATCGTATGAAACCAAAGCGATACCTGACGTAAAGCCATACAAACTTGAAGCAATTGGTTTGTGTTTGCTAGGCTGAAATTCTGCTGGAATTTCTCTTTTATTCTTTTTATGGTACCAACACACAAGTAAGACCTTTTGTCTCAAATAGTTGAACAAGGCCTATTGATGTAAACCAACTATCAGTTGTAGCAGTTATATTGCGATTATCATTTGAATTGGTTTTGAAAGTCTTATTACAGATTGAGTCGGTTTAGGTAACTCTTGTTCTTCTGGTGAAACTGTTCGACGATTCTTTCCCAGAATATATATGAGCCGTTTATTTTGAAAGTGGCTTAAGTCCATTTTCATCTTCTATCAAGTTGGCACTTGTGACATTTATAATTTATGCTGAACTGTCAAAAAAATAAATCAGTATTGAAATATACTTAGTACCTTTGAAAATTTTATATCACGTACATTTTCAAAATAATGTAAATACTGGAAATCCTAATTTTGAAAGTGACCTAAGTCCACTTTTTATTGACGATGTCAAAAAGAAGTGCGGCCCAAAATATTGAAAGCAGTGATGAAGGTAATTTAAATTACGTTTTGATATTAAATTGAAATTTAAAAAATAATATTTAATTTAAAGAAATTATAACCCATGGGAAAGGATAAAATAACAAGATTTCTTGATTCTGAAAGAGGAATTAAACTCATACAACAGATTTAAAAAAAGAAGGAATTTTAGAAGTTTATTCTTCAACAGAGGAAGAGGAAGTAATTGAGAATGAGAATTTACAAAACAGCACCTTCAAAGAATGATTCAGAGAACACAGAAGTGGTACTTATATTCAGAAAAATTGTAAAATTAAACGGAATTCAGGGAAAAGATACGATACACAATTGGGAAAAATTATTCCTGCCAAAGTTTTTCAAAATGAAGATTGCCAGTGCCGAAAAGACTGCTTGAAAAATTTAAATGAAACAGAAAGAAAACGTATTTCGAAATGTTTTGGAACTTAGGACACTAAGCAAACTAATAAGACTAATAAGACTAATAAGCAAAATATATTGCTATACGAAGCGACCGGACGGAGTGTTGTAAAAAGAAGACGTCAGAGAAACGGAAAAGGTTCATGTAGAAATGAGAGTTTTACGTATTGGTTAAATTCTAAAACAGGCAAAGTTGCTGTTTGTAAAAAAATCTTTTTAGATACTTTTCAAATAAGCGAAGGACGATTGATACGTGTATTAAAATCTAAAAACGTTCGCAACGATTTACGTGGACGTTTGCCAGGATCGTCGAGAAAAATATGTGGTGAAGCAAATATGATTGTTCAAAACCATATTAACACTTTCCCGAAATTTGAATCCCATTATACTAGGGACCATAATCCCGACAGAAAATATCTTTATCCTGAACTGACTATAAAAAAAATGTTTAATTTTTATGAGCTTCACTGTGAAGAAAATAATTTAAAAGCAGTTAATGAATGGACTTATAGAAAAATATTCAAAAAGGATTTTAATCTACATTTCCACCAACCACGCAAAGACACATGTCAAAGATGTGATCTATTAAACATTAAAGTCAAAGCATCAGAAAACCATGGAAGAATATGATATTCATTTGAAGCTAGCAGAATCGGCTAGAAATGCGTTAAAACAAGATCAAGAGCGAGTATCAAGTAATCCATCTCATTATTTTGGCTTTTCATTCGATTTGCAGAAAGCGTTACCATTCTCAAAGTTAACTACTTCAGTAGCTTATTATAAATGTAACATGTATAGTTTAAATTTAGGCATACATAATTTCCACAACGATAATGTATACATGTACGTTTGGGATGAAACAAAAGCTTCTAGAGGTTCCCAAGAAGTGGCTTCATGCCTCTTGAGACACCTAAAAACCCTGAAAGGTGAAAAACAAACCATTGCATATAGTGACATGTGTGGAGGACAAAACAGAAACATCAAAATATCTTTAATGTGGTTAAAAATTCTATCGATGGGAAATGATGTGGAAATCATAGACCACAAATTTTTAATATCGGGGCATTCATTTTTACCTAATGACAGAGATTTTGGCGTTATAGAAATGTCGTTAAAAAGAAATCAGTTATTGTATGTGCCACAAGATTATTATAATATAATTAAAAAATGTAGAAAAGGTAATACTTTCATACTAAATGAAATGAAACAAGAGGATTTTATATCAACTCTTGGAAGAAGAAGTTTACAAAAGATCCAAAAATACCAACGGAGAAAAAATAAACTGGCTTCAAATATGCTGGATGCTATTTTCAAGAAATGAACCATATAAAATTTTATACAAAACAACCATGGATGAGAACGCAGAATTTAAAATTCTTGATTTATTGCCACGTCGGCGTAGACCTAAAAAAATTGGGAATATTGTATTGCCATCGTTATATAAAAGTATACGAAGCATCACATCACTAAAATACCGACACATGATGGACTTATTGCGGTATATACCTCCGGAACACCATAACTACTTCAAATCACTCCCGCATACTGAGAATGTTAACGAATAACTTGTTACTAAATTTATTTCTATTATCTAAAAATATATTTTAAATGTTTTTTTTTTTCTATTTTTTAAGCTATATGTAACGGACGTAAGCTCTTTCACTTTTTGTAACAAAACAAATTTTTATTTTGAAAGTGACGTAAGTCCTTTTAAGGTAAGCAAGGTCATATTATACACTTAATAATAGCGACTGTTTAATAGGATGTATAAAATTAAATCCCTAAATGCGATTTAACATTGCAAGTCAACCATATATCTTATAAATATATCTGTAAAAACGCAAAACCTTAAGTATTTCAAATTAAAGATAAATGGACTTAAGTCACTTTCAAAATGAACGGCTCATATATAAAACCATTCAAGGAGTAATGAGTTTTGCTATCTGCAAGTAACATTATTTTTATTCCATATTTTTACATGCTTTATTTGGCATGTACATACGGAACTTGCATCTACCACGAAAACTTACTAGCATTTCATCAATCGTTGCACATTCTCCTACACTGTAAAGCTACTGACAATTTATTACAAAAGATTCCAATATAAAGCATATTGGTGCTGTAGGATCCAGTATTTTGCGTTCCTTTCTGCTTTCAGGATCGTCGAATCTCAGTGTACTAAGCTAAAACAGGAAGCGACATTAACTCATAACTGCTCAAAAAATGTTCCTTCCTGAATCATCAGTTGCAAAAATTGCATTGACATCTTCATGTTTCATGTTTGATTTGAATGCAGAAGAAAAATAGAGCAATCCTAGAAAAGCCTTTAGTTCAATCATATCTAATACTTTTAGTTCTAGACGATTTTGCTTGTTGTATTTTTCTCTCTATCTTTCAATTCGAGTATTAATCCAACGCGAAACTTCAGATAAAATATTGTTGTCCATAAGCAAATTCCACATTTCTTCTGGAGTTGCACTTTCTAGTCTAGCGGCTCCTCGTAAACCAAGGCGCTGAGATATTATGTTGCGTTTTTTTGTTTTCCTTTTCGGCTTACTTGGTTCAGCTAAGATTTATTTTTTCCAACATATTGTTTCCTGTCTGCTGCACTTGCATTGTCATTACTAGTTTCGCTGGCTTCGTCGCTAAGCTAATTTTCATTCTCTTTTTCAATGTCTTTTTCAATCGAATCAGAGTCATGCTCACTTTCTATGACAATTTCGCAGTCAGATTCTATGTCGCTTACTAATTCGTCATTATCCGGTAAAGTGTCACCGTCAATCTCTTCAAACCATTTCATAACCTCTTTTTTCATAATCTTTGTCGGTTATCTTTACTCGTTTAGATGTACTAGGGCGTGATTACATAATAAAACAACTTAAAATAAAATATCACTATAAAATAGTAACAAAATAAAAATGTATAACTTACTTATTGCGTCCGATTAAATTGACCGGTAGGAAACGGAATTGATGAATATCTTGACAAATAACACGACCACACAACCGCGTCGACTGACATTCAGAATGTAAGAAAACTGACGGATGAATAAGCTACTAGAAAATTAACCACGTTATTTAAATTTCAAATAATGCAATGGTCAAATTGACCGGAGAACAGCAGTTACGGCTTAATTTCCACCGAAAGAAATAATTGCACTTTACATAATTGTTAACTTTACGCATGAAATGGAGAACGGCTTTAAAATATATTAGGAACCTTTCTTAATAAACTAATAAAATGCTGTATTTATTACAACGGTATTTAATTCAGATTAAAGAATATTTGCAATCACATACACATTTCAAATAAGATGACAATTTAGTTGTCGAAACGTGCATCTAGTGCTAATAAAATACTGTGTGGCAGGGTAAGTTTGCTTCAACTTAGAACTATCATAAAATATCTACATTGTGTTTTACCTTAATTTAAAAACGTACATTAAACAAAGTATGTTTCAGTTGAAAAAGCGAATAAATTAACCAAAGTGCAACAGTAATATTTTCTTAATCATATGTCGTATTTTAATCGATCAACGAAAAAATAACGTCTCGAGCTTTTCCTTGTTTTAATTATTATTTAAGATTCATTTACAGACATCGATTTTTTGCGTTGTTTACTTATTTCCTGTACTTGCGTGTCTATAATCATTTAACATAATAACTTTGAAAAATCGTTATCTACAACTTTCAAATAATAAATGCATTATAAGGACATACAGATGTTCATATGGCACAAGAGTATTATGAAATTTCATATTCCAGACCACTTAGAGCACGTTGCGCTTTAGTTGCATATTGGTTACTTTAGTTTATTTTAAATTCTTATGATTGCTGTTGACTTCGATTTTATAGATTTTGTGTTTGTAATGAAGTGAATCGCTTTATTTACTAAACGAGTTAGTGGCATTAAAATCAATGTGAATTTGGCGACTACTTGAGACTGGGTCACAAGTAGTGGCACCTGGCAGATATTTCTCATATTGTTTCTTGAATGTTGATTCATTCGTTTTTTCTTAATTTGCTATCGATTATATCATTTCCTGTGTTTGTATTCTTGAATTAAGGTAATTTTAATAGTATGCACAAATAACAAGTAACCATTACCATATCCAAACTATATGCATTAGTATGCAAAGTGCCGCGAGGTCCAATAATGAATTTAGGTAGTTTATCCCCTTTGGAATTTGGGTGAGTTTATAAGCTCAGAACATATGAGCAGATCTTCTTAGCCGTAACCGAGATTAAGTACACGATGAACTTATACAGCTTCATTTAACTTCAATAACTTAAATTTTTGTGGTGGAAAATGGGACGATATTTTAGATAGATGAGCTTAGAAATGGATTTGTTTGAGCACAATTATATAAAAATGGGACTACATAGAATTTGAATTAGATTGAATTTAGGTTGAGCTGGGTTGTATTAGATTGGGTAGTACAATTTTTTGAAGAAATAAAACTTTATCGACGGTTGAAATATAAAAAATTGTAAAATTGGATTCCAATAGGTCGACACAAATTGGACTACGTTGTGTTCAAATTCCTGTTTCTATTGTTAAAAAGGCCCAAACTCTTGTATTATCAAAACCCATATTTCTGATCGCTTGAACAATACAATTTTCCAATATTGAATAAATTTTGAACTATTTACATCGGACGCACGAAATTACAGTTTTTAATTTTTAAGTCCACGTTTCCAATTTTTAATTTTTAAGTCCAAGTTTTATTAAAAATTGTGCTGGAAAGAATTGAATACATTCATAGGAATTGCATTATGAGTTTTTAATGGTTCGTGTTAAAAAAATAAATTTCTCAATTGGATAATTTTGCTTAGACATTAGTATTGATAATTTATGCATTTTAAACAAATTATCTCCAACATGGAGTTCCCACGAACGCATGCAATTGTCAATAAAAAGATTGATTTAAAAAACTACACGTACAATTTAACTATTTACGCTATCATAATTATCCAAAACGTATCCAGTTTCTTTAAAATGGGCAAAGCCACCAGACAATTTGCGAGAGCAATACGTATGTACAACACTATGTTGCTGAAAACAAATTATAATAATCATAATTATTATTACGTACGATATCTGCGACTGTTATGTATTTTGTCTTATTATCTTGGAATAACATCGTTTAAAGATGTAAACGAAATTAGTTTAACCCCCAGAAACTATCATAAATATTGCAAAATTTTTATCGCTGTATTCTTTACCATTGGGTACGTTACTTCAGTTGTTGGTAGAATAATCGAGCCGTATGTAGTTGTGCCACGTACTATAGTTATCGTCGACTTCTCAACTAACGCCTTCTTGACAATAACTAATGTAGTAACGATATTGAATGGATGTGGATCGCGTTCCACCGATTTGAGCGAACTATTCACTCAGTTCATCGTAATGGGAAAAAATATTCCGAAGAGAAAATCAAAAACCGGAAACGACGGAACCTTGTTTTATTTCGAAATAATTTTTGGGCACATATTCTTGAGCTTATGTTACATCTACGATGCATACTTTTGGGTACGATTCACTAGCCTCTCCGTCTACGCAGCGTACTTTTTCCGAAACTTGCAAGACTACCACAGCTTCGTGCTGACTCTGTTGATGAGACACTGTGTCATAATGGTGAAAGAACAATTTGAAACCGTGAACGAGCTTTTGAACCAGCATTTCGTTCGAATCTCTTACGTCAATGTGAGAAGTAATAGAGATGTTTTGTCCAAGAATTGCTGGGGCGGTAAGCAGCTGTGGCGTTTGCATACGAAGCTCGCGGGGCAAGTAAAGCTTTGCAATAAAGTTTTCGGATTCCCCACGTTGTTTTTGTTTTTGTACTATGGTTCCCAGTTGCTGCATACATTGATTTTTTGCATCGTGTACTATTTTTTCAAGCGTGTACATTTGGGAGCGTTTGGACCAGCACTGATTGTTTGGTGTTTCTTTTGGGCCACAAAAGATTTTGTAAGTATTTTATTAAAAAATTAAGAACATGATATTTAGGGGTTCGAAGTAATTAAATAATTGTTTACATCCGCATCTTTCAACTTTTAGACCTAGGTAATGATAAGTTGAACTTGAAATCGAGTTAGGTATTGAGACTTGGTGTGATAAAGAGGTTCAAAACCTACGAAATCAATCCTAAGTAATATATTAGGAAATTAGTGAAAAATATTACACTTTGTTATAATTTGACAGAAAACATTTTCTAACTGTGACGATTAATGCTAACTACTCTGCTGTTTAATTTAAAACTCAAATCGTAAAAATTATACATTTAGTGCAGTATTGGTTGAAGAATCAATTTTTATGCCTGTTTAAAATTTTCAGTTGTCGCTGCTATCTATTATATCAGCTTGTCACGGGGCATCGGAACGTGCGAAAGAAACCGCCGACATCTGCTACAAATTATTGCAAGAACTGCCACACGACAATGGAATCGTACAGGAGAAGTGCCTACGCGAAGATTTGTCCCTCCTGGCGATGCAGTCGTCTACCAGGCCACCTACGTTTTCCGCTGGGGGCTTCTTCGTCGTTGACTACACTGTTTTCTTCGCGATTATTAGTTCTGTGACGTCCTATTTGGTTGTGCTTATACAATTTAACTGACGTGCATTATGTTCAGTAATTATTAATTGTCATTAGTGGTATTTATATTAAGGAGGAAGTTTGCAAACAATTGCTTTGATTTAGTATACGTCACAGCTTTAACGATGATTGCGAACGTAATAAATTTCATAAATTGTCTTATGTTGTTTCTTATTATTGTTTCGAGACCGAAGGCTTGAACGTAAAAAATATCAAAAATGCGCAAAACACGTTGAAAGATCAGTTTTAATTAAATAGAAAACGTGTTCTGCTTGTAATGTTAAGCTGCTTCTGCATGTACTCGGATATCACGTGTAACGTTCAAAAGTCCAACGATCAACGAATCCCACACGATTAAAAATCAGTATACTACATTTTCTAACTTGCTCATTGACTGTATTAATGCGGCATTTGCATTCTCATATTGTAACACTACATCGTAAATATAAATCTACAATTCTACCAAATGATAAAGACAATTGTATTAATTTTAAACAACATCATAGAAGTTTTATTTCCCGAAGTAAAATTGTATTTTAATTTAAGGCAATTAATAAATCCACAAATAAGGTACGGGCAGCGTGGAACGTAATCACAGAAAATTCGAGGGTTGAGAAATTCAACAGAATATGTCTAGTTCAAGGGCATCCCTCTATTGATGATCCGGCCTACGGTGAATCACTCTCTTTTGCTCACTACAGTAACTGATACTAAAGTTTTCAATATAATTGCTAGTTTAGCCAATAAGAATTCTGCTGGAATCGATGACGTGCTTTCTTCCCTTTTAAAGTAGCTGATATCATTGCACCAGTCATTTTTTTAGATTAATCGTTCCGTTCAATTTGGTGAAAATAGCTAGAGTAAAACTAGTGCTAAAACCTCTACGGATGCATCAAATTACCGTCCTATATTTATCCGACAGGCAGTGTCAAAAGTCTTTGAAATAGGTTGTTGACCTATTTTATTGAACATAACTTATTGCCTGCCACCCAATTCGGATTTTGGCCAAGAAAATCAACAAAAATGGCAATATTTGCATTCTTAGAAATTGTCTGTGACAGCCTTGGCAATTTTCAAGTAGCAATAGGTCTATTCTTCGACAATTGCAATGCGCTTGATACCATTAGACATAGTATGTTGTTTCAAAAATTATTTAATTATGGTATCTGCCGATTGAATGGATTAAAATGAATTTCACAGGTAGTGTAACGCAAATAGTGGATATGGAATCCTGTAAATCTTAGTCTAGCGTTCCCCGTGGGTCTATTTTGGGGCCGCTTTTGTATGTAGTTCACGTAGCTGAAACGGTACTATGGGATTTCTTTATCAATTTACTGACGATACTTCTGTTGCTCTATCTGGTGTAATAAACACTTTTTGTGTCGATCGTGCAAGGTCGTCCATTATACGCGATAGATGGCGACTCGATCGTTACTTCTACAATGTCGTAGAAGAATTGTAGAAGTAACGAGCGAGTCGCCATCTATCGCGTATAATGGACGACCTTGCACGATCGACACAAATAGTGTTTATTACACCAGATAGAGCAACAGAAGTATCGTCAGTAAATTGATAAAGCTAGAGGTCGGATACCCACTGACAAAGTCGTTGTCATTCGCAAGCAGTGTACTGATTTCATATGATTAAGTAGTTCTTTCTATTGATGATGTCGCGTTCATAATTAAGGTGGTCTAGTTTCGTTGCGCATACGCTTGGATTAATATGTGTAATAATATAACTGTACTAATTTACACGTTTATAACTTAATTGACATTGCATAATGAAATATGTGCTATATTACTGCAGTATGTAGTATAATTCAAGTAATCCTTTTATCTTTATTACTAACTACATTTAACTGTATTATTTCACCAAAAGTCCTGTCTCGTCAATACTTTCTGTGAGATTAATATAAAATACTAGCCATTAAATCAGTCGACGATATGCATGAGCGAAAACAGCACAGTAATCCAACCAAACCGGTATTACAGAATTCTTCCACACGTTTTATTATTTAAATTTACAGTCCAACCCTACTCTGACACTCAATCTTGAGTGACATTCATATGTCAGAAACTGACGGCTGGATGGCATGTCAATACTCGTCCTTACTTATCAAAATTACTTGAAAAGCAAACAACACGTGTTACCAATTACCCACATAACGTAACGATATCAAATCAAATATAAATTTCCACTAATAGTTATTTACATAAAAGTCAAGAAAATCTCACATTACTGAAGAGGAGCTAAATTAAAATACGAGGCACTTTGTGCCCAGTATTTTAAAGCTCCGAGTGTAAAATTCAATTCAATTCAAATTCCACAAAAATCAAGTTTGTCTTTTTGGTTGGCAACTATAGTTACAAAGTATTTGTGTCTTGTAAAGTCTTTATAGTACTAGTCCGGAAAATTTAATTTCCTGTGCGCATATAAGCAGGAAAATGTTGTTTTCGAGACGATTTCCGGAAAAATACGTTACGACTTCGACAATTTAAGTACTATACTTCCTTACACGTAAAGTATAAGGAAGTATCCGATGCGTAAAATTATAATCTTCCAGGCTACCCAATATTGAACAAGTTTAGGATAGAACCTTAACGAAAATAATTTTCCATTTAATTGGTTTATTTTCCGCACTTATCCGTTACAAAAAATAGACATTCAATCATAAAATAAATATTACATTTAATGTGATTCAATTAAAATTATAGAAAATAGGACTCGAGCTATTCCTTTGTGACTTGGTAAAATGCGTTCGCAACGTATTCGATATTTTTCTTCGTTAATGAGCTCACCGACATGCGACCATTCAAACAAAGGTATATGCCGAAGTCATCCACCAATTTTTTAATCTGAAAATTATATAGAAGTTCACTTGTAAATGAAAAAAAAGGGACCAATCAAAGTCATGTTCAAAGCGGTCCCAAAGTACGAAGTCATAATTCTCCAGCGCTTTTTATATTAATGTTAAACTCTGTGTTATAAAATTGCTTGGGCTACCGTTGTAGCAGTCCCATATACCCCTTTCTAATAATTTGTCCATTAGGATGCTACTCATAAGATAACATCAAGTAAGATATAATACAAATATAAAAGTAACCTGCGGTGGAGTTAGCCCAGTCATAGACAAGAACCCAACTTGTGCCGTTAAATGATCCCAATTTTTCTTCGATCCCGCATTGTTCAAATAATTCCTGAGCTCTCTGCGCATCGCTGAACAGCGCTCGCTCATCACTTTCACTTCCTTTTTCCTGCGAAATATTGAATTATATGGGAGAGAAACTAAACTAGACCAAGAACAGGACAAAGTCGTTAATGTCATTACATTTTTTTTGATCAATTACTTCTTAAAGTGATAAAAACATTAACATTTGAAACTTTAGTTATCTCACCATTCTGTTTTAAGGCCTGGGTCATCAAGCAGGGTAGTGACAATTCGACTTCCGTTGATCGGCGGGGTGGAATAGAGGCCTCTGATTATTATCATCAGCTGCGATAACAGATTTTTCTTTTCTTCTTGGCTCCTGCAGGCGAACGTCGCTGCACCAATCCTCTCGCCATATAGACCCATATTTTTGGAGTAACTTTGTATCACTATAATTTGGTTTCCGTCTTCCACGAATTTTCTCACCTGTGACATCACTGTATTTGACGATGGCTTTGAAAGGAAATGGAACAATGAAAAAGAACAGTACAGAAAAAACAGTCAACATTTGGGATGTGAAAGGAATTTTAGGGACAGAGGGAGGGAGACAAGAAATAAAAACAACTACAAATTCTAGGCATTATAGAGACAACCATAGGAGGAAATAGGAAGAACTGTGGAGGAATAATCGGTAAATCCCCATCTCCAAAAAAAACATACACCGAAAGGTGGAAGATTCTTGGATTAAGGAAGCAAGGTTACATTTGACGAATTTACCGAATACGCATCTTCATCTGGGTCTCCACTTATCACGCCTTGGTACGACATATCAAAAAATGGCAAAATGTTCTTCTTCTTGATTAGTTGCGACATTTCGTCCCACTGCTCGTGGGTAGGATCCAATCCAGTCGGGTTGTGACCGCAAGCTTGCAATATGATAACGCTAGTGTTGGGCATTTTCTAAAATGAGATAATACCACAACTGAATTTATTAAAAAAATTAAAGTAACAAAAATTAAATTATGGAAAGTTTGGGTTTAAGGTGGGATATTCAACCGCCCGAACTGCCAATTCCCTTTAACCCCCAAAACGTTTTGATAATATGTCATAAACCTATCAACAAGTGTGTTATACAATGCATAATTACATTTATGTCATCCATAAGACCGGCGAAATCCAGACTGTAAGTTTCGATGTTGAAGTATTTGTAATATCCAACCTCCAGACCCACCTGGGAAGCAATGGTAGGGTAATTGCTCCACGTCGGATTGGACATGTAGACGATTTTGTTGCCGGGGAAGAACTTCTTTATGAAGTCGAAGGCGATCCTCAACGACCCCGTGGCCGATATGCTTTGAGCGGTCGCGACGAGGTCCTCTGTCACCAGTTTGGAATTTTCGCCCAGCGCGATCTTCACGCATTGCTTGCAGAAGAGCGGGAGGCCCGTAATGGGCAGGTAGTCTTTCGGTAGCACCCTGGACTGCACCTGTTTTTCGGCCTTGAGAACGCTCCTCAGCGCAAATGTTTGGCCGAGGTCGTCGACGTACATGCAGAGCGCCAGGTTGATTTTTTTTGGGTTTTTGTCGGCGTGGTACTGTTCGGTGATGCCCATGATTGGGTCAAAGGGCGCATCTTCTAAACTTTCCCACAACGTTCTGAAAGATAACATTTAATGGAAATTAGTATGTGATTAAAAAAACGATACAAACGTTGTCATCTTTGTCATCAAATTTAATTAAGGTTGATTTTGTCTCATATAATGCTATCAAGAGTTTAATTTCCATTTCCATTTACTTTGTTTTTTTAGTAAGTCTTTCGAGAATTGACCTTCAACACGTTATTCAGAAAATAAATAGAAAATATTTTTGCCTTTGATCCCAAACACAGTTTTCTTCTCATACGACTTTTTGGTTAATTGCTTTTCGCACAAAAATGAAGTGAATTGATTGCAAAATCCTTGGAAAATCAAATTAGCTGGTACATGGACTCGGAAATTTGGTGTTTACATATTTTTGGTCTATCCACTAAGGCCCCAACCATGCGAGTAATTCGACCAAGTCGAACTTTGTTATTTGGCAAACACCCAAAATTTTTCACTTACGAATATCTCCGTAAACTGATCTGACCGCATTTCATATTAGCCAGTAGCCTTGACGAAATAAAAGACATTGCGCGTAAAATTTTCCAGCTGCGAAATGGAAACAACCATAATTAAAGTAGGAAGATTAAAGGAAACGTAGTTGAAAATGACATTGTCAGTACTACGCAAGCCACCTTTAGTATTCGCAGACGTCAAATAAAAATGCAAATTTTTTTGGCATGCAAATTTCAAGTGTCAAAATTCATAGTAGAATGAAGAGTTTTGTATTTTCATTATCAACTAATTTTTTGCTATTTATCTCGAACATATAGCAAAATTATTCAACCTGAATAATAGAAGTGTTGCAAGTGCACGTTACGTTCATACTAAAATGCTATTAACTATTAATTTGAATCGTTTGATGTTAGTTTAAGTTTGAAGTTGTTGAACTTGTATATCATCGATTTATATGAAATAAGGAATCTACAAAATATTGCTAACTTAACCCAATTCGTATCTATGATACTACTGATCTATGGAGTCAGAAAATGCATTTCGTGGCATGTTTTTTTGAAGTTGAATATTTGTCATAGCACATTGTGAGGTTAATGGTAATTGTTATGCTTAATGTTACGAACCCATGTTTTAACGCGTTTATTCGTACCGAAAAATTATTATTGTAACGTTTGTTTAAAAATAAATACATGTTTTATCTTAAACACACAGTAAATCTTATGTTATATAAAACGTCAATTAAGAACGAAGTTTCGGTGAAATAACATAAATATGCTTGCTTGTAATTGATGCTTCAGAATAAATAATGAAATAAAACAATCTTCAATGCAAAGAAAAGAGAGAGAAGAAGTTATAGAAAGTAATGTTTTCTAGGTTTGTTAGTTATCTCGTTGGGCTTTAAGTACTGTATTTGTATTTTAATGCCAAGATTCAAGAGTTGTTCAAACAATTCACATTCTCCTTACCAACGCAAACTGTTCTTCTTAATTGTACCGTGAAATTAAGGAAGTTTCATTTTCAGCTGCCTAATAATGAGAGAATAATTAGAACAAAAGTCTGCAAGTCAAGTTTCAGTCCAGTATCCAACCCTACGAATGACGTAACTTAAACCATGCACAATATCATCTTAAAATAAAATGAACAATTCAAATGAAAATTTCAACCAAAATTATGATAAAATATCTACAACTAGGTGAATTAGGTTTTAATGATTAGATTAGATTTTTTCAATGATTTAATTTTAACGTGTAAGTTGACAATTTGAAACTACAATTAATTTGAACTAAGTTTTGTTTACCAAATGGAATTTGATTAATCCATAATTTAACATTTCGATATCACTTTATAAAATGCACAGCTAAATTACTTGAAAAAAGCGTGCAGCGCCACATTATTCGTGACGTAGAAGTGCGACTTTAAAACGACATGTTTGGTCAGTTCAGCAGCGAGTCGTTCAATAATACTGATATTTGTCACCCGGCCCACATTATTCGAAACTTCGCCCAAACCGTTCGATTTATGAAAAAATAAATACACTAAGTTGTCGACAATTAAATTGTCTAAGTGAAACGCGGCGTGGTATATATCTACCTATTATAGATCAGAAGCGGAAGTCGCCATAAATCAGAAAATGCTTAGTTACAAATTTGAACGCGTCCTGTTTCTAAATTATAATAGGTAGATGTAAATCGTCTCAAGAACTGAGGGTAGGGTGGGAGAAATTTTGCATGTTCTATCAAACACAAACAGTGCAGGTTTTAACGCAAAAAGGAAAGAGAACCACCTGCTACTTCAGCATGGAATAATAAATAAACGAACACACAGACGACGTGAATATACTGTAAATATATCTTCGAAATACTTAGGATTGAAAACTCTAGGTTAACAACAAAAAGTTGAAAGATATTGGTAGCCGAATTTGAAGAATCTGCGATATACAATAGCTTTAAATAGTAGTTATATTTTAACTGATTATTTTACCAAAAGACTCGGTGATTTTTATTAAATCATAAAAATTCTTGGTTAATGTATGACTAATGGAATATTAGATTCATCTGAAGCGCTTATTCGAAAAAAGCATTGTTGTTTTCAATGTTGGTAGAATTTTCGCTCTAAGTTTTTATCCATGGCAGGTGTCACAGGATTCTTGTAACAATTCTATTCTTGTAGCACTATTACCTGATTGAATTAACTTACTTCGAGCAGCAGAGAAGCAATTACTTAAATCCTCCCAGGTTGCATGGACGCTTTAAGAATTTTTGTTAGATATCAGGTGAAGGTTTCGATTTAACTTGAAATAGGATGCGTGTTTCTTTTGATGAAACTTCTATTTGCAAGTACATGGCTGGCGGTAATCGTAACATTAACTAAATAGCCGATCGATTTCATAAGCGTTGTTCATTATTTTATTACGATGCCAAAATTACGAATGGAATTCATTTCATTAAAAGCTTTGGTGATTACAATCATACAAACTTTACAAAAACTCACATCGCGTCATGAAAAATATTAATGATACTTGACGTTGATAAACCATCCATTAAAAATATTATAAAATCCCCCAAAACAACTAGCATTCATCACAACCGTTACGTTTCAGCAACGAGTTAAAAATGAAACGTACATCGCCATTAAATTATACCAGAGATAACGATTTGCGAGCAATCAAAGCGTTGCACATCTTAGCAAGTATCATCGGTGTCCTTCCGCTTTCCGATTGCAGAAAGTACAACGGAAATCCACTAACTAAAGTGAAAACGGGCGTCGTGCTCTTCCTCTACATTTTCGGGTACGGTTGGTCCATGACTGGAAGGATGGCGATGGCCAAAGCAGCGACCATGGCAACCAGAGTTACTGACTTTTTGTCGTATTTAAGCCTGATGTGCGTCAATGTGCACGCCATCATTCAGTTGGGATTTTTCACCTTGGGCGATCTGAAGAATTTCTTGGAAAAAATCGATGAAATCGACGAGGATCTGAAGCACTGGCGTACGAGACTGGAAAATATTCGCAAATTTTACGTCGAATTGATTTTAGTGAACGCATCTTTTGTCGTATACCAGTGCGCTTGGTTTGGCATCTCGTTTCAAATTTTCGGGTTAGACATGTTCAAGTATTACATGTTCAGAGAAGTTCAGACATATCACGTCTACATTTTGGTGCTGCTGATGTACAATTACAGCTTGGTATTAAAACTGCGTTTCCAGAAAGTTAATTTTATTCTGGGAAATTTCACGAAGGCGTCCGTTGGATTGAAGGAAATGAAGTGGGTGGTCTTGACGTACTTGAAGTTGTTGGATGCGATGAAGTTATTCAATGACATTTTTGGATGGTTAATGTTATCGATATGTATAAGAGTGGTAACTGACAGTTTAGTATTGATCAACTCGGCAATTGCATACATGAGTATGGGTATGGTCTACATAGGCATTTTATTTATGAGGCTATCTTTTGTCTGGGTAAGTATTGTTTATGTAACGTGGTGGCTATGCTCTGTATTTTTGGAAAATGTTACCTGTAGTGCTGAGAGTAAAAGTTATGATTTGACGTAGTGCATTTAATATTAGACCAATATGAATCTCACCAGTATTAATCTCACCCAGTTTTCGTGCTTAGCATATAATGGTAGTGATTCTTCAACAGATCCAACTTAATTTCACGACGCACAGTAATAGATATCAGGGGAATGTGTTATTATTAACTATATTATATATTGGAACACATATATAAATATTGCCTTTCGGCAATGAACTTGTGAAAATCTTGTATCTAACTCGTATATAGGAAGGTTGTGATTAGGATTAGTACGTGTCGTTATTCGCCGCTACTTTCGTTCAATAGTGTATTCATGTATTTATGTACACAAATTATCGTCATCATTTTGTCCTGAGGAAATATGGAAGTGAAAAGATTAGACACGTATAGATAGGTCATTTATTAATCACGTTAGCCAGATAATTGGATGTCATTGATTCTTGATAAATACAAAACGTAAAATTATGTAAAAATAAGTACAGAAACGGACACAGTATATATATAATAGTAATAAAACATTAATGATCGGCGAGGAATTCGCCTTCTTATGCAGATATTACTTTAACGAATTCTTAAATTTAATTTTGCCTTGTGTTGTTTTTATGTACTCAGGAAACAAGTTAAAGAAACTACCGCCAGCAAACTTTGGAGACCTTTTAAATATACATACACTGTGATGGCACCCGTAAATTATCTCTATTTCTTTTGTTGTGGTTATGCACATCACCCATAGCTTTAAAATCCATTTGATTAGAAAATACACACTGGAATAATTTATACAATTATATAGTGACAGTCAGTACTTCATATTTGACAAATGCGTGACGTCAGCTCTTCATGGATCCCAGGTCGAAAATCACTTATGATTCTTGTTGTATTATAAATATGCGATGCAGATCAACAGTTTCTCCCCAAATTATTATATTGTAGCAAATAATTTAGGATGCCTTAATGCATGAAATGTTGTAATACGTATAATTTATTTAAAGTGATTTTTTGGCAGCAAAATCATTTATTTTGTGACCGACCACTACTAAAGTAGTTTTGTCGATGTTAACAAGTAAGTTATTTTCTTGACAACAATTGAATAATCCTGCAAAACTGGGTGCAATTTTGCAGATAACTGGTCGATACTATTAGACGCTACCTACTATAGACGTATCGTCCGCATGCAGAAATAAAGTTTCATAATTATTTGGCGATTTGTCACATAGGATAAAATCCAATCATAAATATTACTTCTAACACCAAGGCAATTAATTGTATCAATCAAAAATGTATGATACACTAAATCAGTTGGTGGTTCTATTATAGCATTCAGGCAACGTTTTAGTAATTTTTTATTAGGTAGATATAGTATAGTAATTATATATTGCAATGTTCGTGTAGTTCAAATGGTTTAACAAATATTAAATGGTTTAAGCGCATACATAACATAAAGTGCAGGTTGAAGACATTGAGCTGTCGAAATGATTCTTTAGATTATGGTTCACAATGTACATTTACAAGTATTCCCAAATGATTAAATGAGTCTTTTATATTGCAAATTAACATTGCTCGGTAATCTGAAAAGGTATTTGTAAAAAAAATTAAATTTATTTAATCAACGTCCAGTCTGTAACCTGAACTTCTTTACGTTTAGAGAAAGAGTATTTTCCATGTGAATTATATTCGACGAAACTAAAGGATGAAGATCAATGATTATATCCTGGGCTTGTAATTTGCGATACAATAGTGTAAGTGTTAACGAATGTAAACCATACAACGAATAATCTTTACAAATAAATCAAAGACAATTGTATATAAAAATATTAGGTTGGGTTGGCTACCAGTAACTATATAAGAGTAATTTATCTTATGAAGTAGAGGATCATTTATCTTACTTACATTTTAACAACGATTTTACAAAAAGAGGTTGTTTTTAATACATGCAGAAAATGAAATTGTTTTATTGAATTATAATTCAGAAGGAATTTTGCATTATTTGTTAAATTAAGTTTTGTATATTTTAAAATAGGAATTTAAGCCAGAAAGCAAAGTAAATGATGCGGAATTTATAATTTGACGAAATTTGGAGAAGGGAATTTCGTGCAAGGAGGAAGCCATTTTTAAATAATATAATAATCAATAATATTCAGGATAACATTATCGTAGCGTATATTTTATTGTAATGCAATTGTAATCTAGATAAATCGTCTTCACTTCGTTGTGCCTTACTGTTGTAACTGACTGAGCCTCCCGTCTGCTATTCCCATAGAGCGATTTGTCAATCGTTTTTAAAATTCTGTCTATCACGTTAGTTTGCATCTACGTCAGCCTTCTCGTAGTTCTGGCGTATTCTTCGACCATTTTCTTGATTTTATTTTCAAATTTGGTATTACTGCAACCGTTTTTACTTTCTTATAGGTACTTTCTGTATAAGTAAGTATAGGAATCATGAAAATTTTCGAACGTGCGCGCTCTACAGCCCAAACGATTAAAGCTAGAGCTCTGAAACTTTAAACTTAACATTTGTATGTAGCTAGGAGGAAAATGTCCTATTTTGAACGCAATCTCTGAACCAGAAGTGATGATTTACTCTTATCACCTTTTTCCATATCTCGAAAACGGTACACGCTACGGAAAAAAATATTCTTACATAAATTATAGATATTGATATTCTTTTCGAAAAACGTAGTATAACTAAGTATAAGTAAGTTTCGTGCGTACCACCGCTGATTTTTCTTTTAGGGGTGGGTGCATATATGTAGTCTGCGTATAATTCGAAGGCCCGGAAACATAGTTTTCTAAAGCAAAGTTTGCACAAATCGGGCAGATTTTCCAGTGCTTCAAGATGAGACTATTGCGGGAAAATATTGTATATACGGAGTGATTTATTAACTCAATGACAAGCGTTAGTAGAAGAAACCTCATGCGATTCTGAGAGAGAAAAGTTATATGAATGTAGTTCCGATTCGTTTTAAAATAAGGATTTCTAAGCTATGAAGATTTATAATCAAAAACTGGCAATAGGAATGATGAAACACTAAAACAACGTTTGCTGTATTAATGACAAAACTTGTTTATGTTAACCCCCCCCCCCCCCATAGGTCTATCTTATTTAAGTTATCAAAACTTGGCTTTTTAAAAAATATATTTCTAATCAATTCAAAGTTTCTATATTTACTTGATACAAACCTGTCTCTCCAGTCAATTCTTTGCAAAATAATTTGCCGAGTTAACTTTTAATCATAGATTGAAATAATTAATTCGAAAAGTTATAACAACGTATTATATCATGGTTGTAGATCGAAAAAGATATTCTGATGCATGTAAGGTTTATGCAATTTGAAACATCTCTCATAAGTAGATAATGCACCTGTTTAAATAACATAATATGCGTGAGAAAAGAAGTCTAATATGATTCATCTATATTTATGATAGACTGAAAATTTTATAAGTAATCGTGTAAAGTACAATTTATTATAATTCAACTCTATTCGCTATATAAAATGAAATATTTAAATAAAGTTATAATCATTATAAACGAAGTTCATTGGAATTTAATTGCGATGAAGAAATATTAATATTTAATAAAATTATATTCCTTCAAAGGGATTCATTATAAATTAACTAGGTAACTAAGTTTTATGAAAGGGTAGTCCGTTTGCCGTAGTTTTTTCCAACGATGTAATTAATCGTGTCATTTTTGTGTATGCAAAATTTGAACTTGACAGGTTCACGCGTTCCCGTGATAGAGTGGTGCCATCTTGTTTCAAGATGACATGCATTTTGTCATAGTTTATTGTCTAATGTTCCCACTATGTGAATAAAAATTACACTAATTGTTAGCCTAAGAGAAGCGTGTTTCTGAGAGAGAATGCCACAATGTGAAACAAGCTTCTCTATTCTTATCAAGCAACATTTTAACTTGTCAAATTGACAATGTTAATTCGTGAAAACAAAATTAAAAAATACCTTAACAGAATTGCAACAACATATTTTACAGTGACAACGTAAATAATTGCTGATGAACTGCACGTCGTCAAAAGCACCGTTTTATTGGAAATTCAATGTCAACTTGTCATAAAACATAACCTTAAATAAATTATTGCTTTCTCGTATTTTTTTACAGTTTCCTACCATTTCTACCAATTTGCGACAATAGAGTCATTGTTTGGTATGAGCATTTCAGGTTATTCAGTAACATTTTGGGGATTTATGTTCTTAACAATTGCGGAACATATATATACGTCATTCATTATTATTGCATTGAACCGAATTAAATTGTTGGTTTACCTACATTTATTATTAATTAACGAAATTACACCGCTTGATATATTATATGTTATTAATGTTTTTAATTGCCAGCATGGCAGTATAAAATTCACTTGAACTTTAAAGTAATAAAAATGTACTATTATCAGGCGTCAAAATTAGTATTTCCAACCAGTCTATAGAATTTGATATTTATAGAACATAATTTTATCCTAACTATAACAATTATATTCATGTTTGTTGTATTTTCTTTCAGAATTATAAAAACCAGCATGCCACTTTTTAGTTTACTATTGTTAAATTGATTTTCAGAAAGACATTAATTACATTTACAAAATAAAATAATATATCGACAATATTGTCAATAAAATGCACCTTTGACAATTAGGGCATTCTATTTGAATTTTGGTTTAAAATGAATTATCTAATCAAAGATACATCTGATACAAACTAAGTTCTCCAACGTAATTCATTTATTGATTAAAGCCTTCTGACCAAATTATTCACAAAACAAGCCATTTGCAACTATTATATGATCTTTGAACGCTGTTATGGCTTAATCGGTTGAAATTTGCAAACAGTAGTTAGCCGTTATTAATTTTTTTTGGCGGTTGGCAAAATCTTGTCGCTGCGTTAGACTGACGCGGCGCGTTAACTAATCGATCGACCAGGTTGATGAATTTGTTTGACGTTTGAAACGTCGTGCTTTGACGTTTGAAACGTCAGAAATATTTTACAACGACTTCAAGAGGTGTCGCTAATTGTGAACGAACTGTTGTCGTTAAAAGCACAGTTTTATTGGCAATTACATGTCATCCATTTGACATAACACATAACCTTGACGCGAAAAAGCCAAAAGTTACATTAAATAAAATATTGTTTTCCCCTAATTTTTTTACAGTTTTCTACCAGTTATATATTTCCACCGATTGTGCAATCGGTGCACATATAAAACTGTCAAAAATACTGTGGGAAAACAGTAATTATTTTAACGTAAATTTGTCTTGTTCTTACCAAGGCGTGGTATCAGCCGGATGACACTGAATTGCCAATAAAACTGTGTTTTTAGGGACATGCAGTTTGTCGGTAATGAAAGACATTATCTCCTCAAGTTGTTTTACCAACCATGACGGCAACTGACGGCAGTTTTTAATTTTTTTTTAATATTTACGTTTGTGACAATTGACTTTCTTATGCGTTTGACATGAGCCTTTAAGGTTAAGTAATGATTTGCAGCTTTTTAGGGATATTTTTTCTTTAACAACTGCCGAAAATGTTCCTATTTTGAAACAATAATTTATTTAGGGAAAATCTAACTTGTTCATGCCAAGGTTATGTGCTGTCTAACGGATGACATTGAATTGCCAATAAAACTGCGTTTTCGGGGACATGAAGTTTGTTATTAGGAATATTCTCTCCTCAAGTTTTTTCAATTCTGTTAAAGGCATCTTTAAATTTGGTTTTCACGAATTAAAATTGTAAATATGACAATTTAAAATTTCGATTGGCAGTTGAAAAGCTTGATTCACATTGGTAAAATGTTAAATGTACCAGTATTATGTATCCAATACTATCAAAAAATATTATGGAAAATAATATTTATATTTATTTATTATTAGTTTTTTTACTGTTGGAAATTTGCGTAAAATTAATGCAACTTGGAAATTATACTTTGACATCCGCAAGTACCAACCATGACGTTTTTACTGCAGTTTTAAATTATTTTAAATATTTGTGTTTGCGATAATTGACGTTCATATGCGTTTGATATGCGCATTTCGGGTTATATAATATTCAGTAACATTTTGTGGATTTATGTTCTTAACAATTGCCAAAAAACGTTCATATATACAATTAGACATTCATTATGACTACATTGAACCGAAAGAAACTGTTGGTATTCATTCAATACATTTATTATTAATTAGCCAAATTAAAATGTTGATTTGACTGAAGTCTTTGGTTGAACGATTACACCCCTCGATATTATTACATATTATTAATGTTTTGACTTGCCAGCATGGCAGTATAAAATTCACTTGCAATTAAAGAAATACAAATACTATCCTTAATTTTGTTGAATATATTAATGAGTGGTCCAATTTTTTCAATGATTCAGGTTGTTGCAATTAAAGAAAAACTACAATTTGAACTAAGTTTTAACATCTGATAATATGTCACAATAAGTTAATAATGTGCAATACATTTGAGCTAAGATCTTTTTCAATGATTATATATATATTTTGAACTAAGTTTTATTTCAAAGGCGTCACGCTGTTATCAATTGAAAACTACGGAGGGATCTATAATGGGCGACTTGGCAGCTCTAACAAAATATGCCTTCAGTAAATACAGTTGAATGCAAAAAAAGTAGACAAAAACAGTTTCCTGTAATTGATTTTCCTCAAATTGTTGTTGTATAAATGTCGGTTTTCTCAGTAAGTTTTCTTAATCCACGTGATATTTGACTTATTTATTCAGTAACGGTGATTCGGGGCTCTAGTTCGGGGTACCTACGCTTACGGCTCACTACGTCATTAAAATATCACTGAAATGACAATACTGACGTTTACATGACATTGCTAATATCAAGTTTGTTCAAGCAGCCGAAAATTTCGTGTCTACTTTTTTTGCATTCGACTGTATGTGCCCCCCCGGCACAGATTGGGTGTGCACTACAGTAGCTAACTTCTCTTCCTACAAGTTTAGAACCAATTTGAAAATTATTTATAATTGTCAAATTATTTCTTTTGAAGTAAGAGGAAATGTTTACAAGAATCATGATAGTTTGGCAATAATTGACTACATAATATATAAAAAAAACTATATTATAGTATTTGATTTATTTTTTTATTTGCCACCATTGGCATACATGCATCTACTTTTTTTTTCATGCTTTCAAAAAGCGCATGCAGCTGTTAGTTTCCGCACAGCACCTTCTGCCGCTTCTTCTAATTCATCCTGTGTGTAATCGATTGTGATAAATGGTGTATTTTAAATAACCAAATATAAAATAATCCCGAGCGGTAAGATCTAACGATTTTGCTGCAAAACGTTCTTTCCCGATAACTCTGTTATCATAATTGGCTTAAATGAACCGATAAGTTGCTTGTGCTGTATGTGCACTGGCGTTATCATATTGAAAATAACCCTCCCGTAGCTCACCATCGTGTAGTTGGTCTATAGAAATTTGCAACATATTACAATAGCGTTTCGCATTACACATTACAAAACTGAAGTTTGTTAACGTATCGAAGATACAACGAACTCAAACTAAGCTCTACTACCTAATTAGTTAATCGATTGAAAGTTTTCTCACCGAATATTTACAATTTATAAGTGTCATATGGAATTCGTACATTGATCATTATGAAACGTCGGCTAAACCTGTACTAAATCTTCATACAATACTCCATGGTCGTTCGGTTTTTACCGTCGACTAGGAAACTAAGTTTTTGTGAAAGCGTAGTACGTTTGCGGCAGTTTTTGCCAATGGTTCTTTTCATTTCCATCAGCTGTGTCTGTGCAAAATTTCAACTTCATAGGTTCACGCGTATCGGAGGCAGTGCCGCCATTTTCGGTCAAAATGACAGTCATTTTGTCATATTTTATTGTCAAATGTTCCCACTATATGAATAAAAAGATACACTAAATTTTAGCCTAAGCGAAGCACATGTTTCTGAGGGAGAATACTGCAATATTGTTGAACTAAGTTAATGAGTAGACATTTGCATGTTCCAATCAAAGACATGAGAACTGTTTTATGTAACGTTTTGTTATAATTCAATTAGATTTATATACATTATGCTGATGGTTTTAGAAAAAAAATATATTTCTTTGCAGTTGTTGGCGACAATTTTAAACTATTGTTAATTTGAACTAAGTTTTATTCATTAAAATCATCTAATTAAATCATAATTATCATGTCGTCATATGGTACACGCGCGCAGAAATCTATTGTATACAAGGTACACTAAATTATATATATTACAATACACTAAATTATGTGGTTCACAGTCAACCCTTAAATTTTTGTGCTCGGAATTTTTTCTGTTGCAAAATTTATTATTATATTTGTTTTTGTTTGTCTCCACTTATAATTCATTAGAGCAAAATTTACAGTTGACAAAATTCTCATGATATTTAAAGAACATATTCTTGTTGACTGTATTAAAACTAAAAGTTTTGTTGAACTTATAATTGGTCAGTTTATTGGACACTTTGTTCTACTGAAGAAGAAACATTGCTTGCGAAAATAAATAACGGGTACACATAAAATTGTCAATATGAGTCAAGCTTCTCAACGACCAATCAAAATGTTAAATTGTCAGGTGGACAATTTTAATTGGCGAAAACAAAATTTAAAAACGCCTTTAACAGAATTACAAAAACATATTTAAAACGACAACATCGTTATCCTTTTCGATGTTGTCGTAGAAAAAATAAGTTATTGTTTTCCCGCATTTTTTACAGCTTTCTACCAGTTATTTGTTAACTGATTATACAAACAGTGCACATAAAAAACTGTAAAAAGAAGTTGTGGAAACTCAATAATTCATTTAGCGTAAAAATGTCTTGTTCGCTTCAAGGTGATGTGCTGTCAAAGGGATGACATTAAATTGTCAAGACAACTGCAGGCATGAATTCGTATGCAATTCTCTCCTCAAGTTGTTGTAAAATATGTTTTTGATAAAATTGAAGTATATCTGTTTTATATGTCCACCGATCGTACATATAAAATTAAAATATATCTATTTTATGGATAGTATTACTTCTCCAAGGTTATCAAAGTGTTCATGTTTGTACAGAGTACAGTGCAGTGCAATAATTCTACACATTATAATATTTGTTTTACATTTAAAAACTAAGAATCTAAATAAATATTAACCAAACGTATTTAACAATTTGCCGAACGTAACTGACAGAAGTTTTTTTTTAGATATTTATATTTTACAATCGACGCTCTTATGAATTTGACCTGAGCACTGTTCTAACAATTTCTCAAAAATAGAAACATTTTTTCCCATCATTGAATTTTTGAATTATGTTTTAGTTCAAATGCGCCATATTACGTCAACAATTTGAAATTACCATTAATTGTTTTTTGCGATTTTAGCAATTTTCACCTTCGAGCTAAGAACTCAATTGCTGCATTTGCATTTTATTACAATTAGTTTCATTATTGTGAATTGGCAGTACTCGTTCAGTTCCTTTGCATAACTTTCGGTGCTCAATTGAAAAATTTCAGTGGATATAATTGCCTTGTAAAACATTCACATACACTAAAAATCAACGGGCTTTGTATTTTTGCTGCTGTGCAAAAGAAGACTTTTTCAATAGGTTATGAAAACGCAATGGCAACTGTGCCAGCGACAGCATTCGTTAAAATTTAGTCGATTAGCATAACTGAGTAACTGACAATGTCGTTATGGCGTGATTGGATTTTAAGGTTATGTTAATAATCATAATTGTAAATAAGGTATTATGTGCCTGCAAGTTTTACACATTTAATAACGTGAATTAAAAATGTAAAAATTGAAGCAAGCGTTGGAAATTTGTAAACTGCTGCTTGTAAGCAAATTGAACACTATTGCATTACACTATTACTAAAATTGCATGCTCCAGTTCTATGCAAATTGTTTCATGGGATTCCGAAACACATGCATGGAAATAAAACGCAGCCCAGAAGCTCTTGATTTTCTCCTGGGCAAAGTCGTAATTTGATCGAGGTTATAAAGCAATACAACAAACGATCTGCGACTTTTATGCAATTAATTTTTCAGGATTTTTCGTTAGGATTTGTGTGGAAGTTAAGTGTTAATTTTCACTTATTACATGATGTACGAAACGAGATGATTCATTGAACAATTTGTTAATATTTGTAGACATCGACAACAGCGACATGAACGGTAGATTTGCAATACTTCACGATATCACATACAGTTTGAAACCTTTCAGTTATTCTATGGCAATGTACCATTTGTCTTATCTGTACGTTTCGATAAAATGATCGTGGGTCCGTCGATTGCTGAGTGTATCTAATTTGACATTTTCAATTTGCAATACGCTGCGCTGCGGAAAGTAAGTCATTACAATAAATGTGCCCAATAATAAAACGCATTTTTTAAAATAAAGCGTATTCATGGAGACTTGTTTTTGTGTTTAATTTGATATGTATGACATGACAAAATAAAACTTGAAAACTGTGAACTTGAATGTCGACAAAAAATATATAGAACGAAATTATGAGAAAACGTGTTTCCGACTCCAGTTTAGACCGATCAAAGAACGTGTTTGCTGGGTGAAACGTCATATTAACTGCATTGTATACTTACACAGAAAACAAGTAGATTTATTCAGTGAAATATTGTTATAAATTATTCAATATACACGTGCAAAATTCAGTCCAATCTTGTGTTCCAAAGTCACGAATATGCCATAACATCGTAGGGTCGTTAATTGCTGACGAACTGTATGACGGCAAAAGCACAGTTTTATTGGCGATTGTGTTTTTCATAATCCATATCCACCGATTGTACCGATTGCTGCCAGGGGCATCTGATAAATCGTAGCTAATCGAGACCACTACACATTCCAAAACTGGAGTCAATATCCACTTTTGCATATGATATACGCGTTTGACGTTTAAAATGTCACGTACACAACTTGTACTTTTTCACGATTGAAAACTATGTTCATTAATGTATCGAGGATACAAAGAACTCAAGCTAAGCTCTATTACCTAATTAATCAATTGATAAAAAAAGTTCTCACTTAATATTTACAATGCGCAGTTTGTAAGTGTATTTGTAAGTCATATGGAACTGGCACATTTATCACTATGAAACGCCGACAAGGCTAAACCTGTACTTAATCTGCCAACAATACTTGATGGTCGTTCGTTTTTTGCTGCTTTCTCTGCACGGTTTCAATAAATCCCAAGCAAATTCAAAAACTTACGTTTAACGTCCGCGAATTTCGACCGTGACGTTTAACAGCATTGTCTGAAAGAGGTGAACCGATGAATTTGAACTGTACAGAAAAACGTTACCTTATGCACGCGTGAAATCGCGCCTGATCGAGTGCAAATAATACACATCCATAAACAAAATTTGCCCAAACAGCGAATAATATGCACTTTTGGCGCGGCGGTCAATGTGTATTTGGCGGATCGCACGTTTGACGTTTGAAATGTCACGACACGACCATCGCCAAACACATACCGCGTTACCATGGATCGGCGCATATGCGTACGCGCCCCGCCTCTTATTTGCTTCGCGAAATCGTTCGAAAGTGCCGAGTGTTGGTTCATTGACGGTGGCGATTTACCACGTCGGACGTGGCGAAACGAACCGCAATCGACCGCGGACACCCATCGCCCATCGTAAACGACCCGCGCGAAGTCCCGGAATGCCGCCGTCGCGGCGTCGCGGGCCGGCGCGCGAACGCCCGTTTACGTCAAATTTTCGAACCTGACGTCGATCTGACGGACCGCCGCGTTCCGAAACGCGAAAATCGCGCCGGGACCAATAGCAAGGCCGAACTCCACTTATTTTCACTGTCAAAAAAGACGCTATCATTCCTATATATAGAGGTGACTAGGTAGCTAAGTTTGTGAAAGGGTAGTCCGTTTGCCGTAGTTTTTACCATTGATTCGTTTCATTTCTATCAGCTGTGTCTGTGCAAAATTTCTTGATAGGTTCACGCGTACCGGATATAGAGTGTCGCCATTTTTTTTCAAGATGACATGACAGATGTAATTTTGTCATACCTTATTGCCCAATGTTCCCACTATGTGAATAAAACATTACACTTAATTTTAGCGTAAGCGACGCACGTGTTTCTGAAAGAGAATACTGGAATATTGTTGAACTAAATTAATTAGTAGACATTTGCATGTTCCAATCAAAGACATGAGAACTATTTTATGTAAGGATTTGTGATAATTCAATTTTCCTGTTAGTGGTTTTAAAAAATACATTTGTTTACAGTTTTGACTACGATATGAACTAAGTTTTAACATCGGCTAATGTGTCACATTAAGCAAACAACTGCTTCTAGCTGTTCTTCCGTTATTCTTTGCGCAGCACCTTCATTTAATTCATCCAGTGTGTATAATCGATTGTGATAAATTATATTTTTAAAATAACCAAATAGAAAATAATCAACAGTAGTACGATCTGCCGATCTTGCTGGAATCATAGTAGGCTTCAATGAACTGACATGTTAGGTGTGTGGCGATATCATGTTGAAAATAACCCAGCTCAGCTGTAGCTCATCATACTGTAGTTGATCTATAAAAAATTGTAACATATTACGATATCGTTCGGCATTACGGATATCGGGGAAGAAAATTGGCAGATTAATTTTCTTCTGGATACTGCAATCCATACTACAACTTTCAATGGATGCCTGTTGAAATACGTCAGGGTTTCCTGCACTCCAAATACGTCCTAATTAATTAATTGAATTGTTTTGAGTAGTTATTTCTGTGGTATTTTTTATCAGTTACTTAATTTTTGAACTAAGTTTTATTTCAAAGGCGTTACACTATTAACAATTGGAAACTATATTAATTTGAACTAAGTTTTTCTTTTTTAGAAATGTATCAATTTTCAAGCTTGCATCAAATGACAGTGCGATAGCTATATTTGGGTTTTGTTACCATTACTTTTGTTGTTTTCAGTCAACTTCGTGGCTCATGAAGTCATCACACGGTTATTCATTAATTGATACGTTCAATTATTGTAAAAAGAATACTATTTGAATTATTTTTTATCTATCAAAGCTCCATCTGATTGAAACTAAGTTCGACGACCTAATTAGTTATAATTAATCAAATTTTTTTCACCAAATTAACCACAAATCATGTAATTTGCAACTACAAAATTATTTCGGAACGGTGACATGGTTGAAATTTGCAAATAATTAGTTTTTGCCGCTGGCAGTTTCCGCATAATCTTCCATCCGGGAATGGCAACCGTGATATTTAACTGACAGTAATTTATAATATTTTAAAATATTTACGTTTGTGACAATTGACTTAATAATGCGATTGACATGATCATTTGAGGTTAAGTAATGATTTGTAACGTTTTAGGGATATTTGTTTTCAACAATTTTGTGGGAAAACAATAACTTATTTAGCGTAAATCTGTCTGTTCGCGTCAAGGTTATGTGGTGTCAAACGGATGACATTGACATTGACATTGCCGACATATCCGCAGACGTGAAGTTCGTAAGCAGTTCGCTCCTCAAGCCGTTGTAAAATGTTTTTGACAAAATTTGAATATATCAGTTTCATGTCCACCGATTGTACATATAAAATTAAAATATTACTGTTTTATGAAAAGTATTACTTATCCAAGGTTATCAAAGTGCATATGTTTTACAGAGTACACTATTTGTAGTGTATTAATTCTACGTGATTCAATATTAACCAAACGAATTGGACAATTTAGATTCGGTGTGACAGATAAAAAATAATTAGTAGGTTTTTGCTGTTGGTAGTATCCGTAAAATCGCTGCTACTGATTTTTTTTAATATTTATGATTCTGGTTTGTGACTTTCTTATGCGTTTGACATGAGTAATTCAGGTTACGTATTTATATTTGGGGATATATGTTCTTAACAATTGCCGAGAAAGTTTCTACTTAGCGCAATAGAAAATTATATTTATATTATCTTGCATTTATTTACTTAAGAGCAATTACATGTTACCTACAGTTCTGCACTAAATGCATTAAATTCTGTTTGTTAATGGCCCGAAGATACAACGAATTCAAACTAAGCTCTACTACCTCATTAATCAATTGATCACTCGCCAACTATTAAGTCATGTGGAACTCGTACATAGACAATTATGTAACTGTAACTGACAGTGTCTTCCGAAGGCAGCGTGAAGCAATTAAAAAGGCCGGGTTGGTGAATTTTAACTATAAAGAAAGACGTCAACTCTTACCTGATCGAGTGCAAATAAACATCCATAAATAACAACTGCCCAAACTACATATAAAGATGATCTTTGAAAAAGGGGTTTTTGGCAGAACACACGTTTGACATTTGAAATGTCACAACACACACGTACACAATTCCGTTCAATTTTGTATCCCAAAGACACGTATATGCCTTAAAATCGTACCTGATGGATTCCACATGTGTATATTCTCAAACTCTAATGAACACACTTCTTGTAGTGTGTTATAATGTGTCGTCGAAGTTATTTGACATTTGCACCATATCAGCATTGCGGGTGGGGTCTCTGTGGCCTACATGGCCGCGAATAGGGCCCGAATACCTATTTCTATACTCGAAAACGACGCGGACGAGAGTTTAAAGTAGGAATTTTGCAGGTTACGTTTTGACGTTTTATCGAGTTTAAATATGCATCCACAAACTTGTATCGCTCACCGTAAAGGAAATGTACCTGCACTTTCATTGATGAACCGGGTCGTTTCACATTTGTAATGACTCGCGGGAAGCCTGCACTGCTCTTTCATCGGCCGATATGCGTTGGTCGATTGACTCAAAGTACACACTTCGCATCTTCGATTACTTCACCGGCAGGGTTCCAAATGCCCGCGAATCGGCCCCGAACACCTATTTCTAAACGCACTTTGTTCAAACTGCGCTCGAAAACGACGCACACACGAGTTCAAGTGCGAATTTTGCAGGTTACGTTTTTGACGTTTAATTTCCGGAAGTCGCCATTAGAGGACTATGTTCGGCCAATCGTAGCGTTCTGCGCCGGATTTTGAACGTTTCGCGCGCGAAATCTGACCAACGCGCTTCGCGCGATAGACCGGCGACCAATGAAACTTGAGAATCCAGCATTTTTTTCCGTCAGTTTCAGACGGACGAGACCCGCTACGATGTGTATAGAGGCACTTTGACTAGGAAACTAAGTTTTTGTGAAAGCGTAGTACGTTTGCGGCAGTTTTTGCCAATGGTTCTTTTCATTTCCATCAGCTGTGTCTGTGCAAAATTTCAACTTCATAGGTTCACGCGTATCGGAGGCAGTGCCGCCATTTTCGGTCAAAATGACAGTCATTTTGTCATATTTTATTGTCAAATGTTCCCACTATATGAATAAAAAGATACACTAAATTTTAGCCTAAGCGAAGCACGTATTTCTGAGAGAAAATACCGCAATATTATTGAACTACAGTCGAATGCAAAAAAAAGTAGACAAAAACAGTTTCCTGTAATTGATTTTCCTCAAATTGTTGTTGTATAAATGTGGCTTTTCTCAGTCAGTTTTCTTAATCCACGTGATATTTGACTTATTTATTCAGTGACGGTGGTTCGGGGGTCTAGTTCGGGGTACCTTCGCTTACGGCTCACCAGTTCATTAAAATATCACTGAAATGACAATACTGACGTTTACATGACATAGCTAATATAAAGTTTGTTCAAGCAGCCGAAAATTTCGTGTCTACTTTTTTTTGCATTCGACTGTAAGTTAATGAGCAGACATTTGCATGTTCCAATCAAAGAAATGAGAAGTGTTTTATGTAACGTGTTGTTATAATTCAATTAGTTTTATATATATATTTTTTCTCTTTTCATATCTGCAGGTAGTTTTAAATATATATATATATATATATATATATATTGAAAATGCGTCTTGTCAAATATGACAGAAAAATGTAAAATTTACATGAAATATGGTCGAATCTTACACCTCAATGGTCTAGTGAACATTAATTAAAACAGGTCCATGAAGACTAACTGGTGGATCGCTAGACAATATTGTTTCTGGGTTATTACCCTTCGTCAGTAGCGATTACCAAGAACCTTAGTTGTTGAAATACCTTTACATGTAGTGGCCATCAAAACTTCTTGGCGCGAGCCAATCACTCCTAACAATTAATTGCAGCAATCCTTTTATATGTTGACACTGGATATTTGACAGTCGTCTCTTGTTTAGTCTCCGCAAGGTGTTAGACAAGGTATCGTCTCGTCAGTGTTCTGTTGTCGGTGGTTTGTTAGGAGTGATTGGCTCGCGCCAAGAAGTTTTGATGGCCACTACATGTAAAGGTATTTCAACAACTAAGGTTCTTGGTAATCGCTACTGACGAAGGGTAATAACCCAGAAACAATATTGTCTAGCGATCCACCAGTTAGTCTTCATGGACCTGTTTTAATTAATGTTCACTACACCATTGAGGTGTAAGATTCGACCATATTTCATGTATATATATATATATATATATATATATATATATATACTCAGTGACATATAAACTGCACCACCTAGAAGGGGTGGGAATTTTTTGACCAAATTTGGCAGAAACATTGGACTAGTCTAAGGTAACAATTGATTAAAATTTGATAAAGAAAACACTTCATCTTTTTGATTTTTCTTTAATAATGTGTTGGTCCGGCCATATTTCTGATACACTCATTGACCCGCCTTGGCATTGATTCCAGCAGGTGATCAATGTCTTCTTGTGGTATGGCATCCTAAGCAGCCTGTACTTCGTGCCGTAGAGCTTCTATTGTCAACGATGGGTTCGGTAGATTCCTTAATCTTCTACCCATCATGTCCCACAAGTGCTCAATGGGCGACAAATCGGGAGATCTTGGCGGTCAAGGCAAAAGATTAACATTGGCCTCTTCAAAGAAGTCAAGAGAAACCCTTGCTACGTGAGGTCGTGCATTATCTTGCTAGAAAAGTGGGTCTTCCAGCCCTCGAAGATATGGAAGAACATGTGGTTCTACCACTTCGTCAATGTAGCGTCGGGCGGTCATACTGCCCCGAATGAAGAGCAAGGGTGATCTACTGCCGTAAGCAATAGCACCCCACACCATCAACCCCACAGTTCGGTGAACATGCCTCGCAATCGAAAAATCAGGATTGCGCCTTTCTCCACGTCTTCGTCTAACAGTCATCCGACCATCATGCATTCCTAAACAAAATCGCGATTCGTCACTAAAGACAACTCGATGCCACTCCAAGTTCCATTGAAGTCTTTCCGTGCACCAGGCCAAACGTTCCTGGCGATGTTGAGCAGTGAGGTGTAGCACAAGATGTGGGCGGTAAGACAGCAAGCCAAAGGTTCTTATTCGACGATAAACTGTTCGCAAGCCTATCGTACGACCTTGTTCACCTAACCATTGATCAGCTATTGATCTAGTTGTAGAGAATCGGTCTCTCAAGGCCATTAGTCTTAAGCGGCGATCTTAACGTTCATTGGTTCGTCTTTGAGCCCCAGTGCCTCTTCTCCGACGTTCAACCCCATGTTCAGAGCACGCTTGATAAACACGGATTATTGTTGAGTGGTGCCGTCCCAAACGGTTGCCGATTTCTCTAAACGAAAACCTGCTTCTCGTAAACCAACAATCCGCCTTGGTCAAAGTCACTCAACTGCTGGTAAACTTGAGGTCTCCTTCCTCTAGGCATCATTAAACACTTAAAACACTTTAAAGTAAAGAACGGGATCCGAAAAAGTGGAACAAATTCAAAAAATGTCTCAATAATTGCTTGTCTATCACCACCTCTAAAAATAACACAAACGTCAAAAATCCCATGACTACTTGATGATTGGGTTTCAAATTTTAATCAACTATTTCCCTGGACTAGTCCACTATTCCTGCCAAATTTGGTCCAAAAATTCCCACCCCTTCTATGTGGTGCAGTTTATATGTCACTGAGTATATATATATATATATAGATGAAAACGACGATTATCGGGGTTGACGGTCAATTTGTGGCGTTAATGAAACTCAATTAGATACTTTTTCTTTATTAGATACAATATTAAGCGAGATATTTGTCAACAACGGCTATCCCCGCACATTAGTAAATAGTTTACTATTTACTACAAGAGTACGACTAGAGGAGAATATTAATAACCAACAACGTGAGGTTGCGGTTGTTTACAAACGTCTACCATATATAATAGTATATTACGTAACAAGAGTTGTAAATAGCATTTTACGTACGAGTGGAAATAGTTACATACGAGCGACGAAGGAGCGAGTATGTAATTCCACGAGTACTGTAATTGCGTTACAACTCGAGTCACGTACTATACTTTACCTACGACCAGCTTCAACCACTAAAACAACCTCTATACAAAACCTCTTTTTTATTGTTTAATTACATACTATTTTATTTTATAACAAATTTTCTTATATTTATGATATAAGTAATTATTGCTTTTTAATAATAATTGTTAATGGTAACATTGCAGTTATTAAATATTGGACAACTATCTTTTTCTAACATTATTCTTATTTCTCCAGTCCATGCATTTTCTATATAAGATCTCGTATCTTTCACGTGTCTTCGCCGGTAACAAATTGTTCATTTCTAACCTGGCATTTTCAATAATCTTCGGAGGAGTGCATCTGCCACTGTGGTTGTCACACATTTTAATAACAATAAATTATGATTGATTCATAATAAATCTGTTGTGGGAAATAGAATAATATTGACAGCTTACTGAGAATTGGATAAATTCCATCAATGCATTTCGGTAACTAAGCAACTTCAACCTGTGCGATTACTTTACGACCGTGCGTTTAGTTTACGGCCGTGCGTAATGACTTATTTACATGGTCTGTGTGTAATGCAAAAAAGGGCACTTTCAACAGTGGTCGTAGGTAAAAGACATTACAAATAAGATAATACAAGTTTGCAATTTGAATAATTTAAAAATAGCTAAATACAATTTAAAAACAATAAAATCATTATTTAGTTGTGTTAAAGATAAAATACCGGAGAAATACAGGTCGGGAGTTGTCTATAGAATTGGTTGCAACGGTTGTGATGGCTGTTACATTGGACAGACATCACAATGGTTGCATTCAAGACTTGTCCAACACAAAAGTGATTGCAAAATAGGGAAAAACTCATGTGCCCTTTCTGTACATTTTAGAACGAAGAACCACACTTTTGATTTGGACAATGCCACAATTATTGATAGCCATTCCCAATTCAAACATAGAAATTTTCTTGAAATGTATCATATCCAAAAAAATACTAATTCAATTAACTTTAGAACTGACATCAATAAATTAAGTAATATTTATGCGTATTTACTACAATTTAATCGTGATAATCCACACGTTACGGATGGGAGCACTTAGCATGTAAATTTCAAATTTAAATCGTTCGTGCCATATAGTAAATAAAACATTTTACTAACTGTCCTAAATTTGTGTGTTGGCAGTTTTGGAGTCATCCATTATTGTTTTGACTTTCAACGTGTTTAGACATAACCTGGTTTGTAAATAATTTTTATCTAATGATATATTTTTAATCTCGACGTTTCATCGCAAATTTGGATAATGTTTGTTCTATTTAAGTTTAACTCGCAGTATTGTAAGTATTATTTTATTGTTTCCTGCTGCTTTTCTTTGTCAATTGCTAATTTTACATAACAATTGTAGTTTCCTGATGAAGCAATAATTAAATTGCGAAATATTGAAAAAGTATCTAATTGAGTTTCATTAACGCCACAAATTGACCGTCAACCCCGATAATCGTCGTTTTCATCAATTTAAATTTACGGTCGATACTCCTTCAAAGATATATATATATATATATATATATATATATATATATATATATATATATATATATATATATAGGTATGTGGAGGTTATTGGGTTTTCTGGTAATAATTAATTAAACTAATGATTTTTTTCCATTAACGTTTCGACTCTTATTTGAGACTTCCTCAGAAGTTTTTTTATTATTTTTCCTATATCTATAACAATTAAGAGAAAATTAATTAAATTAAATTATGATTACATATTTCAAATTATGTGCATAAAAACATTCGACAATACAAAATTGGTGTGTAAAATATTATTTATTCTAATGATACGAAATCTAATTACAAACAGACTTAAAGTAAAATTCATAAACAAGCGACTTACCGAAATCGAAATTACTCTCGTGCATTTCACAAACATCAACCTCCGAGTTACATGGTCAAAACCATATAACAGAAACAATGGTCGTATACACAGTACCATGTATTATTGTTATTTTGTAAAAAAAATTAAAATATCCATTATATTAACTCACATTTATTAAAAACACATTTAACCTATAAATCGAACTGCACGTGGTCAATCGTAATTTTGCGTATGGTCAATGTAACCAATGAATTTCCAAAAATAGATGTCCGAAAATAATATTTTAAAGAAAACTGAAAACTGAAACATTGAATAGATATAATACCGATAGAGTTGAAATACCACATAATTAACATCAACCCGTTTGTTTTTCTAGAATAGTGAGTATAATATTTAAATAAAATTATAAATTGATGTTAAATTCTGGATATCAGTTCTATCATTTATTGCGTTTTTATGTTTCTTTATCTGAATCATCTCTAGGACATTTCTTGTTAATTCTTTGTTTTCTCTTTCTAATATGTTAATATCTTCGATGTTGAAATTAAAACTATGTCCGGTGTTTCTTATGTGACTTTTCAAAGCTGTACCATTTTTTGAATATTTGTGACCTTTCAACCTCTCTTCTAAATATTGCTTAGTTTGTCCTATGTACACACCATTGCAATTGTTACATGGAATTTCATATACTATATGTGTCATTTTGTTTTTAGGGATATTGGTTTTTAATTTAGTATATAGGTTGTTTAGGTTATTTTTATTTATGTGTGCCAATTGTAAATTATATGGTTTTATTATGTTATTGATATTTTCAGATAGTTTGTTGACGTATCATTAGAATAAATAATATTTTACACACCAATTTTGTATTGTCGAATGTTTTTATGCACATAATTTGAAATATGTAATCATAATTTAATTTAATTAATTTTCTCTTAATTGTTATAGATATAGGAAAAATAATAAAAAAAATTCTGAGGAAGTCTCAAATAAGAGTCGAAACGTTAATGGAAAAAAATCATTAGTTTAATTAATTATTACCAGAAAACCCAATAACCTCCACATACCTATATATATATATATATATATATATATATATATATATATATATATATATATATCTTTGAAGGAGTATCGACCGTAAATTTAAATTGATGAAAACGACGATTATCGGGGTTGACGGTCAATTTGTGGCGTTAATGAAACTCAATTAGATACTTTTTCAATATTTCGCAATTTAATTATTGCTTCATCAGGAAACTACAATTGTTATGTAAAATTAGCAATTGACAAAGAAAAGCAGCAGGAAACAATAAAATAATACTTACAATACTGCGAGTTAAACTTAAATAGAACAAACATTATCCAAATTTGCGATGAAACGTCGAGATTAAAAATATATCATTAGATAAAAATTATTTACAAACCAGGTTATGTCTAAACACGTTGAAAGTCAAAACAATAATGGATGACTCCAAAACTGCCAACACACAAATTTAGGACAGTTAGTAAAATGTTTTATTTACTATATGGCACGAACGATTTAAATTTGAAATTTACATGCTAAGTGCTCCCATCCGTAACGTGTGGATTATCACGATTAAATTGTAGTAAATACGCATAAATATTACTTAATTTATTGATGTCAGTTCTAAAGTTAATTGAATTAGTATTTTTTTGGATATGATACATTTCAAGAAAATTTCTATGTTTGAATTGGGAATGGCTATCAATAATTGTGGCATTGTCCAAATCAAAAGTGTGGTTCTTCGTTATAAAATGTACAGAAAGGGCACATGAGTTTTTCCCTATTTTGCAATCACTTTTGTGTTGGACAAGTCTTGAATGCAACCATTGTGATGTCTGTCCAATGTAACAGCCATCACAACCGTTGCAACCAATTCTATAGACAACTCCCGACCTGTATTTCTCCGGTATTTTATCTTTAACACAACTAAATAATGATTTTATTGTTTTTAAATTGTATTTAGCTATTTTTAAATTATTCAAATTGCAAACTTGTATTATCTTATTTGTAATGTCTTTTACCTACGACCACTGTTGAAAGTGCCCTTTTTTGCACTACACACAGACCATGTAAATAAGTCATTACGCACGGCCGTAAACTAAACGCACGGTCGTAAAGTAATCGCACAGGTTGAAGTTGCTTAGTTACCGAAATGCATTGATGGAATTTATCCAATTGTCAGTAAGCTGTCAATATTATTCTATTTCCCACAACAGTTTTATTATGAATCAATCATAATTTATTGTTATTAAAATGTGTGACAACCACAGTGGCAGATCCACTCCTCCGAAGATTATTGAAAATGCCAGGTTAGAAATGAACAATTTGTTACCGGCGAAGACACGTGAAAGATACGAGATCTTATATAGAAAATTCATCGACTGGAGAAATAAGAATAATGTTAGAAAAAGATAGTTGTCCAATATTTAATAACTGCAATGTTACCATTAACAATTATTATTAAAAAGCAATAATTACTTATATCATAAATATAAGAAAATTTGTTATAAAATAAAATAGTATGTAATTAAACAATAAAAAAGAGGTTTTGTATAGAGGTTGTTTTAGTGGTTGAAGCTGGTCGTAGGTAAAGTATAGTACGTGACTCGAGTTGTAACGCAATTACAGTACTCGTGGAATTACATACTCGCTCCTTCGTCGCTCGTATGTAACTATTTCCACTCGTACGTAAAATGCTATTTACAACTCTTGTTACGTAATATACTATTATCTAATGATATATTTTTAATCTCGACGTTTCATCGCAAATTTGGATAATGTTTGTTCTATTTAAGTTTAACTCGCAGTATTGTAAGTATTATTTTATTGTTTCCTGCTGCTTTTCTTTGTCAATTGCTAATTTTACATAACAATTGTAGTTTCCTGATGAAGCAATAATTAAATTGCGAAATATTGAAAAAGTATCTGATTGAGTTTCATTAACGCCACAAATTGACCGTCAACCCCGATAATCGTCGTTTTCATCAATTTAAATTTACGGTCGATACTCCTTCAAAGATATATATATATATATATATATATATATATATATATATATATATATATATATATAGGTATGTGGAGGTTATTACTAATGATTTTTTTCCATTAACGTTTCGACTCTTATTTGAGACTTCCTCAGAATTTTTTTTATTATTTTTCCTATATCTATAACAATTAAGAGAAAATTAATTAAATTAAATTATGATTACATATTTCAAATTATGTGCATAAAAACATTCGACAATACAAAATTGGTGTGTAAAATATTATTTATTCTAATGATACGTCAACAAACTATCTGAAAATATCAATAACATAATAAAACCATATAATTTACAATTGGCACACATAAATAAAAATAACCTAAACAACCTATATACTAAATTAAAAACCAATATCCCTAAAAACAAAATGACACATATAGTATATGAAATTCCATGTAACAATTGCAATGGTATGTACATAGGACAAACTAAGCAATATTTAGAAGAGAGGTTGAAAGGTCACAAATATTCAAAAAATGGTACAGCTTTGAAAAGTCACATAAGAAACACCGGACATAGTTTTAATTTCAACATCGAAGATATTAACATATTAGAAAGAGAAAACAAAGAATTAACAAGAAATGTCCTAGAGATGATTCAGATAAAGAAACATAAAAACGCAATAAATGATAGAACTGATATCCAGAATTTAACATCAATTTATAATTTTATTTAAATATTATACTCACTATTCTAGAAAAACAAACGGGTTGATGTTAATTATGTGGTATTTCAACTCTATCGGTATTATATCTATTCAATGTTTCAGTTTTCAGTTTTCTTTAAAATATTATTTTCGGACATCTATTTTTGGAAATTCATTGGTTACATTGACCATACGCAAAATTACGATTGACCACGTGCAGTTCGATTTATAGGTTAAATGTGTTTTTAATAAATGTGAGTTAATATAATGGATATTTTAATTTTTTTTACAAAATAACAATAATACATGGTACTGTGTATACGACCATTGTTCCTGTTATATGGTTTTGACCATGTAACTCGGAGTTTGATGTTTGTGAAATGCACGAGAGTAATTTCGATTTCGGTAAGTCGCTCTGTTTATGAATTTTACTTTAAGTCTGTTTGTAATTAGATTTCGTATCATTAGAATAAATAATATTTTACACACCAATTTTGTATTGTCGAATGTTTTTATGCACATAATTTGAAATATGTAATGATAATTTAATTTAATTAATTTTCTCTTAATTGTTATAGATATAGGAAAAATAATAAAAAAAATTCTGAGGAAGACTCAAATAAGAGTCGAAACGTTAATGGAAAAAAATCATTAGTTTAATTAATTATTACCAGAAAACCCAATAACCTCCACATACCTAATACAGAAACTGGTAAAGAAAATACAAAACATTGAACTAAGTTTTATCATTTGCTATTGAGTCACATTAAGCAAATCATTTTAAACTATCATTAATTTGAATTAAGTTTTGTTCATTAAAATCATCTAATTAAATCATAATTATCATGTTTTGACATCATATGGTACACGCTCACAGAAATCAATTTTGTATAAAATCCACCACTAAATTATGTGCGTTACAGTCAATCGTTAAATTTTTGTGGTCGGATTTTTTTCTGTTGCAAAATTTATTATTATATTTGTTTTTGTTTGTCTCTACTTATAATTCATTAGAGAAAAATTTACAGTTGGCCAAATTCTCATGACATACAGTCAACATATTCTTGTTGACTGTATTAAAATGTTAAATTGTCAAGTGGACAGTTTTAATTCGCGAAAACAAAATTTAAAAACGCCTTTAACAGAATTATAAAAACATATTTAAGACGACAACATCCTTAAGTCCTGTAAAATTGCATGTTGATACAAGCAGAATTTTTTGGCAATATCATGCATTTGACATAGCACCTAACCTTTGCGCAAACATTAAATAAGTTATTATTTCCCCGCAATTTTTACAGCTTTCTACCAATTATATGTCAACTGATTATACAATTACTGCACATAGGAAACTGTAAAAAAAATATTGTGGGAAAACAATAATTCAATTAGCGTAAATCTGTTTTGTTCGCGTCAAGGTTATGTGCATTCAGACGGATAACATTGAATTGCCAACACATCTGTAGGCATGAAGTTCATAAGCAATTCACTCCCCAAGCCGTTGTAAAATATGTTTTTGACAAAATTGAAGTATTAGTTTTATATGTCCACGAATAGTACATATAAAATTACAATATATTTTATGAATAGTATTACTTCTCCAAGGTTATCAAAGTGCTCATGTTCTACAGAGTACAGTAATACAGTAATTTGCAGTGCAATAATTCTACAGATTATACTATTTGATCGTGTTTTACATTTAAAAACTAAGATAATTTTAGCAATTTTCACCTTCCAGCCAGATACCAAATCAATTGCTGTATTTACATTTTATTACAATTAGTTTCATTATTGTGAATTGGCAATACACGTCCAGTTCCTATGGATAACTTTCGGTGCTAAATTGAAAAATGAGGTAATACGGGCTTTTTACATGTTTGCTGCTGTGCAAAAGATGACTTTTTTAATACGTTATGAAAACGCAAAGGCAACTGTGCCAGCGACAGTATTCCTTAATTTATTGACGATTGTATGTTTTTGGAAGTTTTTTGCCAGCTTCACATATCCATCGATTGTTGCCAGTAGCATCTAATAAACCGTAGCTAATCGAGTTCACTGCACATTCAAAAATGAAAGTTAACGTCCACTCTGCACATCAAATACCCGTTTGACATCTAAAATGTCATGTACATGACTTGTATTTTTTCACTCTTGAAAACTATGTTTGTTAATGTACAACGAACTCAAACTAAGCTCTACTACGTAATTAATCAATTGATTAAAAATTGCTCACCGAATATTTACAATGCGCAATTTGTAAGTGTATTTGTATATGGAACTCTTCGTACATTGATCATTATGAAATATAATACAATACTTGACGGTCGTTCCTTTTTTGCTGCGTTCTCTGCACGGTTTCCGTTAATCCTTGGCAAATTCAAAAAACGCACTTCTAACGTCCGCGAATTTCGAACGTGACGATTAACGTGACGTTTAACGACGAACGTTGTCTGAAGGCGGTGTGAACCGATGAATTTGAACTGTAGAGAAAGTCGTTACCTTATGCACGCGTGAAATGGCGCCTGATGGAGTGCAAATACACATCCATATGGAAAAATTGCCCAAAACTACGAAGAATGTGCACTTTCGACGCTGCGCTTAATGCATCTTTGGCGGAACGCACGTTTGACGTTTGAAATGTCACGACACGACCATCGCCAAACACATACCGCGTTACCATGGATCGGCGCATATGCGTACGCGCCCCGCCTCTTATTTGCTTCGCGAAATCGTTCGAAAGTGCCGACTTTTGGTTCATTGACGGTGCCGATTTAGCACGTCGGACGTGGCGAAAAGAACCGCAATCGACCGCGGACACCCATCGCACATCGCAAACGGCCCGCGCGAAGCCCCGGAACGCCGCCGTCGCGGCGTCGCGGGCCGGCGCGCGAACGCCAGTTTACGTCAAATTTTCGAACCCGACGTCAATCTGACGGACCGCCGCGTTCCGAAACGCGAAAATCGCGCCGGGACCAATCGCATGGCCGAACTCCATGCATAATTATTCACTGTCAAAAAAAGACGCTATCATTCCTATATATAGAGGCGACTAGGTAACTAAGTTTTTGTGAAAGGGTAGTCCGTTTGCCGTAGTTTTTTTAATGGTGCAATTAATTGTGTCATTTTTGTATATGCAAAATTTCAACTTGACAGGTTCTCGCATTCCCGAGATAGAGTGTTTTGTTTGAAGATGTCAGGCATTTTGTCATAACTTATTGTCCAATGTTCCCATCATGTGAATGCAAAATTTCAGCTTAATTGAACTAAGTGGTCCGGGTTTTTCAATGATTTTTTCAAGGTTTCAATTAGAAACTACAAATTGAACTAAGTTTTAACTTAAGTTAAGGGGTTATTGAAATATAAGAAGATCCACAGGCTCCATCATTACATTTATTTTTAACTTAAGTGCTAAGTTAACATCAACACTAACATAATGACATTATAATTGCATGCACACCGTTAAATTGTGCGACTGTGAAAAGCCTTAAAGTTTCGTTCTTAGAATTATGTAATTATGCATATATAAGCCTCGAGTTTTTTTATCTTTTGTTTCCTTGTGGTTTACCTTGTTTAGCAATTCTTGTATTTTATTTTTATATTTATATTATCTTGTGTTCTTATACACCAAGTTGCATGACTGCAATATTTATCTTTAGTCGTTTGAAAATCTATTTTTATATTTGTTATAAAACCGTCTTTACTTATAACGTATTACTCCAATATTTACAATTGGTAACATTCTCATTATATTGTAAGAAAATATTCTTGTTAACTATATGTAAACAAAAAGTGTTGAACTTATTATGTCATTTGCCGGTTTATTTATATATTAGACAGATTCTTCTACTGAAGATGAAATACTGTATGTAAAATTAGCATTGGGCGGAGATATGAATTAAGCTTCTCAGCTGTCAATCAAAGTCGTAAACTGTCAAACTGTCAATTTTACTTCGTGAAAAGAAAATTTAAAAACGTCTTTAACAGAATTGCATAAACATTTTACAACGACAACGTCCTTAATTGCTGTAGAATGTAGATGTTGATAAAAGCACATTTTTTTGGCAATTCAATGTCATCAACTTAACACAGAACATAACCTTAGCGCAAACAATACAGAATTACATTACATAAATTATTGCTTTCCCGCAATGTTTTACAGTTTTCTACCAATTATATGCCCACTGATTGTACAATCGGTGCAATCGGTACAAAACTGTTACCTGTCCAAAAAATATATTATGGAAAACAATATTTTTTTAATATAAATCTGTCTTGTTCACGCCAAGGTTATATGCCGTGAAACGGATGATGTTAAATTACCAATAAAACTGTGTTTTTGCCAACATTGAAATTAATTATTAGTTTTTTTTGCTGTCGGAAGTTTCCGTAATATCGTTGTTACCTCAAAAGTATACTTTGACGTCCGCAAGTACTAACCGCGACGTTTAACTGACGGCAGCTTTTAATGATTTTAAATATGTATGTTTGCTACAATTGACCTACTTATGCGTACTGTTCATATACATACAATGCATTTATTATTAATGAGCCAAATTGAAATGTTGATTTGACTGAAGTCTTTGGTTGAGCGATTACACCGTTTTATATAATATTATTGATTTGAATTGCCAGCACGGCAGTACTAAGTTTTAACATTTGCTAATGTGTTGCAATAAGTTAACAATGTGAAACTGCAATACATTTCCGATAACATTTTTATGACAGATTGAGTATGCACTACAGTAGCTAAGTTCACTTAGTTTAAAACCAACTTAAAAATAATGTATACGATAAATGTCAAATTACTTCGTTTGGAGTAAAGGACATGTTTACAAGAATTAAGTTTTAAAATAATTGGACAGATTCTTCTACTGAAGATGAAATACTGTATGTAAAATTAGCAATGGGCGGAGATATGAATTAAGCTTCTCAACTGTCAATCAAAGTCGTAAACTGTCAAGGTGGCAATTTTACTTCATGAAAAGAAACATTGATATACATTGATAAATGTCAAATTATTTCGTTTGAAGTAAAAGGACATGTTTACAAGATTTAAGTTTTAAAAGATTTGGCTATATAGTTCACAAAAAATTATATACCGGGTGGAAAGTATCAAACCCGAACATAGCAGAATTGCATTGGAATATACGTTTATGCATATTCCTGCTCCCCATTTCCACCGATAAAAATTATAATGACATCAAATGAAAGAGAATAATAAACGGCGTCAATTGATACTTCTTCTCTTCTCTTAATACCTTATCATTAGTTTTTTACAAAGCAATTTAAATCAATTATGCAGTTGTCACATCTGACAAACAGTGAGTTGTGCCGACAGAAGCACGGCCGCCCATAGTTTATAGCACCTGGGTTTTTAATATTAATTGCTTTGTAAAAACCTAATGATGATGGAAGTAATTATTGGACAACAAGAAATCTTGTAGCGGTGGAAATGCAGTTACCACTTCACAAAAATTACTTATTTTTGTAAACGCGAATGTTAATGTTTGTCTTTAAAAGGACTATTATTGAAGATTATATTGAAATGAACGGAAAATACGAGTTCACAAAATACACACAGAATGGAACTGACAGCTGGCAAACAAAAGTCGGAATATATGCATCCAAGTGTTAATTTCGATCTGAAAAATAGACGTAGATATCGATATTACTGCGCGCAAGAAAATTTGCGTTTTGTTACAATTAGTTTTGTTTTCAATTGACTTCGTAGTCCGTGAATATGGTGTAATAAATCGTAGCTGATCGATATCTACTCCCTAATAAATCAATTGAACGAAAACTTTCTCAACGAATATTTTTCGAACATGACGTTTATCTAACGGACCGCCGCGTTCCGAAACGCGAACCATTACATGACAAAATAAAACTTGAAAACTATGAACTTGAATGCCAACAGAAAATATATAGAATATTATGAGAAAACGTGGTCTCGATTCAAGTATATACCGATAAAAGTTCGTGTTTGTTGGGTGGAACGTCATATAAACAATTTTGAGTACTTACGCAGATAACAAGTGGACATATTCAGACAAGTATTGTTATAGATTATGCAATATACACGTACACAATTCAGTCCAATTTTGTATCACAAAATCACTTCTGCAAATATGCGTTTGACATTTAAAATGTCACGTAAAGGATACTTTTTCACTCTTGAAAACTCTGTTTGTTGATGTATCGAAGATACAACGAACTCAAACTAAACTCTAATACCTAATTAATAGGGAAGTAAGTCATTACAATAAATGTGCCCAATAGTAAAAGGCATTTTTTAAAATAACGCGTATTCTTCATGGAGGCTTGTTTTGATGTTTAATTTAATATGTATGACGTGACAAAATAAAACTTGAAAACTGTGAACTTAAATGTCGGCAAAAAATACATAGAACGAAATTATGAGAAAACGTGTCTCCGATTCAAGTATAGACCAATCAAAGAAACGTTATAGTTATGGGTGAAACGTCATATTAACGGTTTTGTACTTACACAGAAAACAAGCAGATTTATTTAGTGAAATATGGTTATCAATTATTCAATATACACGTGCAAAATTCAGTCCAATCTTGAGTTCCAAAGTCACGAAAATGCCATAACATCGTAGGGTCGTTAATTGCTAACGAACTGCATGTCGACAAAAGCACAGTTTTATTGGAGATCCATATCCACCAATTGTACAGATTGTAGCCAGGAGCATTTAATAAATCGTAGCTAATCGATTCCACTACACATTCCAAAACTGAAGTGAATCTCCAATTTTGCACGTCAAATACCCGTTTGACATTTAAAATGTCACGTACACGACTTACTTTTTCACTCTTGAAAACTCTGTTCGCTAATGTATCGAAGATACAACAAACTCAAACTAAGCCATATTACCTAATTAATCAATTGATTAAAATTTTTCTCATCTATTATATATTTGCAACGTAAAGCTTATAAGTTTATTTGTAAGTCATGTGGAACTCGTACGTTGATCATTACGAAACGTCGTCAAGGCTAAGCCTGTACTAAATGTGCCAATACTTTACGGTGGTTTTTTGCTGCTTTTTATGCACGATTAGTAAATCCTTCGCAAATTTGAAAACTTACGTTTAACGTCCGCGAATTTCGAACGTAATGTTTAGCACCGTTGTCTGGCGTGATCCAATCAAAATGCCAAGTCGATGAATTTGAACTGTACAGTTTTTTTTACCTTGTGCGCGCGTGAAATTGCACCTGAGTGCAAATACACATCTATAAAGAAAATTTGCCCAAACAGCGAAGAATATGCATGTTCGGCGCGGCAGTCAACGTGTATTTAGCGGATCGCACGTTTGACATTTGAAATGTCACGACACGACCATCGCCAAACACATACCGCGTTACCATGGATCGCCGCATATGCGTACATGCCTCGCCTCTATTTGCTTCGCGAAATCGGTCGAAAGTGCCGACTTTTGGATCATTGACGGTGCCGATTTAACACGTCGGACGTGGCCAAACGAACCACAATCGACCGCGCACCCCCATTGCCTATCGCAAATGGGCCTCGCGAAACCCCGAATCGCCGCTTTCGCGGCGCCGCGAGCGTGCGCGCCAACGCCCGTTTCACGTCAAATGTTCGCGCTTGACGTTAAACTGTCGCGCGGCCGCGTTCCAAAACGCAAAAATCGCGCGAGAACCAATCGCCTGCCGAATCTCACTTTTCGTGCTGGCCGGAAAAATCCCTTATCATTCCTAAGTATAGAGGCAACTAGGTAGCTAAGTTTGTGAAAGGGTTGTCCGTTTGCGGCAGTTTTTTCCAATGATGCAAGTAATTGTGTCAGTTTTGTATGTGCAAAATTTCAACTTGTAAGGTTCACACGTTCGCGAGATAGAGTGGCGCCATCTTGCGCCAAGATGACGAGCGTTTTGTCATAGTTTATTGTTCAATGTTCTCACTATGTCAATAAAAAATTACACTAAATTTTAGCCTAAGCGAAGCATATGATTCTGAGAGAGAATACCGCAATGTGAATTAAGCTTCTCAATGACAACGTAAGTTATTGCTGATGACCTGCACGTCGTCAAAAGCGCAGTTTTATTGGAAATTCAATGTCATCAACTTGACGTAGAACATAACCTTAAATAAATTATTATTTTTCCGCCATTTTTTTACAGTTTTATACCTATTGTATGTTCACGTATAAAATTGGGAATATTGTGGGAATATTGTGTCTCACGGATGACATTGAATTGCCAATAGACTATGTTTTTGTGACATGAAATTTTTCAGCAATTAGGGATATTCTCGCGTCAAGTTTTTCCAATACTGTTAAAGGTAACTTTAAATTTGCTTTGCACGAATTAAAGTTGTCATTTGACAATTAACAATTATTTAATTAACAAAAATAAATTTTTATCTATCAACGCTACGTCTGATTAATTCTATAACGTAATTGATTAAAGCCGTCTCACCTAATTAATCACAAAATATGCAATTTGCAAGTATTAAATGATCTTGGAATGCTGATAATGACTGGTTGAAATTTGCAGTTAGCCATTATTAGTTTTTTTGCGGTTGACAAAAACTTGTCGCCGCGTTAGTGACGCGGCGCGCGAACTAATCGATCGACCAGATTAATGAATTTGTTTGACGTTGGCGACGTCGCGCCTTGACGTTTGAAACGTCAGAAATATTTTACAACGGCTTCAGGACATGTCACTAATTGCCGACCAACATCTTATCGTCAAAATTACAAGTTTATTGGCAACTAAATGTCATCCATTTGACATAGCACATAACCTTGACGCGAACATTATTGTTTTTTACAATTTTCTAACATTTATATGTGAACTGATTGTATAATCTTTCCATATAACTATGAAACTCTCCAAAAATATCGTGGGAAAAAAATAATTTATTTAGTGTAAATCTGTCTTGTTCACGTCAAAGTTTTGTGCTGTCAAGCGGATGACAATAAATTGCCTACATATCTGCGACATGAATTTCGTAAGCAATTCACTCCCCAAGCGTTGTAAAATATGTTTTTGACAAAATTTATGTATATCTATTTTATATGTCTACCGATTGTACATATACCGTGCGTTTTATTTAAGTATGGCCATAGGGATTTACACGGTAAAAATTGTACACCACGTTAACTTTGTTACCGTTCAAATTTGAAATAATTTTTTGTTTTTATCAATAAATCAAAACTTTTTCTACAAAATGTACATTATTTGAAAGACATAAGCGTGTTAGAATTTTTTATTTTCGCTTGCAAAGTTGAAATTAATGACACAAATAATTAACACAAAAGATCAACTTGGCGTAAATGTCATAATGCTTATTGACAACTAATGGTTATAAAATCGCACGAAAGTTTGTTAATGTGAATTTTTTAAGAAAATGTCTGTTTATAATATTAAAGAACGAGTGGAAATTGTAACTGCATACATAAATGGCGTGTCAAGCCGCGAAATTGTGTATAACTTGGCTGCAGCACATCCAAATCGTCATATTCCTCCTTTAGTTGTCAATAAGCATTATGACATTTACGCCAAGTTGATTTTTTGTCTTAATTATTTGTGTCATTAATTTCAACTTTGAAAGCGAAAATAATGTACATTTTGTAGAAAAATGTTTGATTTATTGATAAAAACAAAATTTTTTTTTCAAATTTGTACGACAACAAAAGTTAACACGGGGTAAAATGTTTACCATGTAAATCCCTATGGCCATACTTAAATAAAACGCACTGTAAAATTAAAATATACCTATTTTATGAAAACTATTATTTCTACAAGGTTATCAAAGTACACATACTCTACAGAGATCATTATTTCCAGTGCAAGAATTCTACAGATTATATATTTGATCGTGTTTTACATTTAACAACGCCTATAAATAAAAGTTAACCAAACGCATTTAATAGTTTGCCAAACGTAACTGACATTAAGCAAACGATTTGAAATAAGTTTGAATGTGCACCACCACCACCATTGACTATACATGCATCGATTCTTTTTTCAATGTTGTCAAAGATTGGTTGTAGCTGTTCTTCCGTTATTGTTTGCGCAGCACCTTCTATCACGTCTTTTAATTCATCAAGTGTGTATAATCGATTGTGATGAATTGTATTTTTAAAATAACCAAATAGAAAATAATCCTGGCAATCTTGCTGGAAACATAACTTCAATGAACCGACATGTTTGAGCAGTGGGGATATCATGTTGAAAATAACCTGTTGTGCAGTAGCTCATCATAGTGTAGTTGTTCTATAAAAATTTACAACATATTACGATAACGTTCGGCATTAACGATATCGGTGAAGAAAATTGGCTCAATAATTTTCTACTGGATACTGCAATCCATACTTCAACTTTCAATGGATGCCTGTTGAAATACGCCATGGTCTCCTGCACTCCAAATACGTCCTAATTAATTAATTGAATTAAGTTTTAAGTAGTCACATCTGTCGCAGTTTTTTATCAGTAATTTAATTTAACTTCAAAAGTGTTACATATTAACAATTGGAAACTATATTAATTTGAACTAAGTTTTTCTTTTTTAGAAATGTGTGAATTTTCAAGCTTGCATCAAATGACAGTGCGATAGCTATATTTGCGTTTTGTTACCATTACTTTTGTTATTTTCAGTCAACTTCGTGGCTCATTTAGTCCACACATGCGTATTCATAAATTGATAAATTCAATTATTGTAAAAAGAATACTATTTGAATAAATTTTTATCTATCAAAGCTCCATCTGATTGAAAGTTCGACCACCCAATTTGTTATAATTAATCAAATTTTCTTCACCAAATTAACCACAAATCATGTAATTTGCAAGTACAAAATTATCTCGGAACGCTGACATAGATTGAAATTTGCAAATAATACTAGGCCATTATTAGTTTTTTGCTGCTGGCAGTTTCCGCAAAATCTTGCAACATGAAAAACGTCCGGGAATGCCAACCGTGATATTTAAAGTGTTTACCTTTGTGACAATTAATTTTATTACGATTCGATTGACATAATCATTTAAGGTTAAGTAATGAGTTGTAACTTTTAGGGATATTTGTTCTTAAAATATTTGTAGGAAAACAATAACGTAATTGGCGAAAATCTGTCATGTTCGCGTCAAGGTTATGTGCTGTCAAACGGATGACATTGCCGCCATATCTGACGTGAAGTTCGTAAGCAATTCTCTCCCCAAGCCGTTGTAAAATGTGATTTTGACAAACTTGAAGTATATCTGTTTTATATGTCCACCAATTGTACATATTAAAATAAAATATATCTATTATATGAAAAATATTACTTCTCCAATGTTATCAAAGTGCACATGTTCTATAGAGTACGCTATTTGCAGTGCAATAATTCTACAGATTATACTATTTGATCGCGTTTTGCATTTAAAACTAAGTCTCTATGTGTCTAAATGTGCGTTTCGACATTTGACGTATACTATTTGTACGTTTCCTACTTTTCACAATTCTGTTTGTTAATGCATCGAAGATATAACGAATTCAAACTAAGCTCTATTACCTAATTAATCAATTGATCACTCTCCGAATATTTACAATGCGGAAATTCTACGTATATTTGTAAGTTATATGGAACTTGTACATAGGCAATTATGTATCTGTAACTGACAGCGTTGTCCGACGGCGGCGTAAACCAATTAAACGGCCGGTCGGTGATTCTGAACTATACAGAAAGACGTCTAATCTTACCTGATTGAGTACATATAAAGATGATCTTTGAAAAAGGCGTCTTGGGCAGAACACACGTTTGATATTTGAAATGTCACAACACATGCACGTACACAATTCCGTCCAATGTTTGTATTCCAAAGACACGGATATGCCTGAAAAAACGTACCTGACCGATTCCACGTGTGTATATGCTCAAACTCTAATGAACACACACTTCTTATAATCTGTTATATGTCGTCGAACTCATTTGACATTTGCACCATATCAGCACCGCGGGAGGGGTCTCTGTGGCCTAAATGGCCGCGAATCAGGCCTGAACGCCTATTGCTAAACTCGTCTTGTCCAAACTACACTCGAAAACGACGCCGACGCAAGTTTAAAGTACGAATCTTGCAGGTTACGTTTTGACGTTTAATCGAGTTTAAATATGCGTCCACAAACTTGTATCGCTCACCGTAAAGGAAATGTACTTTCGAATGTATCATTGATGAACCGGCTCGTTTCACATTTGTAATTACCTGCGGAAAGCCTGCACTGCTGTTTCATCGGCCGATGTGCGTTGCGTGATGGATTCAAAGTACGTACTTTTGCATCTTCGACGGTAGAATTAGAGCAGACGTTGCTAACTAAGTTGCTTCTTACTTGAGTTGTTCTCTTTTCCAAAGACAAAGCGCCTGCTTATAAGTCGACGATTACATTGCAAAAAATGAAGAAATTGAATTTGAACAGAAACACCGGTCCTATTCACCGCATTTAGAACACTCAGGTTATTATTTGTTTCAAAAATATAAAAGAACATTACAAAGGGAAAAGGTGTGGTTTGCAGTCCTAGACGAAAAATAAATTGAAATGGCTTACTATTACTTTAGAAACATTTTGCTAAATATGTAAGGCTTAAAGCAGATTGTGTTGAATAACTAATTTATTTTTAAATATTGTGGAGCTTTGTATGGTGAGCCAAGTAGTTATATAAGAAGAAATGTTTTGGGGAATGGATGTAGATCGTACGTTGTAACGCTGCTCGACGTCTTTTTGTCGGTGATGTGTTGGCGTTAAGACAACACCGAGTAACACATAGATAGACTCATATGTGCCATTCGAAAATACATAGTTTATTATGTAATCACGTGTTCTTACTGCATTGTAACCCTAGCACTGTCCTTCAGACGCATTAGCTATGAAATCTTTTCCAAATCCGTTTCATTTACGGCAATAAGGCATAAATCTTTGATTGATTATACGAACTAATTATGTCCATAATTTACTATTTATTAATTTCGAGATGTACGCTTCTATTCAAAAGAAAAGCCTACAACTGCTGTGGCAATATTTCGTTAAAGTAAACGGGGCTTTTTCTAACTGTTACTTGGTAACATTGAACTAAAGAAAATTTCAACAATGTATTGTCTAACAGAACTTAATGGTATATTTTTAAATTTACTTAAATTAGCATTTGGTCATAACACCATTTCTTGCAATTACTTCGTTTAATCTTCTAGGAATAGAGTGAACAAGATTGTGTGCTAAATCTTCATTTTCGGATAAAGCTTCCCATTCATTTTCTCCACTTTCCCATATGTCTTCTGCAGTACGAAGCCTAACATTGAATTTTTTTATTTTTTTTTTGCTATGATGGTATAAGGTCGGGACTTCTGACAGAATGAAGAGTTTCAATATTATTATTATCTAACCATTGTCTAATAATATTAGCGGTATGCACAGGGCAATTGCCCTGCTGATATATAAAATTGTTTTCCGACGACCATTATGAAATGTATTGAATTGTACACGGTTTCTTGTTACTGAAAGTGGGATATTGCGAATGGAGGGAGTACCCGTGTGAAATATGAAATCGATCAATCTGATTGGCTGTCGTGCCGTGTTGAAAATACAACTTTCCACACGGGTAGTGTAGTCGTGGTTACCAATGAAATCTGACATTTATTAACATGTGTCATTTGTGAATTCTGAAACTTTAATCAATATATACTTTTGATTTTTATTGTTATGGTGGTCGTCGGAAAAGTATCGTGTAAAACACGTGTTGGAAAGTCGATTTCACACTCGTTTGCTTAAGCCTCAAACTCCTGTCAAATCCTGCAAACTCGTGTGAAATCTTGCCTTTCCAACACTTGTTGTACAGTTGGTTTCAAAAAAATCGAGTACACTTCATAAATCAGTAGGCATGATTTTGAAATTTTTTTACAATGTAAAATTGTCTGTTTGGATTTAGGTTATATTTTATGTCATATTTTGACAACAAATGCACGTAGCTTTCAGAAAATCAAATACGACATGCATGCATAGGTTCGCTCAACTTTGACATTTTATTTGTTATTGTGACATCGACAGTACTGATTTACTCCACTGAAAAAAACTGTACTCGATTTCATTGAAACCAACTGTACAATATACTATTTCAGGATATACCTGGCAAACTGACGGCAACATCACATATTCGCATATGCGCTGGTAACTGTCCGAATTAAATCTCTCCAATTCGCCAGCAAGTTCCAAAACCATGATAACTGAACCATGCCCACACATTCACCGAGAATCTTCCGCTTCTTTGAGCCAGACTAACGTATTCCTCATTGAATCGCGTTCCTCGTGGTCTGTAAACGTGTGAACGTGAACGTGTCCATCATTAGTATTCGTCTCTAAATACTGCCGATCCCTATGAGTATAATTTAAGGTATACAACAGTCGAGATTGCTTGTCTTCGTCTGAAAGGGCCAATTTCTTTGCAGCAGCATAATTACCTAGTTGAGAATTTTTAATTCTCCAACATACTGTTGGTTGTGATCCTGGAAATCCTGTTTCAGCGATTGCATTCCTGACTGTTTTAAATGGCTTTTCTTCCAAGTATCTGATAATGTGGTCATCTTCAGCAATAGTGGATATCTTTGGACGAAAAACAACAGCTCTTCTTGCTAAAGTAGCGTCTTGTTCTCAACAACGTTTAATTTAAAAAACAGACTTATTCAGGTGAAACTCTCATGCAACTGACCTAATTGACCAACCTTCTTCTAGTTTTGTGACAATGTGAGCTCTTATCACTTCTGTTGTCTGCGGATGCATTATATTCAATTAAAAGAATGACTTTTGTTAAAGACTAATACAGGTCGCCTTAGCAAACATGACAGCTGAGGGGGCGTGGCAAGAGCGGCACTGCTTTTCAACGTACATTCATGTTAAAAACTATCTCGGCGGAAAATTTAAAAGGTAGTGTTGCAATAAAGTTTTGTCACAATTTAAAGTTTAATAACGAAATGAAGAAATTAACTATGCTACTACAAAATAAGCATATAAAAAAATACATCACATAAAATCTGTCAACTACTGTCTAGTGCAGATTTTATTACCTTCACTTCTGATTCAGAATGTACCAAACCAGTATACATGAGCGTGATTGGTTGAATATTTTCCCACTTAAAATATTTTAAATAAAATTTTTGTAGTTCGCATATTTTCCGACTATCATGTTTCCTAAGGGGCGCTGTAGTGACATATAAATTCTACATTTTTTTAAGAGAACCATAGAAACAGTCTGAAAATTATCCCATTTACAGGATGAAAGAGTGTGTACGCTTTTCTTTTGAATAGAAATGTACTAGTACAAGCTTCTACTATGGCCGTTGCAAAGGTGAACGATGGCGAAACATTCCGCCTTGTAACCTATTTATAACGCTCGTGTAAAACGATCCCGGTACCAACTTAAATATCTTCAATTGCATATACCCGCTCTTGATGTAAATATCAATATGTGAATAAACGTATTTTCAATAGGCCTTTACGTTTTCACAACATAACATTTGTTTAGTCTCATGTACGTCCACTTGTTTAATTTATGTTTTCTCTTATTTACGTGTTGCATTTAGTATTTATTGGTCCGATGACGGACAGAGGGTAGTACTCCCCCACCACGGTCGTACAGGGGACAGTTTTTAGGAAAGTAGGGGAGTTAAGGACAAAACTAAGACACACGGGTCTCTGGGCGTGATTCGCTACCAGTCAGTCAGTCTCTTTACATTAACATGGTTCAGTTTCTTTTTTACGTCTTTTGTTTGTTGTACATAATGTATATGTGTTTGTAATAAATAAACAATTAAACTACATCGAGCATAATTCCGTATTTACGGTGGTCCTTCGAGAGTTTCCGGCTTAGATCAACAGATCCAGCGTAGTATCTAGTGGTCGGTCGGAACGCAACAAAACCATTCCGGTATCAATTCGAAACAAAACATTTTGGTCCATTCGAAAACAAACATTTTGGTCCTTCGAGCCGGATGTGATCCAGCAACACATGATCAAGCGATCATCACAGGGTGCGAAATCAACCTGGTGCCGTCAGCAGCATCACCTTCATCGAAGTCACCTGGAGCAGCGGCACAGAGGCAGCAACTTCGAATTGTGGGTGAAGGTAAGCTCATTGCATTGTCGGTCGGTTTATGTTTCCACATTTGTGAGCAATTTATCAAAGTCAAAATGCCAGTCGAATCTATTAAACCTTTAACGGAACAACGCGGTTTAGTTAAAGCAGCCTTAACGCGAATTAAGACAGCAGTCGATAAATTTAGCGACTCAGATAATATTAATCTATTGAAAGTTCGTCTGCCGAATTTAAAAGCAACATTTCGCGATTTTTCACGTCTTCAAGATCAAATTGAATTGAAAGATAATTCAGAGAGACAAATGCAAGAGCGAGAAGAATTTGAACTAAAATACTATGATGTTGAATCAGCTATTTCAACATTAATCGATAAGTCAAATCAACAAAATGCAAGTCCTTGTAGTACATCTACTAGCAGTTCCAACGTTGCGCAACTACAATCAGCAAATTTCAGTAATGTTAGACTGCCATTGTTAAATTTACCCACATTTGAAGGGTCTTATACAAGCTGGATTGCCTTCCACGATACATTTAAGTCTTTAATTCACGAAAGCATTTTATACTCAAATATAGAGAAATTTCACTACTTACGTTCGTGCCTGCGCGGCGACGCACTTAAAACTATAGATTCGGTATCTATATCAGATCTTAATTATTCGACGGCATGGGAATTGTTAAAAAAAAGATATGAAAATTTGCGTCTCATAATGCAAGATCATGTTTTTGCGATATTAAAATCCCCACAATTACAAAGGGATTCCCATACATCGATGCGGCAATTAGTTGACGACGTTTTGATTAATTTAGAAGCATTGAAATCATTGAAGCAACCGGTAGATCAGTGGGATGCTATACTAGTTCCCGTAATTGTTTTAAAATTAGATTTTCATACCAGAAAAGAGTGGGAAGGCAGCCTAAACTCAGGAGTTCCAGAACTAAAAGACATGATAAGGTTCTTAGAAAAGAAATGTTTATTGCTTGAATCTTTAATGGGAACAAGTCAACAACAAAAACAGAGTAAGTTTCATTTAAACAATTCCGGTAAACACATCAATCATGTCAATAATAAACCGCGATCGATTAATTGTTTAGCCACGAATCAAACAATTCAATGTTTTTTATGTAAAGGCAATCATGCTTTATATAAATGCAACGAATTTTTAAATTTATCAATAGTCGATAAGATTAAAAAGGTAAAAGAACTCAAACTTTGTGAGAATTGCTTTAGAAGAAATCATGTAGTTAGTAATTGCAAATCTGGTGGATGTCGTACGTGTTATGAAAAACATAATACTTTATTGCACGTAGATTCAAATTCAACTCCATCAATGTCAACAGTTGTGGCTCATACCCAGAATCATTCTAATGCAATTAATCAAGTACTGTTAAGCACAGCACAAATTTTAATTAAAGATATCAAAGGGAAATGGATAAAATGTAGAGCAATATTAGATGTGGGATCGCAGTGTAATTTTATTACTAATGATACGTGTAATCTACTTAAACTCCCTTTAAGCAATGTAAACATTTCGGTTAGTGGTATAAATAATTCTTCCGACAACGCGAATTATAAGATGGTGATAAAATTCAAATCTATTTATTCGTCGCACGTGTTCGAAGCGCAATGTTTAGTTTTACCTAAAATTACGGAGAAATTGCCGACAGCAGATTTTACAAATAACGAGCCGAAAATCCCATCTGTTTTAAAGTTAGCAGACCCGACGTTCAGTAAAAGCGATGCAATAGATGTCTTATTAGGCGCCGGAATATTCTGGTCTTTGTTGAAAGCCGGTCAGATACCCGAGACCCCGAACAATCCTCATTTTCAAGAAACCGCATTAGGGTGGATTATTGGGGGCAATATAAAATCTAATTGTAACGATATCCGTAGAGTATGCCACTTAAGTACATTAGAGAAACAGATGACCGCGTTCTGGGAAATTGAAGAAATTCCAAATCATAAAAACTCTCAACTGTGTGTAGAAGAATATCATTGTATCGAACATTTCAAGGCTACTCATAAAAGAAATAGCGAAGGCAAGTTTGTAGTTCGCTTACCCTTTAAAACAAATCAGCCAAATTTAGGAGAATCAAAAAGCATCGCTACGAAGCGTTTATATAGCATTGAAAATAAACTTAGGCGCAATCCTGAATTAAAAGCTAGCTATCATCAATTTATTCAAGAATATAAAGAACTTAATCACATGAGATTATCAAATCACAATTTAGAGTCAAAACCGAATTGTTACTTACCCCATCATGCAGTCATTAAAGCCACTAGTAGTACAACTAAACTGCGGGTAGTATTCGACGCTTCGGCCAAAACAGCATCCGGAGTTAGATTGAATGACAATTTAATGGTAGGACCTAAATTACAAGACGATCTATTTTTAATATTGCTCCGATTTCGTACGCATCAATACGTGTTATCGGCGGATATAAACAAAATGTACCGTCAAATCTTAGTATCAGAGGAAGATCGAAAATATCAGAAAATAGTTTGGAGAGTTAATGAATCAGATCCCGTAGAAATATATGAATTGAACACTGTTACGTACGGTACAGCATGTGCACCGTACATCGCCGTACAATGCCTGCAACAATTAGCAACCGACGAAAAACATAATTTCCCGAAAGCGTCGGAAATACTTCTAAGAGACTTTTACGTGGATGATTTGTTGACTGGCACAAATTCATATGAAGATGCACTACAATTACGATGCGAACTTCAATCATTATTATCACGCGGTGGTTTTGAATTACGAAAATGGTCGTCTAATGATGTATCTCTCTTACCTCAAGTTAACGAATCAAATTCAGCTTCTCATATGATTAAGTTGGAAAAAGGGAATAACACTAAATTATTAGGTTTAGGTTGGAACGTTGACAAAGATTGCTTAAATTACTTAGTTAATTTCAATCACACTAAACAACAAAATATTAAACATCCATCAAATTAATATATCGCGCAAGGTAATTGATTTTCACCCGACAGAGTCCATTAAATTACATGGCTTTTCGGCCGCGTCAGAGAAAGCCTATGGGGCAGCTATCTATGTACGATCCACAAATTCTAACGGTCAAGTAGCAATTCATTTACTCTGTGCAAAATCACGTGTAGCACCATTAAAAGTATTAACAATTCCGCGCTTAGAATTATGTGGTGCCTTGTTACTTTGTAGGCTAATGAAAACAGTGTTAGAGGCAATCCATATAGAAATCGATGAAGTACATTATTGGACGGATTCTACCATTGTGCTCGCATGGTTAAATACAGCCCCAAATACTTTAAAAACGTTTGTGGCGAACAGAGTTGTCGAAATTCAATCTCTGTCAAATATAAACAATTGGCGACATGTCAAGTCATCCGAAAATCCAGCAGACCTAGTCACGCGAGGTGTTACTCTAATCGAATTAATTAATAATTCACCATGGTTTCACGGGCCAACATGGTTGCCAAATGATGAAAATTATTGTATAAAATTCCCCTCGGAAATTGATAGTGAAGAGATTCCGGATCGACGCGTATTATCCCATATAGTTACAATCCCCGAACATAATTGGATGTTAAAATATTCAAGGTTTGAAAAATTATGTCGTGTCTCTGCGTATATATTAAGATTTATTTACAATCTGAGAAACAGTAATAAACGGTTAAGTGGGGAATTAGATGTGTCAGAAATTCAGGGCGCAACCAACCTCATAATTAAAACGGTACAAGGAATTGACTTTTATAATGAATTAAAAGATTTATCAGCCGGTCATGAAGTCTCCAATAACAGTCGTTTGAAAACGTTAAATCCTTATCTTGATGAAACGGGGTTAATTAGAGTAGGTGGACGTTTACGACATGCAAACATTTCAGTCGACCAAAAACATCCAATTGTTTTACCTAAACATTACATTACAGAATTAATTATAAAGGTCACACATGAAAGGCATTTGCACTCCGGAAATTTGGGTACGTTAGCCGCCATTCGCGAACGTTATTGCCCGTTAGCTGGACGTAGTCAAGTTAGAAAAGTCATAAACAAATGTATAAATTGTTTTCGTGCAAATCCGAAAGGGTTGAATCCAGTCATGGGCGACTTACCGGCCTCACGCTGTGATCACTCGCGACCATTTGCTAATTGTGGTGTTGATTACGCTGGCCCTATAGGTCTCAAGGAAGGTCGTGGTCGCGGAAAACGACAAATTAAAGCGTACATTTGCGTGTTCGTTTGTTTTGCTACAAAGGCTATGCATTTAGAACTTGTTGGTGACTTAACAGCTGAAAGTTTTTTAGGTGACTTAAAGAGGTTCATTTCGCGGCGTGGTCTAGTAAAAAACATCTATTCGGACAACGCTACAAATTTTGTAGGAGCGCAAAAGGAATTACAATTATTATCAGAATTCTTTCAATCAGATCAATTTAAAATCAACGTTGTAAATCAATTAATCAGGAATAGTATAAACTGGCATTTTATACCAGCCCGATCGCCTCATTTTGGAGGGCTGTGGGAGGCTGGTGTAAAACGAACAAAATACCATCTCAAAAGAGTATTAGGTAATGCGTTGCTCACATTTGAGGAGATGTATACTTTGCTGGCATGCATTGAGGCTTGTTTGAACTCACGGCCAATATGTCCGTTGTCAAGTGATCCAAATGATCTGTCAGCATTGACACCAGGTCATTTTTTAATTGGGAGCCCACTAACGACATCTCCCGAGCCCTCGTTGTTGCATCTTAAGCAAAATCGATTGTCTCGGTGGCAGTATATAGAGCAAGCTCGTCAACACTTTTGGCAGCGCTGGGTCAAGGAATACTTGGGCTACTTACAACCCAGGCCCAAATCCAAAACAACGCCACCAACAACATTGCAGCCTGGGATGCTAGTCATCCTGAAAGATGCCAATTTACCACCCCTCGTTTGGAAGTACGGCAGAATACTACAACTGCATCCTGGAGCAGATGGCGTCATCCGCGTAGTCAGCATCCAAACGGAACACGGTACTACAAAACGTGCAGTGCGTAATATTTGTGTCGTGCCATTAACGGACTTGGAAAACAAACCAAGTGAGAGTGATGGTGATTAAATTTAAGACTTTATTGAACAATGAATATTTTCTTTTATATTATGTATGTCACAGACGTTATTGTATTACTGTTTATTTTACAATTTTTTGTTTGTCTTGGGTTTCTTACAGTTTTTGGGTTAAGCGTATCCTTATATCTGTGTAATTCTATTAGTTGAAGCACTGCTTCAACGGTGGCCGGGATGTTTAGTCTCATGTACGTCCACTTGTTTAATTTATGTTTTCTCTTATTTACGTGTTGCATTTAGTATTTATTGGTCCGATGACGGACAGAGGGTAGTACTCCCCCACCACGGTCGTACAGGGGACAGTTTTTAGGAAAGTAGGGGAGTTAAGGACAAAACTAAGACACACGGGTCTCTGGGCGTGATTCGCTACCAGTCAGTCAGTCTCTTTACATTAACATGGTTCAGTTTCTTTTTTACGTCTTTTGTTTGTTGTACATAATGTATATGTGTTTGTAATAAATAAACAATTAAACTACATCGAGCATAATTCCGTATTTACGGTGGTCCTTCGAGAGTTTCCGGCTTAGATCAACAGATCCAGCGTAGTACCTAGTGGTCGGTCGGAACGCAACAAAACCATTCCGGTATCAATTCGAAACAAAACATTTTGGTCCATTCGAAGACAAACAACATTGTAAACAATTAAAAGCTCCACATTACAATCTTTGCGATTGTATGAATGAAATGTTGCATGCTCTATCAAAGATAAACAGTGCAAGTTTTTACATTGAACACGAAGTAATAAATAAACGACCATGCAGACGACGTAAATATAACGTAAGCATATCCTCATAATGCTTAGTCCTGAAGAATCTGCGATATGCAATGGTTTTAAATAGTGTATATATTTTTACTGGTTATTTTGCAAAAAGAGTGAGTCATTGATTTTTATTGATCAGAAAAATTCTTTGGTAATGAGTATCGTGTATAAGGCGCGATAGAAATATTAGATTCATCTGATTTCGTTCTGATTTGTGTTTTCGATGTGGATATAATTATCCCTGTAAGTTTTCATTCATGTCAGGAGTCATTGAATTCCTATAAAAATTCTATTCTTGTAGGCTTGTTTCGTGATTGAACTGACTTACTACGAGCAGCACAGAAGCAATTAGTTAAGTCCTCCCAGGTTCCATTGATGCTTTAAGAATTTTTATTAGATATCAGATGAAGGTTCCGACTTAACTTAAAATAGGATGCATGTAGACAGGTTTCTTTGGATGAAAATTCTTTGCAACTACTATGGCTGCCTGTGACATTATCTAAACAGCCGATCGATTTAATAAGTTCATTATTTTATTACTATTCTGAAATTACGAATGGAATTCATTTCATTAAAAGCTTTAGTGATCACAATCTAACAAACTTTAAAAACTCATATCATATGTCACGAAAAATATAAATATACTTGACGTTGACAAATCATCCTTTAAAAGTATTATAACATCCCCAAAAACAACTAACATTTCATCACAACGAGTCAAAAATGAAACGTACATCGCCATTAAATTATACCAGAGATAGCAACTTGCGAGCAATCAAAGCACTGCACATCTTAGCAAGTATCATCGGAGTCCTTCCGCTTTCCGATTGCAGAAAGTACAACGGAAATCCAGTAACGAAAATGAAGACCTGCGTTGTGCTCTTCATTTATATATTCGGGCACTGTTGGTCCATGGCTGGAAGATCTGCGGTGGCCAAAGGATATAACATAACGGCCAGAGTTACCGACGTCTTGTCGTACTTAAGCCTGCTGTCCGTAAACGTACTCGCCATCATTCAGTTGGGACTTTTCAGGTTGGACCACCTGAAAAATTTCTTGGAAAAACTCGATGAAATCGACGTCGATCTGAAGCGCTGGCGAACAAAAACGGAAAATATTCGTAAATTTTACGTCGAATTGGTTATAGTGAACGCATCATTTGTCTTCTACCAGTGCGCTTATTTTGGCACCTCGTTTCAAATTTTCGGGTTCGACACGTTCAAGTATTTCATATTCAGAGAGGTGCAGGCGTATCACGTCTACATTTTGGTGTTGCTGATGTACAATTACAGCTTGGTGTTAAAATTCCGTTTCCAGAAAGTTAATTTTATTCTGGCCAATATCACGAAGGCGCCCGTTGGATTGGAGGAAATGAACGGGGTGGTCTTGACGTATTTGAAGTTGTTAGATGCGATGAAGTTATTCAATTACATTTTTGGATGGTTAATGTTATCGATATGTATGAGGGTGGTAACTGACAATTTAGTATTGATCAACTCGGCAATTGCAAACATGAGTATGGGTGTGATCTTCATAGGCATTTTATTTATGAGGCTATCTTTTGTCTGGGTAAGTATTGTTTATGTGACGTAGTCAAAATTGCCCATGGCTATTGTGTGTATTTTTGTAAAACCTCATCTGTAATGCCGAGAGTCAAATTTGTAACGACCCATTTTCAAATTTCGTCTTAGCATTGGAGTTGATATTTTCACGATGCACTGTACTTACGATTACAATTTAATATTATATTCAGGAAAAGCATAATAATAAAAAAGTAGCCGCGATATATGAAATTTTAGTAATTATTATTATAAAATTATATATTATATTATTATTATAAAAATCATAATTTCCGCCAACATAATTTATGACGTAATTGTCACCAACAGTGCCCGAATACATAAATGAAGTAAATGGATTTAAAAGATCGCATATAGCACAGTATATATTCGTAGTATATAGTCAGGTTACTATTTGTTCCCAAAACAAAGATTGCCGAGAAATTAAGAGCGACTACACCTGCCATTCAGGTGTGTTTGGAGACCGCGACATACATTTTTTTAAGTGGCTTACTTTTACTTTAGTAATATGCTGCTAAATATGTAAGTCTTAAAGCAAATTGTGTTAATATAATTTATTTTGAAATTTTTTTTTTTTAGTTTTGTACGGTAGGCTAAGTATTTATATGAGATTGAATAAAAACATTACATGAAACACATTATAAAAAGTCCAGCAATATAGTTTTCGATGTGGATATAATTTTTTCTGCAGCAAACAAGCTATTATTCAAGGCAGGAGTAAACAGTTTTTATTAATTTTTTCTTGTAGACTCCCTGCGTGAGTCAACTTACCTATTATTGCTATTACGAGGACACTTTTAGTTGAGTTCCACTGATGCATCCAGATTATAAGAAGGTTCCGACGTAACTTAAGTTCGGGATCTCTTTTTCGTCTTGCGTGCGAAATTTGTATTTGCAACAAGACTTGACGATAAGGCGAATTCTATTACAGGACGACTTGGGTAACGGTTGAAAAATCCATTTGATAGTCGGAGCATAAACTAATCGATCCGCGTTTCGTTTTCACAAGATGTGTACTCATTATTTTGTCAATGGTCAAATTGCCAGTGGAATTCATTTCAATAAAAGCTTTGTTGAACAAAAACTCGTGTCACGAAAAATATTAATATACTTGTCGCTGATAAAAAAACCATTAAAAGTATTATAACGTCCCTAAAATAAACATCATTTATGACAACCGCTTCATTTTAGCAACAGTTCAAAAATGAAAAATAAATCGGGGCTAAAGTGCACTAGGGATAGCGACTTGCGAGCAATCAGGTTACTGCACATCTTGGCAAGCATCATCGGCGTCCTTCCGCTTTCCAATTGCAGAAAGTATGAAAGAAATCCGCTGATTAAAATCAAGGTATCCGTCGCGTTATTCTTCTATACTTTCGGCTACGGCTGGTCCGTGGCTGGAAGGATGGGTGTGTTCAAAAATTTAAACATGACGTCCAGAGTCACAGACTTTTTGTCATACTTAAGCCTGTTCTTCGTAAACGCACACGCCATCATCCAGCTCGGTTTGTTCAACATGGGCGAGCTGAAGATTTTCGTGGAAGTAATCGATGAAATCGACGCCGCTCTGAGCAAGTGGCGAACGAAAATGGAAAACGTTTACAAATTCCACATAGAATTGATTCTGGTGAACGCATCTTTTGTTATCTACCAGTGCGCGTGGTTTACCATCATGGTGATGTACATGGCCTTCGACATGTTCAAATACTTCATGTTTAGAGAAGTTCAGACGTACCACGTCTACATTTTGGTGCTGCTGATGTACAATTACAGTTTGGTGTTAAAACTCCGTTTCCAGAAAGTTAATTTCATCTTGGGGAATGTCAGGACGGCGTTCGTCGGATTGGGGAAAGAGGGCGGCGTGGTCCTGACGTATTTGAAGTTGTTAGATGCGATAAAGATGTTCAATGACATTTTTGGATGGTTAATGTTGTCTATATGTGTAAGGGTGGTGACTGACAGTTTAGTATTGATCAACGCAACGATGATAAAAACGCATATCGATTTGTTCTATACAGGCGTTTTATTTATGAGGCTAAGTTTTGGCTGGGTGAGTATTGTTTATGTGACAGAATTAATGTTGGCTATGGCTAGACTGCGTAGTTTTTAAAATGTAAGAATTCAAGAATCCATATTTTAAAAATAATTTATGATTTAAATATATAGTTTCCAATATCTAGCTACTATATAATTATATTATATTATAATACTTCTGACTGATTCTTAAAGGATGCTTTACTGCAATGTGCACTATACTTATTGGAAGAATTTAAAAAATCCAAATAATTAAATACATGCTGGGAATAGGGTAAAAAAGAAAATTTTGGAAATGGTGGAAAATGCAAGGTTTCGACAACAAATAGACATAAAATCTTGTCATTTTATTTGCATTTGCTTTCATCATCACTAATGTAACAGGTTCAGTTATCCATGCATTGGGTGAAAAAAATATGCAATTGTTGGACAGAAATATGGGTTTATAAATTTAATTACAAAACGTATTGGTTGACTCAATTCTTAGTTTCAATTGCATTATTCACGAACAAGCGTGGTGTATCAGGTTAGTCAATTTCCAATGTATAAAGCACGGGCTCTAAATGAAGGAACATTGGATTTGTTAAATGAACTAAATCATACAATAGCTTAATTTTGTGGTTAAGCCGCGGAATGTTTTGCAAAGATTTGTAGATTGTTCGGATGAAATTAGATTGTTTTTATTCATGAAAAATACAGCCAATTAAGTGATGTAGAATGTCTCACTTGAACCAGTAAAATTTCAAACTAAAATGTGTTAATAAAATCAATGCAATGTGCGACTTAGACAAAAGCTTCGAACTCAAATTATAAGTTTGTAGTCGCGACATTTTTGCAAATTCATATAAACATTTTTCGAATACAAACATTTTTTTTCTGACATGAAGAACCAAATCAAGAGAAAGTAACAAAAGAATTTTCAGCGATAATTCAATGCCGGATCCAGGCAATTTCTGCAAGATGTTATGCTGTTTAGACAATGTGAAACAATTTCCGTTTGATAAATTACATTAAGAACTCCTGGTTAAATTTACATGAAATACAAATGCAGTTAATTGATTTCCAGTCACACTCCATATGGAATTTGCTGATGCCGCTATGAACGTTGTCGTGGATGCCCATATAGGCGGTGCAAACCTCGCAAACGCTAAAATTTTGCTGTTGCTAGCTGCCCAGCGAGCAGCATTGAATTGCAGTACTGTTGCTCAACTTCCAGTTTCTTCTTCCTTAATTCACCCACCCCTTCCATGAGCTTCATGCTCTCATCTACAAAACCTTTTTCAGCGAGTTATTCCGTCTTAGTCAACTTATGACCGATTTGTTCTGCAAGCTCATGGACGCTGTTTGCTTTCACAGCGACTTCAGCCGATGGTTTCTATTGAATTGCTGCCAGTCTTTGTTTGGCCGATTCTGTTCTTCGATCATAATTACCGATGAATGCCTGAAGATGTTTCATTGCACCAAGATCAAGTAAGTAATCTTTGGCTATCTGTGCCTTTACAAAATCAGATCGTAAGGCCAAAGGGTGGGTTTTGGGACATTCTTCAAGGTCCATTCGCGTGGATGATAGTATTTCGGTCCTATTAGGATGGCGCCCTTTCACCTGAAAAAGGTACCCGACTATGAAGGAGTTAAAATAAAATAAAAGGTTTGGTCAACATTTTTTTTTTGATTGTGCAACAAACTCTTAAATAAAATAAATAAATAAATAAATAAATAAATAATTCTTCTTCGTTGGCCCGTCACTGCAGTTTCGAGTTCCTGAACAGAAAAAGTCACATTTTGGTAAGTCAGGGCAGCATCTTGGACAACAACAGCCTTTCCATTTTTGATTTTTCCTTTGCGCTTTTTTATTATGTCCTGTTGCAATTTGCGTAAAATATCAGCATAACAGTTACGCTTCGTCGTGGCGTTATGTGACGAGTTTTCTATTAGTTAAGTTCCTTCCGAGCCCCTGTGTTGGGCCACAAATTTCTTTGGCGGTGGCGAGCCCTTGTGTTTCAATTGCATCGACTTCTGTTTTTTTCAGGATCATAGTGATGAACTCGCGCTTTATCGCCAGTTACAATTTCCTCAATAATTTCTCCCTATTGTCCTTCACAAAGCTTCAAAAATGTTGAGAAGTTTCAATTTGACGTTGTTAATCGAATGAAGTCAACATTCTCGGTACGCATCTGGCACTTACTTTTGACATGCCTGCTAATTTGTAAACTTTCAGCTATCACATAGATCTTAATTCCTGGATCTCCAAGAATTTTTCTACTTTTCGAATGTTTTCTTCGGTAATGGCTCATTTGGTCAATCATTTTGAGGATCGCCTTCGATGGATTTCCGCCTCCACATAAATTGCTTTGACCAAAATTGTATTGTCTCATAAGGAGAAAGTTAACCGCAAACAGCAGCCAAGCGATTTTTTATATCATTGGACTATTTCCTGCTTTTGTAAGGCATTTTATGACAGCACTCATTTTTTCATAATTAAAAAAACCACAACACGTCACTTGAAAAAATTCTATAAAACGCCACAAACAAAACAAAATGCAAAGTTGACTATTTTGTCATAATATTATGATAGTTTAAGGAAAATAATAATTTAATACATTGTTTTCCACATGTTCCTGTTTATCAGCTTGCCGTCGTATATTTGGGTGGCACTCTAAAACCCCCACTTGCTCCCATTCTGACTCGTGGTTGGATTATTATGGCCAACATCGGTGCTAAGCATAAAATAGTTTGTTATCCATTCAATACAGGAACTTTTGGATACCTGTATCTCTACCATTTTAATTTATGTAATAACCTCCCCCGGTGTAAGGGAGGTAGAGACACCAAATCCAGTTGGAAAAATTAAAGTATGCGATAGGATAGAATAGGAAACCATTATCATCAAAGAATACGTTGCTTAAAGCGTCAACTAGAAATTGTATCACCGAAGAGGGGTGAACATAAATGTATTACAAACTCTTTCATTGCTGACGCAGAAAAGGAAACGAAGAAAAAATGATAACAAGAAGAGACACACAAGAGAGATACTTGACCAATTGAACAAACAGTTGATCACATCACATACTACTTATGCTGTAACAAACTGCTCTGGGACGGGCCTCGTTAATCTCCATAGATTTGAAGTTGTTTGAGAAAATGTTAGTAAAACGAAGAAAAACTGCGAAATACGAGTAGACCAAACCATGGGATAAATAAAAGGGGGGGGGCGAAATATGCTCGATTGTTTCCTTGGACATTGTCCAATCTTCTGTTAAATTGTTTTAAATAGGATTAAGAATGAAGTTTGAAAAAATATGTCTCAGCCCAATACACATTTCTACATAAAATGGGACAATTATGACGAAGATAAAGTGGAAAGAAGAAAACCAAAGAACTAGTAAGATAACGATTTGGACTATGATTTTTCGATTTAATATATAATGCTGGCGCTGGCCTGTGAACAAGAAAGTAAAAATACTTAACAACAAGTCATGAAGTTTGAGCAGAACCTAGTGCACACAATCTAGTCCATTAAAACTGGTGTCAAGTGTATCAAACCAGTGGGATGTTGGAACTGTTCGAAGCCACACGATATTTTTTGAGCAAATGGACCAGAAAAGATTACACTTGTTGATTTGAAACATATCGGACATACATAATGTGTCAATTTACTAATAATAGACGACTTTGAAGAAAACAAGGTATGCAAAATTTTTGAATAATATTTCGATTTTTAGTTATTACTTCACAAACTGTAAACCTAGGTTGATTAAGCCTGTCATGTTCGATATTTTTTAAAAGCCTACTAATAATTCATATGCAACATTGGAATCATATAAAAAAAGTGTTATCAAAAGTACAATGGGTGGAATTTTGACTTTAGCAAATACATTTTTGTTCCGGGCGGGATTTTCTAGTTAAACGAAGATTCTGATGTAATATACGTTTTCAGATGTCTCTTTTTAGTTGGTTTTCTGTTCGAGAAATTTTGGTTTCCATCATGTCTTGACGACCAAGCGAATTGTAATGCATGGAAACTTCTATTGGCAAATGGCTGACAAACCCACATGATAGTTGCAACACAAACGAAACAATGGATCGATTCAACAAAATTTGCATTAATTATTTTGTGGCAATGGTAAAACTACGAGTGGATGTCATTTCATTAAAAGCTTTGGTGATTACAAACAGAAAAAAATTATAAAAACTCATACCGTGTCACGAAAAATAATAATGTATTCCACGCTGATGGAAAACCCATTAAGGGTATTATAACTTCTCCAAAATAAACATCATTCATCACAATCGTTGCTCTTTACCAACAGATCCAAAATGAAACGCGCATCACCATTAAAGTGTACTAGAGACAGCAATTTAAGAGCAATAAAGTTATTGCACATCTTGGCAAGTATTATTGGTGTCCTTCCGCTTACCGACTTCAGAAAAAACAATGATTTCACAACAAAAATCAAGGCGTGCGTAGCGCTATTGATCTACTCTTTCGGATATGGTTGGTCCGTGGTTGGAAGAATGACAATGTTCAGAACATTGAACATGACATCGAAAGTCACCGACTTTTTATCTTACTTCAGCTTGTTCTTCGTAAACGTACACGCTATCATCCAGCTGGGGCTTTTGAACATGGATGAGTTGAGGCTTTTCGTGGAAAAAATCGAAGAAATCGACGCCGACCTGAGCAAATGGCGAACGAAACTGGAAAACATTTACTCATTCTACATAGAATTGACTCTAGTGAACGTATCTTTTGTTGCCTATGAGTGTGCTTGGTTTACCTTCATGGTGAACCAGATGGGGTTGGAGTTGTTCAAGTATTATATGTTTAGAGAAGTGCAGACGTATCACGTCTACATTTTGGTGGTGCTCATGCATAACTACAGCTGCGTGTTGAAGCTGCGTTTCCGGAAAGTCAACCTGATTTTGGGCAATTCCAGGACGGCGTTCGTTGAATTGGGGAAGACTCGCGGCATGGTTTTGACTTATTTGAAGTTGCTAGATGCGATTAAGGTGTTCAATCACATTTTTGGATGGTTAATGTTGTCTATATGTGTAAGGGTGGTAACTGATAGTTTAGTATTGATCAACGCAGCGATGGTACAGGTGTACAACGGCATCTTCTATATGGGCATGTTGTTCATGAGGCTAAGTTTTGTATGGGTAAGTATTGTTTATGTGGCGTAGTCAATGTTATTTAGTAGAGCAATTGCAATATGATAGATGCAATTATAGATGCATTAACATTCCTGAATAGGGAATACCGGATGCTGCGAAAGAATTGCGCACTTCAATTGGAATTGCCTGACGTGCTCAACGAAGAAATAGTTTCAAAAATATCGGTGAAGATTAAATAGGACTATAAATCAATGATAGGGTCTCAATATTTCACTGTTCGCAAAGCATAGGAAGTTAGCCAAGTCTAAAACTCTATTTTCACTGACAAATTTGAAATGGTTATCGCATGGCAGGGAATATTCGAAAAGTCCATTTTCAGTACTTTATAGTCAAATTGTATGTCAAAGAGTGTATTAATAATAGACTTCTACCATTTATAAGGGAACACAATGTTGAGGCAGTATGTTGACCTGACTTGGTGACTTGTCATCAGTGGTACTTAAATGGCATAAGAACAACGTCAATTTTGTGATTCCAAGCAAAACTTGGAAAAAGTTTCGCCTTGTTACTTCTCAGGAACAATTTCCTACAGACAGTGGCCAAACATGTTCACGAAGTTGCGTTGCTGCCAGATTTTTAAAGAGAAGCATAAGAAAAAGTTCTTCAAAACATTCAGTACGAATTTGTTGAAAATTGTAAATGTGAATAAATAATCGAATTCATTACTAGATTTCTTGCATTTATATTGAACGACACAGTTTATAGAACAATAAAAGTTCAACCAAGTAATAGTAAAGATCACGTGGCTAAGCCATACGCATGAAAGGCCGTAGGGGTAGTAAACGTCGTCAGTTTCTGCTTCATTTTCTCGATGTTAAGTATTATATCTCTTCGTTGTTGTGCATGTTCTGCGTTCATTTCAATGGTGTTTTAATGCTCCATTTATATGCGCAAATTATCGTAGTCGTTTTGTACTAATGAAATATTAACAGAATTGGATTGAGATGATGAATGATATTTTGTACCAGATATTCACGTTATTTTATTTACGCTAGTTGTTTTATTTGACAATTTTTGAAACATCGACGCAATATGAGAACAAGGATTCTATTGACTTGTGTACGGGGACGAAATATATCTCTCTAAAGTAAATAATTATGTCCGTAGTATTGGGCAGTTTATATTTCAAATTTATTTAGTGTGTTTTACAAACATGGCTCGCTTACAAAAAAAGTGTTAATATGAAAGGATACTTACCATACGTCAAACAAAAACCACGTGTTGGAGAAAAATTAAGTCACCATAAAAATATCATTGAAGACTCAGGTATCTCATTCCTGCTCCGGATACCCACATTAACGACTCATTTCAACTGCCAGCCTGGGAAGTCCCATAGAAACCCACGCCGAAGACAGCCATTTTGAAATTTCCCGTATATGCGTTGCTACAAACTAGACGAATTCTATTTAAAGATTAGATAGATTATAAGTTTGCACACGTATACTTACCTGTTATCCAGCACCTACTCCCATACTACAGCACATTCTCCTAGTAATAAGTACAATCTCAAGAACATAAACAACCGAGAAGAGCACTCGAAAGGTGCTCACGTTAATAAAACTGAAATAAAACAACAACAAAACAATAAATCATAACATTTGACTCTCAACTTGACAACAAAAAATAATATAACATTTGGCTAACAACGAGGAAGCTAATTAGAACATTTGGCGCCCAACTACAAGCCAGTTATAAATAAATGCAAACAAAAAAATATATAACAATATATATGCATTGGGTCAATTTTTTAGTTGATCTTCATCGATTCGGGCTCGTTCAATTGGGTTTAAGAGCTACCTGGAAATTTAGGTTCGCGTGGAAATTTTCAGTAAATTGAAGTTTTGATTTTGCTTCTTGACATTTACAAAGTTTTCGCTCTCATGGTGCTGTTTCACATTCAACATTCCGTTTAATCGAATTGTGAATTAAATTACGTTTATCGATAAAATTGGTTTCTAGATTAAAATTGAAACGGGTTCAGTTGCTAGTTAAACTCTGTCACATATTCTTCAAATAGATCTTGAAATTAGTTTGGGTTTGTTTTGGATTTAGAATTAGATTACCCAAGAAAATCAATAGAACGAGGTTTCGGCATAAATCCTTGATTTTGTTACATAAAGTTAGTTAAAGTTCAATTAGGTTTAGGTGCAATTAGAAATATACCGAGTAGATTCGACTTTTAATTTCTGGCGAGACAAACCTCGAATTTTTGAACGGTTTGCGTTCGGTGTGCCACATCTAGGAATTCCATGTTTCATGCTTACTTAACAAATTCAATAGAACTCGGGTTAAGTTGTTAAAGCTTGGAGAAGTAAAAAAACATAGACATATTGTATTTCTATATGTACATTTTAAAAGAAATGCTTTCATCTTCAGTTCAAAATTCTCTCTCAGGAAACTAATATGCCTAAGGAAAACGATGGAAGAATTCGGCATATAAAATAAGAAGATTGGTATACACGAAACTAGAGAAAATAAAAGGAATTTTGAATAGACAAAGACATATAATATACAAAAAATATCATGTAGTGGCTATACTACTTGTCTGCCACTACTTGATATTTCTTGTATATTATATGCCTTTGTCTATTCAAGATTCCTTTTATGATGTAGCATAATAGCTGGAGATGAAAATGGTTGAAAAAATCTGCAGTGGTCCGCACTGAAGTTTCTTATACTTAGTTATACTCCATTTTTCGAAAAAAAAAATAGTCAAATGAAACTTGTATAAAATTACAATATTTTAACTTTCATAAAAATACTTTTTTCGATAGTTGAGCTATTCCTTTAAGTATCGGCTATATACAGCTATATACAAATCTTAAGTTTAAAGTTTTATAGCTGTAGCTATAATCTTTTGAAAACCAGAGCGCGTACAGACACACACACAGTCACAGAAGTGATGAGTATATAAAGTTCATAATTCATAATTCATAATAATTCATAACAAATTTTGAGGACGTGGTCAAATTTGTTCATTTAGGAGCAAAAATAATGCATAACTGCGATGAGGAAAAAGAGATTGAGGTAATACTAAGCAATGCAAACAAATGCGTTGGGGCTCAAATTTTTTATTAAGATAAAAAAGCTATCTAGTGCGAACTTAAGGATCTACATTACGGCACTAAGACGAACAGTATATATGGCTATGAGAAATTTGTATTAGGAATACACAAGAAATATTAAGTGGGAAGGGAAAATGATCAGGATGACAATGAAAACCGAAGGACAAATGAAGAGATATAATACAATATATATATATATATATATATATATATATATATATATATATATATATATATACATATATATACATTAAAAATGTGTCTTGTCAAATCTGACAGCAAAATGTAAAATTTACACTAAAGATGGTCGAATCTTACACCTCAATGGTGCAGTGAACATTAATTAAAACAGGTCCATGAAGACTAACAGGTGGAGCGCTAGACAATATTGTTTCTGGGGTATTACCCTTCGTCAGTAACGATTACCAAGAACCTTAGTTGTTGAAATACCTTTACATGTAGTGGCCACCAAAACTTCTTGGCGCGAGCCAATCACTCCTAACGAACCACTGACAACAGAACACTGACCAATGTTCACTGCACCATTGAGGTGTAAGATTCGACCATCTTTCGTGTAAATTTTACATTTTGCTGTCAGATTTGACAAGACACATTTTTAATTTGAATTGTTTTTGAACTTAATTGCAGCAATCCTTTTATATCTTGACACTGGACGTTTGACAGTCGTCTCTTGTTTAGTCTCCGCAAGGTGTTCGACAAGGTATCGTCTCGTCAGTGTTCTGTTGTCAGTGGTTCGTTAGGAGTGATTGGCTCGCGCCAAGAAGTTTTGGTGGCCACTACATGTAAAGGTATTTCAACAACTAAGGTTCTTGGTAATCGCTACTGACGAAGGGTAATAACCCAGAAACAATATTGTCTAGCGATCCACCAGTTAGTCTTCATGGACCTGTTTGAATTAATGTTCACTGCACCATTGAGGTGTAAGATTCGACCATTTTTAATATATATATGTGTGCTTCTTGGTTCTCGGGTTGTGAACCGCGTTGTAGAAATCTTCCCCGAAGGGTCGCTTCGACGTTTCGGCAGAGTCCCATCTGCCATCTTCAGGAAGCTCTTCTAGGTCTCGCTGACTTCAGTCCTTCTAAGTCAGCGAGACCTAGAAGAGCTTCCTGAAGATGGCAGATGGGACTCTGCCGAAACGTTGAAGCGACCCTTCGGGGAAGATTTCTACAACGCGGTTCACAACCCGAGAACCAAGAAGCACAGATTTCAGCCGCGAGAACTTACGCACCAACATATATATATATATATATATATGAGGAACCGTAAATTAATATGATTCAATTCAAGAAGACTGGAGTGGTTGGGACACATGGAAATAATGGCAGAAGATAGAGAAAAGTTGTACAGCACCAGGACTCAAAAAATGAAAGAAAAAGAAGTGGAGGGATGCGGTATTCGCAGATCTAAAAGAAATATGAACGACTGGTAGATTTGATCCAAAGACAGAAAATTGTGCAAGAATATATTATCGCTGTATATTATGCAATGGTTGTTTGCTCTTTGGAAATTTTGCTCGATAGCCGAAGGAGATTTTACAAAAAGCCTTCTTGCACGCTCCGTTTATTAATTAATTTTTCGTGTCTTAACTGAAAACGGTTTCCAATTCATTGGTAAGTTATTGAACTTAAATATATGGAATGTGAGCAAGACCTATAACACACTATAATAATCAGAACACAACAAAGAAATGAAGAAAACAGAACAGACCAAATTAAAATTCAAACTCGGTAAAAATACATAAATTTAATTCCCCTGTGGTATCACCCCGTGCCCTTATTACATCTGCACAACGTCGTCTCGTGCAACACAACATAACACAACTGTTGTATCTCACTGTTCTAATTGTGGTAATCGTAATTGTGGCGATTGTGCTTATTGGTTTGGGAACCTCTGATTTAAATGGCTAACGATTAAGACATTCGCTACGTAATATTTTAAAGTTATGGCCATAACACGTGTGAAACTATGCATTAGAAATATTAAATTTTTCTACAACATAGTTCTCACCTACATGTAACCTAAATTAGTTGTTGATTACCAGCGTGAAATGAAGTTCACTCTTGCCCCGAAGTACTCGAGACCAGACGATTTGAAATCGATAAAATACCTCCATGTTTTATCGTATCTTATCGGCCTGCTTCCTTGCTCCGATTACGCAAATTACAAATCCAATCTAAAGAACAAACTTAAATCATTCCTCGTGTTACTCCTCTACAGTTTCTTGTTTGCGTGGTCGCTGCGGGGACGCGCCGCCAATCCTGTAATCAAGGACTCAACGCCCCTGAAAATCGCCGACGTCCTATCGTACTCCAGCATATTTACGACGAACATCCACGGAATCATCGAACTGGGATTCTTCAAGATGGGCAAAATAAAAGAATTTCTGATCAAGATCGACCAGTTCGATGAGGCCGTTAGAAAGTGGAACATTAAAACGGAAAATCGTTTAAGATTTTGCGTCGAATTTAATCTCTTCAATCTCTTCGTCGGTACCAACTTCATCGTCACTTTTTTCGGATTGATGAGTATTATGGAGTCCCACGCCATTAAATATTACTTGTTCAGGGAAGTGCAAACTTACCACGTCTACACGTTGGTGCTGCTCGTTTACAATTACGGTCTGATCATGAAATTTCGTTTCGAGAAGATCAATGTTAAGTTGGCCGAAATAGAGGAGTCGTTGAAATTCCAAGGAAATAATAATTCATGCGATGATGGTTTGGTGGCCCTTGTGACTGTGCCAAGGCCGACGTATCGAAAACTGCACGAGTTGGTTTTGAAATATTTAGAAATGCTCGAAATCTTCAATTTGTTTAATGATATATTTGGCTGGATAATTCTCTCCATATGTGTGAGGGTCGTAACCGATAATTTGATAACAATCGTAATTAATTTTATGATGACGTTCCCGGGAGTTACACATGGAAACAAAGTATCCATTAGAATCTTGACTTGCGGGGTAAGTACAAAGTTAAAGATGCATATATGTTCGATCGTTTTTTGTAATGATATGTTGATATTTTCTTCAATAGCTTTAGCCATTCAGTCAAAATCTTTGAGTTCCAACCCCGAACATTTGTCAATCTCGTACATGAACTGACTGTATTCTTCTTAATCACATGTTGAAAAATAAATTTGATACATTTTCGTTCAACTCCACCACCAAAAGGGCCAAATATCCTTAACGAATTAAAATACGAGATATTTCAATTCCCATTAAAAAATCATTACCACTTCATAATATTAAGTGGAAATTCAAAGTGTGAAGGCGTTAATTACATGCCATATGATGATGTATTTGTTATTAACCATTTGAGTAAGTTCACTGTTATTCAAACGCCTTTGAAGATGAAGTTAAACTTTAAACCGAAATATGCAAGAGATTGCGATGTGAAAGCTTTAAAAATTTTGCACCTTTTTGCATACTTGGTTGGGGTGCTCCCTTCCCCCGATAGCAAAAAGTGGACGCTGAACGCAACAGTTATCGTACGAGGATGCATTTTGTCTTTCCTGTACACTTTTGGCTACGTATGGTCTGTCATTGGAAGATACGACAGAAATAAAGAATTCGGAGTGAAGTACATCATCATAGACAATTCGTCATACATCACTTTGTTTCTCGTAAATATACATACTATTATCGAACTGGGATTTTTCAAGTTGAAGGATTTGAAGGGTTTTATCAAAAAAATCGGCCAAGTCGATCAGATCATCGATAAATCCAACAGAGAAAGCATATTTAAGCAATACGTCGAATTGATGCTGTTCAATTTATTTTTCGTCGTTTTCCAGTGCGTCTGGCTTACGAAAATTTTTAAAGTTATGGGATTTGCAACTTACAAGTATTACATGTTCAGGGAGATACAAACTTACCACGTGTATATTGTGGTGCTTCTGATATACAATTACGCATTGGTTCTGGCGTTTCGATTGGAAAGAGTTAATTCGATGCTGTCGGATCTCCAACCAAAAATATGGTTTAAAGAACAAACAACTGACCATTGTTTTAATAGCATGTTGAGGTCGAAGGAGAATGGATTATATCCCTTGAATTATAATAAATTGCACGAAGTGACGAAGATTTATTTGCAGCTGTTGGATATTATGGACGATTTTAATAGTGTTTTCGGTTGGCTGGTGTTGTCTATATGTTTGAGGGTTGTAACGGAGAGTTTAATTTTGCTTAACACCTTGATCATGCAGTTCGGTTCCTCTTATTTTGAAACAGTGTTTATAAGGTTGTTTACTTGCTGGGTAGGTGCACGGATAATTTATGTTTAATTAAATATTTTTAATCATGTATGAGTAACACTTTGTGCTCAACATAAAAAAGCTTCAGTTCAGCTATGTGGTCATTTCTATATTCATGTAAAAGGGGCTCATTTATATACAAGTCGTTACAAACCTTGCTTGCACTAATACGAAAATACAATGCAATAGGTGGTGATGGACCGTTTCGCCCTTCTGGGCCCATCAGGCAATGGCTTTGATCTACGTGATTAAATTGTTTTAATCTCCACCAACTTTCTTCAATAACATTGTGGGAAATACGTCTATTCTAATCTATTATTAAACGATGACACTTTCAAAAATCTACAACATAAATCTTTAATTTTTTTATTTTAAATACATAAATAGTTTATGAGAGCGACACTTATAACTTTATAATTGGTCTCTTATTATGCTTCAATAAACAAATATTTTTTCCAGATTCTGGTGATCTTGTTAGCCACATCGTGTAGCAAAGCAACGAAGGAGGCGAACAAAACGAAGGCGATATGCTATACACTGATACAAGACTTGGGCAGCATCGAGACCACAAGGGAAACGAAGATGATGAACGAAGAACTTTTCCTCTTGGCGCAGCAGATATCGGTGGTGTCGCCCCACATATCGGCTGCGGGATTTTTTCCAGTTGATTACACCATGTTGTTCACGTTAATGAGTTATATAATATCTTATCTTATCGTGCTTATTCAGTTTAACAAGTAATTGTTTGGTTTATAATCCATAATCCTCAACCACTCAAGAAATTTCATAGGAATTTAAAAGAAAAATAGTCGATTTCATGCAATGGTGTAATCAAATTTAAATTATTATTATTATTTGGGTTTATTATTTAGAGGTTTTGAATTTATATGCTTTGGACACAAAAAGACGTGCGTTTCTTTAGCAAACAATTATGATCCAATAAAACTTCATCGAAATTAAAAATTCATCTGTATTCTTAGGGGATGAAATCTGAAAATGTTTGCACAACAACTGCACATGTTTATGTACACATTATGTATTGGTATTGCTGTAGCTTTTCTTTTGTTTCGATTGTAGAATTGTAAATTTAAATGTGTAACTTTTCAAATGTAATATTCGAAGAGTTATTCATATATATATATATTCGTAATATAATATGTTAATATAATGCCACAATCTTGGTCCGAAATACGTCACCGAATCCTTTGTCATCCTTTGTAATTGGAAAACTACCTTGGATGGATGCAACCCAATCGAATCCAACTCAATCCAGCAACTTTATGGCAACATATATTCTTAAATATACGAGACAGAGTAAGAAAGGAAATGCTTAAATCAATAACCGTCTCCATATTAGTGGAGATGAACCATAACAGTGAACATTTTAGTGGAGAACAAGAAAATGGAGTCGTTGGGGTATGCAGATAACCAATGTGACCGACGTGGCCAATCTTAAAGAAGAAAATTGCAAGGGAGTGAAACAAAAACAAACAATAACGAAAAGTAAGAGCTGTTTAAATCTTATAAATCGAGATAGCTAAGATGAACAATAAACCTAGATGAACTGTGAAAGTTTATTAAAAAAATTATTGCGGATGCCACAAACTAACACAAATAAGACGTAAAAACAACATATGTCGAAAAATAATCTGCAATAGTAAAATAAAACAAAAATTAGCCGAAGCACACAAAAAGAACGCAGAGAAAGGTTCAAAGAGTAAGAATTTGGTGAAAAATTGAAGTAGGAAGCAAAGGGAACCAAATATTGTTAAAAATATTAAATATTAAAAAATATTAAAACATAAAAATGATAAAATCGACAGCAAAAAAGTTTAAATGAGAGAGATGAAAAAGTGCAAAAATTATAAAGTTTAGTGTCAAAGCAGCCACTAATGTCAAAACCCAATCCAACCCAAGCGAAGACATGTAAACATTGGAAGAAAAACCTGTACTTACTGTGAATTTATTAAAATTTTACAAAACACTCAATTAAAAATATTTATCCAAATTGTCAAAAAGTTTGTCGAAATTATTTACTTTTATTTTAAAAGTTAAATTAAAAAAAATATATAAATAAAAAATTAAATATATAAATAGGTAACTGTAAACAAGTTAGTTGCATAAAATGTAATTAAAAAATCCAAAATTTGAAATTGTTGAAAAATTCAATCTAGTTAGAAAAGTTGAAATTGAGAAAAATATAAAAAAATCAAACTTAATAAATTGTGTAAGTACACAACTATGTCATATACCATTATTTTTTTCGGTAATTCAAAAGCAAAAAAAAATAAATATTAACATATATAAGTGATAAAAATGCAAAAAATATATAAATTAAAAAAAAACAATTTAAATTAAAAAAATAAAAGATATCGTTAAAATTATCAAAATTCCCAAAATGCAATAAATGTAAAGTTGCCGAAAATTTCCGAATAGGTCTTAATAGTTATTTACAGTCGAATGCGGGAAGTTCAATTGTACAGCGTCAATTGTCAATTGTTATTAGGAAGGTAGGTACGTTTATTATTAGCTATTTATAATCGAATGTAGGAAATTGCATTTTGCTGCATGAAGTGTTTGGGCTAATTTAATATTAAATTAATATTTAAATTTTGTGCATTTTGTTATACTTATTGAATTAAAAATTAATATATCTCGTTCTCCTGAACATCGGCTTCATGATTTCAAAATTGTGTATTTTTCCTACGTCTCTTAAGTTTAAAAAGAAGGATTATTTACTTTACCGCATACTATGAGGAGAACGGTCAGTCGTCGTAAAAACGAAGTTACATGTGACATGAACGGTGCATAGTTCCAATGTTTACATCTCGGGAGCCCAAAAAAAAATTTAATTTACAATGTTAAAAGTTTGCAGCAAATGTAAAATTGTCTAAAAAGTGAAAATAGACCTAAAAGATAAAGATGCTGTAATATTTCATAATTATCAAAACTTCAATAAATATGAAAATTAACAAATTTGATAACTGTCTTTAATTGTAAGAATGTCAAATAGAAGTCACAATATTGTTAATATTAAAAAAATGTAAAATTGCCAAAAATAGCAGCAAAGTTGCAAAAAATATAATAACAAAATATTCATTGTCAGTGTGGGAGTTGTTTCTTTATTATTACAATTATCGATAATACTGTTACAGAAGTCGCAAAAAATTAATATCGTAAAAATGTCAAAATAAAGAAGACAGAGAAACAAAAAGTATAAAGAAACAAATAAGAACAAAACAGTGATAAGCAAAATTTCACCAGGAGGAAGTAAATGTAAATGTAAATATAAACGACCAGAGAAGAGGAAACGCCAAAGACAAGATTAAAAATCCGCGGTGGTCCGCACGAAACTTACTTATACTTAGTTATACTACGTTTTTCGAAAAAACTTTTCAAACGAAAGTTGTTTAGAATATCAATATCTATAATTTATGTAAGCGTATTTTTTTCCGTAACGTGTACCGTTTTCGAGATATGGAAAAAGGTGATAAGAGTAAACCATCACTTCCGGTTGAGGTTCCTATTGCGTTCAAAATAGGACGTGTTCCTCCTTGCTACATACAAATGTTAAATTTAAAGTTTCAGAGCTCTAGCTAGAATCGTTTGGACGCCAGAGCGCGCACAGACACACAGACAGACAGACACACACAGCGACGTCATTCCGAAAATAGTCAGAAACGATTCAGGGGACCTCAAAACGTGTATATCCGTTTAAATCTCGAGTTCGAAAATTTTCATGATTCCTATACTTACTTATACATAATGTATAAGTAAGTAAAAATATCGGTGAAGAAGAAAAAAAGGTATTTTGAGAAGAAGAAGCACAAAGTTTGGATTAAAATAAAAATACTAAATGTGTGTTGAAAAATTTCGTTAATAAGACAATATGTTGGTCTGAAATATATAAAAATATCACTTATTTGAAATTAGCATCCATTTAGTTGAATGGGTCGGGTTGGGTTTGGGTATGTTTGTTGGGTTGGGTGAGATTTGTTTGAGTCAGATTGGGTTGGGTACCTTTGGATTGGATTGGGTTGAAAACAAGGGATGGTTTGCAATGCCAAGTTTTTTCTATTTCTTGGTTTGATGATTTTATGTATTATATAGGGTGGGAAAATACATATATTCTGGACAAACTTTGTACAATCTAACCTTTTAGATTTATAGCATTTTCTTCTCGGCGACCGAATGGCGAAGACTTTGGGCTCGAAGTGGTTATTGGCGTAGGAATGTTGGCCGCAAGCTTCATAACCATGATTACCACTTTCTAGAACTTCTGAAGAAGCTGGCAGAGTAACCAGTGAATTGTCAAGTTATGATCGTAGAAGATGAAAGGGATGTCAGTTGTTTTTCAGTACCTGTTTCATTCTTAAAAATTTAAAAATTTATATAAATAACCAGAATTTTGAGAGTTGATGTTGTAAGATATCGAGCGATTTGTATTCGTATTAGACCGTACGCACCACTGATTTAATGAGTATTTATAGTTTTAATTCCTTAAATAAGTAGTCTCCGGAATTACCGTAGCCCAGTGCACTGCTATCCCTGTTGAAATGCGAATAAGATTATCCATCGCGTCTGAAATCTTGCCAACTGGACAACTCCCCTACAGCATTACAGTTCGTAATTGATCCAAGCAGTAATTGTTAAATTTGAAGCTGAATTTGTCGGTATATTTATTTATTGTCTTATATATTGATGCTGATGTCGCTTTTAATTGGTTTATTTATAATTCCATTTCATAGTTTGTTCAAATTGTAAACCTGTAAATTGTAAAGTAAGTGCAGGTGAATAACTTCCAAACGGAAATTTAATGCTCACTCTGTTTTGCATTTTCATAATGGGTACTAATTGAACTTTTTATGGGAATCATAACTTGGCCTTTTGGCTTTAATTTTGTATCGGTTAATTGGATTGTGTTTGGTTTGGTTGTCAAATTTCCACACAGTAGCGGTAAGAGGGTTTAAAAACCCTCTTACCGCCAATTTGGGATTAGAGAGAGAAATATGTAAGAGACGAAATGTCTATTTATAATAATATTGCCGCTATACTGATACTGTGCGTTTACTTTTTGTTTGATAACTTAAAATTAACAGGAAACTTAAGTTAAAAAAAATAATCAAGGGCAGTTTTCGTTTTCTTCTTCTTTTTTGTTTTATGGTTAAAAGTGTAATTGCAAGTTTCGTTCCGTAGCCTTTATAATAAATATATTTTATTTAATTCATTTTATGGCTTAATTCTAATTTTGTAATAAACGTTAATGTAAATAAAGTTAAACCTTAACTGATTGTTTTATTGGATCTAAAAGTACATTCCGATTTGGAATATAATTGGACGAAGAAAACGTCGAAGCTGGCATAATCAAATAGAATTTTTTGCTCGAAACTAAACGTCGAGACTTTTGAAGAATTATCCGCGAGAATAAGGCTAACTAAATCTAGGAATTGGTTATGCTACTCCACTGGAAAAAAACATTCATACGTCTCTGCAAGGAAGACCATCGAATGATCGTGGAAATCTCCTTGGTTTTTCGTCCTTCTAAGCATGGGTCGCCGCTCACTACATCTATATAAAACGTGTTGGTTTTATGGTCTTGGGAGGAATCATCATTGACTTGACTTATTAGTAATTGTATTTGTTCACAATCTCACTTAGATATGTGTACATAGTTTGTATTTGTTGTTGATTAACTCTTTTTTTATATAATTTTGGGTAGGTGCGTCCTTGAGCTTATGACCTATACTTGTTATTCTAGTGCATCGTTTCGTAAGTAATATCACTCTCATTGTATCAAATAAACGAGTCTTATCTCCAATCTCAATTCGATTGAAAGGGTAGACGATCAAGGCAATAAATTACCCAGTAATAGTCGTTCAATTACAGTTGTAACGTGCACGTGTTGATGTCCAGTAGTCAACATGGAAAATTACCACTTTGAATCATTTTACAAGCCTCTAATCGTCCTATCAAATATTTTCGCGTTACCCGTACCGACACTACCCGTTAAAAAAACAAGGGTCTCAATTCCATTAGCACTTTACGCCCTGCTCATGGTGCTAATTTTAATATCGTCATTAGCTTGGTCGATAAATGAACTCGCCCTGCAACGGCGCTTCGTCAACTCCGACCAATACATCGACACCTTAATCGTGATCAGTCTGGTCGTAACGAACGTAGTTTCGATTTCGTCGACAGTTTTAGTGCACAGGAAGCACCAGGTGCAATTCGTTAAAACGATCAAGGAAGTCGACCGAGAGTTGAACGTAAACGACGAGTTCAGGACCAAAAAATATTTGTTCCTGGCCGAATTTGGCCTTTTGCACGGTTTCGTGTTCTTTTGCAGCGCTTACGAGTCCTGGAACATAATCACCGTGTCAGGTCTTAGCGATTACACGACTCACGTCATATTCTATTTGAACATATATATGGTGATGTTGACGGTGATGAAGGTGTATCACTTTTCGATGGCGTTGAAGTACAGGTTCGCCGTTTTGAATCGAAAATTGCTGCGGTTTGGGAATCGGGTTTACGATGGGCGAGGCTATAAGATTTATAAAATGAAACATAGCTTGTATTTTTATAGGAAAAATCATTTGTTGCTTTGCGATTTGGTAGTGTCGATGAGCAATGCTTTCGGCGCACAAGTTTTATGCATAACAGCGGTGATTGTTATATATATTATCCAGGCGTTTAATGTGGCTGTTAACTATCGCAATATCGCACAGGATGACAGTCAACAGGCGCTCATGTTGATTTTTGTGTGTGTATGGAATACTGGGATGTTCATTGTAAGTATTTTATTATAAAACGATGATGTCTAACCTTTTGCAGGATTTATTTATAGAATTAAAAATTTTAATTATAATTATTTTTCTTGTAAAAGTGTAGCTATGCTTCCCAGCTATACTTGTCACTAAAATATATTTGTTACTACATAACGTATACATAACGTAATACCAGTTCTCTTAGATTAATTTATTTAAATATGAACACGAAATGTGAAAACAATAATTTTTGGTCCTTTCTTTTAGGTTTTTGCTATAATGATAGCGGCATCGTGTGAGCAAACAATCGAGGAAAAGAAAAAAGCGCAGAAGATCTGCCACAAAATTCTCAATAGTTTATCCATTCATTTGAATCGATCGCAAGACATGTTTCGTGAAGAGCTCCTACTGCTGGCTCAGCAAATTCAACAGTGCGACGTGTGCTTTTCCGCCGTCGGTTTCTTCCCCATTGATCACAGTTTGCTTTTGACGATTTTCGGATCCGTAGCTTCGTACGTTATTATTGTAATACAGGTTTTCTAAGCCTATTAAATGAAAATGTAAGTAGTGAAAAGGAAATTTTATTACACGATCACCTAAATCCTTGATTTCGCTGTCAATTTTAAGTTAGAAATCACAACGTCCACGACATTTGATTTCATATTTAAATCATAAAGACAGTACAAACGACAATGGCAATATTTTTATTACGCTATTCCTAATAGATTACACCATATAAATGCGATTTAACTTTTGATTATTGAAAGAGCACATGAACACAAAAATTTAAGTTGCAGACATTAGATAAAAATTCTTAATTTATAAGATAATATGATGGAATGATTTCGAAACCACATTCTCAATTTATTTACATTCGCGCAATGCGAAAGGTATATTTATTTATATTCACGAAAGGCAAAAGGATAATTGTCGACGTCTATATTGCATGCCACGTTGGGCCAAAGCCTTATTGCAAGTAAAAAAATTCAATCATTTTATAGCAAATTTCAAAAAAGGTGTATTGGAAATAATAAACACGAACAAGTAAGTCCAATTTCATCCGTAGTTATAAAAAACATTACCAATTTTATTGATTTTACCATACATTTTTATTTTAAATTCATTTTTGCGTCAATTTTTTCCATTAAATTGAGTGAATCGTTGCCACTATTTCTAAATAAAGCACTACAGCCAAACTGGATGAAAAACAATGACCTTCCCAACGCAATTTTTCCCAGCACAATTTGAAGTATCATTAAAGTGTTTACATGGCCGGATATGATTTACTTACGCAACGTCTACATTTCATTTTACGTGTTTATGAAATTGTTGACGTAACCTATAGGGAATTGTGCATTTACGATTATTAAGGTAAGGGAAATATAGAAATTTTAAAGAATGGGTCATTTACCATAAAATGTCGTCATTTAATAATGCAATAAAAATAATAATTAACGATCATTTGAAATTGAGTACTATTAACGTCATTCAGTGCATACAATTTTCGTGTTGTATTTTATTTGATCGTTTATATTTGTTTAATTTGCATATTTTGTTTCTGTTTCATAGTTTATTTTTCAGAACAAAACTATAAACAATTTTTTTGTAAAACAAACCAATCATTAAATAAGAGGAGAAGCAAAGATTTGCATTAAAAAATAAGGTGGACGAAAAAATATAATAAAAAATAAAGTAAGATAAAAACAAAGCATTCAAAATAATGCAAAAAGAATAGAAACAGAAGCAATATCGGTTTTTAAACAATACATTTTTCTAAAAATATTGACGTTGTATTCATTTTTTTTTATTTTTAATTGGCTATACTTATTGCATGATTTTTTTTTAATATAACAAAAAAAAATATCGTGAATGGCATTTTTTGATTCGTTTCGATTTTTCCATTTAAATTGTTTAATTGCTATTGATTTTTTGCCTGATTTTTGTTATCAGGCAAATATCAGGATAATTGTTTTATAGTTTACATACCTATGTTCCTGGAATGAGTTTACAATAGGTATGATTGGCCAAAAATTTTCGAATTGGAATTTCATATTTTGGGGTTCCGCCCTGCTTGGTCTGAAACTTATTTTTAGTTTAGTTGCCAATTTTCAGAAAATTGTAAAATTGTAAAAATATTGTCATTACTTCGCAATGAAAATGAGCTTTGTGATATTACTTTAACGATATGAAAGATAACGACCCATATCATACTACAATAAATACTTGACATGTAATCGATGGTTTTATTAAGCCACCTCATGTTATTAGTGCTGTTTCAATTGCAATACTGACCAATACTGGATTTTATCAAAGTAGGCCGATCGTTGCATAACGTCATAACTTTATATTCTGAACAACTTTTACAATTTTGGCGTACTGTGAACGGAAAAGGTACTTTACCTAGAACTAAAATAGTATTTGCCCAACTGTAAAGGCCTACTTGATTAAAAAAAAAATCGAAAGTAAACTAAAAATAAGTTTCAGGCCAAGCAGGACGGAATCACAAAACATGAAATTCCAATTCGAAAATTTTTGGTCAATCATACCTATTGTAAACTCAATCCGGGGACACGGTATATATACTTCTTGGTTCGTATTATACTTTGACTTCCTTATTTTGCTCTCTCTTTCTTGCGCGTCTACTTGCCTCCATCTATCTATTATTTCTCTTTCCACTTGTTTCCCCTCTCCTCTTCTCCTCTCTACTTCTTCCTCTGATATTCCTGCCTTTTCCAGTAGCTTCCTCCTTCCTTCTTCCCACTTAGATATTTTCCTTCTTCTATCTTCTCTGCTTCTTACTTCCTCTATTGCCATCCTTACCAAACTTTGCTCCGTCCCTTCTCTCTTTGTCAACTCATACCTCAACGCCCTACCCCCTGCTTCGACTGCCAATCTGTCGCTCCCAGTCTCATGCCTTACGATATACTCAGGCGTTGATTTCTCCAATGAGAGTGTTCTTTTTAGATGTCTTTGCTGGGCTCCTTCTAGTTTTTTGCACTCTCTCCATCCCCACACTTCCGCTCCATACATTATTATGCTTTTTACACAAGCGTTCCATATTTTTGTTGTTTCATGAAAGCTCCCACCCCTCTTACCCCATAAGCACTTCCTCAGACCCTCCTCTGCCCCTCTCGCTTTCTTGCATATATAAGTTAGGTGTCCCTCATTGCTATTATTGTCCCTCATTATGTATCCTAAGTACATGTACTCTTTTACTTGCTCTATTTTCCCTCCTTTCCATATCATCTGTATCTCCCTCTTTCTCCCACCTCCTTTCGCAAAGCTCATTATCTTTGTTTTCCTCGTATTTACTTCCAATTCCCTTCTGTCCATAAACCGTTCTAACCTCTTCGACATTTCCTTCAGACCATTCTCCGTTTCAGATATAATTACTATATCGTCTGCGTACGCTAAGGACCATATTTTGCTGTTTCCCAATGTCAACCCTCCGTCTTGGCCCTTCCTCAATATCTCCTCCAACACTGCTATGTAAATATTAAATAATTGTGAGCTTAACGGACACCCCTGTCTTACCCCCTTCCATGTCCTGAATTTTTCCGAGCTATCTTCCCCCACTCTGACTCTGCACCATGTTTCGGCATATATTTCCTCAACCCTTGTCCTTATTCCCTCTGATACCCCTGCTCTCTCCATCGTTTTTAATAATATGTTTCTGTTTATGGTGTCGAAAGCCGCTTTCAGGTCGACAAACATGGCATGTACTTTCCCTCCTTTCTTTGTTAGCTCCCTTTCTATGAGATAGTTTAATACATATAGATTGTCCCTCGTTCCCCTTCCTTTCCTGAAGCCTGATTGTCCGTCCGGCATCATTCCGCCCTCCTCCACCTCCACTTCCAGTCTTCCGCCTATCATTCCTGTGTACAATTTATATAATACATTGAGTAGCGCCACCCCTCTGTAATTTTCTACATTCTGCTTGTCTCCTTTCTTCCAAATTGGTACAATTATCGCCGTCCTCCAGCTTTCTGGTATCTCCCTCTTTCCTTTCCAAATCTCATTTAACATTTTTAGTGCTTCTCTCCATATTTCCTCCGGTGCATTCAACCAGCCCTCCGAGTCTACCCCGTCTTCTCCCGCTGCCTTCCCTTTTTTTAGATTTTGCTTTACCCTCATCATCTCTTCCCATGTAAATTCCTCTAATGTCACTCCCGTCACTCTTTGACTTCCCCGCTCTTTCGTCTCTTCCTCTTTCACTCCCCTCCCTCCTAATAATTGCTGAAAGTGTCTTTCCCATTCCTTTATACTTATACTTTCTGCTCCCTGTTGTCCCCTTTTCCTTTTCCTGAGAAACTCCCAAATCTCTTTCTCTCCTTTTAGCCCCTGCACCTCTTTTATCTCCCTTCTTCTTAGTTCTTTTTCCTTTCTATCCCACAACTCCTTCTGTTTTCTTTTCTCCTCTAAAAATTCCTCCCACGTTCTCCGTCCTTCCCTTGTCTCCTTCATTAATATCCTCATTTCCCTATTCCCTCTCCTACATTCTTCATCGAACCATGTTTTTTTCCAATCTCCCACATGCCTCACTTTCTTTGTTATTGATTTTTCCATCTCCATTGTTAACTCCTCGATGCCCTTTATCTCCTCCCATTTCACGTTTTTAAGTGTTTTTCTGTATTCCAATATTGCCTTCTCGTTCCATACACTTCCCAGTCTCCCTTCTCTCCTCTTTACCCCGTCTCTCTTTTTTGTGCCACCCTTCAATTCCACTTCTACTGGTAAATGATCAGATTCCAGTCTGTCCCCCACCCTAAATCCTTCTACCTCTTCTTTCGCGCTGTCGTTTACTATCACGTAATCTATCACTGACCTACCATTTGGCCCGACATATGTGTATTCACCCTCCTTATCCCCACTCTCCCAACCATTGAGTATATTCCAATCGCCTTCTTCTATCCACTCCAGCAATATCTTCCCCTCCCCATTTACCACCTCGTCCCTTGACCTTCTCTCTTCCCTCCCAACTAGTCCCCTCCAACCCCCCAGTGCCATTACTTTTCCCGTCCTTGCATTCATATCTCCCCCTATCATGATCCGTTCTTCTGTCCCCTCTATTGATTCATCTATTTCCTCTAATGTCTCTTTTATCGTTTGATTGCTGTAAGCTGTGTATATGCTCCAACACTTCCCATCTTTTATAATCTTTCTCCCTTGTACCTTGTCTGTATTCAGCCTTCTTCCTGCCAACTCTTCCCACCCTTCTCTTACTCCCGTTATAATTCCCCCCTTCGCCCTTCCCCTCTTTTTGTCTCTCACCGCTCCCCGACAAATCCATCTGTATCCTTCCGGCATATTTACCTTACATCTCTTCCACGTCCTATCATCCATTCACGTTTCTGTCCATCCTATGAAGTCATATTTTTCTATATATTCTCTCAGATCGTCTTTCATTCCTTCTTCCCCTTTCAGCCACTTCTCTAGCCCCGCTACATTCCAGAAACTTGCCAATAGACCTTTTTTTTCCATCCTCTCTCTCATATCCTTTCTTCTCTTCCCTCCCTCTCCCACCTCTTCTACCATTGCTTTCTCCCTCCCTGCAATATCTCTGCTAACCACTTCTCCACCCCCTGCCCCCATGTCCCCCCTCTTCCTTAGTTTTTTTGCCTTAGTGTCTTAGTCTCCCCCTCCCACACTAGATATTTATTGTCCACGTACAGTTTCCTGTAGCCCATCCTTACCCTTTTGCCTTGCTCTCTCTCCCTCACAGCGTATTTCCATATCTCCCTCTGTACTTCTCTTTCCTTTTCTGTTAAGTCATTGTCGATGAATATCTTCTTACCTGCCAGCTTCGCCTTTTTCATCATCACCTCTTCTTTGTCCATTTCTGTTGCTATTTTCAATAGTATTATCTCCTTCCCCTTTCCCCCCATCTTGCACGCGTCATCTATCTTCACCTCCGCCTGCAATTCTTTATTTATCCATTGTGTCACTTGTTCTTTTTCTCTGCCCTTTTCTACTTCTATCCCCCTTATTATAATATTCTTTCTTCTATCCTTTTTTCCATTAATTCTACTTTTTCTTCTAGTTTTCTTATTCTCTCGTTTGTCTCCTCTTTTTCTTTCCTCCATTCCAATTCTACATTCTTTCTCCACTCCATGTCTTCCTGTCTTTCCTTTCTCAATTCCAATACCTGGTTTTTTGTTTCTTTTATCTCCTTCATCATATCCTTCATCATCTCCATTAAATTTTCTATAGCCCTATCTTTATCCCCTTCTTCATTTTTTTCTTTACCTCCCCCCCTCCCCGGTGACCTTTGCGTCCTCTTACTCCGTGTAAAAATATCATCCCCTCTTTCTTTACCTCCTCCACTTGCCATTTCTCTGCCCCTCGATGGCCCTTTTCCGATGCTTCTAGACGATGTATTAAATTTATTACCTTTCCCGCCTTTCTATTACGCGACTTTTCCTTTTTCAAATATTCTAACGATTTTAATTTTCTATTTAACGTGTTAGAATACGCGTCGATTGTTGACTTTCACCACTGTATTAAAATGTTTTTTGCCGGCTTACCTTTTTTACCGGGCCAAAAACTGCGGCGGCCGAGGTTCGCTTGTCCGGTGTGCGATTTGTTTGCATTCACAATGTTTTACGCGGATTTATCTTGTATCTAATTAACTTACCCCGTCACAAATTACGGGATATTATTTGCTACGTCGGACTACGTATTTTGATACCAGGTACTATATTTAATCACTACTTTTTCCCAAGAAAAATTCGATTTTGCTAGGAGCACTTCTCACTTACGACTTTTAGCACGTATGCAGAGCAATAGGGAGAGGAGGACGCCGGAAGAAGAAAGAATCATGGCAAGGTACAGGTGTGGGAACGAGGAAAAATCTAACAAATATTGGATGAATGAGGAGTACAGGAAATGCGAATTCTGTGGGGAAGGTGATGATAAATGGGAGCACTGGATGAGAGGCTGCAAAGAATTGAAGATGGAGGAAGTGGAGAAGCGGAATGGAGGAGATTGGAAAAGAAGCATGGGGGAGAACGGAGAGGGGGTCAGATTCTTGACAAAGTTAAGGGAATTGAAGGAGAACAGGAGAAGGATGGTGAGGGAAATGCAGGCAGTAGACGACACCTAGGAAGAGAGATGAGCAGCTGGAAGAAGAGCCGGGAGAAAATAACATGGTATACTAGGTAGAAAACAAGATGTAGGAAAACAGATATGCCAATAAAGGTTTTTTTTTTTACTTCTTGGTTCTCGGGTTGTGAACCACGATATGGAAATGTTCCCCGAAGGGTCTCTTCGACAGAGTCCCATCTGCGATCTTCAGGAAGCTCTTCTAGGTCTCAATGACTTAGAAGAACTGACGTTCGGAGTTACTCGTAGATCCTTATATTCCGGTTTGTCGGTGGGGTTGATTACGCCCGACTAATTCTTACTGCTCCTGGTTAATGGACCTTCGTGTGGTGGGCGTGCGATGAACTGTGGCGGTTCATGTGGCGCTGTCCTTTGAATACCGGTGGTATTGTTGTAATACTGGTGCCGGCCATCGTTGGGCATCATCTCGTGTGTTGAGGATTTCTTTCCGCTTCTCTATTTTGATGGCTTCCAGTATTATTCTGCTGGTGAACTGTTCGATGCTAGCTATTATCCTTGTATTGTCGAAGTTGATGCTGTGTCCCGTGTCTAAGAAATGGCTAGCCAAGAACGACGGACACTATCGGATGTAGCGGATGTCGGGCTTGCGGTAGGCCATATATCTTCGGGCATTTGGATGATTTCTCCCTTGGTATAGTTTTTTTCTTGGTCTCCTCATGCAGTGGTGATGTTTCAATATTCTTCGTTGTCGTCTTGTCTAGGTAGGTTGTTGAACCTGTTGCGATGGGTTTGTATTGAGGATCTTCTAGTATGGCGGCCATTTTGTTTTTGTAGTCGGCAGAGATCATCACTACTGAAGCGTTGCCTTTATCTGCTGGTAAAACTATAATGCTCTTGTTGTCTCGTGGCTTCCTTAGTGCGGTGTATTCTTCGTTAGATATGTTTCTTCGTGGTGGTTTCGCCCTTCGTAATACTCTGGATACCTCTTGTCTGATAACTTCAGCATTGTCTTTCTCCAGTTTCCGTATGGCACTTTCTACACTGCAATTTCTTCCACTGGCATCCGTGAAGGATCTACAGCGAAATTGAACCCTTTGGTAAGAACTTCGGTGGTATCCTTGTCCAGTGTCCAGTCGTCCAGTGACACTTTCGTTGTATGTACACACGGAAGAGAAGAACTCGACAGGTTTCTGGAGCACCTCAACAAGTAACATCCAGCTATAAACTTCACCATGCAAGTGGAAGTAGACAACCAGCTACCGTTCCTAGACGTATTGGTAATGAAAAGGGACGACAAGAATCTCGGCCATACAGTATACAGGAAGAAGACTCACACAACATGTACCTGAACGCTTAGTCACACCACTACCCGGCGCAACTGCACTCGGTAGCAAGAACATTAAGAACAAGATCAGAACGGATAGCTGATGGCAGAAGCAAGAACAAAGAAATGGACAATATACACAAAGCACTGGTGCAGAACGGATTTTCAAAACGGGAAATTCTCAGAGCAAACAGACCCCCAGACGAACCCAGGATGAAGAAAGGGAAGAAAAAAAACCAACAGCCATAGCTTTTTTACCGTATGTCAGAGGGACCACGGACAAAATAAGCAGGCTCCTTAGTACACAAAACATCGATACAACTTTCAGACCATACAGGAAGATAGAAACGATGCTACGGAATCCAAAAACCAAAATTCCATTAGAAACGCAGGGAGTATACGAAATACCATGTGGCAACTGCGAGAAGACATACATCGGTCAATCCTATACACGCATCAAAGTCCGTAATCAAGATCATATTCGCGGCGTAAAACAAAGAGATCCGTCGTCGTCCTTGGCTAGCCATTTCTTAGACACGGAACACAGCATTGACTTCGACAATACAAGGACAATAGCTAGCATCGAACAGTTCACCAGCAGAATAATACGGGAAGCCATCGAAATAGAGAAGCGGAAAGAAATCCTCAACACAGGAGAGGCGACATGGAGACCAGTATTACAACAATACAATACAACCGGTATTCAAAGGACATCGCCACAGGAACGGCCACAGTTCATCGCACGCCCACCACACCAAGGTCCATTAACCAGGAGCAGAAGTAAGAAGCAGTCGAGCATAGTCAACCCCAACGACAAACCGGAATATAAGGATCTACGAGTAACTTCGAACGTCAGTTCTTCTGAGTCAGCGAGGCCTAGAAGAGCTACCTAAAGATGGCAGATGGGACTCTGCCGAAACGTCGAAGCGACCCTACGGGGAACGTAAAGTTTCGCTTTTATTATATAAAAAGCTTCTTCAGAGCTACAAGTAACAGAAAAACATATATCATTTAACATTATAAGGAGAGCATGTAAGAGTATATTACTCACCTATTGAAAAACAAAATGAATTAATTCAACATTGATTAAAAACAATTTAAAGTACATTAACTACACATATTTTATTCGATAAATAATCGTCGTCTATTGACCGTCGTGTACTGGTGTGCGAGCGGATCTTTCCCATTGATACTTACTTTTTTTCTTAGTTTGAAGATATTTTTTGTTGTCTTTTATCGTATGTTATCTTTTATGTTATTATAGCATGTAACATCTTGAAAGTGGAAATACGAAATCATGTCTGTCCTATAATATTTTTGTATAATGAATTAATCAAGGAATTTTCATTTTTGATGGTAATAGTATTTTTTATGGTGTTTATAAATAGTTCCTCTAAGATTAGTCGTTTTTCTAAATTTGTTTCACTATCTAAAATCCTAACTCCATCAAAGGCGAAATCATGATATAGCTCAAAATGGTGTGACGCCAACGCCGTTTTTTCTTTCTTATTTATGTAATGTTGTGCACAATCCTGTTTATGGTTTTGAATGCGTCTTCTCAAATATTGTTTCGTCTGGCCTATGTAACACGAATCACAGTTGTTACAATCTATCTTATAGATTAAATTAGACTGTAATGAAGTTGGTGTGGTGACTTTAGTTTGGAAAACAGGTTCCCCACTGTTTTTGTATAATAGAATGTTAATTTATCATCACTGTTGTTAGCTTTCTCTTCAAGTTTTCAGGCAGCACTTTTATATAGGGATTTCTCATCCATAATCATCCAATATACCAATAGATTTACTTATGGATTTAATTAAGACACATTTCATTAAGATTATGGAACTTCTCTTTGAATCCAGTTATTTTAATTACCAAGACAAATATTACAAACAACTATTTGGTACATCAATGGGACAACTAATATCACCTGTGTTAGCATCAATGGTGATGAATAAACTTTTAATGACCGTATTGGAATCTTTACCTTTTGACGTTCCTTTTTTACGTATATATGTGGATGACATCATAACTGCCGTTCCTGAGACACAAATTCAAACGACCATACATAACTTTAACTCATTCAATAACAAATTGCAATTTACTAAAGAGGTAAAGACGAACAACGCAATTAATTTCCTTGATACTACTGTAAAGAGAACACAATGTGGCATATTGATGACGGATTGGTTTATGAAACAGAGCAGTTCAGGAAGATTAATAAACTACAATTCCCAACATACGCTCAAACAAAAAATCAATACAATTATGGGGCTAAAACAACGAATTTTGAAGCTCCAAAAGTTTCCATAAAGTTTCCAAAGTTTCCATAAAAAAATTTCAAAATCATTACACAATTACTGCGAGAAAATGACTATCCGCTGAATTTCATCAACAGATTATTATACAACGTATCTTATAAAGACAGACAACAGGTAGAGAAACCAAATGAGAAATCAGGATACTTTACGTTTCCCTACAGAAAGGGGCTGTCTGAAAACTTGAAGAGAACGCTAAACAACAGTGATGATAAATTAACATTCTATTATACAAAAACAGTGGAGAACCTGTTTTCCAAACTAAAGTCACAAACACCAGCTTCATTACAGTCTAATTTAATCTATAAGATAGATTGTAGCAACTGTGATTCGTGTTACATAGGCCAGACGAAACAATATTTGAGAAGACGCATTCAAAACCATAAACAGGATTGTGCACAACATTACATAAATAAGAAAGAAAAAACGGCGTTGGCGTCACACCATTTTGACCTATATCATGATTTCGACTTTGATGGAGTTAGGATTTTAGATAGTGAAACAAATTTAGAAAAACGACTAATCTTAGAGGAACTATTTATAAACACCATAAAAAATACTATTACCATCAAAAATGAAAATTCCTTGATTAATTCATTATAGAAAAATATTACAGGACAGACATGATTTCGTATTTCCACTTTCAAGATGTTATATGCTATAATAACATAAAAGATAACGTACGATAAAAGACAACAAAAAATATCTTCAAACTAAGAAAAAAAGTAAGTATCAATGGGAAAGATCCACTCGCACACCAGTACACGACGGTCAATAGACGACGATTATTTATCGAATAAAATATGTGTAGTTAATGTATTTTAAATTGTTTTTAATCAATGTTGAATTAATTCATTTTGTTTTTCAATAGGTGAGTAATAGACTCTTACATGCTCTCCTTATAATGTTAAATGATATATGTTTTTCTGTTACTTGTAGCTCTGAAGAAGCTTTTTATATAATAAAAGCGAAACGTTAGCTAATGAAATAATTTAATTATTTTATTCCCTCACTTGTGTCCAATTCCGAAGAAAATACCTCCACATATATATATATACACACATACATATACCTGGGGTTCGTAGTTAGAGAAAATAACAGCGGAGAAGGACAAATGATGCATGCATGCAGAAAGGCGAGGTTAGCAGAGGAAGGATTGAGGAGAAATCTGTGGGGAAAGAGGAGAGGGAATTTGACATTGAAGATATGGAATACATGTATAAAAAGCATTTTGATGTACGGGGCGGAAGTATGGGGCTGGAAAGAAAGCAGGAGATTGCAGAGGATACACATAGGGCAAATAAAAAGGACTTTGAATCTGGAGAGATCGACTCCAGATAACATAGTTAGGGAGGAGTCGGGGAGTGAAAGGTTGGGTGTACAGGCAGGGAAAAGGGCAGTGCGGTATGAGATGATAGCGAGGGGCGGGCCAGAACAGGTTGGTAATAGAGGAGATAAGTAAAAGGGGAAGTAAGGGAACGGGACTATCAAACTGGGAGGAGTGCAGACGTAAAATGTACGAAAAGGCAGGATTAGCTACAGAAGAGGCAGAAAGGAGGAGAAGAGAAGGGAAGCAAATAGAGAGGGAGATAGTGGAGAGATGGAAGATGGTAGAAGCGCAGGAACGGGAAAGTAAAATCAAGAGTGCGAGATACAATACAAAATACAATATTCTAAAAGTACAGTGGAGGTTACCAGCATACCTAGGGGGCGGGAGATCGTTAGAGGAAGAAAGGACAATAGCAAGGTTCAGGTGCGGACGTGAGGAGAAGGCGAACAAGTACATATACATATACATATACATATACATATACATATACATATACATATACATATACATATACATATACATATATATATACATATACATATACATATACATATACATATACATATACATATACATATACATATACATATACATATACATATACATATACATATACATATACTTTTTTTCCTTTTTTTCTTGTCCTTGGATTATGTGAGTTAATTGGATCTTGGGATTTATAGGACACGGACAATAATAAAAACCAATTGTCTCGCTGACTTAGAAGTATGTATGTTTTTTGTTTCAAATGATTTTTCTCATCGTTTTCTTCACGTTTGTCATTTGTATATGCCTCACACGTGTTCTTTATTTCTTTAATTTTCCTAAATGTGAATTTATATCCACTTTTCGTTAATCAAAAGTTGTTGTATTTGTTCTTTGCGTGCTCTCTCTCTCCTCTTTTGATAGTTTTTAGTTATTGTTCCTTTTCTTATGTTTCATTTTCGATATCAGTTTATGGTTAAATTTATTTGGACTATTTATATATATTTCCGTTTTTTTTCATTTCTAATTCATTTATATTATGTTTCATGAACGTTTACGAAACTAAGTTGAAAAATAAAAATGATTTCTAAACCATAAATTTGGTCTTTGATTCATAGGCTAACCGATTATAATAACACTCTGGTGCATTGTCACGAATAATAATTATTGTTATTTAAGTTTGCACAACGCGGAATAATGTACACATACTAATGGTCGCGAAATGCGAAAAGGTAATAATATATAATATAATGTTAGGATTATTATCAAGACCGAATCGTTGTTTCAAATTTGGTAATAATTTGAGTTTAAAAGAATTGTTTATTACAATTCATGTATATTCGCGAAATTCGAAAGGGATTATAGTTTTTTTAATAATTAATAAAATAATTATGCTAAAAATATAATTTGATCCCACACATTTTTTTAATTTCACTTTTATCACGATGGCGTCGCATATTTACACTTTTGTGAATCGCGTTTTTTAATAAATGTTTTAATTTTAATTTTATTTAGCATAATAAACGCGACGAATCGCCGACTTTTGCATCCTTTTTCGCTCTAATAAGTTTATAGTTGCCCTATTTGTGGATTCTGTATCAATCTACTGATCCTCATAGGTATGTCGGTTCAGCGTCAATATAACGCCAAGGAAATTGCTCATGGTGGGTCTTTAACTCCAGCAGCTTTAGCTACTGAGATTTGCGGTTACCTTTGGTGTAAGATCAAGCTTTCGTTATGCAGTTAGTGTGAACGTTTGCCACAAATAACCCAAATTTGCTAGATGTTATGACTCCCACAAAATGTACTTCTGTTTCAACATTCAATTGCAGATGATAAACCTTCCTGGTATACTATTTCGCAGTGGTAATTTGCGCTTACTAAGAAGTCCTGTCTATGCTGTCCTGTCCAACTGAGATGAGAAGAGTCAAGAGTGGACGGTGTACGAACGATCCAGTGGGATTAGATGTAATGGGAGCAGGAGGATATTGGTGCTGATCTTCGTGCAGAAGTCTACGCGATGCGAAAGATTCTTCCAACCCAAGCAGCGCACCGAGTTCACTTACTACTACGACAACATGTGCAACCAGTTTTGATTACTCGTGGATCTAGATATGGCAGCAGAGCTTCCTGAACGACACTGGACGAAGGAGATAGTAGTAGCAGTCTCACTCGACAACTTTTGTTGAACCACCATATATTTTAATTGATCAAGTGGCTGTAACAATCGATGTACGTGATGCTGAAGGTTTTGTTGCAGTGCACTATGCGTTCTATGTTTTAGAGAAAGTTGTTTTCTCCATTATGTATATGTTACAAAGTTTTGTTAGGAATAATAAGTGTATTCTGATATATTTTCTTCAAGTTTGCTACAGCTTGAAATTTCTTGAATTTTGAAGATCATTAAAGTGTCACCTAATGAAGAGGCACCATTAGATTGTTTCTAAATAACATCTGAATTCCTTTTTGCAATACTTGCGTCCTCAGTTAAGCATACTTGACTTAAACAGTGAAGCTACACTTGGTCTGGTTTATTTATCCTTCAATCATTCCTTTTTACAAATGAGACATCTATTGATTTTTACGTCAACCATTTTACGGAACTTTCTACCTAAATAATTTCGTTTGTTGCGATATTTTTGAGATAGAATTATCACGCAATGGTGTTGTCATGACAATGAATTCAATGAAAACATGTGGCGTTGAAGATTTACACTTTCGAAATTAATAATCGTGAAGTATAAAATAATATACCATTAGATAGTTTATGGAGATCGACTTATAACAAAAGAAGTTTCAACCCTCTATGTACTTTGATTCGATTCGACGTACGTTAACAATTTAATTTACGTTACAATTAATTTTGGAGATAAGTGATCGATATTATTTTCTATCATGAACGTTTGGGTTTTCTCGAATACCAATTCTTGCCAGTTATCCCGCTTTTGTTTGTCTTACGCAGTGCGTCTGTGCAATCGTTTGAAGCTTCGTGGCGCACCTTCATGACGATCATCACTGATAGGTTCGTACGAAACTGAAGGATGCTTTTATGTTCGTTATCGATTACTTTTAGATGTCGTCCAGTATTATTTACTGCTTTTTTCTATCGATCTGGCATATGGTGACCAATATTTTTGGAAAAGTATGCCAGAACAACAATAATATTAACCAAATTTGCTATTAAAAAAAAATATATAAAACGAATTCTACAGTAATGAAAACTTATATTGAAAATACAATGTCACAGATGAAATTAGTAATTGGGCAAGCTGGAGGTTACGGCCATACGATGTTTTCAATCCAATCCAAATAACTCGATATGCGCGTATATATAGAAGGCAGGTTCGCGCCACATCCCCGGCCAAATGACGTCACCCCTACTATGCTGTAAATATTCGATTCTCTGTTGCTTATAAGTTGCACTGGACCCCCGGAGTCGCCCTGAATGCAAAAAACAGTTAGAATCGTGAAATAAACACTTTGAGATTAATTTGCCTGGCAAGTGTCCCTAGGTACTGTGTCGTTGGATGTTCCACATATTTGGGTTCGCAGAACAGGCCTGGCGAAAGAGTCCTTGGAAAAGCTCTCATTGCAGCTGGCAAGATCGACCGCGACCATCGGCGCCTTCTGCAATATTTCACTGATTTCACCTACAATCGCAATTTCGTTAAAAGTTAAAGTAAGGGGCAGACCTAGACCGCTCACCGTTTTGCATCGTATGACCCCACCCTGTTATGATGAGACTCACTGGGTCGTCGTCCTTGGTGTACAGGCAGCATGGTTTCACGTAATCCGTGGGTTTTACCACCGTTTTCAAGCGCAAGAGTGCGATGTCGTTCGCTTTCGTTTTTATGTCGTAATTGTCTGGAGTTGATATGTTCTCCACTTCGTAGTCTTGCGCGGGCAGTTTATCGGAGTTGCCTAACAGATCGATTTTGCCGAGTCGCACGACTACTGGCTGGATGCTAAAAAAATGGATCAGTAGGTTGTGTGTTGTGGAGTTAGCTTCGGAATGTCAATACGTACTTTTCTTGATTGATGACGCAATGTGCGGCAGTTACCACATATTGGTAGCTTATTAACGTGCCACCGCATTTGCCCCAAGTGATGTTATTATCGATTTCGTATCCGAGGGCTGCCTAAAATTAGATATAATTTAGTTTGTGAATGTAACTTTTGTCATTTTAAAGTAAGGATCGTTGAATATTTTTCAACCAAATCCCCGTTGAGTTTTCATAGATACGTATATATCTGTTGATGACTTATGCGCCAATACATCGCCGTGGAAATCGACGCCAATCTAACAAAGTTTTGTCAAATTACGTGACCACCGACGAAGGAAATTCGGTGATGTATTTCTGACCTCGATTATGACTTTTCTATATATTTTTCAACATGCGGTATGTGCCGTTCAATGTATTACCATGTACATTTATAAGTAGATAAACGTGTGGGTTCATTTGAATTTGCTACAATGTATAATAAATTAAGTTATTGAATATTTTGTGGAACTGCGATGTTGTGGATATATATTTGGTTTTAATATTTTTACTTGTAACATTTTATTATTTCTTGCATTGACTACCCTACCAGAGAGATATCACTCGGAAAATACTTTCGAATACAACGCAACTATTTATTTTTAAACCTACGATGTTTGGCGCTCGCGACAAGCAAAAAATAAATGAAACGGTGTTCTTGTTGAGAACTGGAAAAACCATCCTCCAGCAACGGATATGGTTCAAATTTGCCGCTAAAATTTCAAACACCCAGGATATAATTTTAATCAAATTTTAATGAACCTTAAGACTTAGAACCAATGGAAGACTTAACATTGCATTTGACTTTCAACGTGGGAATTAAAAGCTGGAAGAAAAAGAGTAATGTTATAATATGGAAAGGACAACCTGAAATAAATATGCGAGGGGAAAGATAAAGTACAACGGAAAATAAAATGAAAAATCGCGATGGCCTACATTATTATGAATGTCGACTGAATTAATGTCCTCGAAGATATTTAAGGCAAAGGATATTATGACTTGGTGAGTGATAGATAGGGATTATAGAAAACATTTTACCGCAAAAACAATTCAGACATTTAAACAAATAAATGGACCACTGGAACAAAACCTAAACCTGATGTAATAAATTTGCAAGATACCTCAGATCTGAAGACACTACATGCACAATTTTTAGCTCAAACCTCTTAGTATTGAGATGCGTGTGTCTCAAATATTTAAATTTTTTTTCAGCGCAATTGTTTTTTTACTCTTGCATTGTATATGGGGTGCAGAATAGAAATTCAACGTAGAATCAAATTAAATATCAATTAAATGACATCGCCTGATACATCAGGCGATGTCAGTTTACTCCAACTAGACGTTAATATCACCAGACTCATGCTATGTAACTACAGCTTGTGGGCTTTCTATGAATTAATCGTTGCAATGCACAATTATAGTTGAAACTTGAGGCTATAACCTTATTTACGAAGTGTGTGATGTAGATTATTTTTTGATGTCGTTTCGTTTTATTTCAGGACTTTTCAGGAATCTAGAAGAATTATATTTATTACCAATGTGAACAAATAATTTACTTTAGGAAGAAGAAGGCACTGAAACGAACATCAATTTTTGAGAGAATTTTACATGTTTTGTAATCGGTAATTATGTTTATTACCAACGTAAACAAATAAATAAAAAACTTTATTTCAGGAAGAATAATGCACCGAAACGAGCGTCCACATATTTTGAAAGCATCTGCTTGATAATTGCATCACTTGTAGTGCGAACACCAAGAATAGTAAATAGAATATGAAATAGAAAATCATTGCGACCAGCAAAATCAGGAAAGGTAACAAAAGAGAAAAAAGCAGAAACACATGAAACAAATCTATGCAAAAACAAAATTAAATACGCATGATGAAATAAATTAAATGGAAATAAATAAAAATCAATCACAATAAAATATCCAGAAAGCAAAATAAATTTCAACAAATGTTATTGGTGGTGACGGCCGTTTCACCCTCACTAGCACATCAGAACGCCATGCATACATCGGCTTAAGGTGGATATAATCATGCAATCATGAGTTAAAATCGTCTGTGTACGAGCTTGAATGCCACCTAGACGTGTCAGTACGTGCAAGCTCGAGTGTTGTGATGGTATCGACGTCTTAATTGCGTTAATACAAACACACGAACGTTTACATTTAAAGGAACCAAATATAAACAACACAAAAGTGAGCAAAATCTTATAAAGCAAGTTGGGTAAAAATAACAACTATGGTGGAAGCAAAATGTGGCGTTGAGGAATATCTTAAACTGTGAAGATTCCCTGAAAGTCACTTCGTCAAAGCTAGAATTATATAGGAACCATATAACCATATAAATGAAAGAAACGCAGACGAGAATAAAATCGCTCGAAAATAACATAACAAATGAAAGCTAGCAAACGAATGCAATAAAATAAATGATCAAATTGAAACAAAAACCTGCAGTGTAATTACAAAAAAATGAAGGTAAGCACTCTTTTAGATATTTGATCTAAAACAAATGTAATGGAACAAGCAATCGTAAAGAGGACATGTTTAATAAAAACTAAATCTAATAATAAAAATAAAAGACAAAACTAATAAAACAACAAAACACATCGTAGGAGGTAAAAAATTATCCCAACCCAACCTAACCTAACCAAACCCAATAAGAATTTTAACTCTTCACGGTGAATTTTCCAGACGATGAATGTTCCACGATGTATTTTTCCGGACACTCGAAATTATAGTTTAAAGAAAATAAATAGCAGTATACATCGATACATCTGCAGTGGTCCTCACTGAACTTTCTTATACTTCACTTAATTTTCCGAAAAAACTTTTCAAATGGAAGTTGTTTACAATTTCAATATCTTTCAATTCTATAAGAACCATTTTTTAGTAACTCGTGCCGTTTTCGAGTTAGGGAAACGGCGATAAGTGTAGACCATCAATTCCGGTGGAGATTTTACTTTCAAAACAGGACGTTTTCTTTCTCGCTGTATATAAATCTTTAGTTTAATGTTTCATACTGCTAGCGTCAATGGTTTGGACGCTAGAGCGCACACATACACACACACACACACAGAGATACACACCGAAAATAGTCAGAAATGATTCAGTGGACCTCAAAACGTGTATATTCGTTGAAACATTTCCTATACTTACTTATTCATAAAGTATAAGAAAGTAAAAAGGGTGCTGGGTCGTGTTGAGTTGGGTTCAGATAAGTATTGGGTTGGGTTGAGTTTCGAAGTGAGTCTCAAAAATGATACGTGGTTGAGACAAAGGCCGGTGTTTTATTTTCTTATGGAGATAACTATCGTTAATTTTAGATGATCGAATATTACATATAATGTCATATCATAAATCACACATAATAATAACAGCATTCGATAAATACAGAAATATAGATACAACAATAAATCAAGCCCGAGTGAATTGCGACTGTTCCTAGAAATGGGGTAAAATTACCAACGTAACAATTAGTTCGTAAAAGTAAAAGAACATATAAATCGACGAGAGAGTTATTGTTCAAATTCCCATCCATCTACGTTGATCGAGGTGAGACGGCTCAAATACATCTAGTCAGTGAGCACGTTGTAAATTGCGTAGTAAATACAGCCAACAAACGAATTATTTTGTAAAGTTCGAGAATTTCGATATACTAATAAGTAAAAGTCTCATACGATTGACAGAGGCGGGAAAACCAGAAATTGCTCATAAATAAATAAAGAGAATTGTACATTAACATAGCTGGAAACAATTTATACTATAAAACGAACCAATGAGATCTTACTGTGAGAATTATTGTGAGAAGTTAACATTCAATGTATTGACGTTTTCTTAATAAGCCTAGGTTGGTGGTTTAATATTAATCGTAGCCTTAGTTTTCGTTAACAGAATTATGTTTTTGTGTGTTCATCGTCAATTTTTCTATTATTTCATATTTTATTTAGATTTAATGCCAGGCGTGTTCAAAGTTCTGTAATTTTATTGTATGACACTTATTATGGTTAATTTTAATTATTGACCCTTGATGGCTTTGTTAGCTGCAATTTTTTTCCTAGCAATTTAAAATTTTATTATGGGCCATGCTGGTGTTAATATCTGGCTATATTTCAAAAAAAAATTCTGAACATCGCTGATTTGATTTGCGTGTTTCATGATTTCTGAGAAGCTCTGAAACGGGCGAACTGGTTTATAGTTCAATGATTTACTGGCATCATTAATAATTTTGGTTAATTTTTATTTGTTTTCTAAATTCGTTATTTTAAATTTTAGTTCTTCATATACAGGATTTTACTTTTATTTTGTTCTGCACATTTTACACAAAACTTATCTGTACTTTTATCTCATCTTCGGGAAATGGGCGTGTTAACGTACGTAATTAGTACGCATTTTCAAAATTTCTTTATTCATTTTTTTAACGTTTCATATGCTGTTAAAAATGCATTATTGTAGTTTTTTTATTTGGAACACATTTTTTTCTATGTTTGTAATAGCTAAAAGCGTTGAAATCTACAGCGCTTTGATTATTCGTTTTCTTATTTCTTAGATCGTCAGATTCGAAAATTGAAAAGAAACAACGACATAGGCACCTCGTGACCTTAATGGCAGTTTGAAATTTCAATTTTTGCGTAATGCCCGCCCTGCGTGGCCCCCAATATGCCACTGCTGAAACTATCACTCTTCTTTCATCCTTCATCTAATCACCTTTTCGTATAGCCTTTAATTTTTGCCAACAATTTTTTCAGACAAACCTAAAAATTTTTCTTGACGCTTCGCGTTCCCTCTTCCGGAAGAACGCCTTCAATAAATGATCTTAGGATTTCGCCTAATTTACTGCAGGGTTTGGCCTTTGTCGCTGCAAGGTTTTCTTCACCTCATGTTTTTCGACGTACCAAGGGAAGCATTGAAACTTCTTCAGAACCATGTTTGGCGATAAGAAAGAAACGATGACAAAGTTGGAATATGATCGATGAGGAGGCACACTTAATAATAATTTCATAGGGATTAACAAATGAAAAAGTATGTAAGTATTGAAACTTGAAGCTTCACTGGTCTTATTCAAGAGATCACATGGCTACTGTACGAGGCACTTCTCTATTACCAAGTAAAAGTGATAAACCAATAGCTTTCTAAAATACAGAAAAGTTTTAACCACTAGGTACCCTAGGCATTGTTGATTAAATTAATGAGGAATTCCTCAACCCTTCCTACATTCCACACTATTTGAACAAATCTGACGTCATTGAATCAACCAGCCTCAATTTTGTACAGTCTCTAATAAAATAAAACGAAGTAATATAAACTTAATTGAAAATATGGAATAAAGCGAAATTTTGCTTGAAAGATGCAAATCACCACAAAATTGGGTTGGATCGAGGAAAGCAAATTTTACCGTTTACTTTTTTCAAGGCTCAAGGTAAGGCTCAAGTAAATCAAAACAACTATACTTCATTTTCAAGCACGCAAGTTCAATTACAAAAAAAATACTGTTCCCGTTCAAATTCAAAACTTCAGAGTCGATTTTTACCAGCAATCATTAGCACAGTGGTGAAGTGACATCATTCGGTTATCAAGGAGAGGGTAGTAAATCATTCTGTCCTATTTGTATTCACCGGACGCAAATCCTGAGATTTAATGTCATCGTAAAAAATAGGAATATGGATTGGGCTGGGTTAAATTTCTTCCTTTTTCACGATGATTTTTCTAAAGATGAATTTTCCACCATGAACTTTCCAAATGATGAATTTTTCGTAAATTGTTTATTCGGTTAAAAATTGAAATTGCGTATTAAAACTGCGACATGCATAGAGAAAATTTTCCATTCTATAACATAGGTCATCAAAAATCAACGCAACATAATTGCATGTACTTGTGCAGGTGTCCCACAAGGGGTCCTCTTAGAACCCCGTTATTTGTTATTGATATTTATTTTCATCATTAAATGCAGACATCGACATGTTTTGTGACATCTAGAAAACTCTGGCAGGATTAAATCACGATTTCTGATTACATAACTGTGAGGGAGTTCGTCTCCTTGCTTATAGACGTATAATACTGTCATAATTTGGTGTTTTCTAAATAGTCCTGGACAACTAGTTCCCGGTTGCACAGCCTCGATAATCCGCAATATTTTCTTCTGCATAATAAATATTCTATATGCGTGTCTCATTTGATTCAAGATATTTATTGATACTGTCCCTCGAATTGTCCTCATGATGAACGTTACCACATTTAATTTGTGAGTTAGTATTAGAATATGGTCTACCCATTTTTATCTAAGGTGGTTCCTAGGAATTTTATTGTTTCGAATGGGTGTAGTGATTTTTTATCTGCTCTTATCAGTTTTGATTTATCTAGTTTGTTGTTGATCATAGAAAAGTGTATCATTTGCGCCATCAAAATATTCAGCAATATCCTATTATTTCTGCACCATATTTGAAGTTCGTCTATAGATTTCTCTGTAATCAGGTCTTTCATTGCAGATTTTGGAAGCCGCTGGACATTTTCCGGGAAGTCATCAATCATAATTAGAAACAGCAATGGTCCTAAAATAGTACCTTGTGGTACTCCTCTGTTTTTCATTAATTTTATATCCGATAATAAATCATTTATGTATATTTGCTGTGACCTCCCTGCCGGGTAGGAGCAAAATTGATTTGTTTTCTCTTGTGCGTTTCTTGTTAAGTTAATCCGCAAATGGTCGACCGCATCGAACGCTTTAGTCATATCAAAAAAGAGACCCATTATCTTTTCTCCAATGCGCCGCATTCCTCGACGGCTAGTGGATCTGATTTTCTTATACGTTCGTATGGTTTTCGAGGATGTGTTGCAGTATCGTTTGGAAAAATTTTCGACGTGTTTCCGACATGATGTAGACTGCCTATGTTCTTGTATATTGGTATTGTTTTTAACACGTTTAGTCATACACTGCGCATTGAAATGGCTTATTAATAAGAAATGTTAATGGTGCACGTCTTCATTTCTTTAACGTATGGCAAAACGTTTCTCGGTATACCATCGATGCCTGTGGATTTCTTTTTTCAGAATTTTTTATTGCATTCTTAACTTCTGTGACCTAGACTGGACTAAGGTATGTACTATTTAATAGTACATTTATATTGGAAACTTTATTTTCTAGTAGAAAAGACTGGTCTGCAGTATCAGCGAAGTAATTATTAAACGCATTTGGAACATCTTCCGTTTTACAACCTAACCCATTTGTGTCAACTTTGACTTTTTTGTGAATTTCTTGTTGGTTAATGATGTGCATGATCGTAAATTTTGTATCTAGGTTTCCTACTGCGATATCTTGTGTACAAATTGACTGCTATGCTAGTTTTTATTTTTTGATAGAATTTTTGATCGCATCATCGAAATTTTTCTTTCACTATTACATTCTTCTAATGTGTGTTTGTGCGCGCATAATGGACACGTAATATCAAATTTACAGCAATTCGCAAGATGACCGTACTTTTGACAATTGAACCATATGATCTTCAGGTCTTTTTATGGTTTACAACTGGACCATCCTACAAAAAAAATTTCTCTGCATAATAATGTACTGCATATATGTATGTATCTGACTAAAATCTAAAATTCTAAAAAAATATAAATTTCTTCTTATTTATTTTCGTCTTATGTCGTACTGTATTATTGAACATCTCAACCCGAAGAGTTAAAAATAATTTTAAAGGTTATTTTCATTTATAATATTTGTCATTGTATTTCTAGTTACAATACTAACTAATGGCTTATCATATATCTTAATCATCATTCAATATTTTATTTGAAATGGTTAACACCTTGGTTAACGCCTTGCCCGAAACGATGCCAAGCTCTTATCACGTTCAAAGAATATGCCTGTCTTTGAAACATTCACCTTTACTTGTTTTCAATAATTTTCTTGATGATTTCTCAGCAACCGTCTTAATTTAATTTAAATTTTATTGCACTAGTCCCATATGCAATTCAGCACGACTGTTCCCACTGTTGGTTAATAAATAATCGCTCAAATAATTGGTGTTAATAAATCCATTAGCACTATAATTGAAAGATTAAACAAATCTGCAACAAAAGCGAGTGTGTTACCCGAAATACTCGTTGATACACGGTTTGTAAATATTTATCATTGACCTAAGTATTGAAACGAACGAAATCCTAGAACGAGCAGCCGCTGACACTTGGAAAAACCCAAATTCGCACGTTGAACACGAAGTTGGTTTTGTACAATAATTTAATGCGGATGTATTGGGTTGTTCAAGCCAACGAAAGCGTAACTAAAAAAAAAAAACTATTGTAATATTTTACCATGTGAGGAAATTCGCCCGGTTTGGCGTCTTCTCCGAACAAAATTTGCGACTCGATATCCGGAGGGATGCTCACTGCATATTCGGCACAAGCTACCAACAAAGCAATTAGCTAATGAATTCACCGAGATGTGCGGGGACGTACCTTTCACGCTCTTCCTGACACCAGGGGGGGTGAATCTGGTTTCAACTTCCGAGTTGTCGCAGCAAACTATCTCGGCGCTCTTCTGGAATCCGCACCTGATCAAATCGTGACGCTTCGTCTTTTTGATTTGAGATACGGCCGTGGGACAATCACGTGCCAAGACGCAAGTTCCGTTCTTGCCGTTTCTAAGCTGACACTTGTCGCCTAACTCCATATTAGCTAAGGCGAACAAGAAGAATTAGCAATTTGAACCCAACAAATATTAAATTTGACTTGGGTTTCTACATAATTGGGGTTGGACATTCGTAAATAAATCAAAATTGGTGTAGTACAAAGTTGAATAATGGACTTCAAACACAATCCTCTTAAACCCAACAAATATTTAAATTAGTTTTACAAATAATTGATTTAAGAAGTGATACAAAATCGTCGTAAGAATGGGATTGGGTTGGATTAAACACTTTCCCGAAATCAAACAAAATTGATGCATGAAAATCAATAATTAACAAACTACTTAAGACAACGCAACTTTGAAAATATTCGACAGATGTTTCTCATTGCCACCAACTTTCAACTTCGATTTTGATTTGAAATAAATAAACATCTACCACAAAGCACAATTTAACAACAAATTTAATAAATTGGTTAAATTTTATATAATTTTTAAGATCGTTTAAACATCGAAGCACTCGGTTTGTTTTTGAGTCGATTTAAATTTTATTGCTGCTTCTTAAGTTTTCGTTGCCATGTCCTCCAGCGACTTACGATGTCATTTTGATTATTTTTTATTAATTTGTTTGAGTTAACTTATAATAATCTATTGACCTAATTTTAATTGACGTGATTATTAATTATTATTGTCCATTTTATTTTTCATTTGCAAAGTTCCATTCTATATTTTTTTCAATTTAAATGGACCTATATCTTATAGGTGCACAGACTTTTGCTCCGTTCACACGTCATTCTTATGTCATTGCACATATGTTTCGTTTTTAAATATTAAGTCTCTATGTGTTTCACTTTCATATCGTTTGGTTCACGTTGGTTCAATTTGCCGCATTTTGGTTATTGGCAACATTTGTCATGTACACGTTCGGTTCGTAAATGTCCATTACATTTATTCTTTATTAAACGGGGGTCATTTCTATTTTTATTTTCTATTTTTACCTCGTTGCATAACACTTTTATGGGATGCTTTTTACTGCCATTTAATTTTTTTCCATGTTACATATTAAACTTTTTAGGCATTTTTAATTCATTGATAAATTACTATTCACGTGCGATAATGACATGTTACATAAATATGTGTAATTTTGACGCCTGAATGCCCAAGAAACAAACAATTGCTATAAAAAGCCAGCTACACCATTAATTTAATAATAACCCGTATATATTACAATTTACGTGCTATTCTTTCGCAGTATCATTCATGTGCGTTATTTTCATAAATTTGCATACACTTGTACGATCGGATGCCGTCCTTTCAAGCGCCGTATTTTCAATACACATAACCCCGACCTTACGAGAGATAGTATCGTGAAAGTAAACACAGACGCGATTTACGTTACGGGTGACTAATATAATATGAAAATAGACATTCGTAACGCTTTAAGTATAAGAATAACTTGTAAAGTTAATAACATAATACCTATTCAAAAGACACATGGATGAAACATAATTTAAATATATGAATGTTGATAAGGATGGACAAATGTGGGTATTAAGGTTTGTTTAAAATATTGGGGCAATTTAAAATTGAAGTGATTTACGACGTTTCGTGGAAAATACGAAAAGAACTTTGCTAATTTCGTTCATGAATCAGTCTGGTAGATTATAATGCAGACTGTTACGATGAAAATAATGTGCTATCACATCCATCAAGTATGACTAATGATAATTCTAGAAAAATTGTACTGGAGGGTAATATGTTCGAGTGGGTGAATAGTGAGTAATGAAGAGCTAGAAATAGGGCAATGAGATACGTCGTGATAGAAATATTCGCTTCGACGATAAAGAAATTCTCCGGAGTTTGAAAACGGACTGATAGAAAAACTAACATATATATATATATATATATATATATATATATATATATATACATATATATATATATATATATATATATATATATATATATATATATATATCAGAAAGATATAAGATGCAAGATATTCATTTAGGGATGTCAAACAAGTCAAACAATATCAGCTTTAGCAAGATTAGATAATGCTAAACGGGTGCCGAACTAGAAAATCTCAACTGGAATTTTTGTAAGACCGACATTTGACGGTGACTTGTTTAAATTTTATATTTATAAACTTGTGTACAAATGTTTGTAGAATTTTTGTTAAATGCATTTTTTATTGCAGCTACGAGTGAAATAAATTTGCATCACAACTAGCTCATTTACATTTGTACGACTTACATGTCTGGTTCGGTTTCATTAATTTTATTCCAATTACCTATCGTGATAAAGTTCTTCTTCAATTTTAACTTATTCGTATTTCGTTTCATTCTAGTGGAATTATTTTATTAATTCTAGTTTGTTTTATTTGCATTTATCCTTGAACCGTTAGGTTGACTTGATATAAAATGCTTTAGTGTGCTTTGTTGATATCCGTTACTTATTTTAATTTTTTTATTTGTAAAATTGTTGTTTTCTTTATTGCTTCGTTTCATCTTTTTTATTTTACACGTTTTCTTCGTTTTGATGTATACTTATACTTTCCATTATCTTTTAGTTTGACTTGCATTTACTATTTGGCTACTAGTATTGATCGATGTAAATGTTTCCATAAATTTTGTAATAATTTTGTTTTTTTCTATTCTGCTTATTTAACTTCTATTTCATACATATATTCCTGTAACAATCCACGAAATTGTTCAAATAAATTGTTCTTCTTCGAATTTTTCCGCGAAACATCGTAGTAAATTTCAACAGTGCCCTTTTAAAGCATATTTTTAAGGTCAGCTCTAGGCCGCATGATTTTAGTTTATTTGGTTTAAACTTTATTATTTTTTACTCTATGTCTTCGTGTGTTTGGTTAAGTTTCTATGATTTGGTTTTAATGTAACTCGTTCGAATATCGTTTAATTAAATTTTGGTCTGTGTTGGAATTGGATTACATTCTCGGTGTTATCTGAGTTACAACCCAACCCCACCCAACGCAACCCATCCCAACCCAAGCAATCAAACCCAACTCCACAAAACCAATCACACAGATCTTAACTTAAATTTAAACTCTGTATGGTCAATTTGAACATGCAAAGAAAATAATATGTACAAAACTATTTTATTATATTATTTAATTAGAAAAAGAAGACAAGTGCAAAGGCGAGAGGCAACAAAAAAATAACAAATTATATTAAACATCGTCATATAGATAAAAAAAAATATGGAAGGCACCAAAATGGACGTGGGAACCAGGGGGAGAACTACTGAAGTCATAAAAATCTAGCAACGACCGAGAAGAAAATAAATGTCAACGGATGTATCAGGAGATGACAGCTTTTTCGTCTTTCAGGACACATCAGATCACCAACGATACATTCGCTGTTGTACATGTACTCATTATTTACGAAAAGCTTGTGTGAGTATGCTAACGTCATCTAGACGTGTTGCTATGTAATCCCAGAGGTCTGATTTGACAGCTAGGAAATATTAAGAAAATTACACGAAAGGTAAAATCGAACTCTGACGATGAAGATATATAATAAAATAACAATTAATAATAGCAACAATGGAAAATAAAAAAAAATATGTTCAAATATATAGAAATATATTCCTGGCCTATCAAACAGGATCACAACCTGTGCAAACAACTCAACAACTCAACCAATTTCGCAAATATTTAAGACGTACACAGCAAATTGGTTAATAGTTATGGCGCCCAACGTGTGGAAGCAAACTAATTACAAAATTTATATGGGTTACATACGTTTGATTTATGTTTTTATTTTATTTCTTTTATTCCATGCCATTTATTAAACCCCATCACACCTAAGCTGACATTGGAATTTCTATTAATTTAAATATTAATGTTAGGCAGCAGCTTTGAATATTAAATCAATCAATTATCAACTATTTCATTGTTCCTTCGCGTACAACATTATATAGGGGTAAATTTGTGGACTAACATTTTATTACTAATCATCAAAAAAATCCAAATATGAAGTCTATTCAACTAAAATTTGGCAGAGTTACAAAGCTGTCTAGCTATGATGATAAGTGGGGACACAATCACAAACAGGGAACTAAGAACTAGAAATCAAAATTAGTATAAAAGTCGATGTTGGAGGCAAACTTCCTTGGCTGCTGCCCATGGAATGAAATAAATAAATTTATAAATAAATAAATTTTATAAATAAAGATATTTATAAAACGCCTGGGTTGTCTTCATTTCCGCAGGCGAGACTCTATAAAGAAATAAGTTACTTCATAAAATACCTGCGACAGATTAAAATACGCAGGCTAGAAATTAACAATAGTAAAACGGGATAAACAAAAAATTGTGTTAAAAGAGCCGGCACAGAAATTTTGTCGAAATGTAAAAATTGAATAAAACAGTACATTTTATACGATGGGTAGAATCAGTTGATCCTAAATTTATTACATTTACGAAAATCGAGAAAAAAATTTAAAATATGTGAAAAACCTGAAACATTGTAAAAATATTTAAAAATCGAACAAATTAAAAAATAGTAAACAGTTACATAGTAAAATCGTCAAAGACTTAGAGACAAAGACAAATTCATCTCATGAAAAGTTGGAAAAAGGGATAAAACCGCAAACAATCTTAAAAAGCTCCAAACCACAAACTACTTGAAAAATCACTGCTAAAATTATCGTTGTCGTTGGGCTATGTCAACAAATTGGTCGTTAAATATTTAGGGAATTTTGAATAAATAAATAAATTGATATTCATTGAGTCTATTTTCATTTTTAAAACGTGGTACATCTTTTTTTCATTTTTCGATAAACACCTTCATTAGTTTAATAGATATTACGATTTTATTAAAATTGAACGAGAATTTATTACAATCAAGATTTACCATCTAATATTATTTATTTTTTGTCTATACACTGAACAAAATTCCACCGCCGGGTTAACACGATAAATAACCTCACTTATAAAACAGTTGTTTTTAAAAGTATCTCATTAGCATTTTTGGAACTAGAATAGTAAATTACAAAAATACCGAAATATTATCATTTCGTATTGGAAAAATGTCAAACCACGACCATGACAAAAAAAAACTCAAAGCAAAAAGGTCTCAAAAATGATGCTATGAAGAGAAACTTTCGAAAATGACACCACTTTCATTGTCTGGCATTAAGGGGGGATCCTGCTTTAGGCCTTAAAATAGCGTTTTTGGGGGATTTTTTTTAGGGCAGAAAAAAATGAGCAAGTATAGTGAAATTTTTAGAGCATTTTATTGCATATTTGAGCATTAAAAAAAAATATGTCGAGAGAAAAATATTTAAACGGAACCGATTTTTATGCACATTTGTGCAACACCTTTCAATTGCAATTTACAATCGGTGGGAAAGATGTAGCCCGTAATTTTTCTCTGAAACAAAAAAAAACAAAGAAAATTGTAATTCTCATATATTTTCTTCTATGAAAAAAGGTTTTTTCTGCGGGAACAAAGATATATGAAGGGAATATTCTTGGGCATACACCCGCATGGAAACACGCAACCGCCGACACGTGTTTCTGACTTATTAGTCGTCATCAGGACGGTAAAGCCAAATTAAAAGGTGGACAAAATTTGGAGATAAAACAATCGGAGTCAACAACAAGCAGCCGACCTCCACATGTGTGATAACTGTCAAAATACCCACACATTGTGTGGGAACATTCAACATAACCGCGTCGTCCTGATGACGACTAATAAGTCAGAAACACGTGTCGGCGGTTGCGTGTTTCCACGCGGGTGTATGCCCAAGAATCTTCCCTTCATTTTCTTCTATGTGAACTAAAAAAAACCCAACATTTTAAAATTCAAGATTTTTCACATGTTTGAAAATAAATGTGCTCTTTGCAGGAAGAGAAAATCATTTCAACTTGCTAAAAAAGTTGTTTAGAATTTTTTTTCATTAATCTTTTTAGAATGGAATGCTACTGAAGCCAACAAAAGTTTTGTTTCGTTTTGTTTGCTTGTCTAGTTTTCTCGCAATCACGCCCACCAGTTTAGAAATATCGTAAAAACGAAATCTCGAGAAATCGCGCTCTAAAGTTTACGATCAGGAAAAATGTTAATTTTCGATTACTTACGGAATATCTCGTTATAAGCTCTTACGAACTCAAAATATTATTGTTTCGAACGACCGATTGAACTGTTTTCAGTACATAGTTCGGTGTTATGTTACTGCGGGGAGGAGCGCGCGTTTCGTTTGTCCGAGCGTTCATGCGTTCGTATATTTTTTGCTCGACACCTCACTGTGTTTAGTGCTGTATCTTTCAAAATATTGCGAATTAGCCGCTATAACTTTTTATACATATTCTTAGATATATTAGGCATAGATTTGAGCAATAAAAAACAAATCGATTTTTTGAGCCTTCTAAAGCAGGATCTCCCCTTAAAGGAACAAAGAAAATTTTGGAAGAAAATAGATTCTAAAACAATCCCTAAAAAGAAATATATTCAACAAACAAAAACAAAAAATATTAGATTGTTTACATTTTTTTTGCAAATTAGGCAAGAAGTCCATGACAATAAAAGAATTTTTTTTAAAAAATATTTACAATTAATTTAATTAAAATTTTCAATTATTTTGTTTTATTTGATTTTTGCATTTTAGATTGTTGAAAATTTAAATATTTTTCTGCAGTTTTCGCTTTATTGATATGTGTATTTTTGAATATTCTGATTTTTTTATAGTTTTCGGTTTATTGAAATTTGCGTTTGTGATTGTTTTCAGGTGTATGCAATTTTTTGTTTTTATTTTATTTGTGCTATCGTTATTAATGTAATAGTTTTGTCTTTTATTTTCATCCAGTTATAATGTTACTGTTAAATTCCACAAACTTACATTTATTTATTTATTCTTATTTTTCTACTTCTGTTCACTTTATTTGTGTTCTTTCATTTATTCTTTTTTATGTTCATATGACTTCGTGTGAATTAGGCTATCGCGTTTAATTTTTTTAGTTTAACTTGGTCAGGTTTGGGTTGGTTTGTGTTTTCTTTTGTGCTTTTAAATGGCTGGGTTAGGTTGCGTTGGGTTGGGTTGTGTTTTCATTCGACGTAAACTGAGTCTGTTATTGATTCATTTGCGCTATATGTATTAATTAAGAGGTAGCGTTATGAGGTCGGGTTCGATTGGAAAAAAATGATTTTTCTTCACTTTCCCGTTGCATTTCGGATTGTAGCGTTATCATATTGAATTTTCCATTGAACTACACTATATTGAACTATTAGTTGAATTTTAGTGATACACGAGTTTTATTTATTTGTCTTGGTTTGGTATTTAATTTAGTTTGTTTTGCTCGAATTTTATTATTCATTTTGCTTGACTGAAGATACTTTGTATTTGATTGTTTTTCACTTTGTTTTATTTTCTATTGTTGTATATTTAATTTCACATGTTTCCTAATATGTCAATTGCTAACTTTGTTGAATGCTGACAATCTACAATCAATATTCACTGGTTTTTGACACCTTTCACTATGGCTATTTTTGGATTTATTTGATTTTATTTTGCTGTATTTTTTGTACGATAATTAAGTTTATTTATTTCCCCGAAACCTGAGCAATCAAAATGTTGTAAATTAAGACATTTAGTCAATTTTTATAGAGCAATAATTTCGATAATAAGTGTTTCTGCCCCAGTGATGACGATTTTTTTCCTTTGGTTAAACTTGCTGTAAATGTGCAAGAACCACATTCTTTTAGCCAAAATCTTCAACGAGTATGCAAATAGTAGATTGACCTTGACATTGATGAAAACCATGATAATGACTGTGTTTCTTTGAATATGTTGAGAGGTATTTATTTCTTTGTTTGTGGTGTTTGTTTTACTTTATGAAGACGATAACAGCCATGTAAGTCAAAGTCAACGTTATTTTTTTTACGCCGAGAAGCTCGTAGAAGAGGAAATTGGACTTTGTGTATACATTAAATTAAGAAAAAAAAATTACACGAACGTCCCTGTAATGATTAAGTGAAATTTCGTATTAAATATTCATTTGCGTCACGTTCCATTGTGGTTTATTGGCGAATGTTTAAATGCGCAATCACATTAACTGTTAATTTATAAATATATGTATATATTGTTGTTACTGAATTACTCATTTATGCAATTTTATTTATTGAAATAAATCATATGACATTTATATGTTAATTCGAGTTTAGTTGCGTACAAAGCACCGAAGAAGCATAAAATTCCACATAAAAGAAGCAAATAACAAATAACTGGTTTTCCTGCTTAACGCACATCTCATTATTTAATCGCTTAAAATATGTTGACCTGCACGCTATCGAAAACTAATTTACTCACCGACGAAGGCGAAGATATGCAGGAAGAGCTCAAAGTAAACGGCCAGCAGCAGAAGTCGCGACATTGTTTCAAATTACCGGTACTTAAACACTACACATTACACGCTCGTTTGTGTTCTCCAAGTCGACTGCGCCGTGTCATCGAAATTGGCCGACTGTCACAACAAATACGTGAATTTCAAGTTTGCTTGCGGCTGAGGCGTTTGCGCAGACTCCGTCCGTGCAGACGCGGTGTTATGGTTGTTGTTCCCCACCACAAGAGTTTACCTTAAAAGTCGTTTTCTTGCGTTATTGTCCACGCGAGGGTCAAAAGTTGACGGTTTGCGCTTATCTTGTGATTTTGATTCACTTCGGACGTAGGTGGAATGTCGTCACAAATGATTTTTACTAAATGTTATAATTGGAGTCACTTAAGTATTTGGATAGTTACGAATTTTAGAAAAACTGTTAGCTGGTCTAGGTCTTTCATTTTTTCTCCGATGTATTTGAAAGAAAATGTTTATTGTACACTAAAACAGAAAATATGAATTATGGGGGAAAATCACCAAAACAGTGGAATATGTTAAGGAGAATTTTAATAGAGGTGGGGCATATGAATGGGGATGTTTGGGTAAGAATGGCGATGAAATAGAAGAAGTCAAAATTTAATAATGGATAATTAACCTACAGGTAGATACGTTTACTACAACAGAAGAGTAGAGGGGAGAAATCAATTATCGAGCAGGTACTTCTCAAAACAAACGACTAAAAGGGTAATGAGGATGTGGAAGATGGGTCCAGAAATGTAGGGACAGCATGTAGGAAAAAGAAATCATAGAGTATTGTAAAAAATGGCAGAACTTAAAAATTCAGGGCAATGTTGACACCAGCTACCCATCTGTACCAATCGAGGATACCAAATTATTCTACTACTGAAGACATCGAGTGAAGGCAAGAACAATGCTACAGCTACATTACATCATATTAAAACATCAGGATTTGTATAACATGGATGAAATAATAAAACGATTCTAAATCGCAGAGGCATTAAATATTGAAAATATCCAGCGAGAACATAGGAAAACATACGAAAAAATGAAGAAATAATTGTGAAGTAAAATATGCAGATATGTTAATATATTAAAATAAAAATATATGTGAAATATGAAGTTGATTTAGAAGCATGGTTACACTCACGTATAATTTATTTCATTGGAACTTGAAGCCGTTTGCCTTAGGAAGTATTAGAATTGATATTATTTGGGCCCAAAATTCGAAGATTGGTGAGTATTGCTAAGAAAATTCGTATGTAATCACGACTTTCGCGATTACTAATTCGAGAAGATACGATGCACGACTTTAAAGCGATACCCGACTAATACAACCATATTTAAATCCATTATTTAAAAGATCATCGTCCTGAAGATACACAAAAACTAGATGTCTAGATCTTCCATCAGGAGACCAATCCAAGTCATTCTGAATGTTAAAAAATGCAAGACTGTGGATAAACTTTGGCAATGAGATCGTTTCTCAAATCCTAAACTGTCAAACAAGTGTGGATACTACAGGATACGATGAGCATGTCGTCGGGTCAAGCATTTTAATGCGTTATTCTGAAGGTTCTACAGTTTTTTTATTCGTAAGAAAGATCCGCCAAAATTGTTGATATAAAAAATCATAATCAATATATTGTTCATAAAGAACTTCAGAGCTTCAAGTGTACTAAACGAACCTATACGTTCACCGAAATATCTACCCAACCCAACCCAATCTATTCATCTTTCGTTCATCTTCTAAATGTGTCCAAAGCCCAAAATTAGGTTCAGGTTCAATATCTTACCTTCACTCTCGCTTTTGACACTTGACATTTGAGAGTAGACCGTACTTCTATTGACATATCTTGTGTTAAATAATTGGCTAGTGGCTACCTATCAAACTATGCAAGTGGTGAGATTTCAGAGCTTACCCAATAAATTCACTTCTAATAATTTACGTCAGTTGTGCAAGTGTCCCTTGCCGAAGATCTCTGAATAAGGGCTAAACGATCTCAAAATTTCATTACGTTGCAGTATTTTCTGGATTATTAAGTATATGGTAATTTGTATGGAATATATCTCACAATATATCTTGTACTATATCTTGTGTAAAACATCAAATAAAAACATCTTTTTTCTTCTTTCCCTTTGACAATTTGTTGTTTCCCCCATCTCTTCCATTCGAATCTACTCCCTCATTTGTATGTTCTTTCTCCCATGTCTCATTTCCTTAGTGGTGTTCCAACCTTTCTTCCTTACATGGCCAAAACAACCAAAGTGTTTATTTTTAAATTAATATTTTTTTATGTCCGGTCCTTCGATTACCTATTCATTTCTCTTTATATCCCTAACCCTAATATTAAATTGGTGTTCCATTTATATTAAATAAAATTATAGCTACTCAACTGTTCATAGTTCGTCATGTCGTCTTCTTCTGCGTGTTGTCCCCCGACGAATAAATAGTGCTGGTTTATATTATTTCCCTTTCAAATTTGTATCCTAATAAATAGTAGGTTAACATGAAAATTTCATTTCATTTTTAATAAATTTCGTTTCAAACTGTACACATTGTATTAATCTATCCAAACTAATCTAATTTGGAAAGGCCAAGAATGCCCATTGATTTAAATAATCAAAAAATCCAATATTTGACGTAAAACATTACATTAAAGGAAATGTCAGGAACTTTCTAAGAATTTAATTCCAAACTGGCCAAGCTAACAAATTAAAAAATATATTTAATCTGGATTCCAATGGCACTAAAACTTTAGGAAAGTTTTCTAAATGGATAGAAACTTTTGCTAAATTGTTGACTATTGTTCAAAAAGACCAATCATGGCTCAATTGCAGAACTAAAAAAATATTTATCAAATCACTGGTGAGCGCTCAGGAATTACACATAAAAGTTTCTGATCTGATTCTCAGAAAGATTTCGTCAATTTTTGGCCAAGGTCTACGAAACTTGTTGTGGTGAATCAACGGTTAAAATTAACGAAATTAGTTCAGAAAATTTCCATGATTTTGACCAACGGTTCTTTAAAGTTCACTCTTCAAAAATCAGCTGGGTGAAAAACAGCGCTAAATGTCAAACAACCATTCGAGAAAAAACTCAGTTCTTTAAAATCAAAAATAAAAAGTAATGCAAAGATACGTCAAGATATCCAGCGATAACTGGCCAGTAGTTTTAATATTTTTAATTGCAGATGGAGCCGCACCTAATATTAGGTCACGATGTTAGAAGAAACTCCATTAATTGTTTCTTAAATATATTTTCTGATACTTTTGAAAACAATGCCTATATGATTTTTTACAGAAAATGTTATAACAATTAAATTTGTTATTGTTTTTATACCTTAAAATTACTTGAATACACAACGCAAATATTTAGCTTATTATTAGCTTTGATAAAGGTGCATTATATACATTAGGTACAAGAAATAGCCAACATGGAAATATCGTTAAAACAGTGAGCGCGAAACATTATTAAAATAAAGGAGTGAAAATAAGTTAGTAGAAATAAAGAATACTTTTTAAAACCCAATCTGTCCTGCTTTTTTTTGAGAAGGTGATATGAACCGCGTTGTAGAATTGTCCCTGGAAGGTATGCGTATTTAAAACACACCTTAAGATAGAAGTGCTATTGAGAATCCCGAAAAGTCAAATTTCCTTAGAGAAACAAGGTGTGTATGAAATTCCATGCAAAGAGTGTAAATAGAAAAGTAGCCACAAAATATGAACAAACGGGATGCACAAAGACTTCCAGGAACATGGAGACCACCACTTGCTGGCCGAACAAATAGCAAGCTCGCGCTAGACAAAAAGAAAATATCACCACCCACTGAGCAACAAGAACGACATGGCCGACTGACCCGAAGCCAAAGCAGAAACCAAGCATACACATCCACCCGGAACGAAACCACAGGGTATAAAGACGGAGCAGCAACTTGAAACGTCACTTCTTCTAGATCGTTTAGACCGAGAAGAACAACCTGAAGATGGCAATTGTGACATTGCCGAAACGTCGGAACAACCCTTTCTGGGTTATTACCCTTCGTCAGTAGCGATTACCAAGAACCTTAGTTGTAGAAATACCTTTACATGTAGTGGCCATCAAAACTTTTTGGCGTGGGTATAATATATATGTACAGTCTTGCGGAGACTAAACAATAGACGACTGTCAAATGTCCATCTTTCGTGTAAATTTTACATTTGACAAGACACATTTTCAATTTGAATTGTTTCTGAACTCAATTGCAGCAATCCTTTCATATGTTGACACTGGTCATTTGACAGTCGTCGCTTGTTTAGTCTCCGCAAGGTGTTAGACAAGGTATCGTCTTGTCAGTGTTCTGTTGTTAGTGGTTTGTTAGGAGTGATTGGCTCGCCAATTACCATAATAATTTATTTCCCAACAGAAGAAGAAATTTAATGACTTATTGATTTCAAACTCAACTAATAGATGTAAAGCCGCACTAATTAATAAAGTGAATCCCAACTGACAAAAGAACAAAAAACTTCCTAAAACTTTCACAAATGACATTGAACTTTGCAATATCTTTAATGAGCACTCCTCATTTGCGGTCTCGGATTACTTAAAAATTGATGAGTATTTACAAACTTCTGAAAATTCATTTTTCATAACTCCGGTTACATCCTCGGATATTCGGTATGCTGTTATGTCTTTTTATGAGGGACAGAAACACTGATTCTGCAGTGTATAATTTTTTAAGAAACATTTATCAATCACTTTATAACTGTAACCCGCCCTTCGGACTATTTATTGATCTACGAAAAGCTTTTGACTGTGTGGATCCTGTTATATTACTTCATAAATTGTCTTCATATGGTGTTCGTGGGGTGGCCAATGATTGGTTTCGTTCATATTTGACTGACAGGTCTCATCAAGTCTTTTGTAATATCTCTTCCTCCGATATGTTAGATGTTTTGCTTGGTGTACCACAGGGTTCCATTTTGGGCCCAACATTATTTAATATTTATATTAATTATTTACTCAATGGACTGCATTTTAATTGATTATACAGATGATAATAATATTTCTGTTGCCGGTGCTTCTATAAATGAACTAGCCAACAACTCTCGTATTATACTTAATTTGATATCAGACTGGGTGACGAATAGGCTAATTATAAATGAGGAAAAGTCAGCCTATGTCCTTTTTGAAGGGTCTAAGAGCTCGGTCGATAACCATATGAATCTGGGTCCCGAGGTATATGATACTTGTGAATCTTCTAAAATGTTGGGAGTCATAATTGACAAAAATCTGAAATGGTTCCCTCATATTGATAGCGTATGTATTAAATTCGCACAAAACTGTTACGCACTTAAATTTTTGGAAAAATGATGCAATTATGAGACCTTATGAGTTTTTTTCTATTCCGTTTTTACTCCGGTATGCCCTATGGGATCATACACTAGTAGGTATGTTCAACTGCCAATAGAGTTTGCATGCTGTAAAAACGAGCAATTAGAATAGTGTGTAAGTTAAAACATAGGGAGTCCTGTCGTCCAGCTTTCAAACGTCATAAATATTTAACTTTTTATGAAGTTTTAATTTTTGAAACATTTTGCTATGTGCATAAATATATGTCAGAGTTCTCCACTAATAATGTGGGCATTGTTACAATACTAGGCAACACCATTACTTGTTGCCCCCTAAACATAAGACGAGTAAATTTCAAAAAGGTATTGATTTTTTTGGGTGTAAACTTTATAACAAACTCCCACAAGATATTAGAGATATTGATATGTTTCGCACTTTTAAGATTAGGGCAAAAGAGCTGTTATGGAACTTGAGTTGTTACTCGATCGACGAATATCTTTCACATAGTTTTAATTAATAATGTATTTACCGACTTGTTTCTCACGTGCTTGTATGTACACAAGTTGAGGACATCGTTCATACTTGTGGTGTAAAATTATTTAAGTGCACACTGGTAACTCAACCTCAATCAATGGTCTTGGATGAAATTTCAATAGAAAAAGTACGGGATATAATTCTGCACGATAAAAAATCGGCGGGTGCAGACGGAATAAGTATAAGAGAAATAAAAGAATGTGAAGGGCTTTTTAGCAGGGACTAAGAACGGGACGAAAACGAGAACGAAAGAACGAAATTAACCGAATAATTTATAAGAACGAAAACGGAAAGGAAAACGAAATTTTTATTTTTCGTTCATGATTGAAAACGAAATAAATAATTTCGGTTACCGGTTTTAACCGGTTTAATGACACAATATTTTTGTAACCTACTCCTAGTAGACATATCGGGGATGCAAGGGTCTTCTATTCACGTTGGCCCTGGACGTTCCCACTTCTATTTCCCACTACTTTACTACTTTACCGAAGATTCACTCGCGCTCATCACTAGTTCACTAGTGCTCCGCTATAAAGTAGGAGAATCGAAGGTGACGTGATCGCCAACCAATCGCTCGTACATACATGCAGGGTATTCCCCCATTATTTTTTTCCAGGGGATCATCCAATATTTTCTTACACAAGTTCGTTACATTCAGTTATCGGAATCAGTCTTTATTGTGTTTCTGTTTGTGTGTCTTAATCTTCTTAAGTTGTTATTATATATATATAAAGGTAACATTTTAAAATAATAATATAATTTAAACTTATAAAAATATTTTTTAGCCTTTTTACAATGGGAAGATATCAAATGAATCCGTTTCGAAAATGTTTTGTTTACGGCCGTCCATTCACCATATTTAATGATTCGGGTTTTCGAAAAATTTTAGATCCGATAATAGCTGGACTAGACAATAAAATCGCAATTAACCCGGAAAATATAAAAAAATGTGTCGTTAAATGCTTAAAGAAAAAATAACGACAGAATCAAAGGGGAAGTTATTATCTTTCAAAGTTGATGGAGCAACTAGACTTGATAGAAGTATATTAGGAATCAACGTTCAATTTATTGCCAGTTATTATTAAAGAGTCGTTAACGAATCGTCAAACTTTTGACGATTCGTTGACAAGCTTTTAACGACCGATTAGCGTTTGTGAAACCGGCCATACGTGTTTTAACTATAATTAAAACAATGAAACTTAAGAAACCTATTATAGATTGTGCGACGCGATGGCACAGCACCCATGATATTTTGGAAAGACTCTTATTATTGAAAGACTTTTGTAGAGACATGGTCGGAAGCATTGAGGAGCTATATTTAAGCGAAAATGATTGGTCAAATATACAAGATATCTGTAACGTTTTAAATCCTGCGAAGAAAACACCAAATTATTCCAAACAACGCATTTGTTGGCTGGAGATTTTTATTCTGCCTGGCTGAAGTGTAAAATGGAAACAAGTAAAATTTGTAGCCGATTTTCAACAAATTTAGTGGAATCCCTAAACGAAACGGAAAAAGCACTATTTAATCAAGATGTGATTATGTCAGCAATATTTCTTTATCCAAGATTCAAAGTAGTTTTATCTACTTCACCCATTGACATAGCTAAAAACTACATCTCATATGTATGGAATGCTCTAATAAATATAAATGAAAGTAACAACTTCGTTGAAGAGTCATATCTTCAACAGAAGAAGATGAAATAGAGCAATTTTTAAAACAAAAAGAAAATATTTCTTCAAAATCTCATAATACAGCAGATATTCGATGGTTGTTAGATCGTTATTATGAAGAACCGCGCGAAAAGCGAGATACGTGCGTCTTAAAATATTGGGCAGCAAAAGAAACGTCATCAAATGAATTGTATAACGTTGCAAAACACATTATTGCTTTACCTATGACACAAGTGAGTGTTGAACGAGCATTTTCAGCACTGAAATATATTTTAAATTGTCAAAGGACGAATTTAAAAGAAAATATATTGGAAGATGCCTTGCTTCTTAGATTAAATAGTTACAATTAATTTTTATATAAATATATTCATATATACTAAAATTAATAATTATCCTGTGATTAACTTTAGAATATATCTTTAGTTTAATTAACTAAAATTTTTATTCATTTTGGAATGCTGAATTATTTATATATATTTTTATATTATTTTTAATAATAATAATAATTTATTTACAAATAATCAAAAATCATGGTTACATGACACAAAAATTTTAAATAAGTAAAAGTTAATTGAAATAAAGCAAGGTCAGAGAGAAAAGAAACAAATATTATTATTTGAAATATGAAGCAAAAAAAAAACAAAAAAAATCTGTCACTGGCATACCACTAAACTGCATAGCAGTGTTTCTTTTCTCTCTGATCTTGCTTTATTTCAATTAACTTTTACTTATTTAAAATTTTTGTATCATGTATCATGTAATTTGACGAGGGCGGTCGTGATGAGCCTGCAGAAATGTTGTCAAAAATTTCTTTATGAGAAGATTGTACATGTCGCTGCAAGTTTCCTGAATGATTTCCCTTCATTGATGTGTTGCACTGTTTGACTTTACAAGTTGATTGATTTGTTAGAGCATCGTAAACAAAACATTTTCGAAACGGATTTATTTGATATCTTCCCATTGTAAAAAGGCTAAAAAATATATTTATAAGTTTAAATTATATTATTATTTTAAAATGTTACCTTTATATATGTATAATAACAACTTAACAAGATTAAGACACACAAACAGAAACACAATAAAGACTGATTCCGATAACTGAATGTAAGAAACTTGTGTAAGAAAATATTGGGTGATCCCCTGGAAAAAAATAATAGGGGAATACCCTGCATGTACGAGCGATTGGTTGACGATCACGTCACCTTCGATTCTCCTACTTTATAGCGGAGCACTAGTGAACTAGTGATGAGCGCGAGTGAATCTTCGGTAAAGTAGTATAGTAGTGGGAACGTCCAGGGCCAACTTGAATAGAAGACCCTTGCATCCCCGATATGTCTACTAGGAGTAGGTTACAAAAATATTGTGTCATTAAACCGGTTAAAACCGGTAACCGAAATTATTTATTTGGTTTTCAATCATGAACGAAAAATAAAAATTTCGTTTTCCTTCCCGTTTTCGTTCTTATAAATTATTCGGTTAATTTCGTTCTTTCGTTCTCGTTTTCGTTCCGTTCTTAGTCCCTGCTAAAAAGCCCTTCACATTCTTTTATTTCTCTTATACTTATTCCGTCTGCACCCGCCGATTTTTTATCGTGCAGTCCCCGAATTATATCCCGTACTTTTTCTATTGAAATTTCATCCAAGACCATTGATTGAGGTTGAGTTACCAGTGTGCGCTTAAATAATTTTACACCACAAGTATGAACGATGTCCTCAACTTGTGTACATACAAGCTCTTGAGAAACAAGTCGGTAAATACATTATTAATTAAAACTATGTGAAAGATATTCGTCGATCGAGTAACAACTCAAGTTCCATAACAGCTCTTTTGCCCTAATCTTAAAAATGCGAAACATATCAATATCTCTAATATATTGTGGGAATTTGTTATAAAGTTTACACCCAAAAAAATCAATACTTATTTGAAATTTACTCGTCTTATGTTTAGGGGGCAACAAGTAACAGTGTTGCCTAGTATTGTAACAATGCCCACATTATTAGTAGAGAACTCTGACATATATTTATGCACATAGCAAAATGTTTCAAAAATTAAAACTTCATAAAAAGTTAAATATTTATGACGTTTGAAAGCTGGACGACAGGACTTACACACTATTCTATTTGTTCGTTTTTGCAGCATGCAAACTCTATTGGCAGTTGAACATATCTACTAGTGTATGATCCCATAGGGCATACCGGAGTAAAACGGAATAGAAAAAAACTCATAAAGTCTCATAATTGCATCATTTTTCCAAAAATTTAAGTGCGTAATAGTTTTGTGCGAGTTTAATACATACGCTATCAATATTAGGGAACCATTTCAGATTTTTGTCAATTATGACTCCCAACATTTTAGAAGATTCACAAGTATCATATACCTCGGGACCCAGATTCATATGGTTATCGACCGAGCTCTTAGACCCTTCAAAAAGGACATAGGCTGACTTTTCCTCATTTATGATTAGCCTATTCGTCACCCAGTCTGATATCAAATTAAGTATAATACGAGAGTTGTTGGCTAGTTCATTTATAGAAGCACCGGCAACAGAAATATTATTATTATTATTAAGATGCCTTGCTTCTTAGATTAAATAGTTACAATTAATTTTTATATAAATATATTCATATATACTAAAATTAATAATTATCCTGTGATTAACTTTAGAATATATCTTTAGTTTAATTAACTAAAATTTTTATTCATTTTGGAATGCTGAATTATTTATATATATTTTTATATTATTTTTAATAATAATAATAATTTATTTACAAATAATCAAAAATCATGGTTACATGACACAAAAATTTTAAATAAGTAAAAGTTAATTGAAATAAAGCAAGGTCAGAGAGAAAAGAAACAAAATTATTATTTGAAATATGAAGCAAAAAAAAACAAAAAAAATCTGTCACTGGCATACCACTAAACTGCATAGCAGTTTGTGCGTGGTTTTCAAGTAACTAAATTTAATGGAAATAAATGAAAGAAACTAAAACAGATACGTGCCTCTCCAATACAGAAACAGTCCCAAACAATTCATTCTAAATTTTATTTTTAATATTTATAAAAAGCAAAAATGACATCACCACTTAAAATGCAGTTGATTGAAATTTTTAACATTTAAGTTTTTAAAAGCATAAATTTTATGTTAGTAATTTTTGCCAGCTATTATTAAAAGTATGACAAGTGACTTATTTGTCAAAAATAAAAAAAAATTAAAAAAAGCATGTTGGCATACTTTTATTAGAAAAGTAGTAAAAAACCGGTTTTAACCGTTATTTCATTTCGGTTCACGAAAACGAAAACGATATTTTTTGGGTGTGAACGAAAAGAACGAAAACGAAATTTTTCGTTTTCGTTCTGATCGGAAACGAACAAAATACTTTTCGTTTTTAGTCCCTGCTTTTTAGTACTCCAATACAACAAATAATTAACTTATCAATGCAATGGAGACGAATACCAGTAGGAATGAAAAGGGCATTGATGAAACCAATATATAAAAGCGGAAAACACAATGATTATACCAACTACAGACCTATTTCACTGTTGCCAGTTATAGAAAAGATTATGGAAAGGCACGTTTCTCAAGAAACGTGGGATTATCTCCATAAATTGAAGATAGTGGATGTAAATCAATATGGATACCAAAAGGGAAAAGGAACTACAATGCTACTGGAACAATTTGCGCAAACAATTAACGAAGCACTGAATAAAAGAATGCACGTACTCTGCTTAATTGTGGACTTCTCCAAAGCCTTTGATATTATTAATCATGAAAAATTATTGGAAATATTGGAGACAGCCGGAATAACAGGAGACGTGAAGGAATGGTTTGAAAACTACCTAAAAAACCGGGAATTCGCAGTAAAGATAGGTGAAGTAGTAGGTAAGTTCAACAAAGTGTTGAGGGGAATTCCACAAGGAAGTATTTTGGGACCAATGCTGTACTTGCTTTACGTCAATGACGTCGGCAAGTGTTTCAGTAGATGCAAGTATTGGTTATATGCGGACGATACGGCAATAGTGTCGATACATAAAGATTTGAGTGTGGCCGAAAAAAATTTACAAGAAGATTTTATAAAATTTCAATGTTGGGCACACGATAAAGAATTGGTTATTAACAGCAAAAAGACGAAGCTGTTACATGTATCTCCCCCAAAACTAGGAGAGAATAGGCCAGTGCATATAATCTACCATTCATTGTCTTGTTTACATAATAGTTCTCGGATGGGACCTAACTGCGGATGTACTACGCTGATTGAGGAAGTACAGCAACATAAATACTTGGGATTAATAATTGATAGAAGCTTTCGGTGGGACGTACAAATAAACAGTTTATCTAAAAGATTATCACATTTTGCAGGAAGCTTCTACTATTTGCATGATATAAATCCGGAATACACCCTGATCACCATTTACCACGCATTGGTTGAATCCGTGTTGTGCTACGCAATCACAATTTGGGGAACGGCGTCTAATAATTTCCTGGACAGACTGATATCGTTACAGGATAGGATATGTAAATTTATGATGCCCAGAGGAAGAGGTGTAGGGACCAACTACAGGTTTTTGAATATTCTAAGTGGTCGGAATTTATACAAATACAGAGTAATAGTCAATAACTTCTACAATAACGCTTTTAAGGAAAATATAGACCATGCTTATGGAACAAGGGCCAGGGAAGGAGGGAATTACAAGATACCAAAAGTTACGAACAAATACGGTTCCAGAACGATGTCGGTAGTAATACCAAAATTATTTAATGAAGTTCCACAGGAAATAATGAACCTGGAAAGTATGCGGAGGGTCAAGGAAGAAGTGAAGATGTGGTTACTTGAAAAGGTGTGAGTACAAAAGAAGTAGGATAAAACTAAAAGGAATTGTGAAATTAAAATAAAACAAATTGTGACGAATTTAGCGGCAACGAATCTCGCCACTGATAAGCATTCTGCTTAGTGGTGCCATACTTAGGGTTTTGATGTAGCAATTGCTTGATTATTGTTCTTCTTTATTACGATGGGTTGATATATATTTTTTTATTTGATATTATTTGTGTTATGGTTACTAATTTGTAAAAAAATATTACATTAGTTTTTTCGAGCTTAGATTTAGATTTTAGGAATTATTTTTAAGTTTTTTGGATATGCTGAAATGTAATTTATGGTGAAATAATAATAATTTAAATAAGAGGAAAGTCCCACTTTCTGGGGCTCTGCATCCTTGCTGTATGGCAAGAATGTGGAGTGTTGAAGTGGGGATAAGGAGTGAAGGAGGATGATGGGGCCAAAAAAATTATATTTATAGAAAAAATATTAATACATTACAATTGCGCAATGTTGCAAGTATTAGGTATGGTGTTGGCCTACCTGCTACAGCTGCCATTACAATAGCTGCTTTTTTCGATGCTGGATTAATTACAGAAGGTGAAATGAGACTTGTGGTTGATCGCAATAAAGTAAAGAGGGCACAAGAAAAAGTTATAAAATTACTTGATGAACAATTTCATGATCGATGCCAAACAGACAATATTGAATATATCTTCTTTGATGGACGCAAAGATTCAACAAAAGTTCTGTTAAAAGCAGATAACTCAAGCCATCAGTTTAAAAGTATTTCTTGTGGAATACATTGTTGGCGTTTACTATCCCTGCTGGTTTACAATTAAATCGAAATTCTCTTGGTGGAAGGACCTCGCCACATTCTTCTTCGATTGAAGCTCTTAAAAGATCTCAGAAGAAGGCAGTAGCCGATATTGTTTTTCCAACAATCCAATGTTCATCGTGATTCGCATTTAGTGAAATGCTGCATCAGACACTTTTATGCTCGGATGACCAAGAAGAAAGGATTGCAGGCGTCCATAAGATAAATGAATTAAGGAGTGAAAATGATGATACACTAGGAGATCTATGTGTTCGGCTTAGGTTAACAAGTGCAATAAATTTAAATGCAACTTCCCTTTTAGAACTAATAGATTGGTCAAATAAAGTAAAAGTATATGAACCTCCACTTACGTGTAAACTCAAAATATCAGAAATAAGAAAGTTTGTTGAAGAGCCAATGCACTTGCTTCTGGCAAAGTATATACTCATGAGAAACGTGACGGATTCATTAATACTCAGGAAGCAAGCAGAACAATGATGACTAGGAATGAATCGAAGCAAGATTTGATGAATATTGTTGGATGAAGCTTTTTAAATTCTTTTTCAATGTTTTTTTTTAATATTTGTTAATAAAGAAAAAATATAAATAAAATGGTTTAGGTTCAATGAGCAATTTTTTTGGCATTTATAACAAATTATCACTTTGTTTTAGAAATTTCAATAGAAATTTTTATCAAATGCAAATTTACCAAGGTAAATGTTTATGAATGAGCAAAAACCTTTCAAATTAAGATAAAACGCATCAAAAGGCATATTTTTGGAACCCCTCATTTGCAAAAATCGCAAAATTTTTATTTTTTCTCAAAATCGACACGCCCTATTTCTACAATCTCTCAAAGCCCAGCCCCCATGTTATACAATTTGGTACACGATTTCCGATTTCCGATTTCTGTACAAAAGCAAAGTAACTAAGATATAAATAAAATAAATAAGAAACGCCCTCTATGTTATAACAGTAATCATTTTTAAAATTTACTATTAACCAGTAATTTTGAAATAATTTAATTTAACTACTAAATAAAAGATTTGATTATTATTTGCTTACTGTATTTATACTCATATAGTCTTGGATTTTTCTAAATGCTTCCTTCCATCACATTTTGAACTTTTCAAACATTCTTCCTTTCGATGTTTTCCCTCTGTTTTCCCCTTGTGTTTGCTTCCTGAACACGTTTCTGTATTTTTACATTATTTCCTGTTATCTTTGGAATTTAATTTGATTATTTCTATGATTGCTCTTTTTTTGTTATGATGTTTTGCATTCTTCATCCATAAATATTTTTGTCTCGGTATTCTTCGTTCCCTTTTCTATTATTCTCCCAATCTTTGTCCACAGATTTCTAAGTCATTACTTTTTATTGCAAAATTCATGTTAATTTTAGTTTGCAATTCAACTATTACCTTGTCCCTACTGGCAAAGTTTTTTTAGCACATCTCCATTGTTTTATTGACGAACGGTGATTGTCAATGATTCACTTTGGCACTTATCGTATGGTCAATTTAGTTATTTATATTACTATCAAAACGTCATTTGTTATAAAAGAAATCCTTATTAGCTGATGTTCGTGTTCCTTTGCTACTAAAACTTGAATCATGGCTAAAACATGTTGTAAATTATTTGGAAATTGTGGACATGTAATAAGGTCTATTATTTATATTACAAACTATAAACCTCAGTACAGGAAGTACAAAAAATATGAAGTTCTCACAAATACTCCAAATCCCGAAGTAAATAATTTGAAATACACCATACAAATAAAAAGTTTATTCCATACTGGCATGGATGTATTTGTCTTTGTCGGGATCTTTGGGGGTTTTTTCAACAAAAATTAACTGTTGATATCAGTCATATTCCTTATGACAATAAAACAAGAGGACAATACTTGCACAAAGCAGGGAAGTGATAAATAAATTAACATATTCATGTGGCCGTTATGGGGGTTGCGAATGGGGCTGAAAAAATATCTTTCATCACTATAAATATATGTTGAACATATAATTTTGTTTAGTCTCATGAAGCTGTAAATAAATTGCAAATAATGTAATTTATAAACATTTGTACAAATAAGCTATTTAGTCATGACTCTAAAAAGCGTGGTTGATATGTGTGCGTGGTAATAGTACGAACAAAGACATATGCTTTCCCTAGATGACAAGTAATGTAAATATCGTTAATAAAAAGTTAATAAAAAATAAATTATATTTTGTTATTATAAGAATTTATTATTGCATAATTAATTTTTAACAAATGCATTTTAATCGTTTAATTGTGAGGGTAACAATGCTAGGCCCCATTTTTGTTATTTCCATTCCTTTATTTTTGTGGATATTTTTGGAACTTGGTAGTGAGGACATACACATCATGTATACGTGTATAGAGCATTGTGATCTCAGTCTAGACAATGAAGCGATCCAGAGTTGCAATCGAAGCAACACGACCAGCATTTGTTGCAGTATTTCTATGAGCCTTAATTCATCTCAGGCGTAAGAATTAAGAAAGAAGACGTAAGTGATAAAATATGACAACAAATTAATTCAAAATTTTGTTTGAGGAAGCCACTGATAAAGTAAGTAGCATAGGTGGAGATGACCCACTCTTTTCAAATAATATTTTTGCTTTTGGGATCCTGTTTATTGCTGTAAATGCAAATTTGTTTATGCCAGAAGAAACAATTTACTCTCTTTGATTCATCTAACAACGATAGGGCTTGTGGAGGTGGAATCGGAGAAAATAGATTGAGGAAAGAGAATCAAACTTAGAATTCGTTGATGGAAGAACGGATTGCGAATTGGTGACAGGTAATTTAAGAATTGTCCTACATACCTCTTCCTTGTAAAATATCGTGGTAAATAATTTTGTGAAACCCCTAGAAACTACCGAAAGAACCAACATAGATGGAATAATCAGTAACTAAATAACAAGAAACATATTTACTAACAAAATTTACAAAACATTACAAATCATCACAAGTTGCGATAATAGCAAGAAGTCAAGGCCAAACGATGCCTTCGATCCAATCTAAGTAACTGGACACGCGCGTGTATATCCCTGGTATGTTGTTGCTACATCCTCTTCCGAACGATGTCACTCCTACCACACTGAAAATGTCCGAGTCTGTTCTAGTCAAAACTTGTATGGGGCCTCCTGAATCACCCTAAAGAAAGAAAAAGAAAACAATTAAATGGACATAGAAGCACACATAGAAATAGAAATATTTGAATAAATTACTTCGTCGTAGGGATAAATATGAGGATGTTAGCACCATATGGACGTCAATCTAATCAGCAGGCCTAAGTGAAGCAAGTTAAGTACAGACTGGCGTTAGATGGCTTTAATATATTCCAATTTGCAGTATTGATAAATACTGGTACAACCTGCGAGATTTCAACGAAGTTGTTTATAGTGATCTGATGAGCTGATAAATTACCATAAAGACATTCGTTGATATAATGTTTTCTACGATTGAGCGATTCAAAAGGTCTATGCAACATGGGGCTGCATCGGACGATAAAAAGCTACAATGAATAAAAGCACTGAGAACATCCAATCGTGTATAGAGAAACAGTGAAAGTGGTTTCGCAAGGAGCAGGCTAGAACCCCAAAGGATATATTTCATTTCCTTCGAGAATCTTTAAGTACTTAATTATGTAGCAAATCATTTATGAAAATAGGTCCCACGTTGGGTGCCATATCATAAACTTACCGGGCAAGTATCCCTAGGAATCGAGTCGTTAGATTTTGAGCATAATTGAGACTCAATAATAGACTTCGGGAAAGGGTCGTTCAAAAAAATTCGGTTGCAAGTGGCATGGTCGACAGGAAGCTGCGCCGATTTCTGCAATATTTGGCTGCCTTTTCCTGAAATTTACTCATCACTTGGGACTAAATTTAAACATCTTGTCGGCTTACCGTCCTGCATGGTAAGTCCCCATCCGGTGATGACGAGGCCGGTTGGATTATCGGTCTTGGTGTACAAACAACACGGGCTGATGTTCGTTTGATTTTCCACCAACCGTTTCAAACGTAATAGCGCGATGTCATTCACCTTCGTTTTTATGACGTAGTCGTCATGGACTATGACGTTACTCACTTCGTAGTCCTTTGGAGGTGTTTTGTCACTGTTTCCTAATAAGTCTATTTTGCCCAGGCGCACGACGGACGGTGGAACTCTAAAATACGTGCAATAAAATACGTTTTAATTTTTGTGTTTCAGTTGTCTTATTATAACTGTTATAGTACTGGAAAACCCTACGGTATATTGTGTACGTAATATTATTTTGTATGCTGGCTAATAATGGCGAAGGTGAAGATTTTCGAGTGTCAAATAAAACGCTGATGTTTAGCCGACGTTTCGAATGTGCATCTTCCCCTTTATCAATGCTGTAAGTAAATATGGTTGAAACAATTTCGAAATTTTATTTGATTTTGTTGTATTTTGTATATATTCGGTGATAATATTCAAATGTCCTACACACGGTTCAGTTATTGCATTCCCCATATTGTTTACGGATCAAGAGAATCCGAACGAATTAACATTCAACGTCCATTTAGTGAAAGTTAGTGTGAAGTAGTGGTTGCAATTTATTTCTTCACGTTAAAAAAGTTCATTTTTGCGAAGTAATTTTGTATAGTTGCGTCATCGTAATGTTTGCTGGCTACCTACAACTTTTACATCGACGTCACTTAAGGGGAAACCCACGGAAATCACATTGGGACGATACGAAGCAAGCCAGCTGCCTCACCTCAACCTCCTTGATGCAACTATAGGATTTCGGTGATGTGTTTACAACCTTACATGTGTGTTAATTTATTTTCACATATAGTACATAGAGTAACAAGGTAAAAGGTACAAGGAGTAAAAGGTTGAGTACGCCCGTTATCAAATATGAATTAAAAATTGTTTCTTTATTTTCTTATGTGTGAGCTATCGCCAAGAAGACTAATTACTTCGTCCCCGTTACTTCGGTGGCACCTCACCATAATGTCCTACTTATTGGCTACAACACCTTCTCTAATTGTGCAGCCAGCATTTACTTTTGATGGGAAAAATAAGTATTAATATTTCATACTCACTTGTAGATGTTGACGGCGCAATGTGCAGCAGTTAATACGTATTCGTTACTTATTAGGCTACCCCCGCAATCTCCCCAAGTAATGTTGACTCCATCGTATTTGTACCCGAGTGCTGCCTAAAATAAATAGTTAGTGCAATTGAATTTTGATTAATCAGTGAATATTTAAACAAGGTGCTAATATAAGATCGACTTGAGTTCTCTTACCATATGTGGAAATTCTCCCAGTTCAGCGTTCTCGCCATACGAAACTTGCCTTCGGATGTCTGACGGCACCAGCTTCGCGTATTTCTCGCATTCTAAATTTCAATTTTATTCAGACTTCTATCTAGTTTTCGTTTGCAAATGCAACGGAAATGAAACAACGTACCTGCGTCGCTTTTTCGAAGCATGCTCCTTGATCCGGTATTGGGGCGGATCACTGCAGTGTCGCAGCAGACAACCTCCTGTTTGCCCAAAAATCCGCATTGCTCCAAATTGTGCCTCCCGTTCGTGCGTATTTGAATCACGGCTCTAGGACATGTGGCCACAGTCGTGCATGTTCCATATTTACCATTTCCGAGCGAACAGTCGTCGTCAATTTCGTAACTGTCTGAATTGAATTATTTATCAGTGACGATAACAAAAAATAATAAAAAAAGATGAAAATGAAAATATATGATAAATTGGTGATAAATGCAAGTTTGTCAGAGCCATCGAGTACTTTAGCTATCAAACTGGATAGAAATATAAATCAAATCAATAATGGGATGATATGATTAATGGTGACACTGCCATGACACAGTCTTGATTATCCGCGGAGTCCTTAATTGAATATTTCTGACTGTTCGTGTTGCTTCAGATTATTATATTTACTTTCTGTTAACGCTGTGAAAATTAAGTTTGTTACTAAGTTTCAATGCAGAATAACATAATAACGAGAATTATTTTACCGAAAAAAAAGTTCATAATTGGAAAAAATATCGTTAGAGAAATTAATGAAATAAGATTTTGAACATGTTCATAAAATCCATAAACGTGTTCGATGCGATTTGTTGTCACATAACAATAGTATAACTAAAATAAGATATTTTAAACAGTGTAATAAAATGAAATCATCTGAGTGGACTTGGCTATTTTTTGAATCATATTTGCTTTATTCAGTTACATTGTGATAAAACACTGCGACACTTTAATTCCAAGAATCCAAGAATTTGCAGGAATTTTAAAACCATTTAGAGATAAAAATATGTCACATCTTCTAATTGAATGTTACGGCGTATGTATTTTCACAATTACAATTCCTGGCACTTAAATGTTAATGCAGTTTTATTTATTGCACTAATTGTTTGATTTGCACGTCATGCTACACTAGTCGTATGATTAACATGATTACTTACTTGTACTTATAATTACGTGGGTGAAAATTGAAAGGAAACTGTGGTTTTAACAATGAAAATATACAATGTGGAGGCGTGCTGTTAACGCTAAACGTAATACTTTTAATTAGACTAAAATGTATGTGGTTAACAGCCACCCAACTATGATGGGAATTCGTGACGTTGAAGAAAACGAGGAGCAATAGAAATAAATTTATTGTTTAATCATAATGCTAAAATATGTATCTACTTTGCGTTAATAATGGACTCATTATTACATCTAAAACAGTTTAATAATGAGTCGTATTATTAAACTACTTTTGGTAACTTTTAGTTTGGTTATGTTCGTGCCATGTTCTGCCTCCATTTTGAATACAAAATACAGAAATTATGACGGCTATTAGATTATTTTGAAATATATTACAAAGTATCAATATCAGTGAACTCAACCTACGCAAAAGTTCCTAGTATAATACAAAGACTTGAACAGTCGAAATTTCAAGAATTAGTAAAGTAAAGTAGATAAAATAATATATTACACTGGTTTAGTAAGGCAATATTATCGCACTTGTTCTATTGGGGCACTCCTCGCAAGATCGAACCACACATGCGACAATCCGTTGCCATACTAAACTTGTATAATAATATACTATTTGTCAATTAAATATATTTAATAAACTTGTTATCACAGCGAAACTCGCAACTAAATTTATCAACGTCTGTTCTGGGAAATTCGCAGACTTTAACATGAAATTAAGAATTATATTATGTCGATTACGGAAGGTCATCTGCTATCTTAGCGGGCGGTGGTTTTTACGATCATAAATCCTCAGTGACACTTATTACTAATTCGTAACTAAGTTTATTTAATTATGATACACTGCATGTAATTTTCTTAATGTAAATTTAGGTGAAGTAATAAATTGGAAGAATATTTTGAAAATTGGTACAAATTTAATGCATGTTTCTGTTGACGCAAGTTATTCATTTAGGAAGTGTACATAAAACTGAGCTTTGTTATTTTTTTTTTTAAGTAAACAAGCAGTAACATGTAGTACATATACATAGCAGTATAGCAGTATGGGTCCATTGCTGGTATCATGGGCCTTAAATTGTGTTCAGCAAGTTTTCTTCTAATAGGACTTGTTGAGATGTTGGTGTTCGTGTGCATTCTCGTTCAGGTATTCTAGAGTAAATATCGTTAACTAGTGCAGATTAAGACAAGTCATATCTTGTTGATTAATACCGTCTTCGGCAAATACCATAATTTGTTCACATTGATCGGTTGTCGGAACAAAAACTTTTTACTAACCATCGATCATATTCGCAAATTTAATGCTTTAGGAAATTGACAAATAACACTAATAGAGACATTTGATAGCAAACAACGTTGGAACTTATCACGAATCACAGTTGGTGCAAAAGAAATGTGATAAAAGAAGAGATTCAGTCATAAGAAACCGCAGAAGTAAACTACAGAAAAGCACATGTTATGTTTTATTTGTTCCTCTAATTGATTATCAATCAATCAAGCGAAAATCGATTCTCTTTTAACATTATCCACTGTTCATATAAATTAATCCTTTGCTTAATAAAAAGAATTTAGCATTCTCCAACTTAACAGAACGTTGTTCAAAGTGTCTCATCAAATCCTTATGCGAGTATTTATTAAAAATTTCCGGAGCGTACTTATGGAGTGAAATAATTTATTTTATAACTGCATATCTGACACAAGGAAGCAAAATATACAAACTTCAATTATATGAATTTTTGCACCTCATTTGAAATCAATAGGGAAATCGTAAGTCACATTTTCCCGGACTCTCTTACTATTATTTACACAGTCATACAACATTATATAACTCCTGTTATATAACTCCATTCTATCAAAGTTCTGACTTACGGTAACACTTCAATCAGTTCGAAATTTCGAAAAAGAATAAAAAAAGAAATATTTAGAAGATAAATTATAAAATCAAACATTTTGAAAGTGTAAAGTAAATTATTACTTGGTACAATTAGAATACAACAAAGAGAACTAAAACTGTGCATTAGCTCAAGGTTTTAAAGAAAATTAAATATATAAATAATAAAAATACGATTGTCGTTTTGAATTTTACAAATTTAGGAGCTATTGTGACATTAAATTAAAAACTTCAATTGATGTAATTGGAAAATGAAATCAGAGCAGGTGAAAAAATAAACCGTGTTTATACCGCGTTTACCCATTAGATGCAGTTACACACCTCTCCACACAAGTGCGGCAAATTTGAATAGAAGTTTTCTATTGGTGGAATTTCTCAATCCCAAAACACGCAACTACAACATTCGGCAATCGTGATTGCGTTCCCGGTGTTTTTTAATTTGTATGTTGCGTGTGAAACTGGCTGTTGACGCCGAGACATTTATTGCATCTGGTCGTTAAACGGACAATAGTACATAAGAATATCAAAATCAGAATTGGTATCTTTGTGCCAATTACATGTTGCGAACATGCGATTATTTATTGTAATAATTTTAATACTAGCAGCATTAGAACAATATACCACATGGTATTTCGTATACGTAGGCAATCAGCTACCGTTCCTGGACGACAAAAGTCTCGGCCGTACAGTATACAGGAAGAAGACTCACACGAATAGGTACCTAAATGCTCAGTCACACCACCACCAGGCACAACTGCACTCTTTAGCAAGAACATTAATAACAAGATCATAAAGGATAGCCGATGGTAGAAGCAAGAACAAAGAAGTAGACAACATACACAAATCACTAGCACAGAACGGATTTTCGAAACGGGAAATTCTCAGAGGATCCAGACCCCCAGATGAACCCAGGAGGAAGAAAAGGAAGAAGAAATACCAGCAGCCATAGCTTTTTTACCGTATGTCAGAGGGACCACGGACAAGATAAGTAGGATCCTTGGTATACAAAACGTCGATACAACTTTCAGACCATACAAGAAGGTAGAAACGATGCTACGGAATCCGAAAACGAAAATTCCATTAGAAACGCAGGGAGTATACGAAATACCATGTGGAACCTGCGAGAAAACATACATGGGTCAATCCAATAGGAGCATCGAAGTCAGCAAACAAGAGCACAATCGCATCGTAAGACAAAGAGATTCGTCGTCGTCCCTGGCTAGCCATTTCTTGGACACGGGACATAGCATCGACTTCGACAATACAAGGACAATAGCTAGCATCGAACAGTTCACCAGCAGAAATAGAGAAATGGAAAGAAATCCTTAACACCGGGATGATGCCCAACGATTGCCTGCAGCATGGAGACCAGTATTACAACAATACAGTAAAACCAGTATTCAAAGGACAGCGCCACATGAACCGCCACAGTTTTTCGCATGCCCACCACACCGAAGTCTATTAACCAGGAGCCGAAGTAAGAAGCAGTCGAGCGTAGCCAACCCCAACGACAAACCGGAATATAAGGATCTACGAGTAACTCCGAACGTCAGTTCTTCTTCGAGACCTAGAACTCTTCTTAGACTCTTCAGGGAACATTTCCATAACGCGTTTACAACCCAAGAACCAAGAAGCACAGATTTCAGCCTCGAGAACTTACGCACCAAATTAAATACAGTCAAGAATGTATAGAAACAAATTTTACACGACTTTCTGATTTTTAGTGCCTTTATTGTAAAATCAGTCGTAATTTTCCTTGCTAAGAGTAATCACATATTTTTGTGCTCCATTTGGTTTTTGCTCTTTTCCATTTACAACCATAATTGAGTAATTAGCAAACAATATACTTCAACAAGCAGTGTCAGCTTGCACAAAAAAATAAAATAACAGTCCCAATATTGGACCTTTAGGTACTGAATTTCTGTATATACATTTCCACTTGTTTCATCCCTTTAGCTAACAATCGTTCAATTTTGTAGATTAATGTAATAAGATGGATAAGTGTGGAAGTTCCAAAATCAATTTCCCCATGAGAGTGCTATGTGTAGCACAATTAAACCCCGCGTTCAATCTTATTCTTCTTCATTTTCAAACGAGCAGTATACATAATTAAGAAGACCCATATAATTTTTGTTCTATTGTATTTTAAATCGTTTCGAGAAAGTGGGTAATAAATGACCAATAGTTCAAAATGTTCTTTATCTGCAATTTTCTGCTGTGTCGTCTAATTTAATTCTAATTGGAAATTTTCCTTCAATGAAGCATTGATTGAAAATATGGGAAAGTGGTTGCGCAGCTCTTATTTTTTTATCGAAATTACAGCCCTCCCATATTTTTGTTTCGGTCTTTTGCTGCCCATCTTTTTCTATCATAGGTTTCATCGTCCTTTAAATCCTTCGTATGTATGTATTTTTTCCATGCTAGATTTTTGTCTTACACTGTACATTTGGCTTCCTTTGTCCACCACCTAGTTCTTTTCCTTCTTCTCTTTACCTTCTTGTATCGACATACTCTTAGTACGTTTGCAAAGTGCTCCCATGTTTTTTGCTTCCCTTCACTTTCTATCGTAGGTATCATCGTCCTTTAAATCCTTCGCATAAATGTATTTTTTTCATGCGAGTTTTTTGTCTTGCACTGCACATTCGCATACTTCTTTTTCTTCTCTAATTACTGTTTCTTTTAGTTCCAATAGTTCAATACGTTCTTTATCTGCAATTTTCTGTGGTGTCTAATTTAATGCTAGTTGGAAATTTTCCTTCACTGAACCATTCATTGAAAATATGGGAAAGTGGTTGTGTAGCACTAATATTTTTATAGCAATTCATATTTTCAGCCCTCCCATGTTTTTGTTTGGGTCTTTTGCTGCCCTTCGTTTTCTATCATAGGTTTCATCGTCTTTTAAATCCTTCGTATTGTTACCGCAATCAACTTTTTTAGTACGGCCGCGTCTCGGTCACCCCCGTTCCTGTTTATAAGTCAAGACGTACCCCAAAAATAAGAGCCTATTGATTATCGCTGCAGTCTCCTCACGGTATCGAGAGAGTTTCGATCGAGGCCCGACCGGGGCCTCGTGACTCGTGATTAAGTAAACTTAGAGTAAACTTAAGTAACGCAAGTAACTAAGTGGCGGTATTATAAGTGACGTTTTGTTTAAACCATTGCGATTTATCTAATTACAACCGCGACAAAGTTTTTGTGCGCGATCTCCTTTGTTCCAAAGGGATACAACCTTGTCACCCGCGCGAGTCATCGGTGCACCACCGTCGCGATGAACCCTCAACATTCCTTAAACTCGATACACGCGATAACATAAACAAACATTACTTCACATTCTCCCCTTTCATATTTTAGTTAAGATATATTTCTTTATTGTAATTAATTAACTAGATAGTGTAGATATTAATATAAACTTAAAAGCACTTCCTCATTTACGATGCCCATAATAAACAGTGAATCGTGTTTGTGTTTTTATTTATAAATAATACCAAATTTCCCCACAAAAATATAAACATTTTAAAATCCGTTTTGACTCCCGTGTAACAGTATATATGTATTTTTGCCATGCAAGTATTTTTGCCTTGCACTTTTGGTTTTTTCTCGTGTTTATCTTCCTGTATACACATACTCTTAGTTCGTTTCCAAAGTCCTCCCATGTTTTTTGTTTGGCTGTTTTGCTTCCCTACACTTCCTATCGTAGGTTTCTTCATCCTTTAAATCCTTCGTATATATGTATCTTTCCTTGCTAGTTTTTTGTCTTGCGCTGCACATCCATATACTTCTGTTGCTAAGCTAATTACTATTTCTTTTAGTGTTTGCTATCTGAACTAACATGGGAAGCTAAATTAACAGGCAAGGTCGCAAGCACGTATTTTCTTCACTACGATATATGAATTAGGAACGATTGACAAAGCTCAGACTCAAGCGATTTAGGTCTTAAAAGAGTAATATTTTTGAATCCCGCAAGAACCCCTCAATTTAAATTCAATTGTAGTTAAGAAACAAACAAAATGAAAACAATCAGCACATGAATAAAAAAACGAAATAATACAGTAATCTAGAAACAAAACCAAAAATATAATCGTAAACACTTCAATTATTATTTTTTATTCTGCTGGGTGTAAATAAATAAAATTTGTACCAATTGAATCCACGATACTCTGGATTTCCCGTCGTAAGCAATTTGCTCAGAGCCGTAAGTAATTAATTATGACAAGGCTGTCTTTGAAAAGGAATGGAAGCCGTTCTCCTGCCGATGAAATAACGAGCAGACGTAAACACAATCGTCGACGAACGATTACAGAACCGTAAGTCGAAACCGCCCACGGTTTGGCGTAATTATTGGACCAAACGTTTTCAGGTCCTCCATTACTCTGTGCTTTACCGCAATTTGGTCACAGTGAATCTGCTGATAATGCAGGTCGTCAAACTGAATTACGATGACGTGTGCGACTTCGAAAAGTCGAGCCCGTTATATATGGTCATCTCAAAGGGCGATTAGAAAATAGTTTCGCCTTTAATTGGCGCAGGTGAGGGTTACTTTTTCCGGAAAATCGAATGTGTGTGAATTCATACGTTTGTTGTTACAGGACCGAACATCAATTATAGTTGGCCTATCATCGGCTCACCCCTGCACGTAGCCTGTGGCGATAACTTCCCCAACAGATTTGAAATATTACATGGGTGGTTGTTTGTTTGCTGTCGTTCATGAAAATTTTGATTTTCTTAGAGGTTTTAGATATTATTTGGTACCTATTGTATTATTAGGTGTATTATTGCATAGCAGTCACAGTTGTGGTATCTATGACAATTAAGTACTGCTCCACCCGTTGTGGCGTGGTGTCTTTGGCTATTTTTTTGCCTATAACGACGTCAATCCTTATACGCATGGCATAAGGACTGACGTCGAATGGTTTCCCTGTACGGCGAGTACGATAAGTACACATTTTTATGTGCGTCAACTTGCGAAAATATCTAGTAAATGATAAAGGTATCCAAAGCTGATGACATGATATATCCAAGGGCGTCTACTAGATGCAGACGAGGTGGCCCTCAAAATGGGCACCAATAAGTACTTTATGTATCGCATTAGCTGCATTGTAAATTCTGCATTCTATGTATATTTTAATGTGGTAATGTTGTTATCATTGCTGCAATGTATGTGTGTTGCTTGTGAAAGTTTCCGCTCATGGATGGTTACAGGACTGTCGTGCGGCTCTGTAGCTTTTTATCGAAGATTTTCAACTTGACGATAAGGGGCGAGTTACCAATTATTTTCCTGTAACATTTGGCTATTAAATTTCATTAAATAATCGAAATATCTATATATATATATATATATATATATATATATATATATATATATATCAAACCACATACATCTTTTGCTTGTTTTCCTTTGTCTTTGCATATTTCTTTAGCTTGTCTTCAAGTTTTATTAATGTAATAGTTATTACTTTAATGTTTGTGTGGGCCTCCCTGCCTCAACTTTCCTTAGTTATTAAGAAAATTAATATAATTTGATGGTTTCAAATATTTTTATTGTACACGACAATTGTTTCGTCATACAATGACTTCATCAGGTGGACGATAACTAACATTTTTGTGTTATATCTATTTCTTATATACACATTCCGGCGGGGGCTATTTTAGTGACAAATTTAGTATTTAATTCTAGTTGATCGTTTAGTGCTAAACCTAATTTATTATATTTGTTTATTTCTAAACTTTCTAACAAGTTAAATTTTTTATTTTTATTTTGTACATGCAACATTTTGAAATTTTAATTAAAACTATGATTATATTCTAAACAATGGTTAACGTATGTTGGGTACTTATGCGATTGCTTATACGTGCCTGTAATGTTCCCTTAATTTTGGTTAGGTGAATGTTCTTGTTGATGAGTTTGTTTCTTCCAGGTATTATATTATTTCCAGATATATATAACAGCATTATTATAATTATGTTTAAGATGGAATGAAAAAGCTTAAAGTTTCTTCAGGCTATTTGGAGCGATCTTTTTATATGGTGAATTGATTGTTCGAGTTCAATTTAAGGCTTTTCTACCAAATAGTTACGAGCTACTTTTGTCTACGTTTCTGGTTCGTTAGCTAATTTATATGATTGTCGAGTCTTGACTTTTTCCAACGCCAGTTTCTAAATATCTAAATCTGAACGAATACTTATTAGATTTATTATTTCATTTACCTTTTTTCTTTGAGCTGTTTTCAACTTATTCACATTGATACTATTTCCTTACTGCTCCATTCCATTCATGCCAATTAATTCTAAAATGTGTTGCCCGCTTTAATAATCGATTCTTTGCTCTTAATTTTACGTTTCTATAATTAAAGTTTTGTTCATTTAAATTTGTTGGTTCATTTGCTTTTCAAGACACCATTGCCTTCATTACAATGCATAATGAGATCATTATTTAGCGACCTTGACATAGTAGCCGTTGAGTGACGTTGAATCAAGTTGACATATTAAAGTATTAATCATTTGTTGTTACGTTGGTTCAATTGTAGTTTTGTCACTTGTTACCTGTTTAAATAATTTAGAATTTAAGTAGACAATTTAAAAGAAATTGATGAAGACATTGTGGGTTTATTAGGTGAGGGTGCTGTTTCTTACCAAGTGGTCAAAAATATATCTCGAGAATTTAAATTGGGAAGATGTGAACATGCGAAGGGTGCTGGACTACCAGTGACTGTCACTACCTAAGAAAATGTTAATCGTATACAGGGTATGGTAATGACAGATAGACAACTGATGATTCGCCGGATAGCTGAAATTATGATTTTTTTGTACTATAGAAAATATTTTAACAAATGTTTTGGGGCTAAAAAAGTTGTCTGCATGTTGGGTCCTACGAATGTTGGCACCTGAACAGACACGTTGTAGTATTGTATTCTAAAGCCAGTTTGGCAAAGTTTAAGGCACGTCCGAATGAATTTCTTTCTCGATTCGTCACTGTTGATGAAATGGGGTTCACTACTTCGATCCTGCGTCGAAGCAATAAAGTTTGGAGAGGAATCGCCGAGGTTCTCCACTACAAATTACAAATTTCGTGTTTTGTCATCCGTTGGTAAAGTTATGGGCATAATTTTTTGGGGCGGAGACGGAATTTTGATGACATACAATAACAGCCTTCTACTATGTCAACTTAATATCCCCCATGCTTTAGAAGGCTCAACAAATCGATTTTTTTTATTGCTCAAATCTATGCCTAATATATCTAAGAATATGTATAAAAAGTTATAGCGGCTAATTCGAAATATTTTGAAAGATACAGCACTAAACACAGTGAGGTGTCGAGCAAAAAATATACGAACGCACGAACGCTCGGACAAACGAAGCGCGCGCCCCTCCCCGCAGTCAATAACACTGAACTATGTACTGAAAAAAGTTCAATCGGTCGTTCGAAACAATAATATTTTGAATTCGTAAGAGCTATAGTAGGATTATAACGAGATATTCCGTAAGTAATCGAAAATTAACATTTTTCCTGTTGGTAAACTTTAGAGCGTGTTTTCTCGAGTTTTCGTGATTGCGAGAAAACTAGACAAGCAATCAAAACGAAACAAAACTTTTGTTGGCTTCAGTAGCATTCTATTCGATTTGAACTAAAAAGATTAATGAAAAAAAAATTTTAAACAACTTTTTTAGCAAGTTGAAATGATTTTCTCTTCTTGCAAAGATCACATTTATTTTCAAACCTGAGAAAAATCTTGAATTTCAAGATTTTGGTTTTTTTAGTTCACCTAGAAGAAAATATACAATTTTCTGTGTTTTTTTTGTTTCAGACAAAACTTACGGGCTACATCTTTCCCACCTATTGTAAATTGCAATTGAAAGGTGTTGCACAAATGTGCATAAAAATCGGTTCCGTTTAAATATTTTTCTCTCGAAATATTTTTTTTAATGCTCAAATATGCAATAAAATGCTCTAAAAAGTTCACTAGACTTGCTCATTTTTTTCTGTCCTAAAAAAAAACCCAAAAACGCTATTTTAAGGCCCCCTAAAGCAGGATTTCAAGATTGCGCGATTGTGTTAAGATAAAGACGGGGAAAATAGAGCAAAGGAATTCTGTTTCATCAAGACAATGCTCCTGTCACAAAAGCCATGTGGCCATGAGCGCTATTCTAAACGCAGGATTTGAATTGTTTGAACATCCCTCATATTCACCAGACCTGGCCCTTAGTGATTTCTTTTTATTTCCAAAATTACAAGACCTTCGGGCGATCAGATATTACGACGATAGTGAAGTGATGACGGCAGTAAACGACCGATTGGAAAAGCAACCGAAAGAATTTTTTTTCACACGAATCAAAGGTTTAGAGCATCGTTGGACCAAATGCATCGACGTTCAGGAAGATTATGTAGAAAAATAAACGTTTGATATTTCTTCAATTTGTTTACTTCTATGTTAGGGACTGTAAATACTGATATCCCCTCGTACACTGTTCGCTGTAAAGTAGTCTGTACATATTTTTATATTATTATTTTGCTTTGATTTCAAAAGTGATATACCATCCTCCTACATAGTTTCTCGTTCAGCGAACAACAATGTTAAGACAAATGAACTATTTATTTTCTTTTACTGCGTTTGGCCGTTGTAGGGAATAATCTTTGTGAAGTAATAAACATTAATATTTATATTTTCTACATTCTTTAAATTTAATTACATAAATTAGTTGGGAAAACCCAGTTAAGTTATTCGTGCAATAAATTATAATCTAATAACGCAAAAAAATTAATTTCATAAGCATTATTATAATCGTTTGCGTGAGTGCCGAAGGGATTTGCGTGTGGATCGTTAAAGCAATGCAAGGAAGGCTGGAACTGAGGCCGAACGTGCCGAAAGCGGCTTTGAACGGTGCTAATGCAGCGTAAGCTGTTCGACATGTCCTGCCTTAGATCAGCGCGACGTTCAATGCATTCCATCGGCGATCGTCCTTCCTATTCATTTATTGTTAAGCGTTTTTAGCTTCAGATATGCCACTAACAAGTGAAGATTTCGATTCGTACCAAAACACGAACGAATACATAAATATAATTGCTCGACAAAAATTAACTAATGAGAAAATTTAAAATCGCGCGGCGTGATGTTCTTCGTTCGGATCGGCTCTCTGATGATTCTGTACCAACAGTCCAATCTCCGATTCCATCGATTTCAAGGCCGAATGACAGTGTAAATGTTGTAAACGTAAATTCAATATTAATTCATCTGGATTACCAACGTCACATATTGACGCCATATAATCTTAACAGTTATTAAATGTTACGGAATTAATAGGCAAGAAACGATGATAGTTAATTTGGTCATTTTGTGCCATACTCCCTTCTGTCCATACACAACTTTATTGTTAATAAATATTATCAAATCTACTCATTACCTGTTAATATTGTAAAGGGCACAAATATAAAAAAATCTCCAGTGGTCCCCACTGAACTTCTTTAAATTCAGGTATAAGGATATAAGGATATAATAATAATAATAATAATATACTCATTTTTCGAAAAAACTTTAGTTGTTTCGATTTTTTTCTTCGCTAACTCATACCGTTTTCAAGATACCGAAAAAGGTAATAAGAGTAAACCATCACTACCGGTTGTGCTATTACTTTCAAAATGGGACGTTTTCTTTCCTGTTATATACAAATCTAAGTTTAAAATTTCATAGTGGTGGCTTCAATGGTTTGGACGCACACGCACTCGCACACACACACACACACACACACACACAGAGAGAGAGAGAGAGATACGTAATTCCAAAAATAGTCAGAATCGATTCAGGGGACCTCAAAACGCGTATATCCGTTAAAATCTCGAGGTCGACATTTTTCATGATTTCTATATTTCTTTACACATAAAGTATAACGAAGTGAAAATGTAATGTATACATTTATTTGCACATTTTCTCCGTTAAATCAAAATAATTGAAATTGATGGTTCCATACATAAAAGTCCATAAAAGTCCAGAAGTTACCTTTAAACTAATCTTAAAACCTACAATTTCTCAAATAGTTGATATTTTGAAATTTATGTCATTATTTCGTGGCACAAAATACGATGACCTGCGCGTTATCTATCACAGGCACATTTATAACACTAAGCATTACATAACTTACCATCGGCGTTTATTTGCGACAAAAATCCACAACAAAAACTCAACGCGATTAGCAGTTTTATCATTTCGCATTTATTTTAATTTACGTAGCACTTGTAGAGTGGTTTATATCGAACTGACCAATTTGTTCGATACTGGTCAACTATCGCATGTAATATTATTCAAGATTACATGCAACAGATGCGCAAACTCATACCAAGAGATGCTAATTGCTAATTAAATAAATTATTTCGCTGGCTCGAATATGCAATGGATATTTGAAAAAAAATGTTTATAATGAATACATTCTTTCAAGGACAATATTAAGAGGCCTGGAATATGAATATTAATAAGTGTAATAATAGTAAAAGTGGCTATTTGAGTATGCAAATAGCGAATTTTTAACATATTCTCAGGTAGGTGTGGGATTAATAAGATTGGCCAACAACTTTTAATCCATGGCATGGGGTGTATTATGTAGCAAAAGAAGGATGTCCACGAGGAAGATTTATTGAGAACAGTAACACACGGAGAGCTATTTTGTCGGGAGTAATGAACTAAGGAGTGAGAGTTATTTTTTAACTTAAATAGCGATTTAGAAAGATTCATTTAACGATAAAAATATAAATTGGTAATGTTGAAGAATATTGGGATGAATTTAACAATTACAACGTTGCATATTACTTTAAAGGAAATACATTTCTTTGCAAAAGTTCAAAATGTTTAGACATTGAAATTTTGGAGATCATCTCTGCTTAAATCCTTACTGGTAATATAATCATTTTCCTAATTGTTAAATAAAACGATATCATTGCGTTAATAGGTTCGCGCGTATAGTAAAATAACAATTATTGTGGTGCGGCTTCCATGATGTTAAACAGATAAACAAATATATATGCAAATACATTACAAACATTTAATCGTTTGCAATATGAATATAACGCTACAAATAAAAATGGACATACAATGTTTGTAACTAAAAATATGTTCAATAAAATTATTAAATTATTTAGAAACTTTTAATCAATATACAAATAAGTTATAAAAACGTGGATAGATTTCGGCGATACAAAACTTGTTCGGTTACCCTATATTTATTGTATTTCTACCATAACTGTTTCGCCATACAGTGGCTTCATCAGGTAGATGAATGTAAGTACAATGATACAAGAAGAAAGCACTATATATGCAAGAGTAACACAAATCAGAGGCGGGTGTATACGTTAGCTGTTGTGAAACGTAATAATATATTTTATCTACAACTATCACATAATCTATGGATTACTATGAGAATATTGACAAGTAATGGCAGTTCTTACTCTTGTCAATTGAATAATATTGACAATTCGATGGAATAATATTATTCAATCGTCACGTCAAAATTAAATCAAGTTAGAACAAGGAAGAAAAATTGTAGAAGCAATTAACAAGAATATCTGTACCATACAAAGTGTTAACAATATTACAAGTACAACTACCACAGGAAGCACTACTTATAATATGACGGGTAAAGAAAATCCACCCGTAACTTTTAATAACTGTAGTAATAATACTATTCATTATAATTATCATGTTGGCAAACATTAATTGTAAATGTAACATGTTATTAAATTTATATTGTGTTTTTTTTCTGATAGTTGTAGATAAAGTATAGTATTCTATTCTATATTGAATAATATACTATTATGCACGACTATTGCGTTAAACATACGCTACCCAATTACTTTTCTGCAAATAATGGTATCTATAACTACCCAGCGTGAGTTATAATAACTCACGCTTAGTCGCCATTGTAACTACTTAAGTAATGTCATCTAATTGGCCGATATTAAATATCATGTCAAACAATTAAATGTCAAATTGGACTACGTAAATGGCAACATGAGTTCAGACAGTGATTCAAAAATTTGTGCACCACCTGAAATAAGAAAAATCGCCGAAATAGCAACTCGCAATCTTCCTACCAAAATATTTGGATTGGAATACAAGTAAGAACGTAAAATAATTGTCAGAAACTGTGCTTCTGGCTTACTTTAAAGAATTGCAAATGAAATACAAATTTTCATCATTTTCTACTCTATGCTTAGATGTACACTCAGTATAAATAAGAGAGTAAATATTGAAACTTTTACGAAACGAAATTACGAGAGTTCTTCAACCGGAAGTCTAAACATTTTTCGGCGAAAAAGATAAATGTTTTTGCCAGATGAATAGTCGTGGATAGAGTATAGTATTCAACTCGAGGTAATGGCAATAACTCACTTGGATGATTACATCGCTCGCCTGCGGCTCGCGTTGCAATCATCCCGTGAGTTATTGCCCATATTACCGCTCATTGAATAATATACTATAATAAGGGCGACTAAATTACGTTTCCTACTTTTAGTCTGAACATGTAGTATTTTCAAATTAGGGTTAAATGTGTAATTGTTTTCTAATAAATGTTCTTTCATTCGGTCATCAAACGATCTTCTTGTTTGTCCGCCGTATACTCCAGGACAATCATTACAAGTTAACATATACACTCCTGAGTTTGAGTTTTTATTTATTTTGTCTTTATTATTTTTAATATGCTGCCCTAGTGAAAACATTTGTTGTTTTTGACTCTGAGGTATATTAGTGTAATGCCCTGTTTCACAAACGCTAATCGGTCGTTAACAGCTTGTTAACGAATCTTTAACCAATCGTCACATATTTGACGATTGATTACCTTGACGAACCGTTAAAAGAAAAATTACCATTGTTTTGGATTTTACAAACAATAACGAGTCGTTAAAGGGTTGTTAACTAATTCATCATTTGACAATCGTTTGTGAAACCGGGCATAAGTGTTTTATCTTGGCTAAAATATTTTCTAGAGTAGCTCTATCATAAGTATTATTTGAAGCTATGTTATAAATATAGTTAATTTCGGTATCAAACTCAATTGTTAGACAAGGGGATGTTAATTAGTCTATTAACCATTGACTGAAAAGCTGCTAATTTATGATTGATAGGGTAAAATGATTTAGCGTGTATTACAGTGTTGGTATGTATACAAAAAATTGGGAATAAAAAATTAAAAATAAGTTATACGTTGATGTAATAATTTTGGAAATTCTAAAGCTACCATACCTTTTACGACGATTATAAATTTGAAACGTGAAATTCAATTCGTTGGAATATACTGGCACATTTTCAAATATATCAATCTCGTTAAATCGAATCCTCTTCCGATTACAGCACCAAAGTGTGACATCTTATTAGATTAGCTGTACTTAAATTATCGAAGTCAAATGGTTTATTAGAAAACGTTTAAATAGATCAATATTTCATTTAGGTAAATCTAATAAAAAATTAAAAAACAATGTTATGGAATATATGTTTAATGTACGGAACGGAAGTGTGGGGTTGGGAAGAATGAAAAATGTTGGATAGGATACACCTAGGACAAATAAAAAACTATACTGAACTTGGAGAGGTCAACGCCAGACTATATAGTTATACGGGGGAAAGGGAGCGAAATGTTAGGAGTAGCGCCAGGGAAAAGGAGAGTGAGGTATGAGATGACAGCGATGGGACAGACTAGAGCATAGTTAAAAGGTATTGGAGGAGCGAAGAACAATAGGGAGCAAGAGAAGAGAACTATCCAAATGGGAAGAATTTAGGGTAAGCAGGTAGAAGCACAAAAAAGGGCAAGCAAGTTTAGGATACAGCACAAAATACAAAAGAATAAAAGTAGAAGAGAGAATAGCAAGACACTTATGGGGGCGGGGACATCGTTAGAAGATGCAAGGTTCAGGTGCGGAAGCTAAGAGAAGCCAATAAGTACTGGATGGAAGAGGAATACACGAAGTGTAATTTCTGTGGAAAAGTGTGGGGCAAAAATAGGAGAACGCAATGAAATAAAACTGAAAAGACGAAAGGAAAAGACGGAGGGGGAATAGAAATATTAGATAAAATAAAGGGGAAGTAGAATGGAAGCACGAATGGAGGAAAATTGATCACCAGGAGGAAGAAAGAACCAGCGAAAAGAGAAATGAAGTGCAGAAGGGGCGGAAGGAGAAATGTGCTGAGACGAGGGAAGTTTTAAATTATATGTTGTTTATGAACATACCAATAAAGGTTTGTTTTGTATAAAATGTGTTTATCGTAATTGATATGTTATTCTTGCCGCCCAACTCGACTGAGGCCCCATTGAAACAATTGGTGTCCAACGTGGAGACAGACATTTCAACTACAAATATTGCTGTGAAAAAATTAAACGAAACTAAATGTAAAATACCGATCAATGGTAAACAAGTAGCAGATGTAAATAACAAGATGAACGTGCCATTTGAGCAAAATAAAATGAAAGTTACAAGAATATGAAATGACGGGAAAGTATTGAAATATAACGAATCCAATGGTCGCTAATTAAAATTTAAAAATGCGGTTTAAATACATTTTTTAGTGTCTTGTAGATTTTTGTTGGGTTATTTTTTTTTAATTTAGTTTATTCGATGTTTCCTGGACATGATATATTTGCCGTGTGACAAATGTCTCGATGTTTATTGGAACAATTATTGTTGCAGGGGAAAATAAACACGTACACCTTGTCATTTAAATTTTTACTGACATTTTCGGTAACTTAAACACTTTTGCTTAGTAACACAAGAAAACAATAACGTTAAACACATAAAGTAAATACACATATGATTTTTATAAATAAACGGGTTCCGATCTCTAGTGCAAAATATAGTTATCTCGCTACAGACTCCCCCTCTAAATCCAGGACAACGCCCCAGGTACGGATTTAGCTAGGTCTTCCTTGGACGTCCTCTTCTTCTTCTGGGAAATAGGTCGGTGTGCTGAAGTTCGTCGGAGACGTAGAGCGTCATATCAGAGGCGTGGGCTACACATATCTCTTTACTTTCGTCCCGCGGATCTGCCAAAACAAAGGACAATGAGGATTGTTTTCTCACCACCACGTAAGGACCGTTCCTTTTCGGCATGAGTTTAGACGATATACCCTTGCTGGCGTTACTAAGTCCGTGATTTTTTAAGAGTACACGATCACCTATCGAGTACTGGGGTTGAGGTCTTCTACTCTGATCGGCGTATTCTTTCCTCCGATCCTGTTCCTTCTCATGTACTTCACTCACTCGAATCATGACCTCTGTCATCTTCTTCAGGTAGGGTGTAATAACGGGCACGAAGTTATCATCCACGGCTACCGCTCTGATATCCTTGTGACAATCCTCGGGCGTACGCATCTCTCTTCCGAATGTCAGGTATGCAGGCGTACATCCTGTAGAACTGCTATTGGTTGAGTTCATTGCAAATCTATTTCCTGGAAGTTTGTCCGGCCAATCGTTGTGCTTGTCTCCAAGCAATATCGCCAATTGCGTTTTTAGTCTGTCCATCAAAATCTGAAACGTCGCGCCCGCATTTCGAAGACCGAATGGCATGCGTTTGTATCGATACAGGCCAAAAGGTGAAACAAAAGCAGTCTTATCGCGATCACACTCCCGAACTGACACTTGATGATAACCCGATTTTAAATCAATGGTAGAAATGAACAATGGTCTTTTGGTGATATGAATAATGTCTTCTATCCGTGGCATTGGATACGAATTAGGGGTAGTAATGGCGTTTAAACGTCTATAATCGATGCATCTTACCGCACCATCTTTTTTGGGAACCAATACGACTGGAGAGGCCCATGCGGATTCGCATTCTTCTATTACTCCTTCTTCTAGAAGCTTCTCTATTTCTTGACGAAGAACTTCTTTTCGGGCCGGAGACATTCGATAAGGTGGCCCAGCGATAGGCTGATGGTCACCCGTGTCAATTCGATGCTCTGCATACGGAGTTGCTTCTCCCCCTGGTCGGAAGATATCCTCGTTTTCTCGCAATAGTGTGGATAGTCGGTTTACTTCTTCATTTCGTAAGGTTGTTCCTTCATCAGGTCTTAAAACGCTGATGCAATCCACTCCCATGACAGGACATGCATCTTCGAAATCTAATTGGTAGATGTTTGTAGTTTCATCGGCAAAGCACCAAGTTCCTTCCGAAGGGTTGAACACAATTTTCGCGTCTTGCAAAAAGTCAATGCCAAGCAATGTGTTATTGTTATTGGCACCAGGCAGCACTATAAACGTAGTGGTAACGTCGCGATCTTTTATTTTCACGATCACTCGCGTAATTAGCACAGTTCTAGTTTGGCAGTTCCCGTCCGCCAATGTAACTTCAAGTTCATCGGTCGAGAATTGTTGTCCTTTAGACACTAATAATTGGTAAAGTGATTTGCTAGCCACACTTTGTTTAGCACCTGAATCTAACATTCCACGTCCGCGCGCACCGAGGATGTCTACGTAAATTATCGGTCGCGGTCGAGGCATCACTTTTACGTCATTACTAGCACTGATTGAATAGAAATCTACCGAAGATGATTCCACTAATACTTTGCACGTAGGGCAGTTGCTTTTCACGTAACCTTGCTTGCCACAACCGTAACAGGAAAAAATCGGTTTTTGATTCGTAGGTGTCGTCGTCGTTGAACGAGTAGTCGACTCAGTCGGCTTTACTTGTTTTGCGGCCAACCTACGGCATTCTTGCTTCGAGTGACCAAAATTTTTGCAGTACGCGCAACGGTCACGATGACTTTTCTCTTTATCTCTGCTCGAGATTGCCTCAGTTTTTAGTTCGTTTTCTTCAAATGATTCTTCTACGCTATGGGCAGCTTTTAATAGTTCGAGAAATGAATTAACGCTTTCTCTGGGCACATTCTTCCTTATGCTTTTGTGTAATAATCCATAAACCATGTCCATTTGGACCGTTTCGGGTAAACGTGGATTGGGCAGTTCAGCCAAAAGAGCGCGGCACTTACACACAAAAATGTCCGTTGTTGCATTTTCTTGTTGCAGCGAAAACAATTCCCTGTATATCCGGTACGCTGGTTTTGTCACCCCGTAAGCTTGTCGTAATCGCCCGATTGCTTCATCAAATGAAGTTACTTCGTTCTTAATTCCACGCCACCAAGTTGCGGCGTTACCCGTTAACAGCATCGGTAATCCTTTAAGAGCATTGTCGTCTGATACATTCGTGCATTCTTTATACACCGAAATCGCATCGATAAATGCTAAAACATCAGAGTCTCTTTTTCCATCAAATTGTGAAGAGCATTTCGAAAAATTTCCGCCCGCCACTGGTAGCGGTGCCGGTGACGTTATTTGCATGCTTTGCAAAAACACTTGAAACTGCTCGTTTGTAAAAACGATATTTGGTTGAGCGTGCGATGATTCATCGTCTCGCTGTGTTTCGCTAGTTTTTATAGCCTTTGCCTTTTGCGACATTCTTGTACGACGTAGGCAATGTGCGTATTCCACGTAAATGCACTAACTGTAACGTAGTTAATTCGCTATTATTTCTGTTGCACTTAGATCGGCCACAAGTTGAGCGCCAATTGTGACAAATGTCTCGATGTTTATTGGAACAATTATTGTTGCAGGGGAAAATAAACACGTACACCTTGTCATTTAAATTTTTACTGACATTTTCGGTAACTTAAACACTTTTGCTTAGTAACACAAGAAAACAATAACGTTAAACACATAAAGTAAATACACATATGATTTTTATAAATAAACGGGTTCCGATCTCTAGTGCAAAATATAGTTATCTCGCTACAGCCGATAATTATGTTATTATGGGGTTTTAAGTCATAAATCAATTAAATGATGAGGTAAATCTAGGAAAGACTCATCCACGAGGACGAACGCAAATTAGATTTGAACTAATAGCGAATATGACGAAAATTTTAAAAACGTTATTCATGATTCGCGCAAAGAATGGTGAACATTTCATATATGTTTAGAAAATTGTCAACCATTTCCAAGGTCCAGAGACTACTTGGAAAATAAATAATATGGAATATAACGGAACACAAATACGAAATCTGCCAGTGAAATAAAGTGGTGGAATACAAAGTAATTAAAAAGTAATTTCCCAATAAAAATAATTACAAAATTACCAAATTCAATAAATATATTATAAGATTTTGTATAAACAGAAATGTAATTAGCTGTGCTAAAATTAGACAATTAAAACCATATTTGTTTACATAAAATTCTATTTGCGTCATTAAAAATTATATCAGTGTTTATCAGCATAAATTTCCTATTGTATCAATTAACCATTCTGCCTAAAGTAAAATATTGTATAAATGTGAGTAATTTGTTCATTTCTGACGTTAACGTAAAACTGTATGGGATATAATTATAGACATTTACAAGATAATATACAGGGTGTTAAAAAATAAGTGTCACAAACGCTAAGGGCTGGTAGTATGGGCCAAAATATACCGAAAAGTTTTAATGAATATGGGTCATATGGGGAAAAATGCGCGGAGCACCATCCCGATGGAGCCGCATTTGTTGCCTTTGGTTCAAAGGAATCTCGTCTAAAAAATTACCACCCTGTGTGTTCTGCAGATAGTTCAGATAAGCAGCGCCTATCAACCGGTTTGTAAAACAACCGGGCTTAGTAATCTGTCTCCCACAAATACCCACCCAAATGTTCAATGAAAAACGTACACGATGTCTAGATGCCATAATAGCATGGGGATTTTCATCGGCCCACACGTGCGTATTGTGGAAATAAAAAAATCGTTACTCTGAAACCGTCCATTTGTGGACCCATGTTCACTAAACTTTTCGGCATATTTCGGGCAATACTATCAGCCCTAGGTTAAGGACATTTAGGATGAGAAATTTTCCAAAGTAACTAAATTCGTGGCTAGAATGGTAATGTAAATGAGGGTTGAAATGAAAGGGTGTGTCAATTTGGTAGATGACGAGAAAAGTTGATGGCGATAGTTCGTCTATGAAAGGAACGGAAATAACACGATTCGTATATGAAAAAGGATCCAAAAAGTTGAGGAAATTAATACGAAATTCATGAAAGCGTTGGGTTGAGATAGAATGCAGGGGATAACAAATTATCTGGAGATGTAGGCAAACGTGGGGTGAAAATAGAAAGGGTGTTGAGATTTGTATATAGCAAGGGAGAAAACGTTCTATTTAAAGTAATATCAACCAGAAATGATGGTTTACCTTCATCACCTTTTTCCACATTTCGAAAACAGTCTGCCAATTTTTACATTTTGTCAATTTTTATTTTTTTAATATGTGCAAATTTCTTTAGAACTTAATCGAAAACTTGAATTTTTTTTGGAAAGTTTGCATTTTTATCAATTTTTCTATTTACTTAACATTAAAAAACAGAAAAAAATTGACAAAGCTACAACATTTTTTAGCAATTTTGTCAAACTCGGGACAATATTGTACATTTTTGACCATTTAGCATTTTTATCAATTTTTCAACTTGTTTACATTACAAAAATAAAAGGAAAGAAGAAATGCAAACTTTTGACATATTCGTCAATTTTGACTCTTTTAATCTGTCAATTTTGACATTTCATGAATTTTTATTTTTTACTTTTACTTTTAATTTCTTTCAATTTTTACAGTTCGTCAATTTCTTAACAATTTCATAAAATTAAGGAAACCATTGCATATTTTTGTAAATTTTGCATTTTTGTCAATTTTGTTCTATTGACAACAACTTTGACATTTTGTCCACGTTGACTTATTTGTCAATTTGAGTTAAATTGTCTTAATTTTTGATTCTTTTGCAGTTTTGTTTGCGACCGTCAAATTACAGAAAAACGTTGCAAACAAACAAACAATTTTTGGAAAATATTGAATGATTGTCAATTTTATTTAAATTGTCAAATTTTTTATTTTTTTATCATTTTGGAACTTTGTATAATTTTGAAATTTTTATTTATCTGACTTAGCATTTTTGACAATTTTGTTATAATAATATACTTATAAATTCAATGTTTTGTTATGAACCCAGCGTTTTCATGATGTTTGTATAATAATCATCGTCCGTTCCTTTTGCGTTTGTTAAAAAAAATTAAACTTGACTGTTCAAGTCCCCGTTGTTTTCGTCCGAGAGAAAAGGGATATGAGACTTAATGGCGAATCAAAATTAAATGAATTAAATTAATTAAACAAATGGTCACTCGTTATTCATTATGTTCTAGACTAAGCTATTGACTCCAAAATCTCTTCGCTGGACAAAATGCTGCTATAGGTAACATTTTAAACAGAACATCTTAGTTTGTCTACAGGAACTATTTTTATCCATTTACTGTTCTCGCCTCCTTCCTGATTTTCCTTTTTTGTTGTGCGAATTAAAGCTGATCTGGAAATATGTAAAGGGAGGTCGAGGTGGCTATACGTTAGCCATCTTTACATACCTGTCTTTCGATACACCTCAAAACTTTGTTTCAATCTTTTTTAACATCTGATTGAAATTTTGCGTTTATAGAAACTACAAAAGTATCAAAGTCCGAAATGGGACTATATCCAGTGTTTGAAAACCTCTTAACATTCCACTTATTTCTTTCTCTAGAAGTCTCGGAATCGTTTTCCAAAGTCTTTTTCGTACTGATCGCATTTTATATTCAGCATTTATATTTAGCAAATAAAACAAATGAAAGTTTAATTTTGGCCGGGCAAATTAAGTCACCGTACAATAAAATTTTCAGAGTTTTGTTGTTGAAATAGGTGAACAATTTTGTGATATTAGGGCGACGTAAATTACATTAATGTTTTGGCACATAATAAATAAATGTAGTGTATAGATTCCCTGTCAGTTGTTTTGAATCACCTGAATTTTATTCATAATGTTTACCTTTTTTTAATATACATAGTCAATGTTAGTTTTTACATCAAAATTTATATTCGGTTGCTATCTTCGGTTTCGTTGCAGCGCGTTTGCTCAATTTAATGCATATTTGAGAAAGACAAAGTAAATAAACATGAAGTGTCATCTACGGTTTTACAACTATGTGTTTACTTCCTTCATATCTCAAAATATGTTGACCTGTATGTTATCAGCAGCCGTTAAATAAATAAAAGTTCAGTTAACTTATCGCGTGCGTTTTATTGTAAAAACAATACGGAATGAAGGATCGTTATCACGGGTATTTTCAGTTACAAAGTGTCAATAGTCATCGCTTAAGGTGAGACGATTTGACATCGCATCATTTATTTATATATTAATCGATATACTATGCAACAAAAAATGGGGAATCACCAAACCAATGTGTGGTTGTGCGAGTTGTAAAACGAGATTATTATTCATGTGAGTTGTTAGCAAGAAAATTAAATAAAAAATAGACGAGACGTAAAAACGAGTTAACTGTATAAAAATTCAATAGAAAAACGTCATTGAAGTAACCGAGAAACATTTACTATGAACATAATTAAATTCTAGAGACTCATCAATACAGTTAACGTCAAATATACACATGAAAGGAAAATTATATTTCTCGAACTATTTCAAATAGAATTGAACAAAATGTGACGCAACTTTAGGAACCTTTACTTTTCAGGACTTTCGTTATGTATTTCGACGTTTCGGTAACTTATGATCTGATGTCATTTTCAGGTAAACTAAAACTAAAACAAAAATGAAAAGGTTTCAAAGAAATGACTTTTATAAATGTAAATGTCTTAGGGCCGCCGTAGACTAGCGATTAAACAGTCGGCCGATAGTTTAGTCGGATCGGGCTGGAGCGCGCACACTACGCCGACTAAACTATTTGGTTGCATGAGGGCGCGCACACTGACCGATAGTTGCCCGATAGTCGGCGGCTGAATACATCGCGAAGCACAGTTCATGGGCGAAAGGTGTTATAATAACTGCACACATCAAAAAGAAATGTTATCTAGAAAAGTTATAATATTATATATTATATTAAATAGACGAAAGAAATTAATGAAAAAAAGAATTCGAAAGTTTAACATGTGTTTCATTTAAATTTAATGATTCTAATTCTATATATTAGTTGACTGAACTTGTACATGTGGAGTTTCCATTGATTGTTTCTTTTAAAATGTTTGGCGTTGCATATGTCTGTAATGATCGTTGCTAATAAATTATTATTATTCAATTGTCTTTTATAAACGACAAATGTACGCACGCGCACTTCTTATCAGACCCGCTCGGCCGACTAAATAGTTGTATAGTATGCGCTCTCGTATTGAACGCCATGCATTTCAAGCGATCGGCCGATAGTTGGCCGACTTTAAAGTTGGATGGGAATCGTACTGCCCATCAAACTTTTTAATCGGCCGATTTAAAATCGCATAGTGTACGCGCTCCCATAAGGCTACGTGTAATTCAGCCACCGACTAAACTATCGGCCGACTGTTTAATCGGTAGTCTACGGCGGCCCTTAACGAACATTGATTGCATAAATCTGGATTTGTTATGCTATGAATCATAAGTTTTATGATTCATTTACTGAAATACGTTCAGCGAAATTCGTTAAGATAACAAAGAACGACGAAACCGTTTCGTTGTAACTGAAAACCGCGAAACGATTTTTTAATTCGATTATGCGGCAGCTTGACGAATGTGGGGGCACAATAATTTGCGAAGCAATTGACACCAATTATTGGTGTCAATTGCTTCGCAAAGTTCTCCGCAAATTGCCGGATCGGGCGGTTTTGTCTTGGAAAGGTCATTATTTTTCGATAAGCGCGTTTCCGGCTCGCACCTAAACCGGATATGAGGTATCCGGCCACGGCGCGCTTAATTTGCGAAACCGCTAATCGGTCGCTCATTAACGTAACGTTATCGGTCAGGTTATGTTTACGAAGTCCTCGAATAAAATTATTTTTTGATTTAATAAGGTCGTGGGGGACGGTTTTCAAAATATTTTAGTTGATTACGTGTTTGCTTTCATTTTATGTTCTCGATACAGTTTGTTTCAATTAAGGTGATATGTATTTATTAGCTTTGGACTTAAACGCTTTGAATCTTTTCTACGAACAGCGTTGAATGCTAAGAATCAGGGATAATCTAAATGCCTAAAAAATATGGAAAATCAACCGATATTTAAACAAATGTGCATCGAATATTTGCACACCGCTGTTCGATCGGTCTTCTTTGAACAAGTCTGTTCGCTAAATTTCGAACGACTCTAATCGAAGAAACGCGTCGATGAAAGTTCATCCCGTAGTTGACCAGAGAAGAAAATAACAACCATGAGAATAGTAAGAGACTAGATGTAGCGGCTAATTTTCAGTTGTTTAAACATTTTAATTTATTACTTACACCAGCACGCAGCAAGAATAGGCTGCAGCGGTTAATTTTAAAATACCAAATATTTTATATTATTATTTAAACCACTACGCAGTAAGAAGAGGATGTGATTGTTCATTTACAATTATTTAACCATTGTAATTAATTGAAAGCACGCAGATTATTTAGTGGATTAGTTTTTATTTTATTAATAAATAATTTTTATTGTTTAAATCTTGATTTAATTGAATGCTAAGTTATTAGTAAATTCAGCACGCAATATATTTTGGTTAATAGAGAAATCAATTCAAAGAAGGTACACTTTCCTATAATACAATTTACTTTTTTATTCTGGTAACAAAAAATAAATTCGAAGGATTATCATAACAAAATCGAAACATCATTCATGATTTGCAGTTACATATATTGGTATGTCCTATTTTCGAAATTCGATCAGACGAACAAAAAAAACATGGAAGAAAATATATGAGTGCACAAAGTTCTAGAATTCCTCGCACGTTACCAAGCAATGAGTGAAGAATCGCGGCGATTTGACGCGTCGATTAAAGCCATTGGTGTTCTTATAAGTACAGCTCGACTGAAAATAATCACCACTAAGTGTCTGCATTATTTCGATCATCACGATGTACACATGAATCTCGTTCGATATAACAATTTATATAATACACCGTAATCTGGAAGATTTGTGATGCTACTCGAGCATCTGAATCCTAGTTGTCGAGTACTTTTTTAACAATCGGTAAATGATAATTATAGCTGAAGAAATAATAAAATTTTTCGATGTATGTTAAAAAAAATTACATAATTATTTTTTTTAATATAAACATATGCAAGTGCGATTACATGAAAATAAACTCAATTAACTTAAAAAATTGCATTAGGAATGAACTATACTTTTATTAAAAATATTTGTAATTGAATTTTACCGAAAATAAAATTCACAATTGTGAACAAGGCTCTGGCTCAAAGTCACAGGTGCCCTTGTCAAAAATTATACAGTAATAATAGAGTAACAATTGAAAAGTTGAGTACGAAATGTGTCTTCCGGGATATTCCTTGGTTGTAAACTTTGATTAAAGAAACATCAAGATTAAGTTTAGGACCACTACGAAACGCATTTACAAACACATTTACTCAATGGATAACGGCCACGAAAAGTTGTTTCTTTTATTAAAAAGTAAAGTCTTAAACTATTTGCAAGTGGAAGAAGAAGAGGAACCAACATTAGAGCATTTACTAATTCTGCCAACCCTCAGTGGAAACGTAATAACCAAACAATAAAATCTAATATTAACAAACAAAAACACTATAAAGTGATCCACCTCAACTAAATTGTCATCATTTGAAGACAATTTAAAACACAATACGAAGTGACCCAACCCAACTGTCACCATTAGAAGCCTTTATAATACAATACGAAGTGGCCAACCCAACCCAACTGTCATCATTTGAAGACAATTTGAAACATAATTCGAAGTGACCCAAGTCAACTGTAATTATTAGAAGATTTTAAAACACCATACGAAGTGGCCAAACCCAAGCCAACTGCCATAATTTGCAAATAATTTGAAACACAATACGAAGTGACTCAACCCACCCCAACTGTCATCATTTGAAGACAATTTGAAATACAATTCGATGTGACCTAACCGAACTGTCATCATTAGAAGACAAAAACACAATACGAAGTGACATCCAACTGCCATAATTTAATAACAGTTTAAAACACAATACGAAGTGACCCAACCCACCCAACTGTCATCATATGAAGGCAATTATGAAAAAAGTAATGACAAAGAAGGATGTCAAGATATCCATAGCCATAGCCATAATTTAATAACAGTTTAAAACACAATACGAAGTGACCCAACCCACCCAACTGTCATCATATGAAGGCAATTATGAAAAAAGTAATGACAAAGAAGGATGTCAAGATATCCATAGCAAGAGAAAAACAGAGTGGCCCAACTATAGAAAATGAAAATGAAATGAACAAAATATTTCCTTACTCATTTTGGAGAGCCACAAGTAGCCATCCATACAATGATGGTACCTGTGGAAAATATCTGAAATGATAATGTACATATTTATATAATATTCTGATAAACGTATAAATGAAGTAAAGTCATATAGGCGTATTCACTGGTGGCAATGATATTTAAATTATTTGAAAAATTTACTGAACAACTTAATTGTTCCCTTACTAACAGTTTGGATTCCGTAGTAAACATGCACTGGTGGATCAAGTATCATCATATAACAGATATGATAAAATACCCGGGAAAAAAGAAAATATGCTCGGCCATTTCTGCATGTGGCACAAACATGTGATAGACTCAGGGATGATTTCCTGGAATCACCCAATCATCACCGTTCACACTTATCGAATCTTCAGAGAAAATTAATATTCAGAATTGAAAGTAAATAACACAGGAGTGCCCCAAGGCATCGTGCTCTGACCAGCACTATCTACTATATACATGCGACATTCCAGTTACAGGCAACATAAGGAGCTACATTTGTTGACGATACTGCTGCGTTTGCAGTCGGATATACCAAAGAAGGGACAACTGTAAATTTATAAAGCTCAATAAAGAACATAAACACATGAACCAGACAATGGGGATATAAAGATAAATGAATATAAATTTGCTCTCCTCAACCCAAATACAGAAAAATAGATCTCAGGTAGAATGTACCAATAATGGAGAAAACAGTCAAGCAGTTGCTTCGCAACTTACATGTCAAGCTAAAAGGGAATGATCGTGTTAAATTAAATAGAACAATTGAAACTGCAATAGAAAAACGTGTACTAGCTGCTGAGAAGAACCACCCAGTTGTGTATGTGTCTACCAGCAAGTCCTAAAAGCAGTATGAACACAACTGTGAAGCTGTGCCAAAGAAAGTAATTATAATTGCCTCCAAGTATTCCAGAACCGAGTACTAAGCCAGATCATGAATGCTTCTTGGTATGCGTGGAATGCTGATCTTCATCCAGGTGATGACAGTTAACGAAGGAATAACAAAAGTTGCCAAGAGTCACGTTAAACCAAATTAAAGAACTGTGTAGTCTGAAAAGGAAATGCAATTCGTCAGAAATTAGGATGGACTATTGGGAAAATCCACACTTAGTTAAGTAGCAGTTCAAGTCAACAATACATATCTTGTTTATTTATAATATTTAATTCATTGTTCGTTATAATTCGTATTCGTCGGTTGTATTTAATTTAACGAAAGGATAGTTTAAATAAAAAAACTATAGTTAACATATTTATCCCGTAAATTTTTGGTTGAGACCCGTTTGGGTCTCAACCGAAATGAAGGCATTTTTATGATCAGAATAGTAAAAACTATATAAAATAGTAATAACAATAAAAACACAGGAAGAATAATTACAATAGATATTCACATTAAGTTTTCTTTAAAACATTTCAAGGACAAATAGAGAAGAGTCAAATAGATTTAAATACATGTAGTTACATGATGTGGATCTAGTGCAAAGGGACGACATGGGCTTAACAATAAAATATATAAACAATATTGCACGGAATAGAATAATAAAAACTAAATGTTGTTAATTCATTTCGTATAATCAGCACTTAAAAGTGACAAGCCATTTACATCAGAATTTTAAAGCACGATGACGTAAATGAACATCTAGCTATATTTAAGTGCATTTCATAAAATTTGTGGAACGCTCCAAGAACCGATTGGTTCTTAACTAGAAAATGTATTCTGATGTTCGGAGTGTGTACTATTATAACAGTTATTTATTTTGCCTAAGTCGAGGTTCATGAATATTCTCAAACTTGTAGCAAGTTTGGCTCTACGATACTTAATAAATATCAGCACATAGAAAAACTTCCCGGAGAAAAACATCAAGTTTGACAAACAATGTTTCCTTAATAAAGACATTTTAAAGCGAATTGGGAATCAAACAATTGTAACGACTTAAGGAAATATTACGTTTTAAAAAAATTAAATGACATTAAATAATTTTTACAAATTGTTTTGAAGTTGTGTCGTTTTTTTAAATTTTGTTTTGTTTTTGACTGTTTGATATTAATTCATTGAAATTTTTTGCGAATTTGAATAACAAATATTAAATATTAAAAATATTTTGCTTTGGACGATTCATGAAATTCTATAAAACTCTTTAAAATTGCAACGAGTCTGTTTCTACGATACTTAGCAAATATCAGAATGATAACTTGGAAGAAGTTCGAAAACTTCAGGTTGGTCAAAATTAAAATTAATACATTATAAAACGTACAAAACTAATTAGCAATCAATCATAAATGTTGCATTTGAAATGAAATGACTTTAATAGCCAAAGCAAATATCGAAGGGAATATGTTACTTTAACTTTGTATTTTGAAACTTAACTGCGTTTGTAAATTGATAAACGTATCAAACGATTTCAATATATTTTCAAATTATTGTACCAATAAACATGTATACATTTTGAAACTTAAAAAATGTTAAAACTGTTATGTTATGTATGTTATTTGATCGAAAAAAATTTGATGACTTTAAGCAACATTTTACGGTGATTTGTAATTAAATAATTTGAAAAATTAAAAATACAATTAAACCAAACATTTTATCAAAACAGATACATTTCAATACGGCTCATAATTGCAAAGAATTCTTTTAAATAAGAATTTCTTGAGGAAAAGTTTGCCTGAATAATTCATCGCGGCGCACTTTATTTCTCACGACATTTTCCTGAATAAATAATTCCCATCAATTATTAGGATATAAATTTAAAAGTTTGACGAGCTGTTAAAATCGTATGTCATATCATCCCACAAACCATTAATTTTATATGTAGTTAAATATTAAAATCATCAAACGTATAATAAGCTCGATTTTTCTAAGTCATTTTGAAAAAGGTTGAAGATATGAACGAAAATATTAATTAATATTAAAGCAGACGACGAAAATTGTAATGATGTATGATGCACAAAACTTAGTGACAGGAAAGAATTGGTACATTGTTTGCATTAATGTCAAAAGCAAATTAAGATTGTGGTTCCAAAAAGGTGTCAAGATAGGACACTACTGAAGGGCGGAATATTTAAAATATGTTGCAGGGGGGTGTAAATGTAATTAGTCTTATTCACGATAGCTTTGACCAATCAGTGCTGATGCTATTTCAGTATTTTTCGGAACAAGAGAAAGTACAACGCCAGAAATAAAAAGATTTCGAACATAAAATCATTTTAGCTTGTTTATTAAATATTTCTGAAATAAGTATGGAATCCTATATGGTAATTCAACTTAAAATAAAAAAAGCTTTCGAAAATTAATATAAAAAAATGGGTGCTTAAATAGTACCATACGATGCTATATGTATGGAAAACTCACGGACGTTACTAAATACGTCACCGAGACTCTATCGGGAATCATCCTTTGGATATGCACTCTTCGGGTGAAGGGCTTTGGGGGAGTTTGACGGCGTTTGTCAACGCCGACGGAATTTCTCTGGGCCTAGGTGTGATAGGTGCAAAATATGTAGCTAGTTTTATGTTAATCCGAGCTCCTTTTCTTAATCTGTACTCAATACCGGGAATGCAATACTCAAATCGTTGTCAATTTGTCACACTTCGTAAGCTGGCAAACCATATAACAACACAGTTCCATATCCAAGGCCTCACGCAGTCGATCGGTTTGCAATAATCAAGTAAGCGTAGATAACCGCACGAAGTGATCTTGGAACTAGACGTAGTTTTTTTTAAGAGAACCCAAATTACGAACAGCAACCTTAATTTAAATTAACTTGACAATCTTTTGGGAGATTAATTTCAAAAAGGAAAATAAAAAAAAATCATTTTCATTTACTGTCGAGAAATTATTATTATTTGTGTATCTGGTTTAAAACAAGTGTAATTTATTTAGCTATAGAATAGTAATTAATGCAACTGTTTCCAAACAAATACGTCCAACGCCCACTCACTTAATTATGCATGTCCATACTCACTGAGGCAGACATGCAAAGGCAGCGGAGATTGTAAATGTACAAATAAACTTTACAAATGTTTCATCGAAACGTTTCAGTTTCAATCATCAAGTGATTGAAACCATTCAGCAATCTATTTGCAAGAGAAATTGTTTCTGGACAATGTCTCCTATATTTCGTTCCATGGATGGCAGACCTATGAATTATTTTAAATGGCAAATAACTGTTTTGAAAAATTTGGGCATTTCATTTTCGGGGGGTGAGTGTTGGCCCTACTTCGTGTATTCTGTATTGTGGTTAGGCTCTGTCGCCCTAACATACTCAATCGTCGAATTGTATGAAATCTACATATATAAGGACGATTTGGATACAATCTCTGGAATTTTGAGTTATTTAGTAACGGATATCTTGGGTATGTGAGAAAATATATAATCTATGATATATTTAAAATATTTGTGATTCTAGTATATTTCTATTTACTGGTTTTAGGTGTCGCGAAGTTGGCTGTACTTCTTTATAATCGTGTACTAATTGGACGAACCTTGAACGATTTAGAGAAAGGTCAATTTGCCCCGAATATAAAAAGAGGTGGTCCCACCGAGGAGATATTAATCAAACGATGCATTTCCACGTGCAATTTGCAGGTAGGATTTAACTTGTTTTAATATTTCGTATATGATGAAAGAAATAAAAATAGTGCGTTGTGCACCCAAATCATCAGATCATTTGCCATAAACCTTTATGGTGGTCTGATGATCGGGTAACGGTGAGAGCGTTGTACGATTACTGATTACTGTTTATTATTATAACGAACTTTTCAGACGTCAGTTTATTACACATCCATCGTAATTGTGATTTCATTCGGAGTAGTTCGCACGTTGTATCAACGCTTATTTACGAATGATCCAAACAGCTGGCAGCTTCCCTTCGTTACGTTCTCCTGGTTCGACATCAAGAGAAGTCCCAATTATGAAATTGTGTGGCTGTATCAAGTGATCTGGAGATTTTTGTTTGCGTTTATGGTCTCTTCGACCGATTTGTTAATTGCGGGCCTATTGGCGCACATAAGTACACAGTGTAAGATTCTGCAAAACGCTATTAGAAAAATGGTTCGATACGCCAAAGAAAATAGACGTGCATGACTATTAAAAACTTTGCTCATTTTTAAGGTTTCGAGAAATATTGCTAAAAATAAAACGTGCGACGTTGGTTCTGATTTGGTACGCTGGGAAATTCTCCAAGCAGATATGAAAAGTTTCGTCGAGTACCATCTAGCTATAGTAAAACTTGCAGAAGACTTTGAAGAACTGTTTAATGTTTTGATTTTGTGTGTGTTTTCTGCGACGTTGGTCATTCTTTGTTTTACGATGTACCACGCGTCAATGGTGAGTATGTGTGAGAAGTACGAATGTGGAAATTTTGAAAATGGAAATTGTAGGTTTATTTATCTTTTCAAGATTTATACCTAATTGTGTTTTTGCTTCCAGTTCGATTTACTGTCGACAAGCGCAGCACAGGATTTGTCATACGTGGGCTTGATCTTGATACAAGTGTTCATGTACTGTTTTTGGGGCAACGAGGTAACCCTCGAGAGTCAAAATGTGGCCAGCGCGTGCTGGCAAGCAGGGTTCGTGGGAACCGACGTCCGCTTCCAAAAGAGCTTGGCTTTCATAATAAGGAGATGCCAAAAACCGATTGTGCTGACTGCGGGAAAATTCGGAACACTATCGTTGGAAACATACGCACGGGTAGCTGGAATTTATCGTTAAACCGATTTACTTAGTTATATATTTTAGATAATCAGGGCATCCTATTCTTATTATATGGTCTTGCGCAGCCATAAATTTTAGTGAAGAAAGTTGGAAAAATGGTTATTGTTGCATCCATACGATTTAAGAAATTGAGCACCGTTAGCATCGTTAGTACTCAAGGTGATTAATAAAGATTAGTTTAATTATGTTAAGAATCGTTTTTAATAAAAGAAGTTTTAAAATAATATATGGACTAATTTGGAAATAGTTAGTCGAAAAGTCAGAAAGAGTCAGAAGAGTATTTTAGAGTATCAGGGTAGCTGGATCTCCTGGTGCAACGTTGTGGTGCCCCTTGGCAGATGTCGATGGGCGCCAAAACGGTTCTATCCTTCATATTTATGCGCAACTCAGAAAAAAGTTTTCGCCTTAGAGTATCGAATAAATGTGATAAAATGACTTAAATGAGTAATATAATTGAAAAAATACAAATTGAAATAGCTACAAGTCATGAAGTACATAAGCAGAAGTGTAAATGACAAACAATAATGATACATCTGGATATGGCGGTGATTACATTTAACAACAAAAATCAAACGCGAAATATGACAATGAAAGATAATCAAAAGATAAGAATAAATGCGATAGAAATGAGATTTCTTAGAAAAACAATAAAACTAAGAGGCACAGGATACAGAATGAAAGATATCGACAAAACTAAATATTGAACCAATAATAGAAAAAAAATGGAGAATTATATTTGGGGCATATATGCCCAATAAAAATATATGACAAACATAAGCTACAGGAAGAAACACCCGGGGAGTCCACGTAAAACATGGAGCGATAATGTTAAGGAGGAACTGCACAAGAAAGGAATCCAGTGGAATAAAATCAAGACAATAACACGGGACAGGAAGAAATGGAGATGAATATATAAAACATGAATAAAAAAACGAATGCATGGAGCATACCTGTTCTTTTGTAGAAAGTTTTAGAAAGTTATAACAGCACAAAGACGCAGAGCTTATAAATAGGCAATTCGTTGCATAGGCAAATAATAACAATATAAAAGAACCATAATGAGCGTTATCGATGCGGTTCTGATATAGCACGACTGATCAAGACTCTGTCGAGTTTTCGACTGTCGACGACTGTGTCGATTTTTCAACTATCCGGAGCAACCGAATTTACGCTTATTTATAATCGAGTTACGCCCACATATATTCCCTCAAACACCTGCTCGCATTCGGCTTCGCATAGCACCCCGTAACTGCGTTGATATCACGTGATATTGTCGTTTTTCTTTAATAACTACGCATGCACTGCCTTCTTTTGTTTACTCAGCTGCCACTCGTACAATCGTTTCAAGAGTTTTCTCGCGCCAATCGTTCACGTGCAAATGCGAATTAAATTATATCGTTACATTTATATTATAAATTCTATATTTACGGGTTAATACTCTCTTCTTAAATCTAATATCTTAAACATATTTAAACTAACTCTATCTTAATTATTTACATGACGAGACATCTAATATTCAACGTTTTAGAAACAAAATAATTTAAAGTCTTTACATTCCGATATGTACACTTTAAAATAGGACCGGCTGTAAGACTGTCATGTGCAATTTCTAAATTTTATGGTTAAATTTTAAATCTACTTCTCTTCAATTTTACTGTAAAATGTAATGTAGTCAATTTTTACAAACTACTGCTTCCATGTTTTCCTGTCCTTGGCTATGATGCCCACTTCTCGTACATTCTTCCCTCTTCTATTATGTTGTCCCAAGTTTCCGGTGGTCTTCCTCTTCCTCTTTTCGTTCTCACTCTGGCTTCCCACACTTTTCACTGGTCTGTTGTCTTCCATTCCATGTAAGTGGTCCCACCAACCCAGCTGCTTTTCTTCTATGTATTCTAGAGTGGACTCTGTCTTCAGTTCTTTCCCGATTACTTCATTCCTAATTCTATCTCTTTTATTTATTCCTTTAATTCCTCTTAGGTACTTCATTTAGCTTGCCTGGATTTTACTCTTCAATTTCCTGTTTGCTACTCATGTCTCGCTATCGTAGGTTAGGATTGGTCTATATATTGTTCTGTAGACTGTAATTTTTGTTTCCTTGGATACCTCTTTTTTCCTTATAAACGTTTGGTTTATTAAGTGGTATAATCTAGCTGTTTTTTTCTATTCTTTCCTTTATATCCTGCTCTTGCTTCCATTGCTTTGAATTACCACCCCCAGGTATGTAAATTCGTCCTCTTGCTCTATATTTTTTCTTCTACTCTAATTTTAATTTTATGTATTTCTTGACCCGTTGCCATCATTTTTGTCTTCTTTGAATTTATTTTCATGCTATACTTCTTCAGCGCTTCATTCCGTACATTTATATTGTTTTGTAACCCTTCGTCACTTCTGCCATAATTACAATATCGTCCGTAAAAGCACATTCTGTTAGTTCTATGTTTTGGAGTCTTCCATATCCTAGATTTAGTTTTCTTAGCTTTGGCCGGCATTCTTTCAGGATTTCGTCTATGAAAACTGTGAATAGGACAGGGCTCATAACACCGCCTTGTCTAAGTCCTTCCTTCAGACTTCATATTTCTAGTTGCGATATAATTGGCATTCTCTCTACACATGATCTACTCATCATGGTCTTCTCTGTGATCTGTTTGACGGTGAAAATATGGTCTTGTACACTCCTTCATCTTCTAAATACAACACAAATAATATTTAATTCAATGGAGAATATATGACTTCAATAAAGTTGCGCAAAATCACATTATCGAACTAGTGATACGAGATTTAGGTCCTTGCTGGGGCGTTATCTCGACAACCGAACAGAAAATTGAAATTCTTGGCCTTTACAATCAATTTTAAAAATCACATAGACTTTGCGTTTGCCTGGCCTGTCTTCGTATGATAGCTTATACTAATACTAACACATAGTAGAGTGTTAGTATTAGTTAGTACTCTTTGCCACTCATGCTTGCATGACTTGCATCTCGTTTTCAGTTTTCTTTTCTATAGTGACATTGTGTGTTTATTTTGTTAGAATACCAAGTCATCCCAACCCAAACAATGCGACGCTGTTTTCCGGGCGCGTTGCGACGTGTGCACCAACTCCGCCTTTCGGGAGACAGATGGGAGTGATCGCGACGCTTATATCGTTTAGGTATATCGCGGGAGAATTATTCTCGTTGTTTGGACTGCTTATAGAGAACAGCGCGACCAAGCTAGCTAGTGGGAGGAGGATGTCGCAGGTTCAATCGTTCAAAAAAAAAGGTTCGGGCGCCACTGGCTCTAGATAGTTGCACGACAAGCCAGAGTCGGGACTGATGGTCTGTCCACCGAAACAACTAAGAAATAAGTTTAAAACCAACACAAAAAAAGTGTATTACCTAAGGGTGGCTTGACCGAAAGTATAACGAATACAATTACTGATATCTAAGTGACAAAAAAGAAACCCACCGGAAAGTAGAATCGTATATTGGAGCTGGCTTAATTTCCCTTTACAATATAACAAAACTGAAATACAATAAGCACAATCGAAACGGGTTTGTCGCCCGTCGAATCGGCGACTCTCAACTATATAAAGTGCGCCGGGTGGTCCGCGCTTATATAACTTACAGCAAAAAAAATGAAAATGAAAAGGGCTCCCCAGCGCGATGACGGGGAACTGATAAAGTGATGCCAGGTAAGTTATATTGCACGTCCACATAAATGGGTTAGTAAAAGATTAGTTCTTACTATATTAATATTCGAATATGCAATGTGGCTCAATGATTTTTTTTTCCTTGATCTTATATAATACTTAGTACAATAACAAGTTTAATTTATGGCACACCTTATTACGTTGGTACAAGAAATATCCGTTTGGGTGGTTAATATAGAAAAAATAAAACAAGATTACAGACCTCCGTTATACTTCGCGGGTAAATAGTTGGGGACCAATCTTCTAGAAGTTCCTATCCGAACTTGCGCACGGCGTCTCAATGCCCAAACGATAACCGGGATCGAATGAATTTCACCGGCCTCCCCACAAGGCTCCAGAAGAATTAAACGATTCTGAGGGAAGTACTCTTGACGATCGGACACAATATTTCCCAAATAGTCGACGTTAACAAATCCAAATCATAACATGTAGGTTGCCGGAATCATACTCCGAGCGAACTGCACGTGGATGCGATTAATGGTTTCCACCAGCCAGTCGACCGACCACGAGGAGTTCTATATATCCGAATAAATCGACGTTAGTGCCGTTTCCAATCAAATTCCACACCAGATTCACCCAAAGGACACTAACTTTTCTTGTAAGTCCCAATAAATCGAACGGCATAAATATCACCTCAGCGGATATCAAAAATGGCCAAATCAAGACGGGACGAAACAAAACGGTCTTCCTCGATGCCAATCGTACACTGTCCGTTTTCGGAAAAACACCATCGTTCCCACTAACTGACCGTACGACAAAAAAACAACCAAACCACGCGTTTCACGAATATAGTAAATCGAATATAAAGTTAATGATAATCAAATCTGCAACAATAATTAATAAAGGAAAACTAGAAATTAAAGTGTGAAAGCTCCAATCAATATCTTCGATCCTTTTAGAGCACGTTTAAGGGGGATCCTGCTTTAGGAGGCCTTAAAATAGCGTTTTTGGGGGAATTTGTTTAGGAAAAAAATGAGCAAGTCTAGTCATATTTGAGCATTAAAAAAAAATATTTCGAGAGAAAAATATTTAAACAGAACCTTTCAATTGCAGTCTACAATCGGTGGGAAAGATGTAGCTTGTAATTTTTGTCTGAAACAAAAAAACCAAAGAAAATGGTAATTCTCATATATTTTCTTCTATGTGAACTAAAAAAAACCAAAATTTTGAAATTCAAGATTTTGCTCAGGTTTGAAAATAAATGTGCTCTTTGTAGGAAGAGAAAATCATTTCAACTTGCTAAAAAAGTTGTTTAGAATTTTTTTTTCATTTTCATTTTTTGATATCATGTATCTTATTTCTCTTTATATTTGTTTTGTATTACATTAAATTAATATTTTGTTCATGTTATATTATCTTTCGCGTGTATATGTTGTATATTATAATCGTATTTTTTAATAGATGCATTAAAATTATTAAAGTTTTATTTATGAAATACATACAAACGGGATTTTAACAATTAATAATTTGTTACAAATCTACGTCACGCTAACAATATAATAATTTTAAATAAATAATTGTTGACTAATGGTTATATCGCTTGAAATGATTTCATTTCATGTAATATTTTATAAATATTGTGATAAAATGAAATTATTTAAAATAGTATAAATTAAAGACAATGTAAGTTTATGCTCTTTAGTGAAACCAATAAAAATGTTGGTAGAAACAAATTGTATGTTTGCATGAAAATACAGAAGAGCTTGATTGAAGTAAAGTATTTTCTAAGTTAATGTGCTATTCAGTAACATCAAGCATTATAATTTCTTGGACTTCTGATTTTATATTTGAAACATAACAATTAATATAATCGAATCAAGCAATATTCTGTCTCCAAATATGCCAAATCTTTGGTGTAATATATAATGCGTCTTTGTAATAAGAATGACCTGTTCCAGGGAAGAAAGGTGTTTTACTCAAATGAAGAAACGCACTGTTAAATGAAAAATACAATATATTTAAAATTAGAAAATGTTTTGAATGTATATTTTTCACAAATTAAATACATCGAAGTCTTACGGAAATGGAAAACAATAATTTGTTTGATATAATGCTATCTTATTCGCTCTGAGAATCTGGTTTTCTGTGTGTGCTAACTCAATTCTTATTAGTTTGCATTTATTTATTGCATTGTTATTTAGGTTATCGTTATGTTTCTTTTTGTTATGGAGTTTATTTATTATTCCATTGATCTTATTCATTCAAAGTGTAAGGTAATATTTCTTTATTAATGTTTATTTTCCTTTTTTTATTATTATGTGACGATATCTAAGATTTTATTTATTAATGTGGAATTTTTACATTCTTATTTATTCTATTGTTATTAAGGTTATTGCCGTATTTATTGTGTTTGAAGGTTTTATTTAATAAAGGTGTAGGGTAATTATTAGTAAATATTTTTTTTCAGGTTTTTGGATTGTTCTGAGACGGTATCGTAATACCGACACATAACAATCAAAAAAGCAAAAGAAGCATTAATAAAACATAAATACCCTGCCTTTTTAATAAATAAAATAATCAAACAAAGAATAAATAAGCAAAAATTTGAACAGTATGTTACGACGAATGATTGCTGATTGTTTATTTTAATTTTTATCGTCAAGCATTCCCATAATAGAGGCCCTCAACCACATCCGCTTATTACTTTGGCACCGACTATAGCAACATAATGAGCTAACCTAAGGGTTAGCTTCTAATTGATATTAGAATTATTATCATGGTTTTCGCTCTTGAATCGCGTGATGCAATTATTTTCCGCATGTTTAAATACAGCTATATGTGAAGCATGACGAATATATCAGGTAAGTCGGGCCGTTAAGGAGGGCAATTCTCAAATTATGGTCAATTTTAATAAACTCGAATGATTCTGAGAAGGTCGAGTACTCCCCTTTGTCGGCGAAATGTAATATTTGTAAGTGTTTTTATGTGCAATATGATAGTTTTTGAGTGAAGGGTATGCAAAAACCTCGTTTGGCCCATGGCCATTACAATCGTGACACACTAATTTGTATACACATGAGCGACTTATCGGATTGCTTTTGTTACATAAGATATTTCATATTTTATTATTCGATTAGAAGCGTATTAGACCATTTTTTTAATAATTTTCTCTTTCTTCAGTATTTGTCCTTAGGTAGGTTATCGTAGCAAAATAGAATCGGGTTGAATTCTTCGTCGTGGAGGATCTTTTCGATGATTTTAATTGTGTGTCCGTTGATGTTGGCAATTTCTTTCATTGTTTTTATATCCCGAAGGGTTAAGGTATTTTCCTGGAAATCTGCGTTTCAGGGTAAAAAATGAGGTTGTTGTTCCTTCCGTCATTGTGACATCTGAGTAATTTAAGTTTGTTTCTACCGTAAATTTATTTCAATGTTGTATGTACCGGGTGTCCAAAAATGATTTACATCGAGTATGCTTTCAAATTCGCATGTAACTTAAAATGTGCCGCTCTCACGCAAGGCTATTATTGTAGTAGAGGGAGAATAACACAACCTTAATAACCTTTGAACTTAATTAGTTTACACTTTATTTACTGCAGATTTGACAATTAATGGATGACAGTTCTGGATAATGTAGTACAATGGCATCAAATAAATTTCGGACATCAAATTTCCTGTCATTTTGAAAAATAAAATGTGGTTTAGGCTTTAATGTCATAATTTAATATGTATGTTTTAGAAAGATAATAAACTTCGAATGAAGAATTGGAAAACTAAACATGCTTTCCTCAACAAAAATAACAACTAAAATTTAGGAAAAGATTAATTCTTATTTCTACATAAATTACATATATTCAATATTTTTGACTTCTACATTAAAAATAAAAATAAAATCAATATTTCGTCATAGCCCCATTTGCTGCTATCACATTTTCCAACCTTCTATGCATTGAGAGACATATATTTCGGAAATAGTCGTGAGGTATTGTATGCCATTCTTCCGTAATTGCAGTCAACAGCTGCTCCCTATTGTGAAAAATTACCCTTCTGTTTTGTAATTTCTTTTGCAACAGTCCCCACAGATTCTCAATAGGATTGATATCCGGGCTTCTACTAGGCCAATCTAGAACATTTATGTTTTGGGCCTGGAGCCACTCAACAGTTCTTCGTGCCGTATGCACGGTACAATTATCATGTTGGAAAATAAAATTGTCATTACGATATACTCCTCTTACCGATGGAAGCATGATCTGCTCCAGGATCCTGACATAAACATCACTGTTTAAACGATTTTCAACGTTTACCGTTACACCAGGACTAACCGCAGAAATCCAGCCCCATAAATTAACTGAAAATCTTCCGCTTCGTTCTGTACTTGCGATGTATCTTTCATGATATCGAGAATTTCTGGGTCTATACACCCTGATGTGGCCATTGTGAGAAGATTGAAATACCTTCTCATCTGAAAATACAACTCGGCTCCAGAAGTCATCGTCACGAGCCAAATGCTCCAAAGCAAATGCTACTCGCGCTTCCTTATGTTGAGGTGTTAATCCAATTTTTCTTTGCGGCGGCATAGTTTTTTACATTACTAACCCTTATACGATTCCGCGCAGTCGAAATTGAACCAGGAAAGTTACTAATTATTCTTGCGTTAACGGCATTCTTGAAAGGGTGATTCAGTAAGACATCAACCAAGGCTTCATCTTGTTCAACAGTTGAAATTCGAGATCTTCCGGACCCTGGCCGACGTTCTATTATTTGAGTTTGTCTCCACTTCTGTATAATGCAGTGAATAGTGCTTTTGGGTATACCTAACATTTCTTGAATGTGCCTGCATGATCTACCGGTCTGCATGAGAGCTATTACTCTAGATTTGTTAAATTCAGATACTGATGGCATGTTCAGTTTTCAGTTAATCTGACGTTACTTTGAAGTATTGAGAAACTAATTTCAATATGCCAGAAATTATGACATTAAAGCCTAAACCACATTTTATTTTTTTAAATGACAGGAAATTTGATGTCCGAAATTTATTTGATGCCATTGTACAAATAACAATATAGCGGCACATAAAAATTTACATGCAAGTAAATTTCACAGGTAACTAGATGTAATTCTTTTTTGGACACTGTCTTGCGTTCATACGCTGCGTTTGTTATTTTACCGCCCGTCAATGACCAAGTTGGGCAAAACCGCCGTCACTGAGTGTCGAAATAAATGTAATAATTAACAATGTACTTGTGTTCTTAATTTGCGTTACTTGCAGTCCTTTACGATGTGTTACATGCACGGCATGATAGTAATACAAGTCCGATAAAAACATAGCACTACTTGAAATGATATTGCGTTGTCGAATTTAATTAATTGACATTTATAATGCCGCAATGTCATAGCATGTAGTGTCAATTACAATGCTATTGTTACGAATTTATTACAAGCAATTGAGTTTTGTTCTCCAAATGTAACATATAACAATGTAATTATGATACACGAGAAACCAACCCTTTTTGGCAATCGGTCCTCAGGTGTCAAAGGGGGGTCTACTTCACAGTAAAGAAATAGTAAGTATACGGTTGGTATTACAGTAAGTAATATCTTTTTTAACCATTCACTTGAAATACATACAAATCGGCTTGATTAATCGAAATAAAAACCATTCGAAGCAATGCACTGTTGGCAACATATTTCCTGTTTCATGAAATTCCGGTGCTCTGGAGGCGGTGGAGTCACTGAAGGCTTTTTGAAATCGTCGGGGTTTTTGGAGCATGTTTCCAGCAAGGCGGTGTCGAGAGGCTTGAAAACGTGATAGTCAGTTGGCGTGAGCTCAGGCGAGTACAGCGGTCGCGGCAGAGTCTCGCAGAGTACTTCGTTTGACCACTATTTGTTTTGGAACTCTGACCAATGTTGAATTCATTTGGAATCTTTTTAGAGATATGTCTGGGTTATTTTTATATAATTTACGATGAATTGAAGGTTGGTCATTCAAGTACTTTTGTGTTAATAGTCTGCTTAGCCGGATTATTCAGAATGAGTGTTTTGTGGCGTTTACATTAATTTGTAATATTGAGTTCTTTTATTATTGAATTTAAGTTAAGACTCGCAAAATTTCAAGTGTCCAATATTTGATTCTTTACAATGCAATTTCTAACAAACGACTTTCCATTTGAGGGAACTTTTTTATCCTTTTTTTAATTGTATTGTAGTGAACTAAATATTGGGCGAATACCCTAACTAGGTTTTTTACAAGGTTTTCCCTAGTTTTCACAGTAAATACTGGGGTATGTAGAAATACGGCCTTGTCACCGCAATAGGTTTTATTTAACGGCATTTGTCATATTAATGTTCATAGCTTGAAAAGGGTTTACGAAACACTATCTTGCAAACAAAGGTGTTGCAATAAACGTTAATATCACTAAAAGTGTTTCATTTGCCGACTTACTCCTCACGATACAAGACAAGTGCAATTATAAACATATCTACAAGTAGCAATTTTTTATTTTTAGTTTCGTAAAAAGTAAAGTTGTGTCATAAGTGAAAGAAAGCTTACGGCAGTTGAAATTGTTTATTAGTGTGCCAGTTGCACGTAAGGAATACTACCGAATAGCGGCTATCGTCTGAAATGTGAGACAGCAATTGTAAAACAAATCTAATTGATTCTTTTACTCCATTTGTAAACAAACACAAATTCCCTTATTCATGTAGACGTTACACGCTACAGGTTAAAATTAATTTTCAGACCCAACTCGATTAATCCTTTAAGGGGAGGTCCTGCTTTAGAAGGCTCAAAAAATCGATTTGTTTTTTATTGCTCAAATCTATGCCTAATATATCTATAATAATGTATAAAAAGTTATAGCGGCTAATTCGCAATGTTTTGAAAGATACAGCACTAAACACAGTGAGGTGTCGAGCAAAAAATATACGAACGCATGAACGCTCGGACAAACGAAACGCCCCCCCCCCCCCCCCCCGCAGTAACATAACACCGAACTATGTACTGAAAAAAGGTCAGTCGGTCGTTCGAAACAATAATATTTTGAGTTCGTAAGAGCTATAGTAGGATTATAACGAGATATTCCGTAAGTAATCGAAAATTAACATTTTTCATGATCGTAAACTTTAGAGCGCGTTTTCTCGAGTTTTCGTTTTTACGATTTTTCTAAACTGGTGGACGTGATTGCGAGAAAACTAGCCATGCAAGCAAAACGAAACAAAACTTTTGTTGGCTTCAGTAGCATTCTATTCTATTTGAACTAAAGAGATTAATGAAAAAAAATTCTAAACAACTTTTTTAGCAAGTTGAAATGATTTTCTCTTCCTGCAAAGAGCACATTTATTTTCAAACCTGAGAAAAATCTTGAATTTCAAAATTTTGGTTTTTTTAGTTCACATAGAAGAAAATATATAAGAATTACCATTTTCTTTGGTTTTTTTTTGTTTCAGACAAAAATTACGGGCTACATCTTTCCCACCGATTGTAAATTGCAATTGAAAGGTGTTGCACAAATGTGCATAAAAATCGGTTCCGTTTAAATATTTTTCTCTCGACATATTTTTTTAAGGCTCAAATATGCAATAAAATGCTCTAAAAAGTTCACTAGATTTGCTCATTTTTTTCTGCCCTAAAAAAATCCCCCAAAAACGATATTTTAAGGCCTCCTAAAGCAGGATCCCCTCTTAAAGTTATATAAGCGAAATTAAAAAACTAATTTGTTTCATCGTCGATAAATATGACGATAACAAGATCTGCACCACTCAATCGAACGACAGAATGTAGGTTGTCCTTTTCCCTCTCGTTCCTGTCTTTGTCGTTCGCCCCGTGTTGAATACTATTCAGAGAATCATATATCACAAATCTATCGGAAAATTTAAATAAATTGCTTAAACCTTATAACGTAACGATCGGACATTCATACACGTTAAGAAAAATATATATGCAAATTTGAAAGAAAAACCTTATACAAAAACTACACATTCATAATTACGTCTCGGATGCGTCTGTTATATCGAACATTTCGAATTTACTATCAACCCCCACGCCTACATATCTCGGTACGATTCGGCTACATCATAATGGGCTCTTTGCAACGGCGGTTGCCGACACCTTGGCGTTACCGTTCCGTTTCTAAATTCTCCGACTGTACCTTCGGTCGCATTTCGGTGTTAAAGTCCGCCGTAAATTTTACATTGAGCGGCCAGTGGCGGATCAAAGCACGGGCGGAAAATTTACAGAGGCGGACCACTTTACCCGAATTGAATCCTGTAAAGAAATTTATTCACTACAAGGAATGGGGAATGTAATAAAAATACGACAACCGGGTTAAATACTACAACAACCAACAATTAACCGTAACCAAACGTCTCGTTCTCAAATAAATCAACAAAATATTTTTTTCAAAATCTGACCGTAACAACAAATATATGAATTAATAAAAATATAATTATGAAAATTTTAACGAATTAAAGAAAATCAATGAAAGCACATGAAATCGAATTTGAAACCTAAACTAAAATTTAAATAAAGTGAAACATAAAAACATATAATAATTGACAACAAAGTTAATGAAAACTACAACTAATACAAATCGACATCGAAATAAAATGTGACTGAATCAATAAAATATATAATATAATAGAGGCAGAAAAGAAAAAAAGGGGAAATAATACAAAAACAAGAAAATGGACCATAAATCTTAAGAAAGCAAATAAACAACGATAATTGACACAAAAATTAATGAAAAACGAAAATGATATAAAACTGAACGACGCTAAGAAATTAAACGAAAGAAATAAACAAACAATGCCTTAGAATGAATTTCGTTAAAGCACCTTCTCGTTAGTTGTTCTTTTGCTTTTATTCTTTTATTTGTTATATATGCTTATTTTTCTTTCTCCTGCGTTAATGTTCAATTCGTTATAATTTACTATAATTTTAATTTATTAATAATAATTTAATTTAGTATTTCTGCAATTTTCTTCTTTTTTACGCATTCTCCTTCGTGGTTATTTTTTCTCCTTTTTACAATTTAATTGATTCTCAGTTTATTATTTTTTACTTTTATTTTTCGTTTTAACTTTAATTTAAATTTATATTTGCTAATTTAATTTCAGAAAAACACAAAATAAAACCAAACAACGCACACAATTAAGATTAAAAAAAAAACAACAAAAATTAAAATATATTGAAGTTAATAAGGTGAAAATGTTTGGCTATTTTTCTTTCGTCTTCGAATGCATTTCGTTAAATCGATAGCACGTTCTCTTGCGTTGTTCTTTCATTTTTATTTATGCTTGTTTTTCTTTGTAACATAATTTTGATTTTTGTATTTTTAAACGGTATAAACGGTTTTCATTTATCATTACTATACCTTGTTTTTAAACTAGGAGGAGTAAATTGAAAAGCCATATTTACACTGCAACTGAAGCTGACGCGAAACTTGTATTGGGTACAATATCTATATATTAAAATATATATATATTATTTACTTTTGGAATTACGAAAAAAGTAATTACGAGCACAAAACTGTTAACTGAAATGCAAACGCTTGGAATAGCTGATATGTCGAAACATAGGCAACTTAGCATAGTGTAAAACATGCTCGGCTTTCGCGCGGGGAATTTAAATCACTCCTCCTAGTTTAAAAACAGAGTATATACATAAGTAAATTGTTTATTTCGTATTTGGATTAGGTGTGTGGGGTTGGGTTCGATTTTGCAGTTCTTCTCGCCTTTATGTATTTGGTAATCAAAATAGCACGTCCTCATGTAATCGCTTCACATATATTTATATTTTTTCTTCTCAAGTGGTACTGATTGATATCTCTATAGCTACTCTATTTATTTATTATTATTTATTTATTTATTCTGTGCGTCTTAGTGGTGTGAAATAATATTTTAATTTGTAATTCAAATTAAGTTAATTGCCATTTCTTTATTACTTTTGGCAATTATTCATCCTTAAATTCATGCCAGCTGTTAAAACTTTCTTAGAGACGTGCATTTTCTCTAGAAATCCAATTCTAAAATATGATTAAAATGAAGTTTATCAATGCAAAATATATGAGATAATAAGAACATATAACTAAATATTTTCATCGGCATTAATAATGAAAACAACCTGTCAGGTCACATTAATTCCTTGCAGAATCTAATAAATAAATCTCAGCCCGTGCATATTTTATTGGGTGTACGAGAATAAAATGGTCAGATACGACACATCATTTTTAATATCGAAAACGAAGCCGTCGAAACATGCAGGAGGCTACAGCTTACAAAATACCAGACGATTATTTCATCCATATGAGGAAAGTGTTGGTGATGTTGGGCATATCGTTCACTGGCAACGAGACCTTATGCTACAGAATATGTTCGACCATATGGGTGATCACACTGGTGATCACGTATGGAATTCTGGAGCTATTGGAAGCGTATCTCAACATGGATAACCAGGACGTGTTGGTGAATATTCTGAGTTATTTTGGAACGGATATAATAGGAAAGTCTTGGTTTTACATTGTTTGAATCATGGATAAAAATCATAGTCAATATTTTATCTGTGACTGGTGGCCGACCAACTTATTAAACATTACAATTAGCTGTGAGTTTGTTGATGAGATAAAACAATTTAAATCAACAAATTTTCGATAAAGCATAAAAAATTGTTCGAAACGCAATATGTTTGAAATTTATGCAACTATTGAAGAGTGCGTTAAACTCATATAGTAGATAGAAATTGGGACTAATATTTCAGGCTTTAATTCTACTGAAAGATTCTGATATTTTCGACTTTGAAAACCTGATTATGTGATTATGTAATAATCAAATTTTTTGTCCATCTTTACAGGTGTAATAAAACTCATAGTCCTGTTGCATTATCGGCTCAGAATAGGAGGGATTCTAAACACTTTACAGAGTGGTGTTTTTGCCCCTGATGTGAAACGTGGTGGAATATTTGAATACGAATTGGTCATCAAATTCATCAAACTATCGACACGGCAGGTAAATTTGAACAGCATTTCATATTGGGTTTAAAATTTATGACAGCTTCTTTGTATAATAATAGAAATGTGATTTTGTACATTGTAGGCCTTTATTTATCAAACGTTGTGCATGATGGTCATTTCGTTGGGAATAATCGGTACCCTAATCAGACGCATACTGTACAGCGACCCAAGCAAATGGGAACTTCCTTTTATGCCCTTCTCATTGGTCGACACAAAAGTTAGTCCGAATTACGAAATTGTATGGTTTTATCAGGGCATGTACAGGATATTATATTGCATGATTGTGACATCCACGGACACCTTAATCGGTGCCGTTTTGGCCCACATGAGTGCCCAATGTCAGCTACTACAGAACGCCATTAGGAGATTGGTGAAAAACGCATATAACGAAGCAATCGAGGTATATAAAAGGAATAAGCATCAAAATAATGTAATTAAGTACTTTGTGGTGCCATTAAATGACTGTATCCTGTTTACGACATGCAGCATAAACTAATTTTCAGAAATGTACGCATTTAAATCTGTTTTATTTTATTATGCTATAAGACTTTGTTTTAAAAATCACAACTTTAGATGAACCGAACAAAAGAAATATTAGGAAGATATAGAAAATGATACTAATAATTTATAACTGAGTTTTTCTAGGAGAGCGACATATTTCTACAAAATATAAATGACCCCAACGACATAGATCCATCACTGGTGCCCTGGCACATCTTGGAAAAACACACGAAGCAGACGATTGAATACCACTTGGCGATATTGGGCGTGGCCGATGAATTCGAAGAAATATTCACCATTCTCATCTTGTGCGAATTTTTGGCTACGTTGTTAATCCTGTGCTTTTGCATGTACCATGCGTCGTTGGTCAGTAAATTGTAGGGATGACGTTTATATTTCTCACGCGTTTCTATTCCAGTTCGATCTGTTCAGCATGCGAGCGGCGCAGGATTTTTCCTACGTCGGCGCTATTTCCGTGCAAATATTCCTGTGCTGCTACTGGGGAAACGAGGTCACTTTGCAGAGCCAAGAAATCGCAGTGGCTTGTTACGACGCCAATTTTGTGGGCGCCGACTTGCGTTTTCAAAAAGCTTTGATTTCGGTCATAAGGCGGTGTCAAACTCCAATAGTATTGACGGCCGCTAAGTTTACTGACTTGTCGTTGAAGACATATGTTTGGGTAGATATATTAAAAGTAACGATTTAAATTTAACAAAAAAAATTAGGTGCTTTTGCTTCTTTTAATGTTTTTATTTTTAATTTCAGATAATAAGAGCTTCTTATTCCTATTACATGGTGTTGCGATCACAACAAGTCAATTGAGGATAATCACGTCGAATATGAGTTAGAAATAAGTTTATTCAGATAGAATTTGTAGTTGAACTGTAATAGTTAGTTCTAAATGTAATAGTGTGCACCGTTTCAAATTTGATAGAAATTTTTATTTCTTTGCGCCAAATCAGTGGTTCTCATAGAAGTTAAGTTGGGGTAAGGATATGCTGGGAGAGTACTTGTGTAATTTGATATATAAAAAAATATTCGCAAACACAAAATTAACAATTTGGAATATGGATTTCGATTAACAATCAAGCAAACAATTTATAAGAAATAAATAATAAAAAATTGTAGATAGTGTTACTTCCATCGATTCTGCGAATTATTAAATTCTTCACTTTTTCGAATAAGTTCAGTGCTCACCACTTTAGTTTTTTTGCGTTTATATTTGCATTTCAATTGGAAAATATATATTTATTTCAATAATTAAAAATTTGCATTTTTATATTATACAAAATTTCAACGTTTTAAGGGGGATCCTGCTTTAGGAGGATTTAAAATATCGTTTTTGGGGGAATTTTTTAGGACAGAAAAAAATGAGCCAGTCTAGTGAACTTTTTAGAGCATTTTATTACATATTTGAGCATTAAAGAAAAAATATTTCGAGAGAAAAATATTTAAACGGAACCGATTTTTATGCTCATTTGTGCAACACCTTTCAATTGCAGTCTACAATCGGTGGGAAAGATGTAGCTCGTAATTTTTGTCTGAAACAAAAAAAAACCAAAGAAAATTGTAATTCTCATATATTTTCTTCTATGTGAACTAAAAAAACCCAAAATTTTGAAATTCAAGATTTTTCTCAGGTTTGAAAATAAATGTGCTCTTTGCAGGAAGAGAAAATCATTTCAACTTGCTAAAAAAGTTGTTTAGAATTTTTTTTTCATTAATGTTTTTAGTTCACATCGAAGAGAATGCTATTAAAGCTAAGAAAAGTTTTGTTTCGTTTTGATTGCTTGTCTAGTTTTCTCGCAATCGCGCCCACCAGTTTAGAAAAATCGTAAAAACGAAAACTCGAGAAAACGCGCTCTAAAGTTTACGATCAGGAAAAATGTTAATTGTCGATTACTTACGGAATATCTCGTTATAATCCTACTATAGCTCTTACGAATTCAAAATATTATTGTTTCGAACGACCGATTGAACTTTTTTCAGTACATAGTTCAGTGTTATGTGACTGCGGGGAGGGGCGCGCGCTTCGTTTGTCCGAGCGTTCGTGCGTTCGTATATTTTTTGCTCGACACCTCACTGTGTTTAGTGCTGTATCTTTCAAAATATTTCGAATTAGCCGCTATAACTTTTTATACATATTGTTAGATATATTAGGCATAGATTTGAGCAATAATAATTTTTTGAGCCTTCTAAAGCAGGATCCCCCCTTAAAGCTTGAATTTTGGACTTTTTTCAATTTTTGCATTATTTCTCAACATTTCAACATTTTTATACTTATGGTCACCCAACCCAACCCTAGCTAATGCATTTTCATTTCAATTACCATTTAATATTCAGCATTTAACCGAAACTCCAAAATTTTGCCAGTGATAATTAATTTATTTTAAATGTAGTTATATTTGTAGAGTGCAACAAAAATGTTGTGAAATGTTGCATTTAACAATGAAGATTACTCCTCTTCTCGTCTTTGCCTCATCATCATGAATTATGATAATGATAATGAGCCCTTCACAATCTGGATAAAATTTCTACACCTTTTTTGATTCCTTCTGATGACAAAGACGAGAGATTTCGACAGGTCCACAAAAAACGGTGGCCACGTTCGTAATGTAGACAGCATACACGGTGACATTGTTGTCCTAGTAAAAATTGATGCCGAACGATAATCTAATAGTAATAGAAAATCTGAATGACGACAACAGTTCGTACTGGTAGCTGGAATGAAACTATACTAGTTGCAAAGTGCAGACATTTTTGTTATAATTATATAATTTTTTTTTCTTTGTAGTAAGTTATTTGGATTTGCATTTGTGATTCAAATTTACACGTTTTAAATCACTTTTGCATATTTATGGTTGGTACGTGCCACATTTAAACAATATTTTTTTTTGTAAAATTTCAATTTTGTTAGGTTCGGCTAATGTGACATTTTCGCCAATTTTGATCTTTTTTGTTTTGCAATTTGACATTTAATTGTGATATTTTTTGTATTGTTTGACAATTTTAGATTTTTGAGATTTTACAACTTGGTTTTCTTTTCTCATTTTGATTCTGGAAATGTATTTGTCAACTTTCTTGATTATTTTGTGATTTTTGAATTAATTTTTTTTTAATATTTTTGTATTATGACATGACAGATAATTTTGCCATTTTCGACAAATATTTAATAAAATAATCTCAATTTTACCATTTTTGCTTTTTGACAAGTGCGTGTCAACAATTGATAGTGCGTATTATTCTATAAACTGGAAGAAAATGGTCGTCGGAAGCGTTGTTCCGTTAAAGAGATCTTAAAGCCAAGCAATTGACGTGAATATTATTTTATGTTAGTTTACATTGACACTAATACGATTAGCAACTTTCAGTGGATTTTCATTTACCATATTCTTGTAATCACTTCATAGGATTCTTGGAATAGTTAATAATTTCTAATTTAATCAATTTAATTAGTCTGTACGTCATATTAAGATATGGTCAGCCTCGTGGCTCATAAAGTCCATTAATTTTTTGTGAAGATTTACTCAATAAGAAGCCAGAGGAGTATAACTCCTGCATCGAAACAATAAATGCACAACATCTAGTTTAATTCGTTCAAAGTGCGACGAGACAATTTTAACGAGAATTGTGTAGGGTATGCACAGGGATTAGTGAAAGGATTAAGCATACACGAATGTTGGCGTTTAGTCTCAAATCTAATGCAATATGCGCTGCTCGGGGAATAATATTTTAGTTGCTTTCAAAATTAATAATTCTTGTCAACCTAGTTGGTAAATAATGTGATTAAAATAAGTTTACCGGTGGTATAAATTATTGAAAATAAATTTCCGCTAAATGTATTAAGATGATGGCAGCTGTTTCGCCCTCTATGGGCTCATCAGAACTTCATGTCACTCTTGTTTGCATGACATGATGCAATTTAAGTACTTGTATGAGTGGTGGGCTGATGAGCTATGGACTGTTATATTAGCTAGAATGCAGACACAAGTCAATTTATAAATCACCTGAAACATATTGAAATACGCCTGCTAGAAAATAACTGTCGTTAAACGTAAAACTATGTCTTCCACAAAATTATTGTACATTCTTCCCTCTTCTATTTATTGCTTTTGCTATTATGTTGTCCGAAGTTTCTGGTGGTCTTCCTCTTTTCGTTCTCACTCCGGCTTCCCACACTTTTTTAACTGGTCTGTTGTCTTTCATGCGATGTGGCCCCACCAACCCAGTTGCTTTTCTTCCATGTATTCTAAAGAGGACTCTGTCTTCAGTTTTTTCCTAATTACTTCATTCCTAATTAGGTACTCTTAGGTACTCATTTCGCTTGCCTGGATTTTACTCTTCAATTTCCTGTTTGCTACTCATGTCTCGCTATCGTAGATTAGGATTGGTCTATATATTGTTCTGTAGACTGTAATTTTTGTTTCCTTGGATACCTCTTTTTTCCTTATAAACGTTTGGTTTATTAAGTGGTATAATCTAGCTGTTTTTTCTATTCTTTCCTTTATATCCTGCTCTTGCTTCCATTGCTTTGAATTACCACCCCAAGGTATGTAAATTCGTCCTCTTGCTCTATATTTTTTCTTCTACTCTAATTTTAATTTTATCTATTTCTTGACCCGTTGCCATCATTTTTGTCTTCTTTGAATTTATTTTCATGCTACACTTCTTCAGCGCTTCATTCCATATATTTATATTGTTTTGTAATCGTTCCTCACGTCCTGCCATAATTACAATATCGTCCGTAAAAGCACATTCGGTTAGTTCTATGTTTTGGAGTCTTCTGTATCCTAGATTTAGTTTTCTTAGCTTCGGACGGCATTCTTTCAGGATTTCATCTATGGAAACTGTGAATAGCACAGGGCTCATAGCACCGCCTTGCCTAAGTCCTTTCTTTGTTTTGAAAAGATCAGACTTCATATTTCTAGTTGCGACATAATTGACATTCTCACAATACAGGCTTTTAATCGCCTCTAGCAATTCCCAGTTCACTCCTCGTTGTTTTAGTATCGTCCATACTCTTCTTCTTTGTACTCTGCCAAACGCCTTCTCCATGTCAATGAATGCGAAGTATGCTTTTGATCTACACACTCCTTCCTCTTCTAAACCCGCTTTGAGCCTCATCTAACGTAGGGTCGATTATCTCCTTTAATCTTTTCTCTGGTATTCTCTCATATGTCTTTACAGCCGTGCTTAACGTGCTTATGTCCCTATAACTACTACAGTTTCTCGTATCTCATTTTTGTTTATTGGTATAATTACCCCAATTTGCCAATCATTCGGTATTTTCTTCTCTTTCCATGCTTTGTTGCATATCTCCCGGAATGTCTTCGTACCAGTTTCTGCCATGTAAAGTAAAATTAAACCAAACCCTAAAAGTGCATTCGAATTTAAATCTAACTCTGACGTTCGGTTTCAGGTTGGTGGCAACAAAACAAATAAAATTTTGCGCGGTTTTGTGAGCATGCTCGTGAACGGAAAACCGGGAGCAATAATTTCGGATTAGCAAATAATCTGTTATGTTGTTCTTCAATCCGAACCAACAGAATGAAGCGTTTCAAAATTCTGTGATGATTAGCTTTACCTCTGTGGAAATTTCTTCGGATGTCTATTTTTGTCAATAACGTCTTTTAGTATTGTATTACATTTGACGAATTTTAAAGCAAAATTTTTAAATGTTTTTCTTCAAATCTCTCAAATTTCAGGCTGTCGATTAATTATTAAAATCGTATATTTTGGATCAGGAATATTGTCTTCTAGATCCTTTTTTGGAAGGAAAGATTTGTTCTATTTTTTTGTTTTGCTGATGAGTATAAGTACTATTATTTGATGGTCGAATTCGTATAATATTTTTCTGATATCAGTGTATTTTGTACTAGTGTTCAATTACTCCTACAGAGTAAATACCGGAGAAATTTCTGTTGATCATAACTTGCAATTTTAAATAGCAACGAAACGTTCTATTTAATGTGGCGAAACAACACGTATTCAAAAAGAAATTAGATTAAGTTTTATTCAATCAGTTCAAAGCTTTTCATAAAACGACGACTGTACCTAAAAATTAATTAACAAATCATAATTAATGCATGCATCAGTGTGATTGTAACGCACCCACATTTAGTTTGTAACCTATACTAGTTAAAATTAGTGGCCGTGGTCGCTCAACTACGATCACTTCGGTTCTTGTAATTTTTTATACTTTTTTCTCTTAAATTTGTCGACGCTACATGTTACCATGTTTTCTGGGTCATCCTTGTTTCCTCTTACGTCCCGCTTTAAATTTTTAAATCCGTTAGTGAAACCAGATAGATTCTAAATTGTATGTCTAATTGTGACGAATTAAACAAGTATGTTGTGAATATAGTTACATCTAATAATTAACATTAGTTATCGAATTATTAAGAAAAATATAAATTAATTTCTTTAGTGAAATATGTAAAGCTAAATGTTCTAATATAAATATGGAGCTAAATGTATGAGACATGAATGAATAACCTACCTTAGATCTCTGTCCAGATACAAATTTACATCTATTATTCTTGTTACTATTTTTCTGACTTGCGCCCCGATAGTACTTTTGCAACATTGTCCAGAGTGTTGGAAAAAAATATGAATGAACAGTTGCTAGTTTATGTACTTAAACGTGGCATTCTCCCTCATAAGAAATCAGGTTCCAGCAAGGGGCATAGCAGGGCTATGAAATCTTATTAACTCTTTATTATGAGGTAGATGGCAGTGTGTGGTGGTTTATGGTGTTATAACTTACTTGGGGCGGGTACAATCTGGATTTCCGCAAGGGTTCATTCTTGGACTAAACGTCCAAGAATGAACTCTATACGACGTGTACGGCATTTTTTAATGGTGCTATAACTACGTGTCAAACTCACTATTATGCCGTTGAGACGCAAGTTTTTTCAAGCCTTTACATAAAAAATTTTTGGCTCTTCGAACATAATATGAATGATGAGTTATGAGTAAATCCGATTCAGCTAGCTAGAACACACTGTCTAAAAATCAATCCTCGTAAGAGGTCTATCATGGGCTAGTTAAAGAGCCAGAGACCCATAGAAGGCATTGTAGTAGAAGTGCGAATTAAGATTTAAATCGCATATTTCTCAAACTATTCGACGTACGTATGGAATTTTGACTATATGCGAATAACGATTTTTCTCGGTCTTACAACCACCTTGTCTTTAACTATTGTGATGTCGTCTATGGCCCATGTATGCATTTTTTGACTGAGTACCTGATGCAGAAGGTTCTGAATTCATGTGTACGATGTGTCCTAAATCTTAAGCGACATGACCATATACCAGATCGTGTAAAGGAAATGGGCTGCTGAATATGAAAATTAGGAGCTCGCTCCATTTGGCTTGTTATATCCATAATATTCGCTTAAATAAAATTTATTTTTATAACTTAATGGTAACCAGGTCCCATGTCCACACTCGTGATTTGAGGTGCACTGACATCTAAGTGCGCCTAACCATACCACTGCGTCATTTCCGGGATCCTTTTCTCACCATAATCGGATTCATTCACAATAAAACATATGCCTCTATCACGGTTCAAGTGTCGACTAAGACCGATCATTTGCACAGAGAAATATGTATTGTCAAACTTGTGCTTAGTTGTATTGATTTTATGTGTAACTCTTTTCTTTATTGTTTTCTTTTTCCTTTTTTCTTTTTTACATATTGTAATGAAGTTAAGTGGAAGAGTGTCTTAGGGCGAACTTCGCGTCAAGTCTAGTTTTCTAATTGTAATTACAATCTGATTGGCACAGCGATAGATTTTATTTAATATAATTTACCATATAGTTGTTTATTAATAAGTATTATTACACAATAGTGTTATTTTTAATAGATGTATGTTTACAAGCATAAGGCGTATTTTACATGGTTTTGCACATGTGTGCAACTGATAAGCATTTGTGTATAATAAATAAGCGCAAACGTACCTTATATAAGTCAGGTACCTGATGGATTTCATATCAATCCAACATTTTTACCTTAGAAGTATAATACTGGACTACAACATATTGTGATTAGATATGTGCATACTGACAGTACCATTTTCAAGATTAAGATAAATACACACCGCAATTATAATAATCCAAAAATTGCTACCGTAAAAATGTATTCATTCTTAGTTATGGATATTTAGTTTGTGTAATACTATTGTAACGAGAATTAAAAATGGGTAGTTTTCAATTATGGTGGTGCATAAATTTCCGGTGGATCGAATGTTTCTGCAGTTGTGTGGCTGTGGTGTAGCAGGTTTGTAGTAACATCCACTGTATATCTCAGGAACGGTAAAAGATCATTAACTCTGATGGAGTACGTGTTTTCATAGTCCATCTCGGTGACGACCCCGTTTAACTCAATCATTTGACAGTTTTCTCTGTTTACAAAATTCATGTTACCAGTGATTCTATAAGTAAAATTTTGGATGAACCCATTGACGTCGCAAGGAACCGGCCAAACAATATTCGCAGATGCGACATAACGAACACCATTTTCGTACTCCAGTTGCGGTGATATTGTCAATTTACCAGGAGCTGCAATCATTTACATTAGATTACGGATCGACTTTTCATTGACTGACTGGCTCAGTTAAATGAAACAATTAAATCACATTGAAAGCGATTCATAAACATCGGACTAAATAATGAAACTGATTTACACAATTAGTTAGTGCAAGCACGTAGTTCCAATTTAAGTCAGATTAATATTTCTACGCAATGCGGAAACAGAGATGCGTGCAAAGCTTACCCGTCTCTAAAGTTTTAATTGTTGCGACAGCGCTTCTCTCTAACCCCAGCGTAAATATTCTGAACAACTCAACCCTATAATTAAAGCTTGGTTGACCATCTGAAAAGTCGTACTGATATATGGAATTGTCGTTGATGTCATAACTTCTGACAGTCTCGTCTTGATCGCAATCCTCAGGAAGAAAATGGAGCGGACCATTGGGAGTAATAACAACTCTATATCCTTGAATGAACTCCATGTCGATATCTTGCTCCCATGATATCATGAAGCCGTTCGCTGTTATCGGGTCGACAACAATATTTGGCGGTGATAATGGTTCTGGAAAATAAATACAATTTTCATTAATGCATATAATTGCGCTAAGGAACACCAGCACATATTGAAAATGTTATTAGAAGAACATTTACACTTATCATTCTGTAACGGCAAGTTCCAAACTAATTTAACATTCGGTTATAATAAAATTAACTGTTTCACGCTGCGTTGGTGTGAAATAAGAAAACGAACTATACCTGCTAAAAATGTTATAGATAAACTGGGCTCAGACAATACTGCATCATCTAAGATCCACTGAGTGCTGTAAGTGTACCTTTCCCTTTCAATAAGATCACTAATGGTAATGGTTCCTGTTTCAGACTCGTCGTCAAATGTACCATAATGTGTAACGGTCGGTGATACCGTAGCGACAAACCCCCGTATTTCACAGACATTTCCCGCGGGACGATCCAGCCTCCAGACTGCGACAGCTCCCGAAGTGTTCGGTTCGGTAAAGACATGCACTGGAGCGTTCACTTAAAATGGAAATGTATCAGAAGTAACATGCCTGACATATCGGAAGGCATATTTCCTAATATTTTGCTCTTAATTAATATTGTGACTATATATGCTTTCTTAATCGCTGCGAAACTTACGAACTGCGCTTCAAACGCGATTAAAATATACCGAAACAACATTCTGAAATAAAGGCCCTACTTACTTTCTGCCCTGATTGTATGGCTGTGCTGTTGTGCTTCCCCTGTTGCCGCTAGAACGATCGGAGTGACTTCAATGTTGTTCCATGTGCACGGGTGTAAATCAAATGCAAAATATTCCACCTCTATGTTAGGGACTTCTTTAACACCCAAAGCATTTTGAAACCGAACGACATAAGTGACGGCACATGTTAAAGTGTTGTACGGCTGCTTCCATTCGAAACGATCTTTGTTGAACTGTAAATCTCGCACAGGTCCGACATCTGTTTTGACAAAAATAATTAATAAGTCCCTGTCGGTGCTGCATAAAGTTTATGGAAAGAAATTCTGGGCATAACTGCCGAAAAATAGTTTAAATACGATAGGGTTTAAGTGATTGAATAATTGCAAACAAGCTCGCGTTGGAGCAAAGGAAAACATCAGAACCCACTGAGCAGCAAGAACAATACGGCCCACTGACGCGAAGCCAGATCAGAAACCAAGCATGAAGATCGATTAGGAACGAAATCACACAACATAAAGATGGACCAGTAACTTCGAACGTCAGTTTTTCTTGGTCACATCGACCGAGACGAGCAACCTGAAGATGGCAATTGCGGCATTGCCGAAACATCAGAACAACCCTTACAGGGACAATTCTACAACGTGGTCCATTATTCATTAAAATTTACATGAAAGATGGACGAATCTTACACCTCAATGGTGTAGTGAACATTAATTAAAACATGTCAATGAAGACTAACTGGTGGATCGCTAGACAATATTGTTTCTGGGTTATTACCCTCCGTCAGTAGCGATTACCAAGAACCTATACCTTTACATGTAGTAGCCATCAAAACTTCTTGGCCCGAGCCAATCACTCCTAACGAACCACTGACAACAGAACACTGACAGGACGATACCTTGTCTAACACTTTGCGTAGACTAAACAAGACGACTGCCAAATATCCAGTGTAAAAGGATTGCTGCAATTAAGTTCAAAAATAATTCAAATTGTTTTAATTAATGTATTACACCATTGAGGTGTAAGATTCGTCCATCTTTCATGTAAATTTTACATTTTTCTGTCATATTTGACAAGACACATTTTCAATTCAAAAGGTACTAACACCGGTTCCAGAACGTTGTCGATGTAACGACGTGCGTTTAATGTGCCTGGAATGAATGTAAGGGGTGACCTTCGTGCAGCACATATTGCCACCACAAACCATAAGCGCAGGTGTTAAGGCTGTGTGTCATCTTTGAACGAACTCCAAATTCTGTCTCCACTCGATGTCGCCGTACCCTTCTACGACCATCATTCACCCACAAATAAAACCTTGATTCATCACTGAAGACGATGTCATTTCATCGATGAACCGACCCTTGCCGTTCTTGACACCATGCAAGTCTCGCTGCTTTATGGGGAGGTGACAATGAAAGCCGAAAGTAAGGACGGTATGAATGAAGCCCAAAGGAAGAAATTCTTCTGTAAACACTTGCCATCGACAAGTGTCGGTTCAAAGCTCCAATCCACAGCAATCGACCTCTGGTGGCCATCCGCCTAAGGAGTCGGTCTTCACGTGCGTTGCTTCTTCGGGCGGGTCTTCCAACAGAACGGCACCTCTTCTTCGGAGCATAAAGACCATATCCGAGCAACTGTAGTGTGGTCCCGATTCAGCCTTTCCCAATCTCGCGGAATGAGAGACCCGCCTCTTTCATACCGATAATTCGGCCCCTATCAAAGTCATTGATATGGGCAAAATTTCGACGACGTCGCACTGGCGGCATTACAAGGCGTCTACCTGACAGTTTGACAATAAAAGAAACTGACATTTTGTGGGTAGAAATTCATGCAAGTGCTAGGAAGAAAATATTGGAAGTTGGATATAACAATGGTACAGGAAACATAACAGTTGAGTTTTTTCGGCTGAAACTTTCATAGTTTCTTAGTTGATAATAAAGCATTTTTACCGACGTTTCAAAATTGTAGTCTAATTCTCAATGGGTGGTGTATTTCATATGAGAGTGAGTGTACATGTAAGCGTTACAAAAGGTCATATGCACAAAACGTGGGCAATATAAACGACTTTTTAAATTCCCTTAATTCCTTTGCTGGGTATAAATGTATTTTTTGTTTGCTTGTTCTCACTTGGCAATGATCCTCAAAAGTCGAAAATTAAGTCGACATTGTGAATTGATATATATTCATTAGTAATATACGTATACAGGGTGTTATAAAAAGTGTCAAAAACTTCGAGGACTGAGAGTATGGTCCAAAATATGCCGAAAAGTCTCAATGAACATGGGTCCGCAAATGGACGGTTTCGGAGATAGGAATTTTTTTATTTGCACAATACGCATGGTTGGTCCGACGAAAATTCCCCTGTTATTATGGAATCCATTCATCAGCTACGTTTTTAATTGAACATTTGGATGGGTATTTTGAGAGACAGGTTACTAGGCCCGGTTGTTTTACCAAATCGATTGAGAGCCGCTGCTTATCTGAACTTGCTGCAGAAGATACTGGGCTCGAGCACGATGGTGCTCCGGCGCATTTTTTGATTCGATTATTTACACGGAATTTTTGGACGAAGATGCGTAGGAAGCGGCGGACCTGTATCATAGCCTGCAAGATAGCCCGATTTAAAACCCCTTGATTTCTTTTTTAGGATTGTTCGAAGGTCCATGCAACGGAGATGTCGGGCCTTGAAGTGGAAGGAGGGCACTTTGAACATCTCATTTGACATGTGCCTTTATTAATTGTTCATAAATTACGTTTCTTTATACATAATAAAAAAGTGGCGTAAACTCAAAATGTTTCGTATCTCAAAACCATCCATTTTTACTTTTCGAATACATCACCCTCTTGTTTAATTGTATAGTTTTACATATTTATTGACATTTTCCATGAATAAAATATCGCTCAAAATTGAAAAATCGTCGTCCCAATTGCCTTGCAAACCAAAAGCGAAATTTATAAAGAAAATGTTATCTATCAAGAAGTACAATTTAAAGCGAGTACATTTATATTACCCTTAAAATAGCTCAGTTGACATAATAACGAGTGTTTTTTAAAATTTGGCGTCAAAGCTGGCCGTGAATATTTAACTGCGAATGAACCAACATTATTAATTTGACATCTTAATCTATGTCTAACCGGTCTAACCTCACTTTTAATTGTCAAAAGTTGTTACGTAAGTGACGTTTGAGTGTATGTACAAAATTGTAGTTCGTTCACAGTTAAACATTCATGGCCAACTTCGGCGCCAAATTTTAAAAAACACCCGTTATATCGAATTGCAATATTGATAATGATTTATTTCGGGGATAGGAGACGATCTTATGGAACAACCTGCACTAAATATAACAAAGGAAATGTTATGTGTCAAACAGTGAAATTTACAAAGTGTGTTACGCTCAAAATGGTTCAGTTGACATGACAAAACGAATTGCAGTTTTGATAATGATGAATTTCATAGATAGGAGACGATAATATGTAGCAGCCTGCACGCTATTCAATGGTTTACATTGAAATCGGACCTAACAATACCCTTTTTAGTTTGTAAATCTATTACAGCCATACCGTACCAGAGAAATTAGATTACAATCTACTTACCTTCCGGAGTTACCATTTCTTCACTTTCTTCCAATGCTCCACGTCTATCTAGAACGACCGGAGTTACAGTAATTCTGTTTCTGCATGGCAGTAAGTTAACCGCAAAATATGTCTCGTGGATGCTATTTTCATTGATCCCTGCCTGATTTTCCAAAACCACGTCATAAGTGACGCTGCATGTCCCCGTATCGATCGGTGGATTCCATTCGAACCGTCCATTGTTAAATAATAAATCTTGCACGGGACCCAAATCTGTTATTGTGATAACAATCAATAGGTAACACATAATACGATAAAAGTACAATTGCTAATATACTTTAATTTTCTTGTGGGTCGAATATGCCCAGTCCCTAGACTAACATACATAGGCATTTAAATGGTACACTTATTGTATAATACTATTCAGTAACAGTTTCATCTATGAATATTCAAATAGTGTTGAATCACTGGAAAATACTTCCAGGCATGTTATGTTCATTTGTAATTTTTTTCTCATTCAAATATACACACACAAATATATATATATATACAAGGTGGCGCAAAAATCATCACCCTGTCGGAAGATGCTATCATTTTTGCAAATGGCGGTAATTGTCATTCTGCTTTGGCATTTGTGAAGTAAACGGATACAAAATACACGTCAATAAGACATGAATCGCGATACCGCTCAAGAACGAGGAATAATTGTTTTTTTGATTTTTTTACGTAATAATTCGTTAGTGATATTGACGCAGATGTAGATTTCCCGGTCGTTCGACACCAACTGGGAAAAACACTACGTTGTTTAGCTGCTCACCTAGAAGAGTATGGGACAATACGAGATGCAGTCAGGTCTGGGCGACTCCGGAGCAGCCGTTCTGCTGAGTATATCGCGGCCGTAGCTGAAGATTTCGCAGAGAACCCCGGAGACGTACCACGCAATTGGGCATCAATAGGCGGTCTTTACAAGAAATTTTTGTGAAAGACTTGAAAATGTTCCCTTACAAAGTGCATCAGCTGCTAGCCGTTGATCGCCAAGCGCGTGTAACCTACGCTCAAGCCATCCTGAATCTCAACCACGAGAACGACAACTTTTCATCGAAAATCATCATGAGCGACGAGGCCCATTTCCATGCCTGTGTATACGTGAATAAGCAGAATTATCGCTTATGGGGCACCGAATATCCACGTATAAGACACGAAGAGCCATTACACCCGCTCAAAGTTATGGTATTGTGTCGTGTTTACGCTGGAGGCGTGATCGGGCCTTATTTTTTCGAAAACTCCGCGGGCCAAACGACTACTGTGAACGGCGAGCGCTACAGAGTTATGCTCAACGATCTTCTTTTACCTCAACTGGACGAATTGGGATTGGAGAACATGTCGTTCCAACAGGATGGAGCAACGGCGCATACTGCACGACCCACAACCGAAATTCTGAAGGTCGCCTCATCTCTCGTGGTGATTTGCACTGGCCGGTAAGGTCGCCCGACTTAACCGTTCTAGACTTCTTTTTGTGGGGTTTCTTGAAGTCACGAGTCTATGTTAACAAGTCTCAGGCGCTTGAAGCGCTCAAACAGAATATCCATCAGGAATGCGGGAACCTATCGCCGGAAGTTCTGTCAAGAGTGATGGAAAATGTCACAAATCGGGCCCGTCAGATCATCAATTCAGGCGGCGGCCATTTGCACGATATCACTTTTTCTACTTAATAAACACAAATTTAGACATCAAATAAACACAATCCAAAAGTAACGCTAAAGTTTTTCATATTAAAAAAAATTACAGTCAAAAAATATCGGGTGACAAGTTTTGCGCCACCTTGTATATATTGTAATAGTAATTTAAAGTTGATAGAATAGTTTATTTGTAACTCGTAATTTTATAAGTGATCGATTGGATGTTAGCTGTCAAGTGGGGAGCCAATTGATATGTTCCTTTTGAATGGGATATAATGTTAATGTTTCAAAGGGGGAGCATATAATTTAACTTTTCGGACTTCTTAAAACTGCATGCAAGTTCTCGTGGGTTATTATTATAAAATGGTGGCAATTGAAATGTCTCAGAACAACATAAATAATAACTCATCGCCTTAACACCTGCACAATTTTATTTAACACAACGGAGAATGGATGAAACGCTACGATGCGCCCTGTGAGGTAAACCTACAAATCCTATGGTGTTAGAAACTGGCATGCAACATTTAAATAATTTAAACAATTTACGAGACTATACACGCGAATCCCTCTAGTGATGGATCGATCTATATTGATTAGCTACTAAATATCGTGTTAGGGTAAATGTTATACAATTATATAAGTGTACGTATTATGGTTCGGAGGTGTACTTAATCTAGAACGGTACTTGTTATTCGATGATAGATGACACTATTTCATTTACTGCGTAATTTTTTGTTGAACATATCCTCTACGCATGTGATTTTTCTGTGGCGTTTCAGGCAATCTGGGGTCCTCGGATCGGGACAGGTATTCTCGGGCTTTCTTAGCCTCTGGTACGGCTTGTAGGTCCTTTCCGGATATCGGCGTGGAAATTAATTTGTCGTCGTTGTAGGTATGCATAATGACGTTATCAATATAAATAATTGTTTAAAATGAACTTGTTAGCACTTTTTAGCGACGGAAACGGTTTATATCGCGCACTAAACTGCAGCAGGTCTGCCTTCCTTGAGCCAAGGACGCCTACTCCATTGTCGGTGAAAAATAATTCCATAGCATACCGAATTGTTTAAAAATCTGCCTTGATATATCAATTTTAAGCGGGATTAGCTTACTTATATTTATGTTCGATGGCAATGTAAAATGAACTACTTGGATTCGTCTATATCCTTTTTAACTTAGTTTACGAACATCGACGAGGTAAATTGTACGGTTATTATTTTAAATAATGTAATTAAACAACTTAATGAGTACGTTACTAACATTTATGCATGTAAGAGGATATAAGACGAGTATTTCACTACGTTTATGTCTGAGACATTCCGGATATGTGTGATTAGTGTCGAATAGGTGTCCGTTAAATGCGGAAAGTTGCCTTTCTTTGCCGATTCTTCTTTACCAATATATTATTTATGTAGTATAAATGTTTACAACATTACAATATATATATATATATATATATATATATATATATATATATATCCATATAAATATATATTGATTCGTAGATTCTCGCGGATAAAATCTGTTTTTCAGAATAGATTGCACTATTGGCTTGCGCATTTAAATGTCAAAATGGCCCAGCTAACATGACAAAGTGAATCCCAATTTTGAAAATTATTGATTTTAGAGATATGAGACGATCTCATTGAGCAGCATGCTCGCTATTCTATGGTTTACATTCAAATCGGTTCCTAATAAACACTTTTCAGTTTGTAAAGCTATTAAAGCCACACCGTACCAGAAAAATTAGGTTATAATCTACTTACCCTCTGGAGTTACCGTTTCTTCACTTTCTTCCAATGGTCCACGTCTATCTAGAACGACCGGAGTTACTGTAATTCTGTTTCTGCATGGCAGTAAGTTAACCGCAAAATATGTCTCGTGGATGCTATTTTCATCGATGCCTGCCTGATTTTCCAAAACCACGTCATAAGTGACGGTGCATGTTCCCGTATCGATCGGTGGATTCCATTCGAACCGTCCATTGTTAAATATTATATCTCTCACGGGACCCAAATCTGTTATTGCGATAACAATCAGTAGGTGTCACATAATACGATAAAAGTGCAATATTAATGTGTCCAAATATACGTCATATTTAACAAAGTAATTGTGTTGTTAATGTGCGTTTAATTATCGAATATCACAAAGTCTCGGCTTACAACATCAATTATTTTCTACAATTAAGTTCAAAAATTCTAATTGAAAATGTGTCCCTTTTATATGTTGACATTGCACATTTCACGTTTGACGTTCTTGTTTAGTCACAGCAATGTGTTAGACAGTGTTTCGTCTTGTCAGTGGTTCGTTAGAAGTGTTGATGGCCACTACATGTGAAGATATTTCAACAACAAAGGTTCTTGGTAATCGCTACTGACGAAGGGTAATAACACAGAAACAATATTGTCTAGCGATCCACCAGTTAGTCTTCATAGACCTGTTTTAATTAATGATCACAACACCTATAAGGTGTAAGATTCGGGTACATCTTTCATGTAAATTTTACATTTTTCTGTCATATTTGACAAGTCTATATTATTGAAGAGTTTATTAGGAAATTTAAGACGTGCATAGTTTTCATTAATTTAAGTAAAGTGGTATAAGTATTTTAACGACTTTTTTTACTATTCAAATACACGCTACACGATTGCGTGTTTAATTTTCTGGTTTTATACATTTATTGATATTTTCCATGAATATAATGTTGTTCAAAATTGAAAAATCGTTGTCACAATTGTCTTGCAAACGAAAAGCAAACTTTTATAAAGAAAATGTTATCTACCAGTAGTACAATTTAAAGCGCGTGCATTTATATTACGCTGAGTTGTACATGATGTTGATCGAATTGATTTTGATAATGATTCATTTTGGAGATAGGGAGATAGAACAGCATGTACTCTATTCAATGGTTTACATTCAATCGGTTACCAATCTTTTACCACTTGTAAATCTATTATAGCCACACCGTACCAACGAAATTTGTTTATAATCTTCTTACCCTCCGGAGTTATCGTCTTCACACTTTCTAGCGATGGTCCACGAGTCTCTAGAACGACCGGAGTTACTGTAATTTTGTTTCTACATGGCAGTAGGTTAACCTCAAAATATGTCTGGTGGATATTATCTTCATAGATTTCTGCCTGATTTTCCCAAACTACGTCATAAGTGACGGTGCATGTCTCCGTGCCGATTGGTGGATCCCACTCGAACCTTCCTCCGTCGTATAGTAAATTTTCAACTGGATCTGTTTTAATGAAAATAATTGTTAACTATAGCAACACAAACACAATACTCGGGTGTGTCGAATTTAATGGCAAACATTCGCATGGCACATGGTATTGTACATTTTACTAAATTACTAAAATACGTCAAAGGATTGAAGTAAATAATTTTTCTGCACTTCAATATCTTCAGAGAACCATTATTATGCCATTATTATTGAATGCGAATTTATGTTGTTAGCGTAATTAATTTACACACAATATGGATTTATGGTTAATTAGTTTACACTATCTTTATTTCAAAAATACAACATTCACGATATTATTTCTACGGTTTATCAATAATAATACCTTTGCAACGTCGGAAAGCAGCAACAATTTTTTACAAATTATGTTATGAAAAAGGTTTTGTTTTTACTTAGTTTACTGTGGCCTATCAATTAATGTTCATTTATATTTTTAAGATGTCAATTTTAAATAAAACGCCGCCAGCCATTTCTGTTGAGTTGTTTAACGAGTTTCGTAAGCATGAGTTTGACGTTTTACCAAATTTCTGGATTAAATTTTTATTCCTCCATTTATTCCTCCACCCACAGCACAATGTTTAATTTCGAATAATTTATAGCAAATTTGTTCGTTACGATTATCGAATACGTTTCTCCATTCTCATTGGTCAACGCAATCACGCAAAATGGAATACTTACACATATAGTTTCCTGTAGATATAAAACAAACAATTCCTGTTTTTTATTTTGCAATAATAAAATTACATTCAATATGCAGCATACATATATAAGCTTTCCACTAAATCCAAGCCAACCCGACCTAACCAAACCTGACCCAACCAAAATCTCACTATAAAATTTCAACAAATCCAAACCAGCAAATGCTATTGTCGTGTTGTGTGCGAATTTGCTCGTTTAGATAGAAATTGCGTCTCTTTGTCGTTTTTTACTTACTTATACTTTATGTATAAGTAAGTATAGGAATCATGAAAAATTTCGACCTCGAGATTTTAACGGATATACGCGTTTTGAGGTCCCCTGAATCGTTTCTGACTATTTTCGGAATGACGTCTGTGTGTCTGTGTATCTGTGTGTGTGTCTGTGCGCGCTCTAGCGTCCAAACGATTATAGCTAGAGCTCTGAAACTTTAAATTTAACATTTGTATGTAGCAAGGAGGAAAACGTCCTATTTTTAACACAATCACTCAACCGGAAGTCTGATGGTTTACTCTTATCACCTTTTTCCAAATCTCGAAAACGGTACGGAAAAAAAATATTCTTACATAAATTATAGATATATCAATATCAATATTTTAAACAACTTTCACTTGAAAAGTTTTTTCGAAAAACGTAGTATAACTAAGTATAAGTAAATTTCGTGCGGACCACCGCGGATTTTTTTTTCTTGCGGCGTTCATAATAATTAGAGTAGGTTTTAATTTTGTTGAAATGTTCGGTAGTCTACTGTGGAAATTAATGGTATGTTTAAAATGTATATCTTTAGTTTTGTTTTCAATACTTAAATTTGTAGAGCTCTCAGGGATTCCCGGACCTTTTGCCCATGATTAAAATAGTAGCATGATTAAGGCGATTTTTATTTAGGATAAAAACAGTAATTTAGATGCCGCCAAGCTCCGCTCTCTAACTAAATTAGAGAATCATTTGATTGCAATTGATTCATTTGTATCTGTTGTCTGCAATTGTCAAGTAATGATAAAATGATAATTTTATAAATTTCTTCAAGTTAGAAACATTCGAGCAAACCGAAAAATGTATGAAATTCCTAAATAACATAGTCGGGTACATCTGGAAAATATTGAGTCCATATGCAGAAGAAAGATCAGAGCATGCAGAGGGCAAAGGAATATTACCTAAGCTATGGCGTTAAAATCACTATTTTAACCCATCTCGAGTCAATGTTGAAATTTTAATGATAATAGTAAATATGAATAATTTTTTGACCAAGATACATGTTTAGCATCGGCATCTAATGGTGAATTTGATATAATAAAGTATATATATATATATATATATATATATATATATATGCTTCTTGGTTCTCGGCTTGTAAACCGCGTTGTAGAAATGTTCCCCGAAGGGTCGCTTCGACGTTTCGGCAGAGTCCCATCTGCCATCTTCAGGAAGCTCTTCTAGGTCTCGCTGACTTAGAAGAACTGTCAGCGAGACCTAGAAGAGCTTCCTGAAGATGGCAGATGGGACTCTGCCGAAACGTCGAAGCGACCCTTCGGGGAACATTTCTACAACGCGGTTTACAACCCGAGAACCAAGAAGCACAGATTTCAGCCGCGAGAACTTACGCACCAACATATATATAATGAAAAAGGTTGTTAACGCGGGAACCAAGATATATAAAAGGAAGACTTTATTGGACAAAGCCCGCATGGAAACACGCAACCGCCGACACGTGTTTCTAACTTATTAGTCGTCATCAGGATCTTTTAATTTGGCTATACCGTCCTGATGACGACTAATAAGTTAGAAACACGTGTCGGCGGTTGCGTGTTTCCATGCGGGATTTGCCCAATAAAATCTTCCTTATATATATATATATATATATATATATATATATATATATATATAAAGGGAAATGATATAAACGGCTCAAAACCCGCAAGGAAGCACGCAGCCGCCGACACGTGTTTCAGACTCATTAGTCTTCATCAGGGCGGCACAGCCAAAAGGAAGATGGTCACAATTTGGAGATCTAATACAAACGGAGTCAAACGTAAGCGACCGACCACCACATTGTGGCTCCAGTCAATTTACCCAGCTAATTGTGGGCGAAAACCAACCTGGCCACGCGGGAGGACATAGCCGCTATTATTATATATCCACGGCACGGTTGCTCATGTAAGCGGCTATGTTCTTCCGCGTGGCCAGGTTGGTTTTCGCCCACAATTAGCTGGGTAAATTGACTGGAGCCAGAATGTAGTGGTCCGTCACTTACGTTTGACTCCGTTTGTATTAGATCTCCAAATTGTGACCATCTTCCTTATGGCTACGCCGCGCTGATGGAGACAAATGAGTCTGAAACACGTGTCGGCGGCTGCGTGCTTCCTTGCGGGCTTTGAGCCCTTTATATCATTTCCCTTAATTTATTATCCTCGCGTTATACACTTTTCTTTTGTTTATTATATATATATATATATATATATATATATATATATATATATATATATATATATATATATATTAGGGCGGGTTAATTTTTTTTTTGATGAAGCGTATAGCAAAATCGTAATATATAGGTGATTCTGAGAAATTTTGCTCAAGAGACCATAGCTCTAACTTGGATTTGGAGCCCCCCAAAATTTCAAAATATATATTTTTCCATATATACATAGAATAATTTAATTAAATTCGTCATAAAATCGGATAGCATTATAGTAGATTTCTCAATCTGGGCTTGTTTGAAAGGTATTTTTATCACCTTTCAGAATCTGTATTGATACCAATATTTTTTTTTATTTTTAGTAGAGATATTAGGAATTTTTTGTCGAAAAATAGCCTAAAATTAAGTTCAGATAATTTCCAAAAACTTTTATTACGATCAATTTTTTTGTAGGAAAATCGATTTGAAAAAATCAACATTTTCAAGGTTTCAACAAGAAAACACTATTTTTACATTTTTTATTCAATTTATTTTTAAATATTATTCTCGACCTACAATTTAATGTTTTAACGTGGTAATATTATTTTTTAAGGTCCTTTTTACTTTCCATTCGAGGTGTTTTCTTACGACTTTCTAATGTCACTGCCATAACTCCTTCACGATTCTTTTCTATAACTCGTTTTGAAACACTCGTTAATAATTGTACATGTCTTTCTGTTCCTTGTATGTGCATTGGAATTTGTGGATCAGCCAGTGGTGGTTCAACGAAATCTAAGTATTCTACCAAGTGATCATATGGAATCTGTCGAGTAAATGCTGGTTCAAATAATATATCGTCGTTATTCATGTCAACCATATTGACATAATCGGTAGCATTGAAATTTAAGATATATTTTTTGTAAACTCTGAGTTTAGTTGGATCGTACAATTGTTCTCGATAGTGTAAAATCTTTTTGATAGCTCTATCCCGTATTGCTTTTCGATCATCAAATAACATTGTTAATAAGATATTTTCTGGATGTGCGTAATATGAGTTGTTTTGAATTACACCATCTACAATATTACGAAAGTTTGGTTGTAAGTATCGTGTCCAACGTATAAATTTTAATAAGTTGTGCACTGCCGTACACAACAGAGTTATAAAACTTCACATTGAAGTACATTGGCACATAAACTGTAATAATATAAACTGCTAAAGTTTTTAAATTGGTCGATGGTGTATTAGTTGTTACATATAATCGTAGTAATCTACTTGCTTTGGTTAACCAACGAGAATGTGCAATTGGTCCTGGTTTAATGTTAGCTAAATCAACTGGAACAATACCATTCGAAATTGCTTTAGCTATTTGATATAAATATTTAACATCTGTTGATAGTTCGAGCTCATGTTCATGATCCATCATTGCAGGCATATTCTCCAGTGGTATTGGATCAAAATCAGCTACTACCTGAAAAATGAAATGTTTAGATCAATTAAAATGAAATTATTTTATTTTAACTTTATCCCAATCGAAAAAGTAAAATAATGACAATAAATAATGATGATATTAAATAAAATAAAGTGTTACATACCTGCAATTTCTCACATTCTTGAATAGCTTTGAATAACTTTCCACTTGCTGCTCGTGGTCCACTGGTGACTGTTTTGTCCAATGCTTCATATAAATGACGAAATGGCAGTTCATTGAAATGAAGCAGACATATAAACCAGTGAATTGGTCTATTTAACTGTTTTTCAAATAATCGTAAAACACCATTTTCTGTTCCAGTATTTGTTGGCTCACCATCACTGCATATGCCAATTAATTGATCAACTGTTAATGTTTTATTGTTGAAAAATTCATTCAGTTTTCTGTGTTTGGTTTTTGCATCTTCTTGACTACCCAAATTTACATATCCAAGTAACTCATTATAGGGCTCTTTCAGAACAACTAAATGCGGTTCTTTTACCATAGTGGTATGAAATTTGTCATTAACTTTCTCTGTAGTTAATGAGTCATTTTTTCTACCATCGAAAGAGAATGCAGTTATGGAAGAATTTGTATGTCGTGTACGGAGCACTGCATCTCTAGATTTAACTTTTTCTCTAGCCACTTTTGATTTATCCATAATAACAAGATTACCATGAACATCTCTAAAATTTATATCTTCGAATAAAGCTGTTGCTAAACATGAAGCGACTCTATCTGAAACACCGAATCTATCACACATCATAGCAAAATTTAAGGCATCGTATCTTTGAGTATAATGACCTCGTCTCATTTGAACAGTTGCTTCTGGAACTTCTGTTGTTGCTTCATTTTCATCTTCATCCATGTGTAATTCAGGTGGTTCGTAACTTGGATCATCGGTACCAGTTGTAAGTGTTGGTATTGTTGTAGCTACTTCTTCAACGTCTTGAATATTCAAGGTATATTCAGGTATTGTGAATTTTCTAACATTATGCTGGTCCATCATAAATTCTTTTAGATGTTCTGGAATCAATCCACACGAGCATTCTGTTGTTTTTAATTTGCAATTACATTTGCCAATATAAAATAATTCGTTTATTGAATCAACAAATGCTTTAAATTCATCTCTTTTGTTTCTATGTTGTACATGTTTCTGGTATTTATCAAGCAAACCAGTTAATTTTTTTAAAACACTCTTTCTATTAATGATTTCAATATTTAATTTACACCAAATTTGGATCAATTTATCTGTTACGTGAGGAGTAAAATTTTTATACGAGAACATTTTGTTTTCAAATTTAGCACGATCACTTAAAAAAAAATAATATTTTAAAATGTCACATTTAGTAGGCAAACTAAGATCATTTAAATCACTTGATAAACCAAAAACAACAATATCTTGATGAGGCATGTTAGTCAATCTAGAGTCAAAACTTGTTGATGTTGTTGCTTCCATTTGCGAAGACACCGCAGACGATGTTGATGGTTCTTGATTATCCATAATAACTTTGATATTATCACTGCACTCTTTGACTAAATCTAAAATTATAGTTAAAAAATTAAAAAATTAAACACTTGGTTAAAGTTTCAAAGAGTGTATTAAACTGTGGGTAATTTGCAAACGGGGTTCTATATATACTAATTCAACACGTGTGCGCTTAAGGGATAATAGCCGCATAAATGACCGGGGAAATTCCGAATTCTGTGTGGTCGTTCGTGATGTTCTTGCCGTGTTTTTCCGCTTTTTTGATTTCTAGCGTTTCTAAAAAATTCAACCGTTTGCCTTTGGTAGTTGTATGCAATGTTTTAAATTTATTTAGATCCGGGAAATGGTTCTTTGTTATGCAGTGTTCATCTAAGCCAGTTGTTCTTGCGTTGTTTAGAATAGATTTTTATGTTCGTTCAGGCGCTTTTTGAAGTTGCGTCCGGTTTGACCTATATATAGAGCGTCACAGTCCTTACAATTAATTTCGTATACTCCGCTTTTTTATGTTTGGTCTAGTTTCTCTTTATTGTTTACCAATTTAGTTCCCAAGTTCTTTTTATTTACACTAATAGGTGTTAGGTTGCTGTGACGTAACCTATTGGAGATTTTGTCACTAAACTTAAGAACATAATTGATAAAGCAATAATTGCGCTGGACATCCTCCACCGGTGCGTACAATTGTTTGGTTAATAGCTTCTGACGTTTTTTCCTTATCAACCGATCGATGACGCTGTCATGGTAATTATTGTTTCTTACAATGGCTTTCAGGATCTCAACTTCTTTATTCAACTTCTGTAGTTGGCAGTCGATAGGGGCAATACTAGAAGCCTGTGTATCCATGACCGAAAGGCACTCATTTTTATATTGAATTGACAAGAATTGGCATTTGTTATGGGGTCTGAGAAAGTACGTTTTCTGAATATGTCGAAGGTCAGGTGTTGTTCTTTTTTCCCAATTTGAAGGTCTAGGTAATTGCTTCTACGAGCAAGTACAATTCACCGTAGAGACAGAAAACAACGAAGATGGCACGATCAATTATCTAGACCTGCATAACAAAGAACCATTTCCCGGATCTAAATAAATTTAAAACATTGCATACAACTACCAAAGGCAAACGGTTGAATTTGTTAGAAACGCTAGAAATCAAAAAAGCGGAAAAACACGGCAAGAACATCACGAACGACCACACAGAATTCGGAATTTCCCCGGTCATTTATGCGGCTATTATCCCTTAAGCGCACACGTGTTGAATTAGTATATATAGAACCCCGTTTGCAAATTCCCCACAGTAATTACCCCAATATCTATAATTTATGTAAGAATATGTTTTCCAGTAACGTGTACCGTTTTCGAGATATGGAAAAAGGTGATAAGAGTAAACCATCACTTCCGGTTAAGAGATTGCGTTCAAAATAGGACGTTTTCCTCCTTGCTACATACAAATGTTAAGTTTAAAGTTGAAGAGCTCTAGCTATAATCGTTTGGACGCTAGAGCGCGCACAGACACACAGTACCACACAGACACACACACAGACGTCATTCCGAAAATAGTCAGAAACGATTCAGGGGACCTCAAAACGTGTATATCCGTTGAAATCTCGAGTTCGAAATTTTTCATGATTCCTATACTTATACATAATGTATAAGAAAGTAAATATTGGTATTGTGATAACCGAGTTTTTATTTAAGTATTTTGGCAAACCGCGTGCGTATTGCACGATGAACGATTAAGGAAGAAGGAAAAGCAAGCTTGGCAACGTTTAGTGGTGGTAAACGTCATTATTTTGTAACGTCATTATTCAGTGTTACAAAGTTGTTCAATTGAACAATGCTGCCATTGACGACTTATTCTACAGGTATCAATACAGATTCTGAAAGGTGATAAAAATACCTTTCAAACAAGCCCAAATTGAGAAATCTACTATAATTCTATCCGATTTTATGACGAATTTAATTAAAAATTGTTCTATGTATATATGGAAAAATTTCTATTTTGAAATTTTGGGGGGCTCCAAATCCGACTTAGAGCTATGGTCTCTTGAGCAAAATTTCTCAGAATCACCTATAGATTACATTTTTGCTATACGCTTCATAAAAAAAAATCGGTCCATACAATTTGACCCGCCCTAATATATATATATATATATATATATATATATATATATATATATATATATACACGAAAGATGGTCTAATCTTACACCTCAATGGTGTAGTGAACATTAATTAAAACAGGTCCATGAAGACTAACTGGTGGATCGCTGTGTATATAATAGCCCTACATACTACAACACACAAAAATGTAGGGCTATTATATACACAATTAAAATCTAAAACACCCAGTGTATTACAATCTAATTTAATCTACAAGATACAATGTAATGACTGTAGTTCATCGTATGTGGGACAAACCAAACAGTACTTAAAGAGACGAATCCAAAATCATAAACAGGATTGCAACAATGTTATGACCAGAGACAAGAAGTCAGAAATCACTGCATTATGCTCACATGTGTGGAAACACCACCACACATTTGATTTCTCGAACCCAGTAATTTTAGATACTGAAAATAACTTACATAAGCGACTAATCCTCGAATCTTTGTATATCGCCATGACCCCCAACACTTGCAATATAAAGAGTGAAAATAATTTAACTTCAGCAATTTATAAGAATGTCTTAAATATTACTTAGGTAGTTGACCTTCCGTTTCGATCGCTTAATGAATTTATTTAGATTGAAGAAATAATATCGTTTTTTACCCTGTGAACTGTTTTTTTCCTAAGGTTTTGCGTACGTTGCATTTTACTCTGCATTTGACTTGCGTCGAGTTCGCATCGAATTTTAAATTGTTTATATGTGTATTTACGTGAAGTGTTTAAGGAGCAATCTTTACATTTATTTATGTTTGATTGTGTATTTTAGTCAATTTTCATGCGCGTATTAAATTAATATTACATTAGGTGAGTCATTCATTAACGTTAATATTGTTGTATTACCATATGTGTTATTCATTTTAGTCTGAAGATGTCTTTTATACTAAAGACGAAACGTTACTGATGTAATTATTGTTTAATTGATTTACCTGTCCAAATTTTCCCGAAGAATTATCTTTTCTCAACGTATACCAGTGGACAAGAAATAACAATTATATATATATATATATATAAATATTTGTTGTAGTTTATTTAGGAAGAAATTGCATGAGAGACATTAGATCTTGAAAGTCAGTCGATCAGTCGAGCAGTCGAGCAGAGGAGGACCAACGGATAATATGAGTAAGTGGAATCCATCGAACAGTTAAAAACAATCAAGAAATATTAAATCGATTGGGGCCAATACGACGACATATCGTGTGGTCGTGTTCATTAGCATAAGTGTACTAATTCGATAATTCGATTAGTCATGCCAAATACGCCGATGTATGGCGTGGTCGAAGAATTTATAATAATAAAATTATAAAATTTATTTTATCGGGCCAATACACCATTATGTGGTTCCATAATCTCCGTATTAAATAAAGTTGTTGGATTCAAATGAATATTTTGGGTCCATATTTTCAATAAATATGTTTTGGTAAATCACTCCATAAAATATCACTTACTATTCTGCCCAACTACGAATTCTTTCGTAGCTTCATTTTGAATGCCCTGTGCATTCCTTACTGTAACCGTAAGTTCGTTCGTACTGCAAATTCTTTTTTCCAACGAGACTCCATTGATAACTGCTCCATGGTTGACCGGCACACCGTCTATAGTGTGTACAAGCAAGTACCTCATGTTTGAGCAAGTAGTTTCATAGGTCCATGATGCAACCACATCTTCGCCGCTAGTATCGACCGAAAGTACAATATTCTCAATAACTGAAACAAAAAATAGTATAGTTTCAACAAGCTGTATATGGGACTATCTCAATCATAACATACTACAAGAATCACTTGTTCGAATAGCAGTGACGAATATCACTAGCACACAAAGAAATTCCTTCATTTCATTTATGAGATAAGTACTTTTTATAGAGACACTGACCCTTCCCTGGCTGCCCAGAGCTGCATAATACACTAAACAAATTGCAAAAGCCAGATAAAATTCCTAATCTATAACAATGTCCATTTTATCTTATTTTGCTAATCCTATACTCAATAAACGACATAACTCTACCGAGGTTTATCCTTGAGCAGCAATTATTTACAGCTTCATTGTAAATTGTTGTATATAAATAATTAAACTTAAATTGTTATTTATAGGTTTAACTACTCATAACCGCAATTAATGTCGTTCGTATTAATTCAAGGAATTAAAACACAACATAATTATTACTTCAAAATTTCAAATGCACAAGGATATGAGTCAATTTTCTAAGAAGTGTGCGCCGTTATTGAATCTTTGATGATAAAGTTTATTTGTGAGATAATCTATTGCGCAAAAGTATAAAATTGTTATTTGATCGTAGCAGGCTTATCAGTTTCCGATTTTGTGTGTTTGTCGTAAAATCCCAGGTAAACGTTCCTTTGAACGTGAAGTACAGCCATTGTTGTACTATATAATGGATTTTAAGTAAGGGAAAAAGTTCCGTACTCAAAAGATCCTTGGATTTAGAAAATCTACCTGAGGATGATAAATGTGACTTTGCCGAAACGTTGGATAAACAAATACGCGGTTCATTATCCGAGAAATTTTAGAAGCAGATTTTACCCGCGAGAATCTACGAACCAACACACACACACACACACACACACACACAGATATATATATATATATATATATATATATATATATATATATATATTAATGAAAAAAGGTTTTTTCTGCGGGAACAAAGATATATGAAGGGAAAATTCTTGGGCATATATATATATATATATATATTGAAAATATGTCATCTCAAAAATGAGAGAAAAACTATCAATCGATCGTTTTTGTACCCATGTGAAAGAAGGTGTACGATTTAAAAAATGAATGTAATATTAAATAGATCTTGTAATGAACCCCCGATAGAAACAAAACAGAGTAAAGAACAATAATTAATCAATTAAGCAGTAATTGCAATGCTTCTTCATCAAATACTAAGCTCTCGTCGTGAGGAGGTATAATTACACTCCTCATGAAAGGGCCTGACGTATAGTAAATATGGAAGACATCTTGGTTGGTAGCAATGATGTAATCTATATCGACTATAGTTTTTCGTCGAGATTCTTGTGCCTTTTCAATGGCAGGTAGCACCAACTGATCTTACAACAATATATCATGCTGACGTTTTATATGCATATTTGTCAATTTGCCAATACTAGAAGCATAGTAACTGCAGAAATGCCTCGCAGTATTTCCTTCATTGTAATTCCACAAACATGTCAAATCTTTTTTTATTGTAGTCGCACACCAAGTGACAAATTATATGAAATATGAAGTACCAACTGCTCCGATTCTGATTACTGAGGGTGGATTATTCGTAAATATCTTGGTATACTTTACGATTACACAGGTAAACACGAATTTTGATTATGATAAGAGGAAATGAAATTTCGATAGATTCATCGATTGGTAGACGAAAAAAATATATGTTCTGAAAAAGTTTGCTTTTGTATCCAGGAGAACGGTTGATCAATATCTTAGAACATTCATAGTTTAAATTTTTATTTATTGTTAAATCGAAACACATATTTATATATACATTTTTATCAACCTTTGCTATCATATCAAATTACAAAATAGTGGAATAGTTAAAAGTGATTACTTTTTCTTTGGTGTTTATAAGCACTTTCTCTCACTAAACCTATCCCCCTTCATAGTGTCGTTGTATTGGCCTTGATACCGATGTTCAAAGTCCATGATATCTTGATGAAAACGTTCTCCTTGTTCTTCTGAGTACTCCCCCATGTTATTTTCGAATTCATTTATATGAGCATGAAACATATTGCTATGAATTAACCATTTACTTGTATTTATAAGGAAATAACTCATAACTATATAAATTTTGTTGTCAGAGCTATCTTTTTTTTCAGGTTTGGTCAGGTTTTGTTCAACAAGTTGCAAATAAAATTAGTTGATAAAATTTTTTATTAATTTTCTTTATTTGCTTAACAACTCGCAAATAAAATTTATTGATACAGTTTGTTATTATTTTCATTATTTGCTCAAGAAGTCGCAAATAACATTTATTGGTACAACTTTTTATATTTGCTTAATAAGTGCAAATAAAATTCATTAACACAATTTGTTACGATTTGTTTATGATATTTGCTAAACAAAACGCAAAGATTATTAATTGAAAATACTTTCTACACACATTATGAAATAACATAATTCATTTAAATTTATATTATTGCCAAACAAGTTGCAAAATATTCCATTCACAGCTTATCTAACCATTGGCTGCCCTTAATTCAGGCACCATCAATAAAATATTAGTAAAATTTAAATATTCTTACCAAACCTTCTGGTCTTCTCTCCTGGGCGCTCACTGCTGGTTGTTCATCTTAGGACCAGTCACAGGCTCATCTCCCTTGTAATTGCATGTGCGCCTGGCTTTATAGGTCTGCCCCTATTATTTCTCCCCACACTTGTCTATATGCCTGCTGCTCTTCGCTTACCAGGTGATCATCTCCCTGCTACGTCTATCCTTTCTTGTCACCGATTTAAAAATAAAATTCCTTTTAATTAAACAAAAATATTTCCCCTTTTTATTAACAAAACAAAATTGAACAATTTCTTTATCTTTATCTTTATCTTTATATAATTTCTTTATTAAAACATCCCTTCTCTGGACGTTTCATACTTTCCCTTTTCTGTTTCAACATCTACCACCGGAATCCCCAACCCCAGCGGTGTCGGCTTCAATTTCACCATTTCCTATTTCTTCATTGGGAATAATCCCTCACGGTAATTTTATTGGAATCGTACACATTATTTTTCGTTCATTATTTCGTGTTGAATATCCCTTTCTGGTGTTGGTGGATCTTTGTATCAGAATCTTCCACAAACAGGTCCAGGTATTTCCTCTGTATCCATTTTTCTTCTATAGCTGACGACAGCTTTAGTTGAAGTTCTTTCCTTTGTCCTTCCATCCAATTGTATGGGCATAAAGTTTCTTATTTACTTATATATATATTGAAAGTGTGTCAAGTATGACAGAAAAATGTAAAATTTACATGAAAGATGGTTTAATCTTACACATCAATGGTGTAGCGAACATTAATTAAAACATGTCCATGAAGACTAACTGGTGGATCGCTGGATAATATTGTGTCTGGGTTATTAATAAATAAGAAAATAAACGCAATGAAATTGATTATGAACCATATCACAATGAATTTGTTAAATCGTTGGGTTTATTGTAATTTATTTTAAGGTATCGAGGTGCAGATTGGCTGTCTATCGTGGTTGAGCAAAATTACCGTATATGTGCGGGCCGTATTCGAATTATTGCTAGTCAGTTTTCAAGGTTGTTTCTGCAACTTTATGCTTGAGATTTTTATACTGTTTTGTCCGATCCAACCAACCTCGACGAAGTAACATCGACGATGCAAGCTATCAATAAGTGATCAATAATTGCGATCTGCTAGGCATAATTAACTAACCACTCGTATATAAAATCATTTAATGAGACAGTTAAAAATAAACTTCTTATCTATGGTTGCTTTCCGCCTTTCTTTCTACGTCTGATTTCGTCTCGGATTTCAATCGTCAATCAGAAACATCGGAATTAATCTTTTATTGAGATCAAAAAACATTTATTGGAATTCTAGTATCAATATAAACGGATAAAAAGTGTAACGTTGGCTAAGGAAGGAATAGAGAATGCAAATATGCATAGCCTTCTACACTGAGGAATAAACAATTATGGGACGATGTGGCCAGCAATGAAGTGTTGGTAATAGTTTTGAGGCGAAAGAACTGAAAATGTTGATGTTATTTTAAATAATATTGTTTGTCATTTGCGATACTAATTAATGGACTTGTTCACAATTTCGAAATAGACACAGGAAAAATAAACAAAGTAGAAGATTATCTAGATTTAAGTGCAAGCGCGAAACTTTTTTTGCGACAAATATAAGGAAATATGCAAATCATCTAATATTTTGCGACAACTCGTTTTCTTCCCAAAAACTTTCCGTTGAACTGAATTTTGAGGAAAAAGAAAAAAGGATTGGAAATATTTCTATAAGAGAAATTCAAAGGCTTCCATTGACGTATAATATGATGTAATGATTGTCAAATGTTGGCTACTTTATCGCAAAGACTGCGAATCTTTCGGAATAGCAACGAGGCGTCAAATGGATCTTTTGAAATTTCGCACCCATATAGCAGAATCCTTATGTATAGAAGGAAAAGGTCGTTCTAGTATTAGTCATACTAAGAGCACGACTTTTATAATTGTCATCTCTTTAAGAATTATATGAGAAGAAGAAGATAAATGGCTACTCTTCCTTATAAAAATATAAGTTTACATGGATTACAGTATTAGTATTAGTATTAGTATTAGCTAATTAAAAAAAATAGGTTGTGAAGCGCAAATAAATATATTTTGTGACAAATGTAAAGTAAATGTATGCCACATTATCTCAATACATTCGCTTATTTTCCATGAAGTGGTCTATAAATGTCAATGGATGCGAAGTATTTGCAAATTTGGACAGTACATACTTCGTCGGTCCAAACCTTGTAACCCTCAAAATACTCCGAACTACGACCTATAGACCGATATTGGGTACCGGTTAAAGGAATACGACGAAAAGATGGGAAACGTGTGTATGATTCGTTTCCAGAAAACGTTTAATACATGAATAATATATGTGTTTGTGAATATCTAGCTTTTCTATTGGGACAAGACCTACAAAAAGATCAAAATTTCAAATTAAAGTAGGAACTATTTATTCGTATTATTTCATTAATGGAACGGTAGTTTAAATTTAAATTTAGTTTAAAATATGTTGAAACGATTAAACCATATTATACTACAATTTATTACACTAGATCTGTTTGGCACACTGATTTTATATGCACGTAGAGCTGTTTTGACTAAATATACTAAATGTGAGTTTCTTCGCTACAAAATTACATTACAGGCCTATTATTATTTTTTTATTTTATTATATCGTACTAGAGCTGGAGTATACATGGTTGTATGCATACACATATAAGCACATGATGTATGTACAATTACAAATAGAGATAATGTCCCTGTAATAAAACATGCGAATAGTTCGAACTATCCCCTTTAAAGAACAGACACCGGGCGACCTATCATAAAATGCAAATACGCAACTACACCAACTGAGATTGTATTAAAAATAACAATTTAGATATTCGCATAAACGTAAATATATATTAGTTTGCATTTAAAAATATTTATTATTTCCGAAAGTATTTCATCAATTATGCAAATACAAATATTTCGATGCTATATTGATTTACAACAAATCTTTACGGAATGAAATATATGAAATCTTATACATTTTTGTAGACATTAATTTCATCGTTTTTTGAAGAGTAATAACAGTAGTGCAATGAATTAAATAAATGCAATTAAGAACGATGCAAGGCTTACACAGCAAGTAATTTAACGTGATATTGACCAATCGCCGAACTAAGTATGTGCCCATACTAATTTCAATTTTGCGGTTCTTCAGCATACAACGACCCGAATCAAATTGTTATATAAGTTTGCATTTAAAAATATTTCCTTTAAGCATTATTTTTTTCTAATAGAATAATTTAATTAGTTTGTTCAAATGAGACATAAACTTTTCAGTATTATATAACATTTAAAGTGAGACAGTGATAGTGATTTTTAGAATACTGTAAGGGAAAAGATGTACATTAAATGCACTCATTGCGAGAAAACCACAAATGTTATTAAAAGATTAGGACATTGAACTTAAAATTCTTGGAAATGATATTAAACATACCGACATAAAAAGTGTGAGTATTTTATGTCAATAAACTATTTATGTCAAAATATTAGTCTACAAAGTATATAGTGTACTCACAACTTGTTTTAATTGCTTTCACCCCATTTTATTTCAATTACTCGTTTTCTTTCAAACACAATAAATTATCTTATTGTTATTGGTATTGGCGCGTATACATTTTCGGACCAATAGTGGATGGTTTGATGAAAAAAAAATCATTCGGCTTGTTTTTAAAATGGAAAATATTCCACATTATAAAACTGACGCAAGATTGTGATTTAAAACATTTTTGTTTACTGCTGGAAACTTTTTCATTTATACGTATTTCGCTGGACAGGAGAAAATCGCCGTAGATAATATGCCCACATTTTTTAAATAAATATCTTGAAATATTGGCCACAACCTTTTTTGTTATTATTTTTAATTTGCTTCTGGTTAGTGCACAAATAATAAATATTTATTACTGAGTAAAAATTCTACACTGCAAAACAGTGTTGTGTTACCCTGCAGTGAACGAATATGTAGTTATTTACTTGACAATGATTGTTTTATGCCGCTCTAATATGCAAATGTTACAAAGATTAATGATGTACAGGTAAAACAAGTTCGTCGTTGGGTGAAACGGGAGCAAAACGTAGGTGATCGGCCTTTGGAAAGTATCAGAATTGGTGAGCTCCGCATAACGACACCACTCGAAGATGGTGTCATTGTGAGGGCGGTTGAGAATAGCAAATTCATTACAAGTGTCAGAGTAAGAGAGGAATTAAATTTGAATTACTCCACTATGACAGTAAGGAAACGCCTGCGTGAAAGTGGGTACCACGCCAGACAGCCTGCCCGGAAAATTGAACTGTCCAAGGCACTTGCTGCAGCTACGGTTCGCTTTGCGAAGCGAATATCGACATGGATTGGCAGTGTGCGATTTTTACGGACGAAAAAACTTTTTCATCTTCGCAAGATGATCCTGTAGTGTTATGGCGAAAGAACAACACCCGATATATTCGGGAACTTGTAAGGGTCCACATGCAACAAGCGGTCGCATAACGGCCGGATTTTGGGGGTGGATGTCAGCTGCCGGCCCTGGTGAATTAATACCTGTTTCGCCCCACGCTTCCGTTCGCAGCGGTACTCGAAGATATTATAATCTCTTCAGAATTATCTACCCAGAAGATGAAATGGAGGTGCCCACTTTTGTACAGGACAGCTGAATGTGGTCGGCAATGGTGAGGTCTTGGGAGGATGTGCCTGGATTCGGTGTCAGGGAAAGAACAATACAGTAGATGATAAATCATGTTAACACGGTATGGGAGAGGCTCCGAGGCACAACGTTTTGCAGCAACACCGTTCAATCAATGAGAAATCGCCTAACCGAATGCATTGGAAGCAATGGATATTACACAAAATATTAATTTATGTTATGTTACTTTAGTTTTTCGACCGAGATCTATATTTAAGTTTCCTGTTTTGTATATGTTGCCGATAATATTATTCTTTGAGAAAAATATATGTCACGGTTTAATAAAAAGATTGCATTTTTAGGTGGTACTTCTTGCAGCAGCGCTCGATTCCAGATCACGCAATGGCGTTCTAAATAAATGTTCTATATCTCAGGCGCTTAATGTTGCATTTAGTTGCTTTTTGTCGCTCTATCCGAACACAAGAGTAGATTTTCTACGTGTCTACTTTTGAGATATATTTCAGATTACTGATACATCTTTTGAAATCTAGTCAAACATTTCTAATTAAAGATATCCGTTGGACAAAGTTTCATTCTTATGAATTAAATATTGGACGAATACTGTAAAGTTCCTGTCATTGCATAAGTTGCAATAATTTTACTATTCATAATTAGTCGCGAAGTGAACAATATGTAAACTATGTAACATTTTATTCAATTTGTGTACTTCCGTACAGTTTGTTATAAGTGTATATTGTATTACAACTAAGAATAACTGAATAAAATAATTAAATTTACTTGCGATATATGAAATTAGAATAAATAAATAATTCAAAGAAATATTTAAAATATACGAAAAATATACATATTTCTATAATGAAAATGATAATGATATCAGAAGAAGAAGAAGAAGAAGGTAATTGTTGGAAGAAGTACTTTTTAACAAAAACTGATTCTATGTGACTCTCAACAGATTGATAACAGTTCAAATTCTCTCAAATTCTTATTTCATAACAAAGTAACTGGCTTTTATATTTTGATCTAGGTACGTTTGTACAATGATCAACCCGGATTTCCTACCGTCGTTATTGTGAAGAATATACTTTATCTAAGAAACATTGTGGTTTTACGACAAGAAAAAACTATATTCAGTATCTGTGTTATATACGAATGCAAAATGCATGTAGCAATTGAAGCAAGTAAAGTAAAGTAATTCAATCAGAAAAACTAATATTAGGAGTACAAGATATATTTTAAATACAAACTAATATGCAATTTACGTTCATATGTTCTACTTTGATGTGAATCAGTGTATGCTTAAGAACAGCAATATTTTAAGCTATAGCTAATTAGTACGGTGATTGAAATGCTTTTATCATTCTTCACAAAAGGACAAATGAAATTAATGGTTAGAAAAGTGTGCGAGACATATATTTCCATGGTGTGTAAATTTACTTAATATCTGAAAGGTTTCACGGAATTATCATATGTAATTATATTTGTATTTGCGTAATAGATGAAATGATTTCAAAAATAATAAATAAATCGAAGCAAACATTTTTAATACAAACTAACACAAATTTATGGTTTTTCACTAAGCGAAAATCTAAATCGTATTGTTAAACGCAACCTGGGTGGCTGCGACTGTAATACATATTTGCATTTTATGACCGGTACTTGGTTTATAAAGAAGATAGTTCGAACTCTTCCCTTGTTTTAGTACAGAGACATTATCTCTGTGTATGATAGTACGTGTAGCTTCAACTAAATAGTGTGTCCTGTTATAAATTGTAAGTGTGACTCTGATTTACAAGATGTTCCCAAATTAAATGCAAATGCAGGTGTAGGAGACTGCATATGAGCGGAATACAACAACGAACCCTACTGTGCATATCCTAGCAACTACGTTAATATGATTTAAGACGTTCCTAGTAGATAGAGGCATTAGTTGTGCATTTTATTTGTGATATTTGTATCCGGATTACTGTTTTCGATTGCAGGCTGGAAATAAATATGATTCCTTCCAAATAAGTACAAATTCGGAGAGTTTAAGGTGACTTCGGTGCTGTGCGGACGTGTTTGGACGAGTCTCCGAAATAATTAACATTCTGTTTGACAAAACAATGAACTAAAGTGCAGAACTGTAAATTTTGTGACCTGGTGCATACTGTGCAAAAAAAGTCCTAAGTTTTGCATGGTTCGAGTGTTATATAAATTGTCCTTAAATATCAAGTAACAAATTGGAAACTGCCAGAGTTGTAGCAGCAGTGATATAGCACATATTCCGGAATAATAAATTACTAGTGTGCATTTTAGGTTTAAATAAAATGTCACGAAAAAGGATATTTGCATTAAAAGTTACGGACCTAAAAACCGAACTTCATAAAAGAGGCCAGTCGAAAAACGGCAACAAAATCGAGCTCGTAAAAAGATTACGAGGCGTAGCGGAATCCAGTTTTTTAAACTCGTCGGATGAAGATATATTAAATATTTCTAATACTAACACCGTTATAAATAGTTCCAGTATCAATAAACGTGGGTCAAAATCATACTTCGGTCTTTTAAGTAAGATTCATCATTTGGAGAAGAAAATGAAATTCCTTGAAACATCATTAACAAAATTAAAAATATCATTGAAAAAACGTAGTTCATCTAGAGAAACTATGAAAGTAGTGAACCGAACTCACACAGATGAAAAATTAATAGCCACTTCAAATAACCCGATGACTCCCCGGAAAGAGCAGTGCATAATAAATAAGCAGAATATGCATAGCACCAACGCTACCCAGAATAAAATGGGACAGAGGAATATATTAATATTGGCTGATAGCCATGGTAGAAATTCTTCGAATATTTTCAAAAGTTTTTAAAGAGCGATACATACATTGTACAGTGTGTATTTAAGCCGAATGCCACATTTGAAAATGTAGTATGTGATGTTGATAGCCTTACTAAGGGATTTACTAAAAATGATTTTGTCATAATATTAGCGGGCTCAAATGATGTCATTAAGGGAAGCACGCTGAATGATTGTGTTATAAAGAACACCATGGAATCGCTTCGCCATACTAATGCTATGTTCATCTCAGTGCCATTTTGGAAGGGCAGAAATGTTCTGAATAAACTAATATACTCTTTCAATAATAACCTGTATCAAGTAATAAGAGACAGTGCAAATAATAGACAATGGAATGCGACGTCATTTTGTGATATTAATTATTTCGTTAGTCAGGCGGACATAACGAGTAGTTCTGGGTTGCATCTCACGAGCGCTGGAAAAACAAAAGTATTCAGGTACATTGCTGAATACATAGAATCATTTTATATCTACCGCGAAATCACAACCACAGCACCAGCTGCCCCATATGGGAAAGGTTCAAGGGAGTACAGTAAATATAAGATGGATAACCTTATACAAATACGGACATCAGAAGAAGAACGTGAATCGTTGACAATAGATGATCTAGGAGGAAAAACTAAGGAAAACATCAACGATATGCTTCCGGATAACATTGACGACAGAACACCCGCCCCAAATGGACAACAGGGTTCACCGGGAACAAAGTGTTTTTAAGAATCAACGACGATGTATCTGGTAATAGCGTAGTAGCGTTAAATTTAACTCACCTTAATGTACAAAGTATTGCCAATAAGCTGGATCTGCTTGATTTGTTTCTCTCTGAAAATCACCCAGATATTTTCTGTGTAACTGAACATTGGCTCAAGAAAAATGAATTGCCTGTTTTCAAAAATTATCAATTTTTTAGCATATTTCATCGATGTATTAATAAAGGTGGCGGTGTTGCAATTCTTGCAAAGACATCTATTAATGTATGTAATTTGGAAATTGACCTGACTTGTGTGGAGTGTGATTTTGAGTATTGCGTTTCTGAATGTATTATTTCAAATGTAAAGTTCATCATCTGTACCGTATATCGATCACCGTCGGGTTGCATGGACACGTTCATAAGGAAATTGGATAAAATGTTACATATACTATCCAAACACAAAAAGTATACAATTATTGTTGCAGGTGACTTTAATTTTGACTTTGCCGATAACAGTAGAAACACGGTTATTTGTCTGGACACTATGGCATCATTCAATTTTTTTCCGGTAATTAATCACTTTACTCGTGTGACTTCGACCAGTAAGAAAATACTCGACAATATATTCATAAACCAGTGCCTTATTAATTAACCCTTAATTAACCCTAAATTCTGTCACTAATCCATCACCTATATCGTCGGACAGATATGTTAGATATTTTAATACACCGAACAAAGCGATATTTCTGGATCTCCTTCGTGTCACTGACTGGGATCCGGTCTACGAATCCCACACGATTAGTAATCAATATACTATATTTTCTAACTTCTTCTTTGACTGTTTGAATACGGCATTCCCATTAAAAAAATTTAAACTCAACTATGACAAGGATAAAAATTGGGTAAACGATGAAATAAAGTTAAACTCAATGAATCTTGTAAAACTACATCGTAAATATAAATCTACAAATTTATCACATGACAAAGATAACTACATTAAATTCAGACAATATCACAGAAGTATTATTTTGCGAAGTAAAATGGCATTTTATAATAATAAAATTAATAAATCGACAAATAAGATACGTGCGGCGTGGAGCGTAATCAAGGAAAATTCGCGGGTTGAAAAGTTTAACAGAATATGCCTGGTTCAGGGACTTGCCTGCATTGAGGATCAACAAGTTGTTGCTGATTTGTTCAGCAAACTTTTTGGAAAAGTTGTAAGTAACGGATCACCACTATATAATCATAATAATTCTAGAGCACCCACGGTGAATCACTCTCTCTACCTAACTCCAGTAACCGATACTGAAGTTTTTAATATAATGATGAGGTTAGCAAATAAAAATTCTGCTGGAATCGACGACGTGCCTTGCTCCATTTTAAAGATAGTAGCTGATATCCTCGCACCAGTCATTTGTTTCCTGATTAATCGGTCTTTCCAGTCTGGTTATTTTCCGTCTGAACTAAAAGTAGCTAGAGTCAAACCTGTACTAAAAAAGGGGAGCCGTACGGAGGCATCAAATTATCGACCCATATCCATTCTACCGGCGGTGTCAAAAATCTTTGAAAAGTGTATGCACGATAGATTATTGAACTATTTTATTAAATATAACCCATTGCCTGCTACCCAATTTGGTTTTGTGCCAGGAAGATCAACCAATATGGCAATATTCGAATTTTTAAAGGTTATCTACGATAGCCTCGACAGTTCTAAAGTAGCGATAGGTTTATTCTTCGACAATAGCAAGGCGTTTGATACCGTAGGGCATAGTAAGTTGTTACAAAAATTATTCAATTATGGTATCCGTGGACCAGCCAATGCATGGATTGAATCATATCTGACAGGTAGATCACAGGTAGTGTGTGTTGAATCTTTTAAATCCCAGTACGTCCCTATACTTTGCGGCGTTCCCCAGGGGTCTATTTTGGGGCCGCTTCTATATATAATGTGCGTAGCCGACATGCCTTTGCATATTAGTGAGAGGCTTGTTTCTCAATTTGCTGATGACACTTCTGTCGCCTTATCTGCTACATGTCTGCCGGTACTTGTTCACCATGTAGTGGACTGTACAACTGAGATGTCTACTTATTGCAATAGAAACAACTTATCTCTCAACACTAATAAAACAAACTTTTTGCAATTTTGCAACATGCATCAAACAGGCTCAATCTATAAAATTCTTAGGGCTCTTATTGGATGAGAACCTTAAATGGAAAACTCATATTAATGAATTGTGTAACAAGCTATGTTCACTGAATTTTTTGATTTTTAGACTTCGATCGTTTATTAATATAAATAATTTGAGATTATTTTATTTTGGTAATGTTGAATCGCATCTCAGATACGGCATAATGTTCTGGGGTCCATCAACTCACACACTGAGAGTATTCATGCTACAAAAAAAGATATTGCGCACTTTACTTAACGCTGACCGCCTGTCCCATTGCAAACCTCTCTTTCAGCGTAATAAAATTCTTACTTTAACGTCTCTGCTTATACTAGAGTGCGCTCTCTATGTCAAGAAAAATCCAAATTCGTTTTTAAGAAATAGTGATATTCAGAAACGCTACGAAACACGCAATGCACAGGACTTTAATTATCCTCGGCATAATCTTACACTATTCGAAAAATCGCCAATGTATAGTTGTATTAGGATCTATAATCACCTTCCTTTGGAACTGAAGAGTATGCAAAATGTCAATAAGTTCAAAATCGAGCTAAAATCTTGGCTCATTACGAGATGTTTTTACTCGTTGTCGGAATATTTTAGAGTTTAATGTGTATATGTATATGTGTATAATTTTCTTTGACTTGTATTAATGTTTATACATGTTTCTCTTTGTAATTTGACTTGTTCCACATCATCTCTGATGATAATACGGAACAGATAAATAAATAAATAAAAAATAAATAAATAAAATTCCTATAGGACACATGGCTCATACTTACCAATAGATGGATATATATTCGTATGTTTTTTCTAGTTATTCCCGTTTCGATTATTTTAAATCGTCAGAATTCTATGAAGATCGCTAAAATTTCTTTTTATGAATTGAAACATAATTGCTGTTTAACGTATTGGAGGTCACAACATTACATTAGGTACAAGTATATTTTAAAATTATTTACATTTAAAATTCTACTACTAAATTAAAATTTTTACGTTTTGAGAAACCAAAAAAAAAAAAACAACTCACCTACCATGTTATTTTGATAATCACTGATCGCCAAAAAAGCAGAGCACACAGAAGGGACGATCGTACGAACTTGAAATTTTTGTGACAATTTGAGATTGAGTAAGTCAAGGAATGATAATTTCTAGAAAATCCGTATTTAAGAACAATGTTAAAAAATTAATAATGCGGGGTATCTCATCCAAAATAAATCCATTCATTAAGCGCCGGGGCACACTTAAAATTAAATGATGAATTTGTGCTTGCAGTGTGTCATCCCAAGCTCTTTGAATTTGAACTCGAAGTTCAGCCAAAGTGTCTATAGGCGCTGGAAAATCTTCGACTCTTTTGCCGATCATGTCCCATACATGTTCAATCGGCGATAAATCTGGGGACCTTGCACGCCATGGTAGTAAAATGACATTATTGTCATTAAAAACACTCTGCGTTACTCTCGCCATGTGTGGCCTAGCGTTGTCTTGCTGAAAAACACTGTTGCGATGTCTTTGAAAGTATGGCAACAAAACTGGCTCCAAACCTTCGTTCATGTAGCGGGCCGCATTCAACGTCCTTGAATGAAGACTAGTGTTGACCGGCTTCCAAATTGTACCTCACCCCAAACCATAACACTCGGTGTTAAACCAGAACGGCGGCTAAGTGCTAATTGCATATTTACATTTTGTCCTCTTGGTCTTCTGACACGTAATCGTCCATCAGATTACCATAGGCAAAACCGAGATTCATCACTGAACATGATTTGATGCCATTTATCGACCCAATGCTCCCAATGCTCAGCCTACACCACTGGAGCCTGGCAGCCCTGGGGTTAAAGGGAGCCGAATATGACGCTAAGACATACGAACGAATTCTGCCATAAATTGTTCGCATAGACACCTTTCTTTGCAAAACAGCCCCCAGTAGCCTCCATCGACCAAGTTGTCTCAAACGCGTTAATTGTGGCCAATCGCCGAAGACGCCTTACTTTACGTTCATTCGTAATTTGTGGCCGACCACAACCCCTCCTACGTATTTCTGAGCCTTCGCTGGACCAAGTTCTCCATGCTCGAATGGTTGTAGAGTCTCTTCGACCCAATCTTCTGGCCATTTCGCGAAAGGGTAATACGGCTTCATGCACTCCCACAATTAGACCCCTTTCAAAAGGAGTTAATTGAATGTACTGTTGATTAAGGCGGCGGGCATGACAACGACACAAGTAAGGGAAATCAACGTCTAAACTGGCACTAATCATTAAGTTTGGCTTACACACGAGGACAAAATTGTACCTTAAAAAATTAACACGAGATAAAAAACAAACAAAAAATTCGCTTGTCATGATAAAAATTTTAATCATTTATTCCTTCATTTGAGGTGTATACACCACAAAAATTTCAAGTTCGTACGATCGTTCCTTCTGGGTGCTCTGCCTTTTTTGGCGATCAGTGTATTTACAGTTAATATAGTGTGTTTAAAATAAATATCCATAGCGCATAATGTTACACCCACTTGGATTTTATTTATTTACATTTGTTATGATGGAAACGCTGCACGTGTTCGGTGTTGACTGAAATCAGAATTCAAATAGGTTTTTCTTTTGACTTTTGGCTATTTTTATTGTGAATGTTTATTAATATATTGTATGGGGGTGGAGACTTTTTTATTTTTAATATTCTAAGTGGAGGTTAGTTAGTTAGTCAATAAAATAAGTTAATTCCAAGGTTCAACCAAGTACATATTTTTAATAGGTAAATAAGTTGTTAGATATAATTGATTTCAATAGCATCGGTTTTGTAATTTATGTTTGTTTTGTGTTTATGAATTTGTATCATTTCCTGTAAACGTCTATTTTTATGTTTTTATGTTAAGGATTTTTACATTGTTAAAATCAAAATTATATGTTTCTTTTATTGCATGTTTTGACAATGGTGTAATGGTGTACGACTTTTCCCTGTTGTAGATTGTTCATATGAGTATATTTTGCTTTTTAAATATTGTTGTGTATGTCAAATGTATACGCCTGGACAATCTGTAGACTGTGTGCGTTTGGAAAGGTGGGGGTATTTTGTTTTTAATTGTGGGTAATTATCTTTTCTTGTTTTGTTTTGTTTGTGTACGACTTTAATGTTATACTTTTTTAAATAATTTTTCAATTTATTTGATGTTTGTGGTATCTGAGGTACTGGTATATATGGTTGTGTGTTTGTATTAGTTTTTTTTTAGTATTGCTGGTTGTAATGTTAATTCTTTTATTAATAAATTTATTGTAGAAATATCCGGCTAATTTATTTTTAGATGGATTTCATTTTTCATATTAAAAATGAAATCCATCTCAAAAAAAAATTTGCTTGTCATGTGATCCATGAAGCGATCTATAAATCTGGTGACGACACGTTTTTATATGTTATAGGTATATTACGGCTGAAAATTTGTACATCTTTGTGAGTTAGGTTTTGTGTATAGATTGTATAAATCTTGTCTTGGTGGTGTTTTATTGTGACATGTAGGAAGTTGATTTGTGATTTATCCTTTTTTCTATTGTGTCTATAAGTCTATGATTTATTTTTTTCTAGTGTCATTTATTTTTTCTTTGGGTATACACGTAATTATATTATCGACATATCTTTTATAAAATGGTATATTGTATTAACTTTTTTTATGATGTTTTCCTCAATGGGGGAGCCCATGGCTCGTCCGAATATTTGTGAATGGATGGTTTGGTTATATGTAAAATATGTAGATATTATGCAACGTTCAATTGCTTCGATCAGAACTGTTCTATTTAATACGTTGTAATTTTTATTATGTCCCATTTTTTAATGGCTAATGCAAGATTGGTTAGTGTGTTTGTATATAGTGATTTAACGTCTAGAGATATTAATTGAAAGGTTAGTAAAATGTTTTGTTCTTAAATGAATCTAGAGAAATCTAACGAGCCATATATGTTAATTAGTTTTACCTGCAATGTTTTCTAGTATATTGGACAGATATTTTGATAAATTGCATGTAGGTGGTTTGGATATCGGATACTATTGGTCGTACAGGAATGTTGTTTTGTTCTATAATCCATAATTTCTTTTTTGTATGAGTTGATAACTATTTAGTTTATGTTTTAATGGTTCTGGCTTTTTTTTTAATTTAGTTCCTCAAAGCATAAACAATTTAAGCAATTTTAAAATATAATTGTTACTAACGTGACGTCCAATATGTTAATCAAACATTTTAATATGTTATCTTTGTAGTCTTTCTCAATAAGCTTTAAGATGAATTGTTTAGTCCCATAATCGTATTAATATTGTACGCAAAGCTATATTGACAATTGTAGTATATAAGTCTACCTGAACAACTCTCTTTCATGAATCTGTCATCCATACACCATCATCTGTCAAGAAAATTTATTTTGTTATTCATCTCTACTTCTAGAGTAAATCGTTGATGGCTGTTAAAGGAATTAAAAAGTATGGTATAATCTTCTGTATTTTTAGTTCCAGGGGACAGTTATGGCATCGTCAACATATGTTCATAAAAATGGTATTTGAAAAGGTAACGACTTTACTGCAGTTGTAAAGGCTGTTCATTACCATTGGTGTGATATTTGTTGTCCAATTGATAAATAATTGTTTAAAGTATTTATCTCGGCAATTAAAATAGCTAGATTCAAACAGGCATTCAATTATCTTAATGATGTTTATCTTATCTATCGTTGTATATTCAATATATTTAGTTTCTTTGATGAATGCCATAATTAAGTCTTTCGGTACATTCGTAAATAAAGAATACAATCACGAAAAATAGTATGCATTTTTGCGTTTTTTTACAATGAACTTATATTCTGAGGTTACATTACTTAGAATGTTCGGCCTGTATTTGATTAGTTGATAGGTTGGGGAATGACACTACAGGTCTTAAATCGACTTGATTTTTAAGTACTCTTCGGAGACCGTAGATATTTTGATTAGATCAGAACTTAAGTGATATTTTCATCGACCATGTTGCAGATCTTTGATTAATGCATTATTTTTTGTTTGTGAAATTAGGGTCATAGGTCACCCAAACAGTTATTGATTTTTTCTACGTATTGGCTTTTTTCCAGAGTTAATGTCGAATTACTCTGACAGCATAACAATGAATTCGGAATGTTGTTTGAGGAATTTTTTTCAGGTACATCGTCGCATAAAGTAAATGTTAAGATGTCCAAAGCTGATGACATGATAAATTAAAGAATAGCTACTAGAAGCAACGTGGGATCTGGCACGTCCCCGAAAGAGTTGTTTAAAAAAAATAATTCAATATATGATTGAACATCGAATAAAGCGTCACGATAAACATTATTTACATCTCTGGTCTATAGATACTCCGAAACTTTCTCTGAGAGAGCCTGTTCTTGAGTTTTCGAGAAACCACAGGATCTAGTTCATATATGAGTTTAATATACATCTTATTAATATTAATTTACGTGTCTCAAATTTGCGCTCTTTCGTACATAAGTATCGTTATTACCGATGAATTTGAAATAAGCTGACCTAGATTGAACGTGCAGTTTCAGATAATGGCCAAAATTAACTATTAACCAGTTTCCTTTGAAAAGTTTAAGACAAGTTTAAAACTTCAGCAAAGTGTCATCTACACGTGAGTCGCAGTTAATAATTAAACCTTCTAAAACGAAACTATAAATTCAAGTTGAATTGCAGATTATTGCAAGTTTAATACCAGCCGTTCGAAAGCTGCTACAGTTTTTTTTAATTCCTGTATTTTCTTCACAGTTCGAAGTTCAGAGGAACAATCTTAGAACAGTGACATAAGTTAGTTTTGAAACGGTTAGGCGAGCAACATATAATTTGTTACTTACGAAAAAGACTTATTATATAGTTGAACGTTGTATTTATCGAAATAACAAAAAAGCTATAAAGTGAAATTACATCGAAATAAATAATTAATTGAGTCAAGCGGTTATAAAAAATTAGAAGAAATAGCATTTGTTCCAGTACTATGTCTGCTTTATTCCGTCACTTGGATGGCAGGCCTAAGGATTACTTTAAATTGCAAATCACGGTTTTGAAAACATTGGCCGTTTCGTTCACTGGTAACGAAAGCTTGCTGTACAATGTTTGTTCTGCCTTATGGTTAGGTTCCGTGGCTCTCACATACACTTTAGTTGAATTGTACGAACTTTACATATACAGGGATGATTTGGATAAAGTCGTCACTATTTTAAGCTACATAGGAACAGATACTCTAGGTATGTAACAAAATTGTATTTTGCATATATCGAATTATGATTATTACTTGAAATGAAACAAAAACTATTCGTCCATTTTATGGCCTCTTCAGTACGGGGCGTCAAAATCTTGTATTTGAGTGGTTGGTTTTCTAGTATCTATGCGGATGCTAAGTTCATAAATTATAAACTACTTTTCCACAAATATTATTAGCTGCGTAGTATTACTATTTACGATTATCCTATAGATGTAGATACAAGAACTTTTGATAGAAAAGTGTAAAAGTAATGTTATTGGCTTCAGGTGTCTTAAAAATTGGTACGCTGGTGTATTATCGGTTGGAATTTGGTAGAATTATAACCGATTTGGAAAAAGGGCACTTTTCTCCAAGCATAAAAAGAGGTGGTCCCATTGAGGAAAAATTAATTAAAAAGTGCATTTTAACCTGCAATCGACAAGTAAGTATTCGATGATATAATACAGTTCTGTTGCTAGGTTTGTTTCGTTGTAAAGACAAACGATTATAATTATACTTAAAATTAATTATTTCTATGAATAAATAAGAAAGATGTACTTTTTAGACGTCGATATATTACCTGTCCGTTATAATGGTGATTACATTTGGATCTTTACACTCGATTTACAAACGATTCCTAAGCGGTTCGAATAACTGGGAGATGCCTTTCATCCCCTTCTCGTGGTTCGACGTCAAGAGGAGTCCCATGTACGAAATCGTGTGCCTGTATCAAGTGTTATGGCGAGGCTTGTACGCGATGATGGTCAGTTCAGTCGATTCGTTAGGTGCCTGCCTATTGGCTCACATGAGTACTCAATGTGAAGTTCTGCAGAATGCCATCAAAAGAATGGTTCGAAATGCTTATACCGATATGTTTAATGTAAGTTTCCTTTTTGGAACTTTATTCATTGGTAAATGCAAATTTTATTTTATTACCTTTAAATATTATCGATTTTATTATTTCTAGGTGCCTAGTGACACCGCTGACTTTGATCCTTCTTTGATACACTGGGGAATTCTTCAAAAGGAGATGAAAAGTGTTGTCGAATACCACCTGGCTATAATAAAAGTCGCCGATAAGTTCGAGGAGCTTTTTAACATGTTGATGTTCGCTGTGTTTGCTGGGACGTTGTTTATTCTTTGCTTTATAATGTATGATGTCGCGTTGGTGAGTACATAGTACATATTGATATGAATTAACCTTATTTTTTCTTTATTAGGAAATAACTCATAACTATATAAAATGTTTGTCAAAGCTATCTTTTTGTTCAGGTTAAATAATACAACGATATTTCAACCAGCAAAATGAAAACAACTGTGACAATCCAAACAAATAAAATGGAAATATAACACATCAATTAACTGGGTTTATATACAACAATTAGATGAAAATGCACTTAGTATGTTGTTTAAAGTTAGTTAGAGTTAAAATGGGAACTAAACGAATAGATTTGATATTGATATTTTATTCCCATGAACTACAATTGTTTAGAATTAAAGAGTGTACTAAATTTGGTTGAAAATTTATTTCCATAAAAAGCAATAGCAATTCTAAAGAAAGTCTTATGTGGACAGGAGTAAGGCATAGGTGTTGGCCCTAATTTATATTTCACTTAATATCTGTTGGGCAAGACTTTCCAGTCAAAGGTATTATTGTGTTATTGTAAACTGAGACTATATATTGAAGAATTTAGTATGAAGGATGCTGTGACCAATTACCATTGTGTATGGTTAAAGATGGCTTTGGAAAGTATTTTAGATTGGGTCGGGTTGGGTTCTTGATTTTTATTACATTGCCCATACAGATGATAATTTTGGGGAGGGCGAAATATTGTCAGCTCTTTTTTAAAGCATTCGGTTGGGTTAGAGTCGGGTCATGAGCCTTGTAGGTGACGTTCGTGAATACATGGGCTCCGCCGTTTTGTGAGATTTTCGTGGTAGTGTGTGGACTTGTTATAAACATAGTGTTAAGTTAGTTTTAGTGTCATCACCATGTAATCAAAAACAAAAACTGAAGCCCTGAACGATAAATGCAGGTATGTTAATTACACCCGTATTACTTGGGAACAATACCAAAATAAACGACAAGCCGTGCAATATCACCGATGCCAGGAGTACGCGACCTCCAATTGTAATGCGAACTTCCGATGCCTAAAATGCGGAGAGGGGCACCCCACTCCGGAATGCATCAAACCTCGCACAGATCCGGCAAAGTGCTGCAATTGTAATTGGCCGCACCCCGCACCCCGTGTCCAATCTACGTCAACCTTATTGAAAGAAGACAGCGACAGGCAAGCGCCAGAACCGCTCCCAACCCGATGTACAAGCCTGCACCAAGTCAATCCATGGGACCAAAGAAGGCGGCAATAGCAACCCTAGGAGCAGCACCAGCAGCAATATAAAGCGACTTTGCAACAGCCGCAAGCGACCCGCCCAACCCAAAACCAGCCGCCCCGTGTGCTGGAGCCGTTACAATCACAAACTTTCGTCGACCAGAGGAGGAGGACGATTTCCCAACAGGGGCCTTCTGGACTGACGTACGAATTCCAGGATTTAATGAGAGAAGTCAAAAGATTGAACTCGTTAATCAACATCAGTGAAACGCTACGACAGATACGTCAAGTTAACAATAGACTTGAAACAGCAAAGTCACCATCAGAGAAGCAGATTATATTTTCAAATTTCTGTGTTGAACTCGATGACGAATAGACACAACATTTGTACTTGGAACGCTAACGGACATTGACATCATGTGCATCAATGAAACGAAACTAACCGACTCGAGCAACGTAACCTTTCAGGGCTACGCGACCGAAAGACTGGACAGAAAGCGATTTCGGTCACATTGCAGAACGCCTTTACAACGACAGCTTGGTACAACAAACCAACTTCACGCATCACGCAATGAGACCACCAGGCACTGCTAGGTATTTCGACAAGGACATTAGTTGTAGGAGATCTTAACGCCAGACACCGAACGTGGAATTGCATCAGAAACAACGCTAACGGGACGACTTTACATGACTACGTTACATGACTAGGTACAAACACGCAACACATTTGTGGCATTTCCAGACACGCCAACGCATCATCCGACAAACGGAACGCGGCCAACGACGACGAATATCGCGGTGGTAACGTGGTGAATATTTCGGACCTGATCACCGTAGAGGACCTAAATTCCTACCATTTCCCCTTAACTTTTCAAGTAGGCGGGGCTAAACGCGCCAGACGACGAATCACAGTGACGGATTATCGCAGTGCGAACTGACCGTTGTTCGGAGACATATTGGACCGCCGGATGATTATAAACCGCGACCTGGACATACCGGACAAACTTGAGGACGCTGTCACCATACTGACGGAGGCTATAACGTACGTACGAAATCGTTCTATTAAAAACCGGACGATTGACCAGCAAAAACCTGACATGCTTCGCGCGCATATCCTGTAGGACATAAAGAACCGAAACAAACAGCGGAAAGTCTGGTAAAGGTCGAAAGTAGACGCGAACGGACTAAGAACAAACGAACTGACAAGATATATACGAAACAAAATTTTGACTCACAGAAACGATACGTGGACACGAAAACTAACGCAACTGACCGCCAGCAATGGATCCCGCTGGCGCATGGCGGCGCGGTTGCGAAAGAAATTCCAGCCGGTGCCGCCATTAGTGAATGGAGGGACGACGGAAATGACAAACGAGGGAAAAGCGAAAATCCTTGTTTCGACCTTTGAACAAATACAAGACGTCGAACTAAACGAACTGACTGACGAACAAGCGGACATATTCGAGTATGTCAGGACATGAGCGGCTCGATTAACAGAAACGACGACGGGGAGTCCATTAAAATGGTAACTCCCTGGGAAATTTATAAAATAATTAAAAAGCAAGGTCCACTAAAGGCCCCGGAACTAGATAATATTCAAAATAAAATTTTTCGGAACCTCTCCCGGAAAGCCCTCGTCTATCTGACGTACATCACCAACGCCATTCTAACACTACAGCATTTTTCAAGCTACTGGAAAAATGCGTTAGTCTTCAAGGGCAGCAGACTCACAACTGAAAACAAACTTTTACTTTACAAAATAATTATAACAGCGACGATGACATACGCGTCACCTTATTTTTCGGAGCATCAGTAACGAACCCGAAAAAATTGCAGGTGACACAGAATAAGTGTCTTAGGTCCGTCCAGGGCACTGGCCGATACATACGTGTACGTGACTTACACGACCAAGCGGACGTGGACATGATCGTACCGTACATGACGAAGTTAGCGGACCGCTTTTACCGGCGGACCGCCATTCACCACAACACACTAATATGGACAATTACACAACAAAGACATTTACCAAGTTGTAAGTGAAATGTACTTAATAACCGTCGTTTTCGTAGGTGTAAGTTGTTTTAATTGTGTGTTATATGTAGTATTATCTGTAAATATTATGTATGTGTGAAATTTTTAACAAAAACATTTGGATTTTGGGTTGGGTTGGGTTGGGTTCGATAATGTTGGGTTGAGGAGAATTGGCCCGCGTTGGGTTGGGTTACAGCCAGTTTTTTTACTAGCCAATTTTGAGTTTGTCTTCCCTGCCAGAACATACTATCTTCAATAACTTTACAATAAAGTTAACCATGATCGATATACCTTTGGGTATCCAGGGGTCCACCTCTTATTCGACCTACATCATACACCCCTTGTGGAAATCGCACACCGTACCAACATTGTATATGCGTATTTTTCTTTTTGTTTATATCTTACATTAACAGGGACATCTGCAATATTATCGGCATCCCTCCACTTCTTTCATTTCAAAGTTGCTTAGGTTGATGTACTTTTAGTGATCACACGGTTGTTACCAAAATGTACCCTTCTTTGAGCGAGGTAGCATATCGAATTCTGGCTTTGGTTGGCTGTATATTTTTGTGCTTTCCTTGTTTTTATGTACTTAAGGCTATTTCACGACAGTTACCGCTATATGGTGATCAATGAACAGTTTTCTTACCCAAGTACCAAGTGTTTTTTCGCTCTTTTTACCAGCATTTTGGCTTTTGATTTGGTAAAAATTCAAAGTCTTCCACTTTCACTCCTTGCTAGCATTCAGCAAGTCTCAATAAATTAAATACGAGATATATTTCGATTTCAGAAATTTCAAACGTATGATTTCGACATTACCAGATGTAATAAATTATAGTCACATTGAAAAATTTCTAATTGGTAAGACATATCGACATAAGCGACTTGAGAAAAGAGCTACCAGAGTTCTCAACTCAACTCAACTCAATGCATCAAACATTTTTTTTTGTTTCCAGAGCAGCTTGCCTTTTCATTTTTATTACCTATTTTATGGCCCCTGAAATTTTTGCCAAAACTTATGGGACATTCGTTTACTATCTTAAAAATTAAACACGAAAGATGGTCGAATCTTACACCTCAATGGTGCAGTGAACATTAATTAAAACAGGTCCATAAAGACTAACTGGTGGATCGCTAGACAATATTGTTTCTGGGTTATTACCCTTCGTCAGTAGCGATTACCAAGAACGTTAGTTGTTGAAATACCTTTACATGTAGTGGCCATCAAAACTTCTTGGCGCGAGCCAATCACTCCTAACGAACCACTGACAATAGAACACTGACGAGACGATACCTTGTCTAACACCTTGCGGAGACTAAACAAGAGACGACTGTCAAACGTCCAGTGTCAACATATAAAAGGATTGCTGCAATTAAGTTCAGAAACAATTCAAATTAATTACTACTGACGAAGGGTAATAACCCAGAAACAATATTGTCTAGCGATCCACCAGTTAGTCTTCATGGACCTGTTTTAATTAATGTTCACTGCACCATTGAGGTGTAAGATTCGACCATCTTTTGTGTCAATTTTACATTTTGCTGTCAGATTTGACAAGACACATTTTTAATTAAAAATTAAATATTTTAATAATTAGATTATTGTCTGCGCATTGGATTGTGGACTATTTAGTGAGAAGGCAACAATAATAATGTCCCGTGTCCCGTTTGTAGAAAAATTGTCTTAGTGGTTCCCAATATTGGCACCTTTGTTTCTACTTTTATGCCGCTGTTTAGGACGTTTAAAAATAATTTTTGATGACGATTGTAATATTTGAAGGACATTTCCGAGAGAGTGATATGTGAGGTGGCGTAGATTTAAAGTATGGTAATGGTTATTTTGCATAAAAATTTAATCGATTAATAATATTTACGTGAACATTAAAGATATGTCATTGTATCAGATAACTCTTACATTTTTGGGATTGATATTGCCTCGCAAACTTAAATGGCCATCCGAAACAAATCTGCCCACTTTCCAAAAGGGGCACGTCTTGTTATTGCCATAGTGCCATACGGCGATAGTGTAGAATTCCTGTATCATAATGTTGACAACTCTCTGCTAAAGCATTGGGTTTACTAATTCATCATTGAACCAAGTTGAAATCAATACGCTATTTGATATGATGTTTGGTGATTTTAGTGGAAATATGACAACGTTATATGGAATCGTTAACACGTTGACTGGATGCCTGTGATTGACGGTCTTTGTTGTTTCATTAGATTTGAGTTTGTCTTTAGCAAAGTATCTAAGGCTTGATGATAATAGAATAGCTTGAGGTCCACTTGTTGGGTGATCTAGGGCATTCCACCATCGACATATCAGGAAATTCGTTAAACCTCATTGTTAAATTAACAAAAGATGTAGGTATTTGAATGCAACAATGATAATAATTGGAGGAAATCCAAAAGTCATTCGCACAAAAATACATGTTTGTTTTGCAAACCAAAACCAACAGTGACAATTGCCGAATTCTGGCGATCAACATCTAAATCTAAATTGCTATTAATCAGCACGTGATTATTAAAAAAAAAATGTTGTCTTGAAATGTAGTAGAGAAATGTATCCCCGTCATATGAATAAAAGCCATGGAAAGTTCTATATGGGGCTGAGATTCCAGATTAACATAGAGCAGATTGTTTACAGAAATAAATTTACTGCAAAGTTTGAAAAATATATTTTTTTTGGCAATGGAATAAACATTGTTTTTATCAAAAGTTAATTTTCATAATTGGTGCCACGCGAGTAAATTTTATTTCGAATTTTTTTACGTACGTCTGGTTGTTCAAGCGTTTTCTAAATATTTATCTGCCTGCCGTCGTCTATGTTCGGTTCTCGTCGATGAAAAGTCGGCGTCACTAACGTTACAACTGGATCCAGGTTATTAATTCTGGTTTACTGGACGTATTGACTGGTCATCCAAAATATTTAATATAATATATAATATTTAATATTTGTCACCGCGATTTGCAAGTCGTTGAGTTTTTGTTAAAAACATTTTTGAATACCTTGTCGAATAACTTAAACAATTATCCTCCGTTTATACAATCTTACAAATAGGCAAAATATCATTGGAACGCAATAAATTGCGTTGTAAACAATGTTTAATATTTCTTTGAAATCTGTATATCCGATGTGATAAGATTACTTGCATTTCTACGGATGTAAAAATGTTATCTGTCCAAATTGATAAATATGATGCAATTTTGTTACGTTATCTTTCATTTGTACAAAAATTGAAATTCGAAGAAGCTTATAATCGAAGTATTACGATTTTAATTTTTAAAAATTGATATATCTTGAATTTAATGTTTTGCAGTTAAACGTATACTTTGCCTCTCCACGAAAATTAATGGCACGAACTTTTTTTAATATTTGTTTACTTTTAGTTCGACTTACTCTCGGTGCGAGCGGCGCAGAATTTTTCTTACGTTGCATTGGTCATGATCCAAGTATTCTTGTACTGCTATTGGGGCAACGAACTTACCTTGCAGAGTCAGAAAATCGCCAGCGCCTGTTGCGAAACAGATTTCGTCGCAACAGACGTCCGCTTTCAAAAGGGCTTGGCTCTCATAATAAGGAGATCGCAAAAACCGATAGTACCGACAGCTGGAAAATTCGCAGCATTATCCCTGCAAACGTACGTTTGGGTAAACGTAATCTATCATTAAATTTATTTATTTACCATCACTTATGAATTTTAGCTCATTAGGGCATCTTATTCTTATTACATGGTTCTACGCAGTCAACGGATATAATGCAATTATTTAGTTGAACAATTATATTTAGCACCTTTGATTTCGATAGTTGTTGATACGTTTAATGGAGACAAAAACTTATTTCCCAATGCAAATAGCATAAATTGTAGTTCACGTAAATAAAATATATGTTATAATAAAAACTGCACGGAATCTGATGTAATTCATAGACCTGTACAAGTAGGAATAATATCTGTGTAATGTATGTAAAGAAATCGAAACGTTAGGTAATCCGTTTTGACTGTTTGAAAATTACATAGTGTTGGATACCGATGGCATGCGACGTAAACTCTCCTCGTTGCTAAGAAAAATCTGTATGTTATTGCACAGTGCTGAGTCTATGTCGCTCCATCTTGTGAAACTTCAAAATTGTCAAGTAATAATGACTGCGCAACTTAACCTTAAAAGTTGGACATTATTTTTCAATAGTGATGGTACCCAAAACCGCTATAAAACTTTCTACGTAAATTATTTAAAAATAACAGTCAGAGCGGTCAATATATCTGAAAGAAAATGAAACAGCTTTTTCAGATTTGTCTTTTGCGCTTTAATATCATTAGTACAATTGATTTCAATGTATGTTAAATAAACATTTATCGAACCTTGTATGACATTTGGCACATCACAAAATAATTCGGAACTGCTGTTCCTATTAACAACTGAAAAACTTTAATTACAACAATGGTTGTCATTGCTGAAGGGTAAGTAACAAAACACTCACGACAAATCTAGCAAGTCTGCATGGTTTGTGAGTAACAATAAGTATAAACATAATCAATAATAAAGAGTTTAACGATAAATATCAAAATAAATATAAAATCAGGTGATTTAATAACCTGAGGTACCGCCACTAGTCTAGAATGTTAAACTAGGTATCAAAAGTGGCACTGGTACCGTTAGGTCGGCACGCAGATTTTCTAATCCATCAGTTTATACGGTTATCATTTTGTTCTATTTTATGGGCATCAATGGAACATATTCCGCCCGTTTAGTCGTCGTTTGCGTCAGTGGCTGTCCCTGCATGTCGACAAGTAGACAAAATAGAGATGAGACGACACACATGGCGCTGAGAAGAAATGTTGCAGAACATATCAAACAAAACCAATAGTTTAATTGACCAGCAATTTTTGGCAGACATGCTCCTCTTGTGTTCTTCGTACATGGTAGTTCGCAGATGATACAACATATGCCACACTTGTTAAAAACTTGCATTTCGAATGTCCAAAAATATATATGAACAGTTGTGAACAATTGAAAACCTAAAAGGAGAAAAATTAACACTACAACGCATAAGCTTAGAGAGGCATAATATAAAATTTTAGATACAAAATACTTGCATATGGCAGGCGTATTTACCAACGTTGTAACTATATTTTTGACAAGTTTTATTTTTACGTTATTGTTTTTAAAACTTCGAGGAAATTATATAATGTAATATATGATAATAATAACAACAAATACAAAAACACATATCTTATTACGAAGTATTAAGAATAAGTAGGATGAAGGGGTAATACTATGAAATGGGAATGGACACTTCAGAAACGTTACAAGATACTTTGAAGAATTCCTGGACAGGTGGGAGACAGATAAACTAAAAAAATGTATTTAGAACATGTAGTGATAGACAATAATAATTATAAGGTTTGAGGGGGATTTTGTTGTAATAATGATAGGTGCAAATTTGAAGAAAGGCTGATATATGGAGTAGTGGTGGACGAAAATGATGGTACAAGGGAAATTGAAGGGGGCCTTAAACTTAAAAAGGTGAACGTTCGGAGAGATGTAAGGCGGAGAAGGCACTAATGCAAGTAAAATTGGAAGGTTTGAGGAAAGAAAAATTGAAGAAAAAAAGGTGTAGATGCTGTATGGTGAATAGAAGATTGCGAGCAGGTATCGTCAAAATGATGGCCTTAATAAAGTGTAGTACACTAGCGCATTTCATACTTACTCCCAGTTATAAGAAAATAAATGGATTGCTTCAAACTTTTGTTTTGGTTAAAATAATTTGGAAAGAGTATCATAAATAGTTGGATACCCAATATAAAAATGTTAAACAGTATCTGTAAATGAAGAAATTATGTTAATTCACAATGTGCATGCTAATTTAGAAAAACTCACCGGCCGGAAGGATTCATCAATGTGATTTGTGAAGGTTCGTATAATTTCCATACAGGTATAGTTAACTAAAATAAATAATCTGATGACTTATGGTTGGAGACTGCTATTTAAAATAAAAATTTGAAAATTTCATCATTTCCTCCGATTTATAATACGATTTAAGAGACACAAAATTTAAGTTATATAATTAGTTAAATTCGATTATTACTTCAGTGTTCATTATTTGATTGATGACCCTCAAAATCGGGCCACCATCGTGGCACAATGTTGAAGTATGCAAAGTACATTTACCTGCTATATATTTGTGGTCATGTTCGTTGATGCAAAAACCTTCTTCTTTTTTGCTTTGAAAATATGCGTAACTAATATTCATGAGAAACATCATCGGAATTATTGTTGTGATATACACTTAAACAATAAATAATTTTTTTTATTGGAATTGGAAAATGAAATGGAAACTTACTGGCAATTTTTACGAATATTCTTCGTAATTCTTGTGGGTTGTTGCCCAGCCATCGAAGGTTAATTATATCACTATCGTAGCTATCCGTTTTCGACATTAATCACTTTGTCACAATGCCAACAACACAGATCAAAAGAGGCAATTATTGAGAACGAGCTAAAATGTAGGTAGCAAATTATGGTTAATCACTTTTTTGCGAAATATTCAACGTTAGTTATATATTTTCTTATCGATACTGCTTGATATGATGCAGTGTCGTATGGCGCCTGCGTTATCTCCTTCAAAGGTCGATTTACCTCATTCAATCAATTTGTTGCGCGGAAAAAAGTCATAGATTATAGTTAAGTTATATTTTAATGAATTCGTCTTCCGTTGATTTACTTGTTTGCATTAAACTGATCCGTTCTAACTTGCGTCTTTTATATTTTGAATTGTTCTCAAGAAATTTAAGTATTGTTTGCCTTAATTGTGTTCTAATTATCGCAATCTAAATTTTCCTGTTCCACCTATTATATGTAAGGCAGAGTGAGACAAAGTGTCAAATGTAGCTTATTTTTATAATTTGAGCGTTGGATTTAATTTTAAACCCAAACCTAACGACAAAAATTTTGTGTGGATAATACCATGATGACGTCAATATCTCGACACTTGCGGTGCTACAGAGGTCTGCTTCGAGAGACTCAAGCGGTACTGTCTGAAATTATGAAAATGGGTAACAGTGCTGAAGGACAAATGACAAAACACACATGACAAATCTACAACGCCTGCATGTTCTTTGACTAACGATAAGTATAAACGAATATCCAAATAACATAGTCATTCTATAATAAACGACTAAACGTTGCAATATCAAAATAAATATAAATTCAGGTGATTTAATGAACAAAAGCACCGTCACTAATGCAGACTGCTTAATGGAGTACCCAAGCTGGTACTGCTACCGTTAGATAGGCAACCAGTTACTTTGATTACAATTTACAGTCGCAGCTGTTCAACGAAAATAAACATTGCTGCTATCTTCTTTCGAAAATTTTATTAAGTATTATGCCACTGATTTCAATTATAGTCATCTTAAATTAAAAATAATAGGCCTTTTATGTCAATGACACAAAAAGTGGCATTAGAATGAGTGCTGATTATCTGCTCTTTCACAAATCTTTTGCAACAATAATTGAAATAATTTGCTGATAAACGAAGCCTGTTCATAATAGGCAAATTACTGTAAATTAAATCCTACAAACGCAGAAAGGCAGAAAAGCAGACGGAGAAAGGAAGAAATTAAAGATGGGGTATATGAAATTAACAGTGGACGACAGCTTGTTGGTCTGGAATGGGGAAGAAAGGAAACTAGGGTAGCAGTCCATTGATACAAGTTGGTAAAGGGTCAGGTAAGATTAAGAAGGACTTTTGGGAATATTCGATTATGTAGGACTAAAGGAGACATGGATAGAGACCGAGACACGGGGGCAATAAAACAGTGAATAGCCCGATTCAAGCATCATGGGGGATATAACGAAAAATAAAAGGAAAGAGGAAAAGTTGGAATTATCACAGGTGGTAGGAATAGAGCATGTGCGGGAGAGGATTATTAGAATGCAGGGATTGTACGATTTGCTGGCGGATTGATTCGATATACAGTAACCAGCATACGAATGCTGCATATGAGGAGTTAGATGAGATAATGAGGGAGGTGAGGACGGAGTAATAGTGGACCAGATATGAACGCGTGTGGAAGTGGTGTAGCAAAAATGGAGGAAGAAGGCAAAGGACGGGATAGTGAAGACGAAGTGAGGCATCTACTATATATATGTTTATGTATGTAGGTATGTATATTTTAATTTATTAGATATGCCAATAAAGTTTACTGGCATAAGTGAATAAAATTCAATTTTATCCATGAAAAAATAGTCTAGTGTACGAGGCGAAGCCACGTGTGATAATGTTTTGTGTGGATAAAATTCGTTTATTCACGTGTATCATACAATATTTTTTCCAATTTTATTCGTGCTGTGAATAGCAACGTGAATAAAGTCGCCATTATTCCTGTCATTAATAGTATAACGTTTTTGTTCAAAACATTATTATTAATATCGCTTAATGCGATTTCGTGCTGTCATTGCACTTCTGGGCTCCACCTGGCGTCGACGATAGGTCCTGTTTTCAGATTCACTCGGCGGTGCTTCCTGCTTTGGTTGCCCATGCATGTCGACAAGTAGACAAATTAGAGACGAGACCACACTCATCGAGCTGAGAAGAAATGTCGTAGCAGATGTCAAACAAAACCAATAGTTTAATTGACCAGCAATTCTTGGCAGGCATGCTCCCTTATGGCCCTTGGTACACGATGGTTCATAGATGATACAACATATGTCACACTTGTTAAAAACTTGCATTTTGAATATATAGAAATACATGAAGACAGTTGTGTACAACTGAAAAGCTATAAACAAAAATATCATTAAATTAACCCACCTGTTTTATTTATTTCATATATTTGTTTGTTTTATGACAGTCCACTTCAACACGCACGTTTAGAGAGAGAGAGAGAGAGAAATATATATTTACGTGCATATTGCAGCTACTCTATTTCACTTTATTGTTTTTAAAAGTATGATCAAAATATATGACGTAATAACATATGATAATAACAAACTTGACAAATACACATAACATTTATGTGTTTGTCAAGGTTGTGACGGTGTTTTTCTATAAGAAGTCATTGCATACTACTTTCATTTAAATTAGATTTTAATTAAATCTAATTGCAGTTAAACAGATGCAGAGTTCATTGCTAACGTGCGGCAATCGGCGTCCGTTTCATTGTGACACTGCCAAGTTCTAACGTGAAATTAAGATGCTGCGAAGTATTTTATGAGGGGATTACAAAAACTAGGTATTTATTGGTCAGGAATGGATGCAGGATTAAAGAGTATTAGGAAAATGCAATAAAATATTCACTGGCGTTTTCGGAGACCGATGAAGGTTTAAGAAAAGTGAAATGAAACCTCGCGACATTTCTGGACATGACATGATAGGAAATGTGCTGCTAAACGTGGTCCTGAAAGGTGAGGAAATTAAAGAAGTGACGGAGTGGATGAATGAAGAGTATGTAGGGAGAGATACAAACGATTTTAAGGGTTGGGGATGAGTTTGTTGGGTAAGTGTGGATGCACGTTTGCAGAAAGACGTTGAGAAGGCGTGTGCGAGGAGGACACTAATAAATGGATTATGGTGGGTGAACTACGAGAAAATCTTGAAAATAATGCTACAGCGGACAATTTTGAATATATGAAGGAGAGAAGAATGGAAGAATAAGAGTTTCAGATGCGGTAGCACAGAGAAATATAATAAATATTGAATGCATAATGAATATAGGAGATGTGAGTTCTGCATAAAGGGAACGGATACATAGAAATGGTTAACAGAAGAGTCTAGGAAAGTATGATCAGCGTAAATCTTAATAAACTTTAGTACAAATACATCTCATACTTACTTCCACACGCAAGGAAATACATGGATTGTTTCAAACTGTTATTTTGGTCAAAATGTTTTGGAAACAACATCACAAATATTTGTACACAGTGCATAATAATGTTACACACTACCTGTTAATGAAGAAATTATGTTATAAGCTTCATAATGCATATGCTAGTTTGAGAAACTCACCAGCCAGAAAGATGAATAAATATGATTTGTGAAGGTTCGTTTAATTTCCTGGCAGGTATAGTTAACTAAAAAAAATATATCGTATGGTTGGAGAACTCTATTTAAAATGTTATCCTTTCATCCGATTTGTAATACGATTTAAGATATATATACGATATAAAACTTAACTTATACATTTATTTCGTTTCAATTATTATTTCGGTGCTTATTATTTAATCAGCGGCTTCAAATTTTTTACTCTCAAAATTTACCTGCAATAAATTTCTGATCATGTTCGTTGAGGCAAAAATCTTCTTCTTTTATGCTTTTGAAATATGCGTAAATAAAGTTCATGAAAAACAGCACCGGAATTATCATTGTGGTATACACTTGAATAAAAAATATTTTTTATTATAGTGGAAAATGAAATGGAAACTTACTGGCAATTTTTTTGCAGGTTTGTCGTAATTGTTGCGGATTTTTGCGGAGCCACCGAAGGATCATTGAGTCTCTTGTCATGGCGTTGTCTTCAGATCCCGGCTCCATTATTAATCACTTTGTCACAATATTAAAAACGAATGTAAATAGGCAATTGTTGATAGTGAGCCTAAATATTTAGGTAGCAAATCAAAATAATTTATATTTTTGTCGAAAATTCAACTTTTGTTCCATATGTAATGAAACCGATGCTGCTTGATGTATGGTATCTTGTGGTATTTGTGTTATCTGCTTCAATAGTCGATTTACCTCATTCAATTAAATATTTGTTGAGCGATAACAAATCATAGATTATAGGTTTACCACCTATGGGATCATTACTCGATAGAGTAATCAAAGAATATATCAGTTGAAAAATAAAGTGGAAGAGCAAAAGTTGGAATTATCACAGGTGGAAAAACGGGGGTACGTGTAATAGAGGAACAGATATGAACGTGAGGGTGGGGAATGTAAAAAAAAGGATGGAACGGGGAAGAAGCGCGGCGGAAAATGAGGAAAAAAGGCAAAGAGACGGAATAGTGAACGGAGAAGGGACGCTTTTACAGGGTGGAGACATATATGTGTATGTACGTATTGATTGAGCCAAATAAATCCCAATAAATTAGCATTCCCAAAAAACTTAGTAAAACAATGGGAAGAAAATAATTACCAACCACCAGAACAACAACAACTAAGGTTCTTGGTAATCGCTACTGAAGAAGTGTAATTAGACAGAAACAATATTGATAGTTTTCATGGACCCGTTTAATTAATGTTCACAACAACTTTAAGGTGTAAGATACATAAGCCCATATTTCATATACAGGGTGCTTCATTGGCGGACGCAACATAGGAAATCCCATGATAATTTCGAGGCATTCAAATATTGGCTTCCCTAATTATTTTACAGCAAAATTCCATTTAAGTTTTTTAAAGAGCACTACATCATGGTCAAATTGGCACAAATTGGGCATTTTTACTATGCTCAGTTCGCAAATACATTAAGAAATGTATCGGCTAAATTTTGAAATTTTAAATCAAAATATCAATTCAGCCTTGGTCAGGACTGTCAAAGTTGACAGATAATAATAATAATAATAATAATAATAATAATAATATTTATTTCCCTATACATAAGATACAATCATATAAATCATACATATGTTTGAGAATGTCACAATATACAGATACAAAAAAAAATAGAATGAGAAGAGAAAAATAATATATAATAATATACGTATAATAATATAATCTGATCTGGCAGACAATCAGACAAGATCAGTACAAATTAAAAACTCATCAACTGAATAGAAGGCATTGTTGCCCAAAAATAATTTGACTTTTTTTAAAATTTATGTAATGGCAAGGTCTTTGTTTCCTTTGACAATTTATTAAAAAACTTTACACCTTGATAGTACACTGATTGTTGCGAAACTTTTAACCTGTGAAATGGAATTAACAAACGTTCATTATTACGGGTATTATAATTATGTACCTCAGAATGACATGTGTTCGATAAATTTTCTTTTATAAATATTACGCAATTGTAAATGTATAGTGAAATGACGGTTAGAATTTTTAATTTGATGAATAAAGGTTTACAATGTTCAAGACAATTAGATTTCGTTAAAACACGGACTACCTTCTTTTGGAGAACAAGTACTTTTTGTACATAACTAGAAGCACCCCATAATATTATTCCATAATTTACTAAACTTTGGAAATTTGAATAGTATAATGTCAATGCTGTACTAAGATTTGAAATATCTACTAATTTTCGAATTTGGTAAGTAGTTACATTCAATTTTTTACACAAAGAAACAATATGATGATGCCAGTTTAAAGCCGCGTCAAGATTGATTCCAAGAAGTTTTACTGGCAGGCACTCAGTATTTTTGAGTGAAAAGGTAATTTTATGTGTTTTATCTGAGTTCATCTGTAATCTGTTAGCCGAGAACCATTCTTCTGCTTTCGATATACATTCCTTTTCTACTAATTCTAAACGTTCAATACTTTGTTCGATGTTTAACAAATTAGTATCGTCCGCAAATAAAACTGTTTTAGAAGAGGGTAAATTAGCTGGTAAATCGTTGATGTAGATAATAAAGAGTATGGGGCCCAATATGGAACCCTGCGGTACACCTTTCTCCACCAATAATTCGCCCGAAGTTATATGCAAACTTTTAACTACTTGCTTACGTTCTGACAGATACGATTTAATTAATTTTAACGGTTTTCCCCTTATTCCATACATTTCTAGTTTCGATAGAAGAATATCTGGATCAACGCAATCGAATGCATTTGCTAGATCTATCAATATCGCTGATGCTTTATTAGATTTGTTAAACGAATCAAAGATGTTCTCAATTATTTCAAGAATTGCTTCTATTGTGGATCTGTGGTGTCTAAAGCCAAATTGTTGTTTGCAGAGTAATTTATTGTATTCGAAAAAATGAACTAAACGAGATTTTAAAACCTTTTCAAAAATTTTAGAGAAAACTGGTAAAATAGATATAGGTCTATAGTTATTCATATCGTCTTTTGCACCTTTTTTATATAATGGAAAAACTTTCGCTATTTTTAGTTCATTGGGGAAAGTACCTTCGCAAATGCATTTATTAATAATGTAAGTTAGAGGTTCAACGACGAATAATGAAACTCTTTTTAGTAGATTCGTATTAAATCCGTAAATATCTGTAGCGTTGCTGTTTTTTAGTTTACACATTATTTCATATATTTCAACTTCAGTAGTAGCTTCTAGAAAGAGTGATTTATTGTTAGAATGTAAAAAGTTTGAAACAAAGTCAATGTAAGAGTTATCAGATAAAGGATCATTGTTCAATACCATTTTTGAGACATTTACAAAATGTTGGTTAAAACTGTTAGCAGATATATTACAATGCTCCTTTGTATTCTGTTTAACGTTCAAATGAGAATTTATTATTTGCCAGGAGGCTTTGGCTTTGTTTGATGACTGTAATAAAAACAAGTTATGGCAATTTTGCTTAGCTTTCTTTAGTGCTTCTCTGTATTTTGATTTTTGATAATTATATAATTGCTGGGCTTCCGTGGTTTTAATGCATTTTCTTGCCACATCTAAAGCGTGTAACCGAGTTTTCATAATATTTAGTTCTTCAGTGAACCATGTAGGTTTGTGAAATTTATTAGATACTCGTATACTGCGTTCATTAAAACTTTTGTTAAACAATGTGAAGAAATTTCTATGGAATACCGCAAAGGCATCCGCAGCAGTAGATTGCTGATAAACATCAAGCCAAGTCTGGTTCTGTAGCACATAACCAAAATTTTTAAACCCAGTTTCTGTTATTGGTCTCCGAATTGAGAAATTGCATTCTAGTCTGGCATGGAAGTTGTAGTTTAACATTATTGCGTGATGGTCTGAAACCAATGGATCAAATATGTCTAACTTGCAAGACATGTTAAGGGGAGAAAATAAATTATCGATGCAAGTTGAAGATTGCTGAGTAACTCGCGTGGGAACAGCAACATTTTTATATAAATTAAAAGTGGCAAGCATGTCACAGAGATTAGTACATTCCGTAGATTTCCTTAGGAAGTCCATATTAAAATCCCCTACCAAAATGATTTTAAAATTTAATTTTTCAACAGTTGTTAGCACTTGTTCTAGTCTACTTAAAAACAAACTGACGTCACCTAAAGGTGATCTATAGATTACTAGTAGTAGTATTTTTACATGTGAAAGTGTAATACCCGATATTTCAAAGTCTTTTTCTTTAATTGAATTAATTAAATTAGGTATGGGATTATAGGAAACACGTTTTTTACGAAAATAGCAACCCCACCATGTATGTATTCGGTGCGGCAGAAATAACTAGACGCTATGTAATTTTTAAATTTCAGTTGTGTTAATTCCAATTCACTCATCCAATGTTCCGCAAAACACATAACATCGATTGAATATTCTTGTGATAATAGTTCAATATTCTCAATTTTATTTCTCAGACATTGAATGTTGAGATATAGTACGTTAAATGTATTCATGGATCTATCCGGGTTAGGCGTGCTGCCGGAAAAAAAGAATTTTTTGTATCATTTGTTTTTTTTGAAAAAAAAAATCTGTTTACAAACACATTTTTAGGCCAACAAGTTGGATTTATAATAAGGTCTTTAATGTCCAGTGGCACGCCCACTTTAAACGATGCATAATCGGCATTTTCCATCTTCGGTTCCAGTTTTTCCACGACGTACGAACGATCCGCTTGCGACTTCAGAAAACGCTGTACATCATCGCAGGTTACGTCCTTATCCAGTCTACTTACAAACAACCAATTCTACGAAACTCTTTTAACGGTAGGCAATGATTCGTTACCTGTACCTTTGAAAGAGTATTTATTCTTTACAATTTTCCTCGTATTTTTGTTGTTAACTTGTATCCAGTTATCACCCTGAACGTCTTCAGAGTTTCGCTTGTCTGTGTTACCATCAACAGTTGACCCTGGCGGTTTGTTTATATTTCTTTTGGGATTTACACTTTTTGTTGCATGTTCTTTCACCGTTGAAGTTTGTATACTGCTATCGCCCTCTACCATTACTGGCTTTGACTTTGCCTTTAAAATATCGGAAAACTTTTCTTTAGTAATTACATTTCCGCCAGGTGGCATTGATTGTTGAACAGGATGACTGGCAGTAAATACCTTTCCTGTTTTTTTTGAGGAATTAACATCTAGTACTAACTTACTAATTATTATGTCCTTTTGTATAATAACCTGCTGGTATTGTTTTAACTCCGTTTTCAAGGAATTAACCTCACGTTTGAGTGAGATCATGAGATATAAACAACTCTTTTGGATTCCATGTTTTTCACATTTAGCACATGCCTTAACACCAAACTTATCTTCTGATTTTGCACAAGTTTCATGATATTCTTCATCACAAATACCGCACTTAAATAAATCGTTTTCAATGTCCATATTACAACTTGAACAGGTACATACAACTGAATTAATACTTGAATTTAAATCGCTCACCGAGAGAGATCTGCGCGCTGTCGCCATTACGAACGACATAATCGTAACTGACAACGGCCAAATTGAATAAATAATTTGTACATCGCATACAAATATAATAGAAATTTATTCAAGTATCTAACATTAACTTTGTTTTTTCATTAAAGAGGCAATTAGAAATAAGACGGGAAAATCGTGGAATAAACTAGGTACAATATTGGATTTATTTTTATTGGTAGAAATATACAACGAAACTCATATTTTTAAATTAAATGTTCAAACAATTCTCCATTTGCATTTAAACAATAACCAAAACGATTGTAAAATTCATTACGCACATTACTTAACTGGTATGGCGTGACTTTAGCACAAATTGCATTCTTTAACTCCTCTAGGTACTCAAAGCGTGTGTCCTTATAGATTTTAGATTTTACGTTGCCCCAAAGGAAAAAATCATTTGGGGAAAGGTCGGGAGATCGTGCTGGATAATCAATAGTGTGGCATGGCCCAATAATATGGTTTGAAAAACTGTACGCTGGGTAACCGTCCATCTGATACCAGATCTCCTGATCTTCTCGAATGACATTTTCCAATGCTGGTCCAATGCGATCTTGCAGTAAATCAAGGAACCTTTCGCCATTTAAATTATGTTCAAGAAAGAAAGGTCCGATAATGTGGTGACCAAAAATTCCTGCCCAAACGTTGACTTTTTAGGAGTACTGGGTTCTTGTTTCTATAAATCGGTGTTCATTTTCCGTACTCCAGTATCTGCAATTATGTGCATTGGGCTCGTTGTTCAACGTAAACGTGCATTCATCACTGAAACAAATATTTTTGAGAAATTGTCTGTCACTGTTAGCTCTTTCCATTATGTCAATACAAAATGCACATCTTCGTTCATCATCACCTCTCCTTAGTTCTTGATGGCACTCATATTTATATTATTTGTATTTATGTTTTTTTTAAAACCCATAATGCGGGATGTACTCTATTCTTTCACCAAGTTGTCTCGTACTTGCTCCTTTATTTTCTACGACAGAAAGCAAAATGTCTAGTTCTTTTCGACAGTGCATTTCTTGGACCATGCCTTGGGTTGGGTTGGGTTTCCCTATTGCATTTGTAATTATTCAAAACTGTTCCTTGTTTCTCAAACTTTGTTACTAGACGTGGATCTGTGCGGTATTGGTCGATCTCGATATTCAACCGAAAAGCTATCGCAGACATTCTGGAAACTGTTTCCTGCATAATATAACTTTACTAGGAATATTTTATCTGGTGTTGTATAACTCATTTTTAATTCGTCCGTTGTCAGTGAAGTTTATCAGATAACTGTCTGTCAACTTTGACAGTTCGTAACCAAGGCCGAATTGATTGTTTGATTTGAAATTTCAAAATTTAGCCGAAACATTTTTTAATACATTTGCGAACTGAGCATAGCAAAAATGCCCAATTTGCGCCAATTGGACCATGATGTGGTGCTCTTTAAAAAACTTAAATGGAATTTTGCTGTAAAATAATTAGGGAAGCCAATATTTGAATGCCTCGAAATTAACATGGGATTTCCTATGTTGCGTCCGCCAATGCAGCACCCTGTATATATATATATTGAAAATGCGTCTTGTCAAATTTGACAGAAAAATGTAAAATTTACATGAAAGATGGTCTAATCTTACACCTCAATGGTGTAGTGAACATTAATTAAAACAGGTCCATGAAGACTAACTGGTGGATCGCTAGACAATATTGTTTCTGGGTTATTACCCTTCGTCAGTAGCGATTACCAAGAACCTTAGTTGTTGAAATACCTTTACATGTAGTGGCCATCAAAACTTCTTGGCGCGAGCCAATCACTCCTAACGAACCACTGACAACAGAACACTGACAAGACGATACCTTGTCTAACATTTTACATTTTTCTGTCAAATTTGACAAGACGCATTTTCAATTTGAATTGTTTTTGAACTTAATTGCAGCAATCCTTTTATATGTCGACACTGGATATTTGATAGTCGTCTTGTTTACTCGCCGCAAGGTGTTAGACAAGGTATCGTCTTGTCAGTGTTCTGTTGTCAGTGGTTCGTTAGGAGTGATTGGCTCGCGCCAAGAAGTTTTGATGGCCACTACATGTAAAGGTATTTCAACAACTAAGGTTCTTGGTAATCGCTACTGACGAAGGGTAATAACCTAGAAACAATATTGTCTAGCGATCCACCAGTTAGTCTTCATGGACCTGTTTTAATTAATGTTCACTACACCATTGAGGTGTAAGATTAGACCATCTTTCATGTGTATATATATATATATATAAACAATATTGTCTAGCGATCCACTAGTTAGTCTTCATGGACCTGTTTTAATTAATGTTCACTATACCATTGAGGTGTAAGATTAGACCATCTTTCGTGTAAATTTTACATTTTGCTGTCAGATTTGACAAGATACATTTTTAATATATACATATATATATATATATATATATATATATATATATATATATATATATAAATATAAAAATGTATCTTGTCAAATCTGACAGCAAAATGTAAAATTTACACGAAAGATGGTCTAATCTTACACCTCAATGGTGTAGTGAACATTAATTAAAACAGCTCCATGAAGACTAACTAGTGGATCGCTAGACAATATTGTTTCTGGGTTATTACCCTTCGTCAGTAGCGATTACCAAGAACCTTAGTTGTTGAAATACCTTTACATGTAGTGGCCATCAAAACTTCTTGGCGCGAGCCAATCACACCACGAAGGGTAATAACCCAGAAACAATATTGTCTAGCGATCCACTAGTTAGTCTTCATGGACCTGTTTTAATTAATGTTCACTACACCATTGAGGTGTAAGATTAGACCATCTTTCGTGTAAATTTTACATTTTGCTGTCAGATTTGACAAGATACATTTTTAATTTGAATTGTTTTTGAACTTAATTGCAGCAATCCTTTTATATGTTGACACTGGACGTTCGACAGTCGTCTCTTGTTTAGTCTCCGCAAGGTGTTAGACAAGGTATCGTCTGGTCGGTGTTCTGTTGTCAGTGGTTCGTTGGGAGTGATTGGCTCGCGCCAAGAAGTTTTGATGGCCACTACATGTAAAGGTATTTCAACAACTAAGGTTCTTGGTAATCGCTATTGACGAAGGGTAATGACAGAGAAACAATATTGTCTAGCGATACACCAGTTAGTCTTCATGGACCTGTTTTAATTAATGTTCACTGCACCATTGACGTGTAAGATTCGACCATCTTTTATATATATGTATACAGTGTGTTTCACTTAAGAGTGTAACACCCTCATATCTTTTTTATTTTTAGTCCGATTTTAGTAATTTTTCCCCAAACGTAGAATACTTATTGTTCTATTTAATCCCAAAAAAACAATTGTCTTCTTTAAATGCAAGGCAACCTGCGATGGCAAAATAAATGGAAAAAATCAAGAAATCACTTTAGGGATTTTTTTATCGAAAAATTTTGCTAGTAATAATTGTTTAGAATTGCCCAAAAACCCTAAATCCAAAATTTCATGATAATTAGAAATGTTAAAATTTTCTTCAAAAGCAATTCTCAATCGTTTAATATTATTTGCAGAGGTGGCTGCGCCTAAACAACAACAACTTTGACAGTTCAGGTTTTATTTCAAACAAAATTTTTACAGCATACTTACTTCCGCGCAACTAATAATAAGTATTTGCGGACTTTTACGGAAAATTTTAACATTTTTAATTGTCATGAAATTTTGGATTTAGGGTTTTTGGTTCTGATCAATTATTACTAGTAAAATTTTTCGATAAAAAATCCCTAAAGTAATTTCTTGATTTTTGCCGTTTATTTTGCCATCGCAGGTTGCTTTGCATTTAAAGAAGACAATTTGTTTTTTTGGAGTAAATAGAGCAATGAGTATTCTACGTTTGGGAAAAAAATTACTAAAATCGGACTAACAATAAAAAAGATACGAGGGTGTTACACTCTTAATTGAAACACACTGTATATATAGTAAGGTAGATTACTACGGGAAAACGTAGAATTCGGGTTGTACGATCACACAAAAGAAAATTCAAATTTTTCTCAAGTCAACGTTTCGATTTAATAATTAAATCCTTTTCAAGACCTACAATAACATTACAATAAGAAATGAGCAACCAGTCCCTAACAATAAAAATATATTAATACTTACTAAAGAAGATAATGAGTTACACAAAAAATACTGCAAGGCTAACTTCATATGTATAGAAAATTAAAACACACGAACAAAGAATTTAACATATTTTCTTAAAATACAATGCAGGAAACCACACATTGAGGCAACGTTATTAAATGAACATTCAAGACGAACAAATCGGTTGGAGTGAAATTTACGAAAACAATTTCTTGCGCGGTACGTCACAGAAACGCCGGCGCAGTAAGAAGCCAGTGTTACTTACATAGGTAAAATATTCAAAGTCTGAATTACAAAGAGACAAAAAATTTAAAATAACTTATACTAATTTTTTTTAATATAATAACAAAAGCCAAGAACAACACTACCAACACGTTTGAAATATAAAAAAAAGGAAATATGAAACCAAAAATGTGAAAAATTTTCTTAAACCATTAAAGCTCACTTTTACAGAAAAAATGATTAAAGGCGAAAATTTCTAATTAAGGCAACAAAAAGTAAAAACATTAGAAAAATACACCGTGAGTGTAATTAACAATGAATAGAGGAAACAACCCCATCAACAAATCAGAATTATAAATGGCAAAAAGACATACGGAGAGAGAAGAAAGTGAAAACATCAAACATCAAACCATTTTTTTTATAAATTTAATTTAAAGAAAGGGCAAACCAATATTAGGAATTACTAAATTTAAAAATTTCATTTGATAACCAAGAAAAGAAAAGAAAAAACCACGGAGGGTGATCATTCCCTGTTGGCCAACAAAGTCATCAATCCGGCATACATATTGCTCAAACCGTCGATATCCCTCTTCGAGTTCATGGCATTTTTGGTGTTTTGGATAAAACACATTTCGAGGAAAAGTCTCTTCGATAGATTGGACTCCCTCGCCAAGATTTTTAAGCCGTTGTAATTGGGATTATGATTTTTGTTGTTACCATGCTCTGCTAATGCACATGAATGTGGCTTCAGCTTACAGTCACTTCTGTGGTTTGCCAATCTGGCTGACAATCTTTGGCTGGTCTGGTATACATACAGTAAATCACACTCGGTGCATAATATATATATATATATATATATATATATATATATATATATATATATATATATATGTATATATATAATTTAGACGAAAGATGGTCTAATCTTACACCTCAATGGTGTAGTGAACATTAATTAAAACAGGCCCATGAAGACTAACTGGTGGATCGCTAGACAATATTGTTTCTGGCTATATATATATATATATATATATATATATATATATATATATATATATAATATTTTTGATTTTTGGTATTTATTTTATACCAGTTTTGGGTTGTTTTGGCATTTATGTAGAATAAAATAAAATAAAACTGTCCTGTTTTATGACTTCACTAATTATTTTTATTTTTACGTTTCGACAATAGATTCTTTGTCTTCTTCAGAAATATAAATTTATGTGTTATTCTCTCGCGTTGCACATGTGAAGTGCACTTCACATGTGCTTACGCTTATTTATATCAAGCACGCCCACATAGATTCCCTCGAACACCTGCAAGCATTCGCCCTCGCAGAGCATGAGGATATCACGTGATCGCACGTGATTTCGTCGGTACCGAGCGCTATAAATCAATTAGACTTGTCAGTCGTTCGCTCGTAAAACACCCACGTCGAGTCCTCCGATAGATCCGAATGACGATAAATCGGCTGAGCTCCAAGTTCTGTAATATAATTACATATGCGACCGCTTCTTTTTTGTTGATTTAGCTGCAAATCGTACAAAATTTTTAAGAGTTTTCTCGCGCCAACCGTTCACGTGCAAATGCAAATTAAATTATCTCGTTACATTTATATTATAAATTCTATATTTACGGGTTAATATTCTACTCTTAATTCTAATATCTTAAACATATTTAAACTAACTCTATCTTAATTATTTACATGACGAGACATCTAATATTCAACGTTTTAGAAACATAATAATTTAAAATCTTTACATTCCCATATGTACACTTTAAAACAGGACCGGCTCTAGGACTCCCATTTTATTTTCAATTTCTAAATTTTATGGTTAAATTTTAAATCTATTTCTCACCATTTGTTACATTTCGATGATTGTAAAATCCAAATCGTGAAAAATTAGCTTCGTCCGTGTACAAGATATTTCGGCAAAATTGAGGATCTTTTTGTGTTACCAGTTACAATAATTCTCACCACGTGGAAAATCCTCAGGTATTAAAACTTGAACTTTTCTGTAATGGTAAGGGTGCAACCGCTCATACTTAATAATTCGGCTAACTGAACTGTGTGATACGTCTAGCATATTAGCGATTGCACGTGTTGATGTTGTTGGATTGTCTAAATTTAAGACGGCGTCCTCTACTTGAGGAGTCCTTGCAGTTTTTGGACGACCTCTTTCCCGATAATATGCACATGTTGGTGCTACGCTTCCTGCTTCTCGTCTTCTTCGGTCTACGGTGTCTTCTGAGATGACACCTTTCGTGATAGACTCTAGCAGCAGTAGCAGCATTGTTTCCGCATTCTCCCAGCAGCAAATGCATGTCTGCATATTCGTCGTTTGAAAACATCTCAATATTAATTTAAAACAAAAAACCAACACAAACCAACAGAATTCAAAAATTATCACAAACACTGAAGAACTAATCAATGGAAAATACAACGAAGAACTTAAAATACAAAATGTAAAGAAAATTAGTGAGGTAGTATTAGGGTTGACACAAGCAGGATGTGACGATGACATTAATACACAATCTTGATTGTCATATTTTTTACGTTAAAAAAGTGTGACTTCATGTCAACGTTGCCATATGTTTTTTCGGGTAAAATTACCGTAAAATGATTTTCTGGAAATGGTATAATTAAAATAGTGATTAATCACAAACTTGGTTGTAATTAAATGTATCTTATAACAATCAGTTAGATTTTTTTGAAAGTATTTTTATTTTTAAGAACAGATTAAATTTAATTAATTCAGATTATGGACAGATTCCGAGGTCACCACTTTATGAATTGCTATAAGATACAATTTGTAAGGTTCATATTTATTTACTATTTTATAGCGTTAGTGTTGGTTGCTATTTTTATGTTTGTTTTGTTTATCGTAGATACCTAATTTTTCTGAAGATGACAACATAGTTGTTGAAATATGTACATATTAAAAGTGTTTAATAAATATGTGAGAAGGGGAAGGTATTATTATTATTGAAATATTGGTTGTAATTGTTCAAAATTGTTATTCCATTCACCATATTAAAACCAATCTTTGATATGCTTTCCAGTAATTTAGTTAAACGACATCAAAAGTGTTAACTTTAAATATTTATTTCTTGGAAATTAACAGCAATGGAATTTATTTCATATTTTTCTCGTAATCATTGGACCTCCTATAATAACGTACCATCGAGGTGTTCCGCGAATTTTTGGATACACTGTATACGTAGATGTGTGTATATAAATTGTTTATTTAGGTATGTATATTTATATTATTAGATAGGCCAATGAAGTTCACTTACTGCTATAAAATATATTTATTTACAAAAATAATACACAGCCATAAGTGGCCATCATGCTCTTGTCATTAATAATGTAACACTTTTGTTCAAAACATTATTTAACATTATTAACATCGCAACTTTGTTCTATTTTTTTACCAGCAATGGAACATAGTTTTCTATCTTAACTACTTTCGGTAAATAGCATCCAGATTCCAAATTCCCCCAGCGCTGCTTGCTGCACTGGTTGTGCATGCATGTCGTTGAATTGACCAGCAATTTTTGGCAGGCATGCTCCTTTAATGTCCTTCGTACATGGTGGTTCATAGATGATGCAATATGTGCCACACTTGTTAAAAACGTACATTAATATATCGTAATAGATAAAGATACATAGTTGTGAACAACTGAAAACCTAAAAGCAGAAATATCACTGAATTACCCCACCTGTTGAATTTATTTCATATATTTGTTTTTTTGCATCTTCGTCGTAATTTTTGCGGATTGTTGCGAAACCATCGGACGATCATTGAGTCCCTTGTGAAGGCGTTGCCATTCATTTTCGGCTCCATTATTAGGCACTTTGTCACAATACGAAAAATGAAATAAACCAAGATGGATAGACCATTCATACTAAAGTATTTGATTGAGGGAATGGAACGAAGAAAATAAAAGTATATGGAAATATAAATACATTGAGGTGAATTAAAATTAAGTGGAAGAAATACCTAAAAATAGGCGCGAGAAACAAAATGAAAATGCAGGAGACAATACATGTTAATGTATAGATAAAAAATAAACCAATATGAAAGCTGGAAGTAATATCGCAGATTCAAATAATTACCAAGAAAAACTTGATGTCAAACGACTTCTGTGTCTTTGAGAATTAAACGAGTAAAGTATAATAATATGTCCTGTCAATTTCCCATGTCTGATTAATTAAATTCATATTCCAATGTCTATCTACATAGCAAGTTTGATTTTTGTGACATTTTCGCAATTTCTAAATATTCTCATAAATGTATCCTATTAAATGTGTATTTTAAATAAAACACATTATAAAATGTTATATATAAAATTTAATGCGCATAAATACTATAAGAAATATAGACAGGAAATCAATTTGTGATATTGAAATTGAAACTAAATAAAATCTTAACAATTTCATCACTTAAAACTATTTTATACTACGAAACACTATTTGATTAAGAAATGATCAATTGAACACATTTTTTATACATGTATCCCTGTAACCCACCCCACATCATCACAACCAAGCGATTTTGCTAACCTGCCAAACTATCGGCGACTGTCTGGGAGATATCCACTATTGCACACTATCCCAATGTGTGTGGGACCGGCTTTGCACAATTTTTTACGGACTACTTCAAGAAATGGCGATAAAAAGGCCATTCCCAGTGGGTAAATATTTAAAATTAATGAGCCACTGAGAAAAGTAAAAAAGGTAACACTTATTGACTGTGCGATTAACATGCAACGGGCATTACCGATACAAAAAAATAATGGACATTTACTTAAGCCGACGCCCGCTTCAAAGGCCCAAAAAAATGATAAAATCATAATCAACTGGACAACTGAAAAAAAAACAAAATGATTATCGAATATTTCAATCCCAACAATATTAAAACTAATGGTTTTAACAAATTAAGATATCTACTGGGTTACTTATTATTAAAAAAATAATAAATATAATTATTTTCTTAATTATCTTCCTTCTCTTTCAGTTAATATATCATTTAATAGTGAGTTCTATATAATAACATTATATTTACCTGATGATATGCGTAAGCCATTCATCTTATCAAAGCACTGCAACAATAAAATGTTTGAATTATCGTAACTAACATTTTCGAAGCAACAGGTTATAGTTTCTGAACTTCGTAAAAAAACACCTACAGATTTAAACATGCAATTGAAACCGCAGGACATCTGTGGTGGTATGGATCAATTGTCACGATATCGAAGCACTTCACAAAAAATTGAGTTACGAATAAAATAGAAAAATCCAATATTTAGGAAATGCAAATTGAAAAATGTTAAAGGGAAAGCCCACCAAAGCAATGCCATTTTCATCTAAACGTTTTCGTATGAAGTTTGGGGAATTATTTTGAAGGTTTTCATGTTGCTCTCATTTTAATTGTTGATTAATTCTAATAAAAATAAAAACTCACCACGTAAGCAAGGAAACATGTAACTCCACTTGCAACCATCTAGAACAAAAAGAAACGAATCAAAAAAGATATATTGTATTCGAAATAATACGAAATAATACTCACAAAAATTGAGCATGTAAGAATTGACTTGTAAAAATTAGAACGGACATCTTCACAGCCATGTTCTGAAAATGAGACAAGAATTAATTATCTTTTTAATGAAAATATGGAGTTCAATATTTTATAAACGTACAATTATTTTCAAACAGAAACACAGCAAGAAAATATTGGATAGATTTCGGTGATACTTGTTGCAACTCCATAATGATAAATTGAAACAAAAATTGTTTTACACTATATGTATTGTATTTACTATAATTGTTTCGTCACACAGTGGCTTCATCAGGTAGGTGAATGTAAGTACAATGATGCAATAAGAAAGGACTATATATACAAGAGTAATATTTAATAAGGGCGAATTATTAACCTCTGTTTGATCATTTAGCAAATAACCTAGCTTTTTCTATATATCGATTTCTAAACATTCTAGAAAATTAAGTTTCCTGCTTTTCGTCCGAACACGTAGCAGTTCAAAATTAGGGTTAAAAGTGTGATTGTTTTATAATAGCATAAGTCGAATTATAATACAATAAATATAGTGTAACCGAACAATGTAGTGTAGTATAAATTACTTTAGATGTGAGCCCATATTTGGGCATTTCTTATTAGAAAAAACGTTCGATCTAATGAAATTAAGTTACCTGATTGGTTTGGCATTACAACGAAATTGTCGTCTTGCTGGTAGATTAATGATGAGTATCCTATATTACACCCCAATAAAAACCATGACATCAAAATACAAACTGCAATAAATATACATTAAGTATTTTTGGTGCAAATAAAAGAATACGACTTACTTGTTGCTGTCATTTTTTATGTGTACCTAGTGACTACTAAATGTTAAATGTCAATGATTTGTTTCCCATAAACTGTATATTAAAATGAGTATTTTTTTTTTAGATAATTTGCTTCGTAACTTTCGATTATGGTATTATGGTTTATTCGATCACAGACGGTCACAATTAGTAAACTTAAAATGTATAACACGATTCTGACGGCAGCGCATAGAAGCATGGAAGCATTGCCAACGGTTGAGTATAAAAATAAAAAATAAACTTGTCTCAAAAAAATTAAATATGCAAAATTTCATAACGTTACTGCTTTTAAGCAGGAAATAAATTCAAAGTATATTGCAAAAAAATCGAGAAAAAAATTTGCTTGGAAGGATTATATGTTAAATAAAATGCGTTTACCTGTTTTAAATGCTAAGTACCTCTCGAATCCGCTGTGATATAACCACCTGATTCACTGAAAGTGGACCCACACAATTTACCACATATACGGTACACCATCTCGTTCTTCACGTTTTAGCAATATTAGTCAATTTGATGTTCAAGTTGAATGTTGACTTCACTTAGTATCACGTGAATACGTTAGTGTTTATCTAAAATTGAATTAACACAGATAACCTTATCATTTGATAAGTTAATTTCCTTCATTTATCGGGATAGTTCAAGTTGTATTTGCTCATGTTTTATTGAGAATATAAAACAAAATATATATTTTTTATTTATATAATTTGGATCAATTGGAAATAGTTATTGGTAAATTATAATGCATCGAAATTGCTAAGAACTATGTAAATCTATAAGATCAATGATGGACATGGCTGGCGATGAAACGTGTAATTTGAAAATTCAAAGATATAATAAAAATAATAAAAAAGTATAACTGAACAAATACTGTAAGAATACACACAATAAATAGAGAAAACCAGAAATAAAGGAAAAAGGTCGCCATTATAAAAAAAAACTGAACGATAAAATAAATGCAACGAAGCAAAAGGTATCGATGGAGATGAAGAAAATGAAATAGATATGAACATAAAATGAAGTGGAAGAAAATACATAAGAGTCGTGGGTAGATGAAAAATTAAAATAGTTCAATATGACAGGAAGGGAATGTCTCTTCATATTTTCCTCTTTCTCTACTGACCCTCACCCCTCTTCTATATATTTCAAGTTTCCAATATTCTTCATTAATACCTTCATTCCTTTCCAAGTCATAATAGGTTTTCTGTTTACTTACATAATCAATTCATATTTATGATATTAGTGACATTTTCGACAATAACTTTCAACAAAATATTCTTGCATGTCTTAAATTAATCATCAAACTAAACGTGTTGTTTAAAATTGATTGACAATTAAATAATACTTATTTTATTTCGTACTTGTCCTGTCGTCAAATAAAACACGTTTTACAAAACACAATTTTATTAAATTCTACTAACGATATATGTACATAAGAAATAAGTTTGTGATAATTAATTCTAAATTAAAAAATAGCATGAACATACGATAATAATAACATGGAACTGTGTATATATGGGTGGAAGTGTGTGTGATTATTAACGCCATCTAGACTTCATCGAATGTATGCGTGATGGCCCGATGAGTCCAAAGGACGAAACAGCTGTAGTTACCTGTTAATTAATTGTTTGGCGATTAAAAGCTTCAGATTTTGTACTGAACTCGATATTTCTTCGTCCGTTGTAATTAACATAATGTTGTCTGAAAATGTTTATAGCTGCTTACGTGCTTACTACGCGCCCTTACCTAAGTAAAGACCAATAATAAAACAATTCAAGATGTATTGGGTTTCAATAAGAAAAGGGAAAATAATTGGTGAAATAAATTGGAGATAGAAACAGAATAGGCATAAGCACGTTTATAAAATAAAATAAATCTTCATAAATTAAAGGTTAAAACTCAAAAATCATGGTATATTTCATAAAGCTGGGACGGTAGAAATAACTGGAAGCATTCGTTAACAACTGACAAATTTCGTTTATAAAATAATAAATTCAAAGTCACTTTGTCCTGTAAACCGGGTTCAAACTTAACCCGGGCTAAAGTGGTGTAAGGATAAATCTGAAAAAAATCAGGGTGGATTGATGATGCAAAAGAAACGCAATCGCGGAGGTATGTATTTTGAGCTCGCAATTTCGTTTTTTAATATCATTTTCGTCGATTTATTGACCTGGACTCTTTTAAAACCCGCTACTTGTGTATAATATCGACGCCCTTAGTCACGAAATCCTGTACATTTTAATAACCAGTCGTCAGTTAACATTTCTTGTTTTTTTATTATGACGTAATATTTGTAGGTGATTGGATTGTATTTACATATATTAGTAGTCTGTGGAGGCATTGCATACCCTTATAAAACATGTGGCCAAGTGGTACACATAGTGTTTACAGCTTTTAGTAGGAGTGACCAGAAAATACTACTGATACGAAATCAAGAGTAAACCAAGCAGGATTTATAAAATGTTTGATGTGCAGATCAGATACGTGCAGAAGAATTATACATTAACGTGTGACAGCCAGAATTGAACATGAAAGAAAGTTAGCTGAAAACAATAGTAAAGTAAATTGTTATTGATGATCTTGGATTGGGTGGTGAGAAAACAGTAGAAGATAAATCTGAAAAAGTGTACTTTTGTAAAATGCAAGACCTACTATTTGCTAGTGATGATAGCCCATGCCAGATAATTTGTAAAGAAAATCACACGAATTAAAAGAAGAAACTAAACGGAAATACAATTATGGACTCCGATCAATATGAAATATAAAATATCTCTAAACAATTTATTGCGAACAAATAATTTTCTTCGTCGAGATTTGTTTTTACACAATGCAACAATGCAAATTTACAATATTAAATAATTTAAATTAATTTGCACATACGTGACTTTAGAAGTCCACAGTTCCTATTATCATATTTTTAAATAAAGAAAATAAAATCATTCTGTCCTATTCGCCTTTACAGATAACACTTAACAAATGCGGCTTGTTTTGTCGTTTATGTATCAAAATAAATAATCATTATTAAATCTATTGCTAATTTCAAACTTAAAATATTCTAAATAGAAACCAACTCACCCTTACCACATAGTATTTTATTAACACTAGATGTACATTTCGACAACTTAGTTGTCATATTCAGCAGTGTATTACTGAACTACAGTATAGTACACACAACTTAGTTGTCGAAATGTACATCTAGTGTTAATAAAATACTGTGTGGTAAGGGTAAGCTTGTTTCAATTTATTTGCCAACCACAGTCTTCAATTTAATATTAAAATATTCTAGTTTATTCTAGTAGAACAATAATATTAGTACAAACATAATAAAAAAATAAATAAGTGTTTCAGGACATTTTATTTAAAACTGACGCGACTCACAACAAGTTTCTTATAATTTAAATCAATTGCTAGGCTTGAGTAAGTACTTAGCCTTGCCATTTTTAAATTCTAAATGTCCCAATATATATATATATATATATATATATATATATATATATATATATATATATATATATATATATATTTAACTTAGTTTTTTTGTGAAATGAGTGCTGCCGTTTCAACTTTGTTTTTTGCTTTACTGGTTCCGCCTATATTGCCTACTAGATAAATAAAAGATGTGCAATGACAAACAACGTTCAGAATAATTAACGAAGCAAATATCAGACAAAACCAATAGTTTAATGTATCGGCAATTTTTGGTAGACACGATCCTTTGGTGTCCTTCGTGCATGGTAGTTCGTATATGATACAACACATGGTACACTCTTCCGTATGAACTTGTAAGTCGAATATCCTCCAGTACAGATAAATTGTGAACGTCTGAATACCTAAAAGCAAAAATTCCATTGGATTAAGATAATTTTTTATTTTATTTCATTTTATTTAATTCGTATGATTATTTTATGGTATCTTACTAAAAATTACATGTGATATGCATGTTTGTCAATGTTGTACGTTTTATTTTTATGTTATTATTATTAAAACTACGATCTCAATATATAACGTTAGAGTTTTACATAAGAATAAAACAATAATCGTGGTACACAGGAGGAGAATAAAATTAGAATGGAATGAAGAGGCGAAGGAATTGATGTATCGGGAATAACTGGCAAGACACAATGATAGTTATGAGTACTATATATATGCAAGCAAGGCAGAGGAAGTTTCAAGAGGAATAAGATAGAGGGCAACAGAGGATGGTTGTATGGGAGGCGTATAATGAAACATGGAGTGGAAATCTATTTGGAGGAGGGTGGGGCGTAGTTAAAAAGGAAGAGCTTTATAAAAATGTGACAGAGACTGTTGATGGATGAAGGATGGTGGATACCCTAAAGTGTTGTGGTGTATGCATTTTGGAATGTTGATTGAGTTAGAAGAAATATTGTCAATGTATGCTAGTGTTAAAGAAAAGGAAAGTTACAAAAAGTCATATCTAGATTGCAAGGGATTTTGACATCAAAATATAACGCGACGTTCAAGGATACTTGTATATATGGCGAATAAGAATTTTTGAGACGAGGAAGAGTGAAAGCTGAGGAGAAGATTAAGGTAAGTTTGGAAAAACAGATATGATATGAATGGAGGAGAGTATCATATGAGATGATGTGTAAAAGGATGGAAAAGGTGGATGAGGACGTCGGTTTAAATAAGGTAAAAATAAAAAATAGAGAAAGGGATCAAGGTTGAAAATGAAGTTGAAATGTGACAAGGGATGGGTTGGTGCGAGGGGAGATCAGTATTTACTGCCCGTAACATAAAACAAACAAATTAAAGACGTTTAGTTTTATACATAATCTCCCTGAACGTCGATGCTTTGGTCCAACGATGCTCCAAACCTTTGATTCCTCTGGAAAAAAAAATCTTTCGGTTGCTCTTCCAACCAGTCGTTCACGGCCGTCATCACGTCATTATCGTTGTAATATCTGGTGCCCCGAAGATATTCTTTTAATTTTGGAAATAAAAAAGAAATCACTAGTGGCCAGATCTGGTGAATGTGCGGGATGTTCAAAGAATTCAAATCCTGCGTTCAGAATAGCGCTCATGGCAACATGGCTTTTGTGGACAGGAGCGTTATCTTGATGAAACAGAATTCCTATGCTCAATTTTCCCCGTCTTTTCCTTGACACAATCGCGCAATCTTGAAATTAAGTTGGCACAGTAGGAGCATCAAAATTCCATCTGTGTCTGCAAAAAATGGCTTTGGTCCAACGATGCTCCAAACCTTTGATTCCTCTGGAAAAAAAAATCTTTCGGTTGCTCTTCCAACCAGTCGTTCACGGCCGTCATCACGTCATTATCGTTGTAATATCTGGTCCCCCGAAGATATTCTTTTAATTTTGGAAATAAAAAAGAAATCACTAGTGGCCAGATCTGGTGAATGTGCGGGATGTTCAAAGAATTCAAATCCTGCGTTCAGAATAGCGCTAATGGCAACATGGCTTTTGTGGACAGGAGCGTTATCTTGATGAAACAGAATTCCTATGCTCAATTTTCCCCGTCTTTTCCTTGACACAATCGCGCAATCTTGAAATTAAGTTGGCACAGTAGGAGCATCAAAATTCCATCTGTGTCTGCAAAAAATGGCGGCCATAACCAGCGGATAGCAAAGCACGAAATTTGCGGGGTGGCGGAGAACCTCGGCGATGCCACTCCATACTCAGCAACGAAGTGGTGAATCCACGTTTCATTAACAGTGACGAATCGAGAACGAAATTCATCCGGATTTGCCTTAAACCTTGTCAAACTAGCTTCAGAATGCAATAGTCTGGAAAGTGTGATATTCGTGGGACACAACGTGCGGACAATTTTTTTAGCACCAAGTTATTTGTTAAAATATTTTCTATAGTATCAAAAGAAAAAATCGTAATTTCAGCGATCCCGCTAATGGTCAGTCGTCTATCTGGTCGTCCAGCACCCTTCGTATGTTCACATGTTTGTCTTTCCAGTTGTCAGCACCCTCACCAAATACACCTACCATGTCTTCAGGAATTTCTTTTGGCGACAACCCTTTCTTTTGCAAGTATTTTATAACTCCATTTTTAGAATTTCTCTAAACTTGCCTACTTAAATTCTAAATTATTTGAACAGGTAACAAGTGACAAAACTACAAATGAACCAACGTAACAACAAATGATTAATACTTTCATGTGTCAAATTGATTCAACGTAACGCAACGCCTACTATGTCAGGGATGCTAAATAATGATCTCCCCTCGTAGTACTATGGAAATTAAAGGGACTACATACTGCTACATAAAATAGTAGAAGCAGCCAAGGAGGGAAACATTCATGTATGTACAAACAATATGTGTACTGTTAGAATGTTATGGTACAATATTTTATTACACTCCATACTTACACGTAAGTGTAAAAGAATAAATTGACTGACAAATTGATTGGCAATAATTCATATCTCCAGGGATGTATTTAATATTGCACATAACTATTTGTACAATCAAAATAATACAGTTGATCAGTACCTGTAAATATGCTTATAGTTTCATAACGTACATAATAATATGGGAATACTCACGGGCAACAGTGATTCAATAACATGATTTTTGAATGTTTGTCTAACTTCATCGCATGTAGTGTTAACTAAAAAGAAACAATATATTGGTTAGTGGTTGGAGGAACTTAACTTAGTTTAACCTCCTAAACCTTATGTTATAAATTTATTTAGATTAAATTTATAAATACAGATGTATGCAACTATATTCCATTAAAACTTAAATTGGATTCAGCACAACAACAATAAAATATTTACAATAATAAATTAATAAAATGTTACATTGACCTATTGACTAATTATTTCGACAAAATCAAACTGAAATCTCAAATCGCTCGTGACAGGTCTGTTGTAGATTAAATTATAAATTTGCTACATCTGGCAGCTGTTTAAATAACACGATTAAACGAAAAGTTATGGTGTAAAGAGTAATTGCTAATGAAGGCCGAGTCGAGGCCGAGTTATAAGGACCTAAAATTATGAAATTATTTCGGCACCACTGGCTTATATTAAAGTATTATTTCCTTTTTAGTTGTGGTAGAAGAAAAGAACCAGATTTTGTTCATAGTCATTGCACAAAAACCACTCATCATAATCCCCATATGAGTGTGCACGAAGAAGTTGTTATTTTATTAACCGGTTCCCGGGGTTGTGCAAAATGATGTATCGTAATGTTTATGTTCATGTGTGTATAAGAAAGAAGGTTAATTTTTCTTAGACCATTTTAAGCTAAACTACACTGTAAGGGCTCAGTGGCGGAACATACACAAGTATGTAATTAATTTTGTAGGTTCGGGGGGTTTCACGATGTTATTGATTACCAGATTTACATTGGCTGTGATGAACGTAAGCAAGTTGTTTTTTTACAATCATTGCGTAATAAAACTACCCACGATATAAAAACGCACGCCGAAGTTTTTATTTTATTAACAGGTTCTCGCGACTGCACAAAATTATACATCATTATGTTCAGGTTAGTGGGAGCATAAGAATGGAGCTTAATTTTTTGCTGACAATTTTATGATAAACTACCCAGGGGTAGTTTATCATAAAATTGTAAGAACTCAACGACTAAACATAGACAACTATGCATCTAATTTTATAGCTTCTGAATTGTATAAATTTATCGGAAGCAACAATGTTTTCCATGACCTATGTACAGAAACGAATGATTTGCTATTAATATTTGTTTCTTGTTGCAGTGCAGTGAAAAGAATAGGATACTTATAATATCCAGTAAGTAGAACTTTATTAGTCTTCTACCTCAATTACCTTTTTGTTTTTGTTTTAGTTGTCCAGTTGTTTACGATTATTTCATTTCTTTGTGCTTTTGAAGCAAATGTTGGCTTGGCTAAACCATGTCAATTTTTTGCATCAGTTATGGCACATCCAATAAATCTTACCTTTTTAAATGCCTGTTTGGCGCAATCATACTTTAAATATTTACCCAAATGGAAATGCTCTTTTTCCAATTATTTTGGTTAAATATTTCAAATGACCTAAAACATTTTATAATTCAAATTGGTGTACTATTATTAAATGTGTATGGTTAGTTGTTCTAGTTCGTTTAAAATTGACATTTATACATTTCTTGATGTGATACCACTGATCTGAGGCGAAACGATATCACATATATCTATCTTCCAGATCTGGTTGACTTCTAATAATAGTTCATTTACGACTCATTATGCTGTCACTAATTGGACACGCTGTATGTATATGAGTCATACGATTGATTGAAGTGTTTTTATAGCCATGGTTTGGTTGCCAACTTCAGATTTGTTAGTTTCAAAATATGGCGTCCGGCGTTTCCTCACCTGCTTCAAATTTGTAGTCACGTTCGGTGACGCAGAAGTCTGTTTCCTTTTCGTATTGAACAATTCCGTAAACAGTGTTCACGATAAACAGCACCGGAATTGCGATTATCACACCGGCTTAAACAAACGAGAATTTTTGTTACGCCGTGGAAAAGTAAATGGAACTTACCCGTAAATCGTCTACAAGTTTCTCGTAGTTCTGGATTTCGTGGGATCATTTTATCCTTTGCCACGGCGATGCAGTCCTTTACTGCAGCCATTTTAGTCACACCGCGAATCGGCGGTGTTCGAAAATTTAGAGTATTAAGGAAGCCTAGCTTCCATGTTCACGTTAGAATGCCGGTTTCACATTACATTCATGGCGACTCGTATCGTTATCTATTTCCAAGGTCAATTTATATCTTTAAGGGGAAATAGGCAGTGCATTAGCACTTGAATTTTGATATAAATATAATAAAATTACAGTGGTGCAGATAAACACTTACATTACAGTCCTGCCAATATGAATTTGAGTTTATTATAAGCATACGCGTACACAAAAACATATTTTCTACGATTTCCCATAATCTAAGGATTTATATATAATATTTTTTGGATTGAATATTGAATGGTTTCGTTTTACCTGAACGAAATTTATCTGTTTTAATCTGTGTTTTGAATTACCCTCTTTTGCTACGAAAAATTAAATCCGATTATGTTGACTTACTAGACTATGAAGTTATACAATAAATACGCTATATTATATTACATATAAAAAATAATCGAGTAATTAAATGTTATGGAAAGGGCTTTATTTTTAAGCAAGACAGCTTAGTTGATAAATTGTTATGATAAGGATAGATTAAAAAAACCTGACACGTTATTTGCTTAATTCTTATAAAAATGGAGTTTTAAAACTTATATATAAAAAGTCAAACATATTTCAAATGTCAAGTTTGTCATGTAAGGGTCCTTTAAATTACTTACCTGTGTACTTTATGGTGGTTGAGGAATTTCAGATATTTTTTATCAAATAAATGAGCTACAGACTTCAAAATAAGTTTTTGGCCTCCCGAGATGTAAACATTGTAACTATGCACCGTTCATGTGACATATAACTTCATTTTTAAGACGACTGTGCGTTTTCCCGCATAGTATGCGGTAAAGTAAATAATCCTTCTTTTTAAACTCCAGAGAAATACGAAAAATACACAATTTTGAAATCACGAGGCCGATGTTCAGGAGAACGAGATATATTAATTTTTAATTCAATAAGTATAACAATATACACAAAATTTAAATATTAATTTAATATTAAATTAGTCCAAACACTCCCCTGGGCATCGTGTTTAAGATATAAACTTCATGCAGCAAAATGCAATTTCCTACATTCGATTATGAATAGCTAATAATAAACGTACCTACCTACCTAATACCAATTAACTTTTATATAATTATTTAAATGTAACAAATTCAAATCTGTCATATCATGTCATGTCTGTCACAATGCAATGTTGCCAACTTGAATAAATAAAATATATAGGTATAAAAAGATGACTTATTAATTTAAAATAAAATTATCGGCCAAAAAATTTAATACAAATCTCATACGTTAAGTATAGCGCTCCGGCAAATAAGCGAAGCCATCGCGATGTAAAATTGAACTTCCCGCATTCGACTGTAAATAACTATTTTGGCCTCCCGAGATGTAAACATTGGAACTATGCACCGTTCATGTCACATGTAACTTCGTGTTTACCACGACTGTACGTTTTCCCGCATAGTATGCGGTAAAGTAAATAATCCTTCTTTTTAAACTCCAGAGACGTAGGAAAAATACGCAATTTTGAAATCATGAAGCCGAAGTTCAGGAGAACGAGATATATTAATTTCTAATTCGATAAGTATAACAAAATACACAAAATTTAAATATTAATTTAATATTCAATTAGTCCAAACAGTCCGCTGGGCATCGTGTTTAAGATATAAACTTCATGCAGCAAAATGCAATTTCCTACATTCGATTATAAATAGCTAATAATAAACGTACCTACCTACATAATAACCATTAACATTTATACAATTATTTAAATGTAACAAATCTGTCAAATCTGTCATAAACAATGCATTGTTGCCAAGTTGAATAAATAAAATGTATAGGTATAAAATGATGTCTTATTAATTTAAAATAAAACTATCGTCCAAAAAATTTTATACAAATCTCATGCGTTAAGTTATTTTACAGCGTTCCGGCAAATAAGCGAAGCCGTCGCGCTGTAAAATTGAACTTCCCGCATTCGACTGTAAATAACTATTTTGGCCTCCCGACATGTAAACATTGTAACTATGCACCGTTCATGTCACATGTAACTTCGTGTTTACGACGACTCTGCGTTTTCCCGTATAGTATGCGGTAATAGTTATTTACAGTCGAATGCGGGAAGTTCAATTTTACAGCGCGACGGCTTCGTTTGAGGCACGAGGCCGAAGGGCGAGTGCCTCATTTGCCGGAGCGCTGTAAAATAACTTAACGCATGAGATTTGTATAACATTTTTTGGCCGATAGTTTTATTTTAAAAAGAAGGATTATTTACTTTTTGGCCTCCCGACATGTAAACATTGTAACTATGCACCGTTCATGTCACATGTAACTTCGTATTTACGACGACTGTGCGTTTTCCCGGTTTTCCCGCATAGTATGCGGTAAAGTAAATAATCGTTCTTTTTAAACTCCAGAGACGTAGGAAAAATACGCAATTTTGAAATCATGAAGCCGATGTTCAGGAGAACGAGATATATTAATTTCTAATTCAATAAGTATAACAAAATACGCAAAATTGAAATATTAATTTAATATCAAATTAGTCCAAACACTCCGCTGGGCATCGTGTTTAAGATATAATCTTCATGCAGCAAAATGCAATTTCCTACATTCGATTATAAATAGCTAATAATAAACGTACCTACCTACCTAATAACTATTAACTTTTATACAATTATTTAAATGTAACACATCTGTCAAATCTGTCATAAACAATGCATTGTTGCCAAGTTGAATAAATAAAATGTATAGGTATAAAATGATGTCTTATTAATTTAAAATAAAACTATCGTCCAAAAAATTTTATACAAATCTCATGCGTTAAGTTATTTTACAGCGCTCCGGCAAACGAAGCCGTCGCGCTGTAAAATTGAACTTCCCGCATTCGACTGTAAATAACTATTACAGCGCCCCGCTCAAACGAAGCCGTCGCGCTGTAAAATTGAACTTCCCGCATTCGACTGTAAATAACTATTTTCTACTCCCGTTTCTAAAGTATAACTTCACACATTGACAGAAATGCGTGAAATTTGATTTCACATACCGGTGCGCGAAGTACAATGCTATTCTTATGGGATTTATTTCAGGCACCCTTGTCATAAGAGCCAATATACTTTTACGCACTGACGCAACATGCATAGATACCCGTGCCTTAGTAACTACTTTTTTTATGACGTGAAACATCAAACTCAATCATCTTGTTGTTTGCATATTTGTTGTTTCAATATTTCTGATCGTATTGTCGTAGAAAAAGTATAGTGTACAACACGTGCGTGAGTTATATCCAGCCGCCCCTGTACTGTTAACCGCAACGTACGGATTACCTCATTGGGAATTTTCCGCAGCATGCCTTGCAATTACAGGATAAGGTTATATATGATAGCGCAAGGTGTGGCGACGGCCAGTGTACATAAACATATACATGTAGATATAGTTATTAAGAGAATAAATACATCGCGTATTCATAGTAGAATATTAGTTTCGTTTTGTATTTAAGTATAATCAATTATAATTCATTTAGAAAATCCAAAAGGGATATTAATTAAGTAATCGGTGCATCGAGCAATTAATAATATTATAAATAAGTGAAACAAGTAGTTAAATAAGTAAATATTGTAATCAATAATATATAAAGTTTTTTAAAAATCAATATCGGCGATCGAAAAATATATTTAGCGCAGTCGGTAGGATTGCAACCCAGTGTTTCTGAGGACCTTTTCGTCGATTTTTATCGTTAGCATGAATTCGAATTTCGTGTGGACCTAGAAAACAAATCTATGGACTTCCACAAGTGTTTCGCCGCCTGTTATTGAAGACCGAAGAATCACTACGGTATATTTTATCACCTATCCTAGTAATAATCACGATATCGAACACGTTCTTGTTGAAAGAATAAGTAAATTAACGATATCCGATAAACCTTGAAAAATAAATACGAATAACGTTAGTAGTAAACTGACATTCGAAACGAAATATTTAGATTGCATTCCATTATTCGATGGAAACGTAGATAAATTAAGTAGATTTTTAGCCGTAAGTGAACAACTTATCGATACTTTTTATGATAAAGAAAATGTCGGTAAGTTCCAAAATGTATATATGATTAATTGTATTATTAATAAACTGCAAGAAAAAGCACGCCTTGTAGCAAACACAAATTACATACCAACATGGGCCGATTTGAAAAATGTTTTAATAAGAAATTTTTGGCGATCAACGAAATGAAAGTTTCCTTACAAGAGACCTAGTTTCATTAAAACAGAGACCTAAGGAAAGCCCAAACAATTATTATGAGAGATGTTTTCAGTTATTGCGAATTATATTTTCATACGTGAATATAAACGAGCCGAGAGCGTCCAGAGCGTCAAAACAACAATTTTATAGGGATCTAACGGTAAATACATTCTTAGCAGGACTTAAGGAACCAATAGGAAGCATAATTCGTTCAATGCGTCCAAAAGATCTCGCGGAAGCTATTCATTTTGTTACTTCGGAAGAAAATATCCAATATTTTCAACATACGACCAGGCCCGTACAAAAACCAATTTTACAAAATCAACCCTTTCGACAAAATTATTCCCAAAATGTACCGCAACATAATTTCCAACGTGAATTACCGACAACTAACTTCTACAATGCTAATCCACAAATTACGTACAAACCCAATTTTCCCAGCCAGCCGATTAATATCCAACGACGTCCGATACAACGAAAATTTCTTACCAACAAACAAATATTTTCTAATACCACTAACGTATGGAAACCCCGTCCTAATAATCAAGATTTACCAAAACCCATATCTATGAGCTTATCTACAAGAAATATACATATACACCCGGACAACAATTTCGCCCGCAATTTAATCAAAACTACCAACAAAAACCAAGTTTTAATTCCGAGCAGCTTCACACAACAGAAATATTGGAAATAAACAAAGAACCGCATATCGAATTTAATGACGACTATGAAGAAGCGACAGAATTGCACGTTGAACCATTAGTTGAGTTACCACGAGAATCCAATGAAGATGAAAATTTTTACTACAAGCCTCCTTGGACGAACCAAACGTGATCGAATATAATAGCATAGCATAATAGCATTTCCATGACACTTACGACGGATTGATTGGACTCGATATTTTAAAATCATATACACGAAATAAAATTAAAACCACACAGTAAAAATATGACTAAAGTACCTGTTACGATAGAACAAAAACATCTATTTCCAAAAACAGAATTCCAACATTGCGAAATCCCCCAAAATACTAGCAACAGCGCATAAAAATGTTATTGTCGAAATATTAAATAAAAGTACCTGTCACCTTGAACTTCTTTAAACCATTACGAGTAAAGAAATATGAAAAAGAATGTTTTGAAACCTTTCACCTAAATTTCTAGCAACACAATATCAAACCAGTAGATCTAAAAGCGCTTGTACGAAGAAAAACGAGAAATCTTTAAATTATGCAAAGAATATGATGACGTATTTTATGACGAAAATACAAAATTAACATTTACCAACCAGATGACACATCGAATTAAAACAAAAATGAAATTCCTACCTATACTCAAACCTATCGATATCCATTTATTCACAAACCAGAAGTATATAAACAGATTAAAAAATGCTAGAACAAGGTATAATACGATCAAGTGATTCTCCATGCTGCTCGCCTATTTGGATAGTTCCGAAAAAACCCGATTCGTCAGGCAAGAAGAAATGGAGAATTGTCGTTGATTATAGGAAGGTTAATGAAAAAACAATTGATGACCATTATTCTCTTCAAAACATTACAGACATATTAGATAAACTGGGCAAATGTAACTACTTTACCACGCTGGATTTGGCGAGCGGATTTCATCAAATAGAAGTCTATCCAGATGATATTAAGAAAGAAAATGGGTATTATGAGTATCTTCGTATGCCCTTTGGCCAAAAAAATGCGCCTGCTACATTTCAGCGTGTAATGGATAATATCCTTCGAGGAATACAAAATGAGCATTGCTTAGGGATGACATTGTAATCTTCTCAACGTCTCTTCAAGAGCACATTACTCATCTACGAGAAATTTTCAAAAGACTACAAGAGACAAATTTTAAAATACAAATGGACAAGTCGGAATTAGGAATTAGGAAGGAAGTCGCTTACTTGGGACATATTGTAACCCCAGAGGGAGTTAAACCCAATCCCGATAAAATTTCGGCAATCAAAAATTACCCAATACCGAAAACTACGAAGTCAATTAAAGGATTCCTAGGACTTCTGGGTTATTACCGCAGATTTATTAAAAATTTCGCGAAAATCACGAAACCTTTGACGAATTGTTTGAAAAAAGACGCTAAAATTATTCATAACTCAGAATTCATTCAATGTTTTGAAACATGTAAAAATCTACTCACTAACGAACCCATTCTTCAGTATCCTAATTTTGCAAAACCATTTCTGTTAACGACATACACCAGCAATTATGCTATAGGAGCGGTTCTTTCACAAGGAACCGTAGGAAAGGATTTCCCAGTGGCGTACGCATCAAGAACGCTTAACAATTCAGAGTAAAATTATAGTACGATCGAGAAAGAACTCCTAGCGATTATATGGGCCACAAAATATTTTTGCCCATATCTTTATGGTAAACGATTTACGATTATAACAGATCATAAGCCCTTTCAGTGGTTATTTTCTTTAAAGGAGCCTAACTCTAAGCTAGTCCGTTGGAGATTAAAATTGGAAGAATTCGACTACAATATTTGTTACAAAAAGTCAAACTTAACGCTGATGCAGATGCCCTATCGAGAGTAGAAATAAATTGGTTGAATACATGGAAAATTTTAATAAAACCATGTCACCAAAAGAGGACGATAATCAAGCAATGAGAGTGAATATAGATTTACAGCAAACACAACAGTCAGGAAACCATACATTCCAATAATAGAAATTCCAATCACCCCGAAACCATTGAATCTTGGACAAAATCAATTAATTTTTAAATACGCTCGCCAGCTCAACCAAAAATAATGAAAATATTTGATAAACAGCGAATTATGGTGCAACTTTTCAAAAATAACTTTAACAACGACATCGTACAATTTGTGAAAGATTACATCGTTCCGAATACACAATATTATATCTTATTCGAACTAAACTATTTATACGAACCATTCTACGAAATAATTCGTACTAACTTCAGATACCCGTCTTATAAATTCATTAAATGCACTCGCATGCTCGCAGATATAACAAACGAAGACGATGCTAATGAACTAATTCAGATGTACCATGAAAGAAAAAAGAACCATCGTGGAATCAACGAAACGGAAGGGAGCATTCGTAAATCATATTATTGGCCTCGCATGAAAGAAACTGTGCAAGCATACATTAACAAATGCGGAACTTGCCAAATTACAAAATACGACAGGAATCCGCCCAAACCGCAATTTAATCTTACTTCAAAAGGTTTTGTTAGAGTACCTTTTGAATTAATCCACATTGACCCATTCCAAATTGAAAAACAAAATTTCCTTACTATCATTGATTCATTTTACAAATACGCACAAGCTTATCCTATGACTGGAGCAAATTCTATTGAAGTAATAACAAACCTCTTAAATTTCATATCCCATCATAATATTCCGACCTTAATTATATTAGACAACGGACCGGAATTCAAAAACCAAACGTTTAAGGAATTCCTAGATCTACATGGCATACAAAGTCATTTCTGTACCCCAAATCACCCGCAATCTAATGGAACAATCGAGAGATTCCATTCCACACTAATCGAGCATTTAAGAATATTAAAAAATAAATTCCCTGAAAAACCTATTATTATGGGAATAAGGTACGCGATTATTGGATATAACAATACTATACATTCAATGACGAAAAGAAAACCTATCGAAATAATTACCGGACATATTGAAAGTGATGATCCATTTAATATTGATTTATCTGAAAGACTTATGTCAGATTATGTTCAAAGACACAGAGATCTTACGCGTGTTATGTACCAACATCTAAATGAGAAATTACAAGAAAACAAAATAAATATCACAGAAAACTGTAACCTTACGCGAGAAATACAATTGACTTGTAGAACAAGAAAAGGTTTCCGCCAAAACGGAAAAACCAAATGAAGCCGAAAATAAATTTGCACCACATACAATCTTAGAAAATAAAGACTAAGTCGTTATTACCTATAAAAATGTACAAATACACAAAGATCAACTAAGAAGATCAAAACAGATCTAATATCTGACTAATTTCAGATACGTGCTTTCCGCAATTGGACAAGAGATACAAATTACTAATCTCAAAGACAATCCAACACTTCAAAATTGGTTCAGCAGAAATATATCAGTATTCAAGAACATTTATTCATTACTTCGAGCTTAGCCCAAAAAAAGAAGAGCTAGACATTATACGCAATCAATATGAGAAAATAAGACATCAGAAAAAAGTCCATCGTACTCTAACGAACTGGAAAATTATGAGAAAGGCTTACAATTCCAATTGGATAACGCCATGCAAAAATTGAGTAATGTATTCCCACTAAACGAGGATTAATTGATGGCATCGGGAGTATTATCAAGGCACTCACCGGAAATTTAGACGCATATGATGCAGAGCCATACGACAACATTCTTCAAGATTTACAGACTAACCAAAACCAAATAATTCATACGGCTAATCAACAGATTTCCTTATCTAGGGAAATAACCGAGAAATTTAATGCAACTATAGCACTCATAAGTCACAACCAAGAATTAATAAATAAAAAAGTACCCGAAATAGGAGCCACCTTGAATAAATTTATGTTTACCTTTAACCATTTTCTAGTTATAAAAACACGATGAATTTAACATTTAACGTAATCATTCAGTTACTGTCAGATTTAGAAAACATTCGCAAGGCTAAACGTAGCGCATACGACAATAATAAAGAAACATGAGTTACAAAACATTTTACACAATTTGGAACTCCAAGTGCAGCCAGAACAAATGCTACTTACAATCAATGAAGAAAGTATTTATAAATATTGTGAGGTAATGGAGATTGAATCGTTTTACACTAAAACTCGAATCGTGTTCGTGATTACCATTCCAATTGTCACAGCCGAAACCTATAATTATTATCATTTATATTCCATACCTAATAAAAACATAACCATTATTCCAAAAAACGCATTTTTCCTATCCAATGAACTTCATTATATACATACATATACACCAGAAGAATGCAAGGATTTAGGTATAGTACACTACCGTAGTAAATCAATCCATTAAGTGGCCAAGGAGAAATAGATTGCATATTCCAAATTCTTCACCTTACACAAAACTATTCAAGTTGCAAGCAAGAACCCATCCAGACACCAAACGAAGTTATTGAAGAGATTGATGGCTCGCACTATATTGGAATATTTCCTAAACGCACGAAATTACGACTAGAATGTAACCGCGAAGATTAGCAAGAAATAATTGGAAGCTAGCTAATGACACTGCCTCTGCATTGCAACTTTTCTACGTTGATAACTACCTTCGTTAATACAGAAGAAACTTCAAAAGTAACATCCACCATGTTACTGCCGTATATTAAATTAGAAAAGTTATCAACTGAACAAAATACCATTAAACCACTTAAATTGGAAGTCCATGTAGACAGCCTACAAGAGCTCAAGAAACATGCAGATCGGTTATCGCCAATAGAACCAATACTAACGTCAAAAGAGAATTCACTTAATATATCAGTAATTGTTTTATACATTATTCTACTACTATTGATATGGATGATATGTTATGGTGCCTACAAATTCATATACATTCCCAAGAAAAATATTGAAGAAAGCTCTCAACAACCCCGGGACGTAATGACGCCCTTCTACTTCAAGGAAGCATAAGGCCGTTTCTGATAAGGGAATGACCTTATCGGGAATTTTCGGCAGCATGCATTGCAATTACAGGATAAGGTTATATATGATAGGCGACGGCCAGTGTAGATATAGTTATTAAGAGAATACATCGTGTATTCATAGTATTAAGAGAATACATCGCGTATTCATAGTAGAATATTAGTTTTGTTTTGTATTTAAGTATTATCAATTATAATTCATTTAGAAAATCCAAAAGGGATATTAATTATGTAATCAGTGCATCGAGCAATTAATAATATTATAAATAAGTGAAACGAGTAGTTAAATAAGTAAATATTGTAATCAATAATAAATAAAGTTTTTTAAAAATCAATATCGGCGATTGAAAAATATATATCGTTAAAATTTTTTTACACTCGCTTGTGTAAAAAAATCTACTTCACGCACTTGATATACAATATACTAACGTGAGAGCAACGGAATTATGTTTTAGAGTTGGCCCTGGAAGAGGGAGATAGAAATACCATGAATGTGTAATTTTAATCCAATAAAATAGTTCATTTAAACTGTCACTTTTTGAAGTATTGTAAAACAGTTTTTAATGAAATTTTAACACCATTTATGAACATGTTGCACGACGTCAAAGGAAGAGTTACATTGTGATGTCGGTGGTGGCCATATAACTCATCTTATTTGATAATTACTATTGGTTGTCATGATTAAAATGTATTGTAATGTAACCTCAGTTTTTACAGCTTTGCCTGCAGTTTGATTTAATCTAAATTTAAGTTACCGGTAAAAGGGTTGGTACACCTGTTAGTAACGGCAAGTAGTTCTATTACTCAAAATTAATCTAAGACATACGCGAAAACTTCCAAAGCCCTCCCTGAATCACAATTCCGTGGCTCACACGTTATTATCATTCACGGCGGTTTTTATTTATAATTATATTGCGATATGTCGACACTGTAGTAATTTTCAAAAGAATTACGATTTTGAAATTAGTCCAACAATTCCTATTTAATGAGGAATTCCCGAAATTAAAAATTGAGAATGTAGGCTTTAGAAAAAAATTAATCTGATATTTTTTAACTCGTAGATTGTTTTAGGACAAGTTTTTTTTTAACTTTGCTTAACTGGCTAACATTCGTTTCAGCACCACGATTCGACACGTTGTTCTAATGCATTTAGACACATACTAATTACCTCAATATAAAGCGATCTGCTATAAACATTTGAATTGCATCAATATTCAAATTTTGATAGCATTGTTAAATGTATTTTATTTTTACAATCTATGCCATAAATCGAATTGTTATTCTACTGATGATGAATGCTTCGCATTCGAAATGTACATTTAGAAAATAAATGTGTTTTGTGAAAAAGTGGTGACTTACGTTTCATTTATTGTTAAAGAATTTTCACAGCTCAGAATCAACAGTATGCCATAAACTTGATTCAAAACCCAGTCCTAATGTTTTATTCTGGTTTTATTATTCATTTTATAGTTATACCTGTCGAAATGTTATACGCATATAATCACTATAGACCGAACTGTTGAATTTCAAAGTTTCTCTTTCATGAAATGCCACGACGTAAGTGTTTTCAAAATTGGTGTCTTAAATGAAGAGATAACATCTAGTTTTAGGTCTCCTTGATGTGTTTTTATTACGTCTATCTATATGATCACATTAAATTAATCATAGAATCGAAATTATTGAATTTCAAGTTGCTTTTCCCCAAACGTCATGTCATACTATTTTTATAATTTATTTTAATATTTATATTTACTAACTTGTGTAATTTTGCCCAATTTTGAATGTATTGTTGAATTATTATCCATGAAACTTGCACTTTTTCTTAAACGTAATTTTTTTCTACATTCTGGAGTCATGAAAATATACACAACGAAAACAACGAGAGGATATAATTTAATAATTAAAATGAGAAAAAATGTAAAATGTAAACGTAAAATTTGAAAAAAAAAAATAATTTAGTAATGAAAAGTAGAAATACAATTTAGAAAATAAAAACAAAAATGATGAAAGCAGAAATAAAAAAGACATCGTTAAGTGGATGAGAATCACCTGTACTTAAAGTGAATAATAAAGTAGAAAACGATGTAATAAATTAAATTCAAGGACTACACAGTGCAATAAAGCGAAAGGACTTGACAATGTAAAATAAAAGGGAATGGAAAAAAGAAAATAAAAAGACAATTTAAATATTTTGAAAAGTGACTATAAATTTGGCATTTAATGAAATATTATATGTAGAAATTAATTTGATGGGGATAAAAAATGAAATGAAAAAATATCGCATATTATAGCTACAAATGTGCTAACGTGTAATTGTATCCCAACCTGTGTCTATTTCATCTATCTAATTCATATTTATTTCGTCGTCCACTTCTGATCGACGCCACCGTTATCTGAATTTCAATTTTGTTTCTTCTAACCTTTCTTTCCAAATCACAACAACGATACTCCAATAACCATTTAATGCATCATTTTTATTTTATAAAATTTATCCTTTTGGAAATTAATAATGAATTAAAATCATTACGTTCTCTTAATTGCATCACTACTAGTAACGTGTTTCTTATTCCCATCCCATTCATTGTCGTTCAAATTTATGTTTTGACTATAACGTCATGCATTTTAAAATATAACCGCATCTCTTAAATTTAACATTAAATGGGTCATAAAAAGTATTATAAATATTTATTAAATTTCAATACATTAACGAAGGGATCAATTTGTAATGAAACGAAATTACAAAAAGGCCAAAGCAAAACCCTAACTTGAGAAAATGACCTTACGTTACGTAATAACTAATGGCATATGATTAGAAGTTAACCAGATCTAGAAGATAGATACATGTGATTTCGTTTCGCCTCAGATCAGTGGTATCACATTGAGTAATGCCGAAATGTTAATTTTAAACGAACGAGAACGATTAACCCTACATATTTAATACAAATAAATTTGAATTATATAATGTTTTAAGGAAATATTTAATGAAATAAAATTGGAAAATAACCATTTCCAATTGGGTAAATATTCAAAATGATTGCGCCAAACAAGCATTCAAAAAAGGTAAGATTTATTGGATGTGTATTTGAGATGCATCGACCATAACCGACGCAAAAAAATTGACATGGTTTAGCCACGCCGACGTCCGCTTCAAAAGCCCAAAGAAATGAAATAATCGTAAACAACTGGACAACTAAAACAAAATCAAAAAGGTAATTGAGTTAAAAGACTAATAAAATTGTACTTACTGGATATTATACGTAACCCATTCTTTTCATTACACTGCAACAAGAAATAAATATTAATAGCAAATAGAAAATATTAAGTTGCTTCCGTTGCATTTATACAACCATCAGAAGCTACAAAATTAAATGCATAGTTGTGTATGTTTAGTCGTTGAGCTCTTACAGGTGTAGTTCATCATAAATTTGCCAGCAAAAAAATAATCTTCACTTTTTTGCTCCCACTTACATAAATACTGGTATTATCTGAATGCTGGCAGAAAGAGGAAGATATATTGTCCTCTACTTTTACATGATATAATCTCGCTTCATACTACAGCAGATCGACTAAAAAGAATGGCGGATCGTGTATATTCCTAAGACATGGTCTTGAATATAAGGAATTTCCTTACTTGAAGAAGAAAAGTATTGAAAGTGAATTTAAATGCAGCGCAGTGTCACTATGTAAATTCAAAATCATTATCATTTCAATGTATGGACCACCCAGTGGCAATATAAGCCTATTTTTCACGACACTAGAGTCGATTATGGAGCTAGTGCGGGATAAATTAAACACGCATAAAATCGTAATTTGCGGTGATTTTAACATCAATCTGAATAACTGCAACCAAGTCTCTAGTATTTTCAAAGATCTTATCAATAGCATTAATTTAGAATACACTATTAAAACTCCAACTGTAATAACGGCAACGTCAGCAACATTGTTTGATAATATATTAACGAATACTCATAATTCCACAGCGATAGTTGTCGAAACAATGATATCAAATCACACTGCTCAACTAGTAAAACTACCAATAAATGCAGCTACCAAACCATTACATAGGAACACAAACAAGAAACGAGTTTTTGCACAAAGCAATATACAAATACTTCGAAAAGAATAGGAAAATTGGAATGAAGTTTTTAAACAAGATAATTGTAACTTGGCATAAAGAAGTTTTGGTAAAATGTTTCACTTATATCTGGAAAAACATTTCCCAAAAAAGGACTATATAAGAGTATGCTGGAAGGACTTGTGACCAGAGAATTTTACAACGGATAAAACAACATGATAAAGAAAGTTGTCTCAGAGGCCAAACGATTATCTTTCATGACTAGAATTCGAATATCATCGAATAAAACAAACGAATCATGGAAGATAATAAATGAATTCAACAAAAAAAAACTGCAAATAAATTTGTTATTAACATTTTACAAAATAAGGCAGAAGACACCACCCAAAGTGACTCACATGAAGTTAAAATCTTAAAATACAAGGTCATCCAACATGCCTCTATCTACATAAGTCCAACTACTACATTGGAAATAAAACAAACAATTATGAACTTAAAAAACAGTGCTAGTGTAGGACATGCATTACTACACCGCTATCTCACATAATGAATTTATGTTTCGAGACCGGCACTTTTCAGGAATTTTTGAAGTACACAATTGACCTGACCTATGTACAAAAAATGTGATAAAACAGATCTCAACAACTACAGACCTATAGTTTTGCTATCGAACATGTCAAAAGAATTTGAAAAAATCATCTTCAAGAGGCTGTACGACTTTTTCGACAAGCACAAAATCATATCGAGCAACTAAAACGCATATTGCAGAAACAAAAATACCAAAAGAGCAATATATCAACTAATAATGCAAATATTAGACGCAGTAAACAATAGAAAAACAACAGCCGGCACGCTTTTAGATTTATCTAAAGCATTTGACAGTATGAACTATGATATACTGTTTACAAAATTGGAGTTGTACGGGATTAGAGGAATTACTTTAGCTGATTATATCGTACCTAACGCAACGTCATCAAGCGGTGTATGTAGAAAATGAGGAGGGCTGCGAATTTAAGTCACAATGGATCGAGGTAAAAAGAGGCGTACCACAGGGTTCGATACTGGGTCCATATTCTTATTCGTCATATATATATAAATGAATTTCCATTATGTGTTTCCTATCCCATCATTCTATATGCGCATGACACCTTCATAATAAGTAGTGGGGATAATTCTGAGCAACTAAAGAACGAAATAACAACTGCTTTTGAAAATGTACAATAATTGTTCAATGTAAGAAGCTGGATCATAATATTAACAAAACCGAAATTATTTCATTATCAGCAAACAAGAAGGACACAGACGCTTACGATGCTTACTTCAAACACCAGCACTAACTTTCTAGGCATCTTCATTGACAACAGATTAAATTGGAAACACCATATCTTATATTTAACACAAAAAATCAGCAGATTCTCATACATGCTACGAAATCTACGTAAATGTACTGACCTGAAATGTACTTCATCCGCATATTATGGACATCTTTATTCGATGCTCTGCTACGGTATAATTTTCTGGGGCAATACGCGAGATGCCCACAAAATATTCATTCTCCAAGAGACATGTATGGGAGCGATATTTCAATTAAAAAATACAGATTCGTGTAAACCATTCTTCGCAGGCAATAGAATACTTACCCTGGTCAGTATACCTCTGTGAACTTGGCAGCCGACTTTCGAAAAAAAATATTTTAAATTACCACTAGATTCTCTATCGTTTGTACCCGTTTGTACCACTTTCATTTTCGTTTGTACCTCAAACCAAAAAAAAGTGTTTCTAAAATTTCAAAAAACTAATATCCCCATTTTTTATAATTTCGGTAATCTGTAAACAGGAATCGACGCGGAATCGTTTGTACCCGCAGGAATCACTTTCATTTTCGTTTGTACCTCAAACCACAAAAAAATACGAGTGTTTCTAAAATTTCAAAAAACTAACTTCCACAATTTTTAAAATTTCGAAAATCTGTAAACAGGAATCGACGCGGAATCGTTTGTACCCGCAGGAATCACTTTCCTTTTCGTTTGTACCTCAAACCAAAAAATTTTAAGAGCCTTTTTCGATTCTGAAAAATAAAATCCGCTTAATTTCCATGATTATTGAGATATCTCAATTCCGTAAACGGGGTTCGGTTACTGACGGCGGCGTGAGGTTTGTACCGTTTTGCGTTTCGTTTGTACCTCAAACCAAAAAAAATTACGAGTGCTCTAAAATTTCAAAAAACTAACTTCCACAATTTTGGAAATATCGGAAACCTGTAAACGGGAATCGGCATGGAATCGTTTGTACCCGCAGGAATCACTTTTCTTTTCGTTTGTACCTCAAACCAAAAAATGTTAAGGTCCTTTTTCTATTCTGAAATATAAAATCCGCTTAATTTCCATGATTATTGAGATATCTCAATTTTGTAAACGGGGTTCGGTTACTGACGGCGGCGTGAGGTTTGTACCGCTTTGCGTTTCGTTTGTACCTTAAACCAAAAAAAAAAAGAGTGTTTCTAAAATTTCAAAAAACTAACTTCCACAATTTTTAAAATTTCGGAAATCTGTAAACGGAAATCGACGCGGAATCGTTTGTACCCGCACGAATCACTTTTCTTTTCGTTTGTACCCCAAACCAAAATATTTTAAGAGCCTTATTCTATTCTGAAAAATAAAATCCGCTTAATTTCCATGATTATTGAGATATCTCAATTTTGTAAACGGGGATAAATTCATAATCATGCACCTCAGGTCGATATCTGGAACGGTGAAATTGCTAAATGCACCTACCGCGGGCAAAAATAAAACTCGCTCCAAAAACGGGTATCCAATCGCGCCAAATTTTAATGAAGACTTAAATGGTTCCATTCGTAAATTCGCGAATGATTCTCATGCGACCGAAGAGAGCAAACCTGAAGCGTCTCTTGATTCGAGAGATGATTCCGGGACGAATCAATCTCTTCGGATATCGCCGAATGCAAATCATTCGGTCGATAAAGAGAACGACTGTTGCTCAGTCGGAATAGTAGAATTGGATTGTGTTCCGGAAACCGACAATTTTGTTGAGGCAGAAAATGTTACTCTGCTTAACGAAGTCGAGTCGTGGAGAGGCCTCAATCTTCCGCCGAAAAAAAGGGGAAATACTTAACGCCGTGCCCCGATGTTGAGAAAATTCATCAAAGGCCAATATGCGAGAGCAGTGCCAGTCTTGCAGAACGGTAATACATTGCCCCCCCCCCCCCCCGAAAATTAGTCAGCAAGTATTACGAGTCGTGAATACCTGTCCATTCGACTCTATAGTTCAGAGCGTTCTAGCGGCATATAGCGACTGGTCGGAATATCACAATTATGTCGCAGAATCGGTGAACACAACGTTTGAATTTGTAAAAACGTTGTGCGTAAATGGAATCTCCCATAAGATCTATACTCAGTGGGCGGAAATTTTATGCAAGATCGTTAAGCCGAAGCACGGGATGCTCGATTGTGCCGATAACATATCGGCTCTTGGTTCCCTTCACCTCTTAAAAAATGAGCGATCATATGAACGCCACGAACTCTGCGCCTCGCGTTGCTGTCACGAGGAAAGCAAAATCTTTCCCGTTTTGGAGGTGAATCCGTCGCCATTCCACGCCGACGGTATGCGAGGACTCCAAAACGCTGGGAATGAGTTCTGCCAATTGCCAGAGAGAAAATGCAAGCGCTGTAAAGGCGATCTTGTTTTCAATTGGATTGGCGTGTTTCTAAAATTTCAAAAAACTTCCACAATTTTTGAAATTTCGGAAATCTGTAAACGGGAATCGACGCGGAATCGTTTGTACCCGCAGGAATCACTTTCCTTTTCGTTTGTACCTCAAACCAAAAAATTTTAAGAGCCTTTTTCGATTCTGAAAAATAAAATCCGCTTAATTTCCATGATTATTGAGATTTCTCAATTCCGTAAACGGGGTTTGGTTACTGACGGCGGCGTGAGGTTTGTACCGTTTTGCGTTTCGTTTGTACCTCAAACCAAAGAAAATTACGAGTGTTTCTAAAATTTCAAAAAACTAACTTCCACAATTTTGGAAATTTCGGAAACCTGTAAACGGGAATCGACACGGAATCGTTTGTACCCGCAGGAATCACTTTTCTTTTCGTTTGTACCTCAAACCAAAATATTTTAAGAGCCTTTTTCGATTCTGAAAAATAAAATCCGCTTAATTTTCATGATTATTGCGTTTCGTTTGTACCTCAAACCAAAAAAAATTACGAGTGTTTCTAAAATTTCAAAAAACTAACTTCCACATTTTGGAAATTTCGGAAATCTGTAAACGGGAATTCCTTTGGGTGGTGTATCCGTTTGTACTTTTTGATTGTTTGCTGCTGACGAATTCCAATCGATACGACCAAAAATGCACTCGACAATTAATAATTTTTCAATAAAATATTTCGTCAGCTAATATAATAGAAATCCTTCAGCAGGGTACTGTAGATTATAGCTGCAGATACATTTGTACAAGGTTAATCCTGTCTAGAAAACAATATCGCATGAGTACAAGCGGACTTGGTTATATGATCGGTAAAATACAGGTTAATTTTTTCTTCTGTTTTCTACCCGTGTAGCTAATTGGCGATTTACACGATACTCCCTATTGATATGTATGCCATTGTCGAGTGTAAGATTCATACATTCGTTTGAATATTGGTGGAAAATTGCATAGGTACAGAGCGTTCTTCACATGATGTATATGTACGAACAAAGATTTGACTTTGAATAATTTTATCAAAATGGTAAATCCAGATAGCCCGGATTCAATATGAACGCACGTAGACTATATGTCATCAATTTTTGACGTAATGTAACATATGTATTCTCTGTTTTTGGAGGAGTTTTCTTGCAGAAGCAAGAAGTGGCTTCCTATTGGAATTCAGGTCGTCGTGGACATTTTCCAGTGATCCTTCGGATGAACGGGTAATAATGACCTATGCCCCTTCCGTTTTCCTCTGACCCACGACTGTAAATTATTGCGGCTACTAGTTTGAATTCGATGTTACAAACTTGGAGGTCAATTGGAATTTCACTTATAGCTAATTCATGCCACTCGAGACACTCAATATCAATGAAAATATGAGGTCCGCCAATCGAGTTGAAAACAAGATCGCCTTTACAGCGCTTGCATTTTCTCTCTGGCAATTGGCAGAACTCATTCCCAGCGTTTTGGAGTCCTCGCATACCGTCGGCATAGAATGGCGACGGATTCACCTACAAAACGGGAAAGATTTTGCTTTCCTCGTGACCGCAACGCGAGGCGCAGAGTTCGTGGCGTTCATATGATGGCTCATTTTTTAAGAGGTGAAGGGAACCAAGAGCCGATATGTTATCGGCACAATCGAGCATCCCGTCCTTCGGCTTAACGATCTTGCATAAAATTTCCGCCCGCTGAGTATAGATCTTATGGGAGATTCCATTTACGCACAACGTTTTTACAAATTCAAACGTTGTGTTCACCGATTCTGCGACATAATTGTGATATTCCGACCAGTCGCTATATGCCGCTAGAACGCTCTGAACTATAGAGTCGAATGGACAGGTATTCACGACTCGTAATACTTGCTGACTAATTTTCAGGGGGGGGGGGGGGGGGGGGCAATGTATTACCGTTCTGCAAGACTGGCACTGCTCGGTCGCATATTGGCCTTTGATGAATTTTCTCAACATCGGGGCACGGCGTTAAGTATTTCCCCCCTTTTTCGGCGGAAGATTGAGGCTTCTCCACCACTCGACTTCGTTAAGCAGAGTAACATTTTCTGCCTCAACAAAATTGTCGGTTTCCGGAACAGAATCCAATTCTACTATTCCGACTGAGCAACAGTCGTTTTCTTTATCGACCGAATGATTTGCATTCGGCGATATCCGAAGAGATTGATTCGTTCCGGAATCATCTCTCGAATCAAGAGACGCTTCAGGTTTGCTCTCTTCGGCCGCATGAGAATCGTTCGCGAATTTACGAATGGAACCATTTAAGTCTTCATTAAAATTTGGCGCGATTGGATACTCGTTTTTGGAGCGAGTTTTATTTTTGCCCGCGGTAGGTGCATTTAGCAATTTCACCGTTCCAGATATCGATCTGAGGAGCATGATTATGAATTTATCCCCCTTTACAAAATTGAGATATCTCAATAATCATGGAAATTAAGCGGATTTTATTTTTCAGAATCGAAAAAGGCTCTTAAAATATTTTGGTTTGAGGTACAAACGAAAAGAAAAGTGATTCCTGGCGGTACAAACGATTCCGCGTCGATTCCCGTTTACAGATTTCCGAAATTTAAAAAATTGTCGAAGTTAGTTTTTTGAAATTTTAGAAACACTCTTTTTTTTGGTTTGAGGTACAAACGAAACGCGGTACAAACCTCACGCCGCCGTCAGTAACCGAACCCCGTTTACAAAATTGAGATATCTCAATAATCATGGAAATTAAGCGGATTTTATTTTTCAGAATAGAAAAAGGACCTCAACATTTTTGGTTTGAGGTACAAACGAAAAGAAAAGTGATTCCTGCGGGTACAAACGATTCCGCGTCGATCGCCGTTTACAGATTTTCGAAATTTTCAAAATTGGAAAAGTTAGTCATTCGAAATTTTCAAATTACGGTATCTTTTTTGGGTTTCGAGAAAAATTGAAAACGAAGGTGGTACAAACGGGTACAAACGACCCTGAATCAGATCCCGTTTGAAAATTTTCGATTTTCCAAAGTCGGCTGCGGGTCAAATTTTGAAAACGATTTAATTTTTTTTGGTTTGAGGTACAAACGAAAATGAAAGTGGTACAAACGGGTACAAACGATAGAGAATCTAGTCGTAATTTAAAATATTTTTTTTTTCGAAAGTCGGCTGCCAAGTTCACAGAGGTGGCCAATATCTATATAATTGGATGTGCAGTGTTTGTAAAAAAATATTATTATTTCTTTGACGATAGTGAAACACAACATCAATATAACACATATTGTAAAGACCTTTTAAATATCGGTGATACAAAACTAGCCTGAAATCAATATATTCCCATATTCCTAATGAGATAAAGAGAGGAAACCATCACACATTCAAAGCAAGTCTCCAAGCCTTATTACTCCCGCTTTGTATCTACAGAATTGAAGACTTTTTTAATATAAAATTTTAATATAGAAAGTGACAAACATTGTTTGTGTGTATTCATTATATATACATTCTTTTTTATGTAATGTTATGTTAATATATTTACCTGTCATATGTTAAATGAAATGCGACATGTTCAACACTTTGTAAGTAACTGAACAAATATATTTATTATTATTATTATTATTACTATTATTATTATTATTATTATTACAAGCTTTTTCAGACATGGAGAAAATATTGCGATAATGATGAACACAAACGGAATCTTAGAATTAATTACAACAACTTGCGACATTTGATTACAAACGATATAAAAATGGCAAAAAAGCGATATTATTTCGAATTAATGGAAGGGTCGAAAAGGATATGAAAAGGACATGGAAGAATATTGATAAAATATTAGGAAGAGTAAAGGAAAAAGATGGAGATGAACAGATGAAAAACGAATTTAAGTTAACAGAGGAACAAATCGCAAATAAGTTTGCGAATGTCTTTAGCAGACAAGTTGAGGACATCGCACACTGGCAACTCAGCCTCAATCAATGGTGATGGATGAAAATTCAATAGAAAAAGTACAAAAATTCTAAGAAATGTAAATGAAAGAAACCAATACAAATATCCCTGGAACACATTTTATACTAAAAAAATTACGTTCACCACAGCTAATGTGAATCTGGTAATAAATAACATTGTGCAACCCTCCGAACTCACCAAATTAATTACATACTTGTGTATGTTTCGCCATTGAGCTCTTACAGGGTAGCTTACAATAAAATGCACCCACGATTGTATATTTTGTACAACCCCGGGAATTTGTTAATAAAACAAAAATTGCGTCGTGCACACTCATATGGTGTAAATCAGGTTCTTTCCTTTCAAATCAACAAAAATAAATTTGATAACAAATAAGTTTGTACAACCCTCAGAAGTTTCAACATTAAATACATAGTTGGCCATATTATATCATCGTGGAGCCCTTACAGGGGTAGTTTATCATAAAATGGTCTGCAAAAAATTAAACTTCACTCTTATGTTCCCACTAACATAAGTATAATGATAAATAATTTTGCACAACCCCGTTAATACAATATCTGGGTGCGTATTTATATGGTCATAATGAGGGTAGCTTGATTGCGCAATGATTGTGAAAAAAATCAACTTGCTTACGTTCATCACAGTCAATGTAAATTTGGTAATAAATAACATTGTGCAACCCCCCGAACCTACCAAATTAATTACACACATGTGTATGGTTCCCCACTGAGCTCTTACAGGGTAGTTTAGCATAAAATGGTCTAAGAAAAATTAACCTTCTTCCTTATGCACCCACGAACATAAACATAATGATAAATCATTTTGTACAACCCCGGGAAATGTTAATAAAACAAAAACTTCGTCGTGCAAACTCATATGTGGATTATGATGAGTAGTTTTTGTGCAATGACTATGAAAAAAATCAAGTTTGTTCCTTACATTACAGCTAAAGTAAATTTGATAATATATATTTGTACAATACACACACAGGGTTCGATACTGGGTCCACTCCTATTCGTCATATATATAAATGACTTACCAAGATGTGTTACTTATCCCTATATGCGGATGACACCTCCATAATAAGTAGTGCGGAAAATTCGGAGCAACTGAAGAACGAAATAGCAACTGCTCTTGAAAATGTACAGAAATGGTTCAATTGTAATAAGCTGGATCTCAATATAAACAAGACCGAAATTATTTCATTCTCAGCAAACAACAAGGACAGAGAAATTCAAATCAACTTTCAAAATACGATGCTTACTTCAAACACCAGCACTAAATTTCTGGGCATCTTCATTGTCAACAAATTAAATTCGAAACAGCACATCTTATATTTATCACCAAAAATCAGCAGATTCTCATACGTGCTACGAAATCTACGTACGGACCTTGGATGCACTTTGTCCGCATATTATGGATATGTTTATTCGATACTCCGCTACGGTATGATGCCCATAAAATATGCATTCTCCAAAAGAGATGTATGCGAGCGATGTTTCAAATAAAAAATACAGATTCGTGTAAACCATTCTTTGCAGCTAATAGAATACTTACCCTGGCCAGTATCTATATAATTGAATGTGCAGTGTTTGTAAAAAAATATTATTATTTCTTTGAAGATAGTGAAACACAACATCAATATAACACACGTTATAAAGACCTTTTAAATATCGGGGACACAAAACTAGCCTGGATACAAAAAAGTGTTTACTCCTCTCTGAAGTCAATATATAACCATATTCCAAATGAGATAAAGAGAGGAAACAATCACACATTCAAAGCAAGTCTCCAAGCTTTATTACTCCCCCTGTGTATCTACAGAATTGAAGACTTTTTTAATATTAAATTTTAATGTAGAAAGTGACAAACATTTGCGTCCGTGTATTTGTTATATGTACTGTCTTTTTTTATATAATATTATGTTAATGTGATTACCTATTATATGTTAAATGAAATGTGACATGTTCAACACTTTGTAAGTCTAACTGAACAAATATATTTAAAACTCACCCTATATATTGTTGTATATGCAATGGCATTTATGGCGGCGCTTATTATAATCTATAACATTAAGGTAACCAATTAAATTAAATATATTGCGTTTGACAAACGAAACAATACTCACGAAAATTGAGGAAATACAAATTGATTTGTGAAAATTAGAACGGGCGTCTTCGCAACCATATTCTGAAAATATTGCAACAAATAATATAATTAATATCGTCGAGGCATTTTTGCAAAATATTTGATTCAATATTTGGGTTAATTGTAAAATTATTTTCAAACATGAACAAAACTAAAACAATATTGCCCCGATTTGTCTAAATTTCCATGGTATTATTTATTAAATTAGATCTTGTAGATTTTTTGGGTAAACTTTTGGGGCTCACATATGTACATGAGCTTTTAAAATCTTAATAGAAAAATTGCTAGAATGTATGCTGTTTACCTGATTCGTTTGCCATTACATCGAAATTTCCGCCTGGTTGGTAAATGTATATTGAATATCCTAAAGTAAATGCTAATACGACCCATGATGATAAAACCGCAACTACAATGATGTATATGAAGTATATATAACGGAAATAGGAAATATACATACGTATGGCTGCCATTGCGTCTGAATATTTAGTGGCTTCCTTTTCAAGGAGTTGTTTCCAATAATCTATGCAATGAAATGATTACAATTTTCAGGTATTCGTGGTTCGTTCGCGAGTCACCAGAAATCAAATGGTGTTATGGTGTTATGAAGCGTTCGGTCATAAAAACCCGTGATTGTTAACTCAAAACTTATTTTTATTATAATATAATAAACTAGAATTTTTCTAATTTTGATATTCGGACATTTAATATGAACTTACCCCTAAATCACTCCACAGGTAAATTTGCAAGTCATTATCAAATAACAATGGATGGATACTCGTAATCCACAAGCGGCGCGAAATTCAAAAATGAAACTACTAATGAATTGTTTTTTAAGTATCTACAATTTAATATATGGGCTTTGATCAGGAAATAGATTCAACGGAAACATGAAAGGATAATTATGTAAAGGATTAGATATGTTAAATAAAATGTTTTTACCTCATTATACCTTTTCAAGTACCTCTTAAATCCGATGTGAAATAATAACACGACACACTAAAATGGGGCCCAGACATAACGCACTGTTCTTCTTGGCATATTAACATTTTTGCTAATATTAGCATATTAGCCTATTTGATTTTCACGGTTGTACGTTTTTACTTATTCTTGGTGTGTTCGCGTGAATTTAAAATCGTTGAAGTCGAAACAGACGCTTTATCGTTAAGGATAAGGTAAATTTTTTTAGTCACACCTAATCAATTTGTTGTGATACATATATTTGTTCATGTTAAGTACATAATAGTGTACAACAACATTTCATTTGATAACATATATTCAATGCATTTTTATATGGGAATAGAAATTTTTTCACAGTTCCCATTTTTCATGACCTGAAATAAACCAACATAAATGAAAAAGGCGTTTCCAAATATTTAGCGACGCCCATGTATAGTTATTTGCTCGTAGTTTGCGCGTATCAATCATCTCCGATTATTAAATACTCGCCAATAAAATTATCCCACTTGGTAAAACTTGTTTCACCAAAAATACACAAAGATTTCTCAATAAGGTTGCAGTTATCTTAGTTACAATAACAATGAGACATCTGATGATAAAATTTGACAAGCAATCTACGTGCACATAACGTCGATAAATGAGTAAGTGAATATGTATATATCGTTTTACAATAGCAGGTTGGACTAGTTCCCGTTAGATGTCGCATCCTGTCAATAAAGTCGACAATATTTTAAAACGGTAGTATAAAGTACTATATATGTACGGTTTTAGATGATCAACATTTTCCATTCGAAGTTTAATAAGTTTCCGTCATAAGTATAGTGGCGCAGGTTAGAACGAATATTGCAATTTTTGACAATCTTGTTGACTGCTAGCTTTATAATAATAAAAATTGGCAAGTTGAATTGTTTCTTGGTATTAAACATTTTTTGTAAGTTATATTATTAAATATCTAGGATTTCTCGTCGTCGAGGGGCTAAACGAAAACTATTCGTTGACCTGGACTTATACAGTGCTATTTTTAGTAGAAAATGAAGCAAGCATCGCTGAACCGAACTTACTAATTGGCTATGAAAATTTGTCGATGTTAAGAAATTTCCTTGTAGAAGATTGAGGGGAGTTTCGTATAGTGGGAGTTGAATTTACGCTGATAATTTTCTAACTACCGAAAATAGCATTTATCGTGTATATAACACCGATCTATGATCGTTAGTTGGGCACACGTAGACTTCGAGTTGTTAAGGTCACGTTTGATTGGTTTATTGCGCCATGGGCTTTTTTTTACACAATAGAATTATTGATTTACAATTTGATAAAATTGAAAATGTTGTAATTATTGACATTTATTTACACATTTTGGAGTACGATTTTTGAAATAATGCAATGTGAACGTAAAAAGCAATTAATTGTGACTTAAATATAAACAGAAAATATTTATAATTCAAAGCAGTTTCAAAGTGTGATGTATTTAAATGCATTTTTTTATCGAAATTTATTTTATCGACGAAAAAGGAAATAGTTTCATTTTTTAAATTAAAGAAATCTTTATACAAATAATTGTTTGGGATGTAAATTATTGTACCATAATTATCCTTGTAGAGTTCAGTGCTCTCGAGGATGGCGTGGTCGGTGGTCCCTATGATCATATTTGAACTGTAACAGGTCATTGCATTTCTCATATCTATAACGCATACGCTTGTTGGCTTGTATCTGCCATTGTGACTCGCTAGGGTAAGATTTGATTGAATTATGTTCTCACCCTGCTCTTTGCATTTTCAAAAAGCTTCTAATGTTAAGGTCTGCCGGTTTTGCACAATAAGAACAATCTGTAATTTTTTTGGCAGAATCATTATATATTTTGTCTATTTTTGAAACAATGCAATCCAGGGATGTATGGTTTATATTTCATGAAACTTTCTAATTGCTAAGAAATCGTTAAATTACACATTTTGCAGTATTTGATTTTTTTCCAGTAATTACTACCATGTATTGTTTTGTAGAGTTTGGATGGCAAAAATATTTAGAGAAAGATGGGTCATTGATCATTAGAAACTTGGGATATATTATAATTAATTATATCATGAAAATTTAAAAGGTGTACATTATAAAATAAGGGAAACACGCTCAAAACCCTTGAATAATAGGAAACCAACACAAAGGCAGAAGGCACAAATGAAATGCAATATAATTTTAAATTAAAAAAGAGACACTAACCCAATCAACTATTAAGGAAACCAACTCAAGAGTGACAACAAGAATAAGATGCAACGAATATTAAATACAATGCAAACTAAACCAATACATGTTATAAATTAACTGAAAAATAAACCAAAATTAGCAGAAGAAAACTAAAGAGTAACAAAAATTGAAAGCATGAAATAAATATATCGACATATGAAGTTAGAAAGTAATAAAATAAATGCAAAAGGACGCTGTTGGAAATATTCAAAACAATAATCTTGGAAACCAACCTAAAACAACTATGACTACAAACTGAAATGGAAATGAAATAAAATTTCCAACCCAATTTATTACTGGCAGCCACAAAGCAATTCACTCTGTGAGCTCTGAACAAACTGATAAAGAAACTGATAAAAGGTTTATATTTCAAGGAAATAGTAGGAGAGTATTTTTATAAAATACTAAGAAAGGCACGAAACAGTGACAAACAAAGCAAATTATTGTAAACAATAGCTTGATGATTAGAGTGATGAAAAATAGTTTATTTAAATATATATGTATATAGGTTATTAAACGAGAAGGATTATGTTTCAAAGTTTTGAAGTTTTTTAAAACAAAAGTCACAAGTTTTTTGGTTGTCAATTCATGGTGGTGACTCATTTAGATTCGTTAAATATATATAGTTTAATGTGGCCTTGTCTTATAAGCTTTACAGTATGACTTATTATAAGTATTTCAATAAGAATCTTAATTACTTGTTTTACTAAACGTGAACACAGTATTTTCATATCATCAATATTTTTATTATATTCATCGCCATGACATAACATGCTCATCATCAGTATGTTCAGGGGTGCGAATAGAAATGCATTTAAGTTCGTAAGTTTCGTGAATATGCCCACGAAGAGGCTGGAGAAGATTCGACTACAAATAAAGAAGGAAATTGAAGCCACGCAAAGCGTGATTGGTCCAGGAAGATTTCAGCCTTAACGATAGGTGTTGATGTATAATCCAGGTAAATAAATGAAGAGAAAACACACTAATCGCAATTCTAACTAATTGATTTCTTGTAGCAGAGGGTTAAGGTGTATAATAAATTGGATACATATTTCCATGTTAATGATAAGAGTCAACTACATACGACTTTAGCTGATGTAGAAGAAGAAAGATGAATTTGACTTTGATCCCCCCCTCCTTCATTGAAGTGATATATTAGATCATGCAACTTAACAACTTATTCAACAAAGTTGGATTGTCAGTAAGTTTTAATGAAACTATAACATCAAAAGACTTTCGTATCAGACCACAATTTCCGATAATTCAAAGCTTAACATCGGCTATCTTCATTAAATCCCATCAGTCGTCAAAACTTATAAAAGCTCAGCTCAACTTCTATACCACCAGATTAAACATCATAGTAATTTATTTATGCAGGTTTCTTATTTCAGGAAGCTCACAATTTTCAGGGAATCAAAGCTCACCGGCAGCTACCTTAATTACAACCCACCAGTCGTAATGAAGTTATAAAAGCTCAGTTCATATTCAATACCACCCGATTAAACATCATTGTCATTTATTTATCCGGTTTCTTGACGAAGATTACTCTCTGCTGTTTTCATTGCTATACATTTTATATCAGGAACTAATATGACCAGTAACTTAGATACCGAGGAGCTATCTCTTAAGGCTGATCTAGAAACAGGGTCGGGGTGGGGGAATAGTTATGATGTACTACTAATTTACTCGACTTTCGCAAGTCGCTACTTCTAAGTATTGTTGTTGAATTAACTTTCAGACTATACGACATATTCAAATGGCGAGTTATGTTATTTCGAGTTGTATTACCGTTTATATCCTGAGGGTTATCGTCTCCTTTAATTGCGTGTGTGTGTGTGGTTATCGTTCCTTCGATCAGGTGTCGCACCCATCGAAACTTGAAAATTACCATATAGAGTATGGTTGAGACCTTTACTATGTGGATGTGGTAATCCATATTAATGATGGAATAAAACACTTTGACTACGTTTCTACCAGAAATAATTTATTATAAATATATATCACTAATGAATATATACCGAGTGATAACCCCCAAACCTGGCCATAGTATGCATGTTTCAACAAAATATATGAGTTGCCTTGAATTTATGTCGCCTACTTTATAAATGAATTATTGCAGAAAATAAATCTCTGACCCTTCTTAGACTATTGCCAGAGTAAAATGATTGAACCATGAACACCCTTCCTTCAATTGAATAGTTCAAGTTTATAACACAACTTATAGCACGAGTTATAACGCAATTTCATAAACTTTCAATAAGCTGTCAACATGGCATTAAACGAAAATATGTCAAGGCAACTCATATATTTGGTTGAAACATGCATACTATGGCCAGGTTTGATGGTTATCACTCGGTGTATATAAATACAAAACAGGACTTAAGTTTCGCCTTTTAAAGGCCATTTTCAAGTGAAGACAAACTAACTAAAAAATACATTTATAGACAGAAAAAGAAGAGAGGGAAAAAATAAGGTGCATAACATATGGACTACAGGGATTTAAAAAGTAGTCATTTATATTGCAGTAGGTCCTCTTGCTCGTCCAACAGATTAACGAGAAGTTTACATTGAGATTTGTGAATTTTTGCCGCTTCTAAGTTTAGTGCCATTGTAACAGTTGTGTAAAATTTAAAATTTATTACTTTCGAGAAAGGTATGATTACAATTTATAATATGATTTGTTTTCACTTGATAATGGCTCTCAAAAGTCGAAACTCGAAAGTCGTGTTAATAAATTATCTGTGGTAGAAACGTAGTCAAGGTAGTCAAACAATTTCACGCCTACGCGTAGCTAGCAATAACATACAAACAAACAATCAATTAGTTGAAATGATTTTATCTTAAGTATGAATATCTATTCTCCGTCAATTTTCTTAGAATTAATGGCACGTATAAGTGAATTAGAACAACGCAAACATGGGTAGACGCCAGGTTGTCACCATTTCTTGGGGGAGGGTACAAAAGTTTATAGTGTAATAGCTAATTGAATATCGCAATGGAACAGGTTTGTTCTTTAGAAAATTATGTAAATGTGTAGACATCAGACATTTACTTTACTTACTTACGAAGTTAAGATTGCTACTAAGACACTACTGCCAAAATATGCAAATGTCTTCTCTAGAAGGGATCACAAAGAACCCAACCAAACCATTTGTGGTCTTGTTCCATTGTCAATTTTATCCTTCTCCTCGCGTACTCGAGCCCGATTTTTACTTTGTGACATTGCCTGTGGAACTACCGATATGTCGCCAACATAATCAATTTTAACTGGTAGAAGTTCCAATAAATGAACAAGGAATGTCAGTATTCGAAAAGAGTTAATTTGGGCGCCACGAAACTCATTACCCTGTGCTATTGTGCGCTTTAGGCGAAAAGCTGTGGTGGTGCGACGAGATGTGGATCGATAAAAATGGAGAATGCAACGATGTTCAAAAAAGTTACTATGTGGATATTTTACATCACATAATGGAATAGAAAATTCACATGTGGATTATATACGATAACTGGCAGAGGCGTACCTGCGCATGTTCAACCATAAATTATTTACACCAGTTGCATTAAAGTTACTAATGCATGGTGAATAGTAGTAATCGCGTAAGGTGGAATCTGATTAAACAAAATAAAATGTTCTTAGTAATGAGTCGGAAATCACGGATAGTGAAACTGTATATAAAATAATACACTTGAGTTTCACCTTCTGCCATTGCAAGATTCCAATGCCAACGATAAAGTCAACTCTTCACAGACCAAGAGAGTTAGTTAATAATAAACAATGATGGTAGCAAAGTTTCGAAGTATTTGAAATAATATTAACTAAAAAGTTTGATAACATTTAAAAAAAAGTTGGTAACTTAGCAACCTTGCTGAAGTTATGAATAATTATTAGCAATTACCATTCATTGGTAATATTTGACATGAATGATTAGTAGTTTAATAGATTAAAAAAATGTATTTTAATGCCGATCAACAACTCAACCCAACCGAACCAATTCAACTGGATATTTTTCGAAAATACTTTGTTGTTATTGAAATTATATAAATGATTCCAAATCGAGTCAAAGAAATCAAGCGAGGGCAGCTCCATTGACAATATCTTTTAATTTTTTTAAAACGGATATTGGGTAGTTCACGATGAAAATATGTCATGACAAATCCTTGATTCTTTAAAACAACACAACATTTTATGAATTGCCCCCACTTGTATTTCTTCACTAGGGTTTCTATAACCATATCTGATCAATTGCATTCAAAACATCACAAATTTTAAACCATTCATTAAATTTGTTTTCAAAATTTATTGTAACTTAAGTATGAGTTAATGTGATTACTATTCAATTAAATGAAATGTTAGACACGACTGAAATTCGTAAAATATATTATCGAGAAAATAATTCGCAAAAATTTTTAAAAATGGTTCTATTGGAGGCGTTCATGTGAAATTTCTATAGTTGCAAATAAATTTCCATTCATATATTCATCATTTTTGATGTAATATATAAATGCATTTCATATTTTATAATGTTGTGAACACCCACTTGAAGAAAGTTGTAAATAAAATTGTGTTACTCAATTTGCATAAACTGCCGATTATTGAAATATATGCATAAATATAATTGCTATTATAAGTAATACGTAATCCTTTATACAATATTTTTTATTGCATAGACATGGTATTATTAAAAAAATTTAGTGTTATTTTCATAAAGTTATATTTTATTAAGATTTTTTTTTCTAAAATATTGTTACCCATAAGTTGCTCTCGAAATAATTCTACAACGAAGCTTATAATCAACTTATTGTAAAATCACAAAGTTATTAATTTACAAAGGAATTGTACAAATATTGAACGAAGAAATGCACATATTGACCAAATTTTATGAAAAACGAGTCATGACAGTAAATGATTAATGAATAAGTGTGATAAAATAATTCAAAGTCATAAAAAATGGCTTGCTAACTCAGATGTAAAGTAAAATAGCTGATGGGAAGTTAGTAGAAAATTACTTCATTTTAAAAATGATATTTTCAATCATTAATGTACGATACGATACTTAACGTATTGTTACCCGGGGGTGACGTAAACTAAGTTACGGGCTCGGAATGAGCTGCGTAAGAGTCCCGTGTCGCTTTCCGAGCGAGAAGGCCCCGATCAGGCCTCGATTGAGGCACTATCGATACTGTACCGAGACTAATATTTTTAGGGCGCGCCTTGACTTCAACGGGGGTGACCGAGACGCAGCCGTACAAAAAGTTGATTGCGGTAACAGCACCTTCCTTCGTTTAGGTCGCGACTCGGTGGCGATGTTTTACAGTGTTCGCCCCTTTATTCTACCTAACTAACGGTACACATTACTAACTATCCTGATACTAACTCTAACGAGAACTAAACTACTAACACAAACAACAAATATCACTAATACGAAAGTGAGAATAAAAAATACATAATGAATCGTCGGCGGTCGTCTTCTTTCTTCATCTTGTTCTTGACTGGCTTTGTGGTGGAATCCGAAACCGAGCTGGCGTTAGCATGACTATCTTCCAGGACGTGTACCGGTGGGTGTGTTAGACGTTGCAGCGGTTGAATGGCCACCTGAGTCACTGCGACATCCAGGTAGGGTATCGGGTGAATGCGTAGTCTTCCACAGTTCGTCCACGCCGGCATTGTCGCGACTGCGGATGATCCATGGGATTTGTTGGGCGCCATTGGATTGCCTCCAAAATATTGTGTGTTGCAGCCTAAGGAGTCCTGGTGGAGACATCCTGTATATATATACAGGGTGTCTCTACCAGGACCATATGGTCTCCACCGTGGGCCATATGGTCCACGCGACGAGTGGCATCTTTACTTAAAACGCCCAGTATATACTGCAGAGTGGTGTTCCGTATTCGGCGCAGTCTCTGCTTGTAGTTGTAAGTCCTGGTTGGGACACCATGTATATATTGCCGGCTCAGTCGGGCAGTCGTTGGCTCGTTGGAGATGTCCATCGTCGATCATCCTCGCCTAAATCTCTTCAGACGCATTTGAAATGTATTTATATTGGGGAAAATTGTTATTATTTATAAATAAAAACACAAACACGATTCATTATTTATTATGGGCATCGTGAATGGAGAAGCACGAAGAAGTATATTTCCCGTAAAGTTTATATTAATATCTACACATTATCTAATTAATTAATTAAAATACAAGAAAAATATCTTTTGTTTGTGCTATCGCCCGAGTCTAAACACAGTTGAGGGTGCGACGGTGGTTTATCGATAACTCACGCAGGTGGCAAGGTTGTTTATTCCTTGGGAACAAAGGATATTGCGCATATTACGTTATCGCGGTTTTGAATTGGATATATGGTTTAAAGGCACAATGTCCTTAGTCACGAATATGCCACTTAAACTATGTCACTTGCTCGGAATAAGCTGCAACTGCGTAAGTGTCTTGTGTCGCTTTCCGAGCGAGAAGACACCGATCGAGAGTGTACCGAGATGAATGGACTAATATTATTAGGGTGCGCCTTCACTTATAAATTATCCCATGAACGGAGGCGACCGAGATGCGGCCGTACAAAAAAGTTGAGTGCGATTATAATATGTAGCAAAAGATTTGGGAAAATATTTGAAATATAATTATTCAAACCATAATTATTTTATTTAATTTGCTAGTACAGAAAACGATTCGATGAAGCTTTAATTATAATTATAATGTATCACATAGCAGCTAAAGGGCCATGGGTTTCAAAGGTTTGCAATTTGGTGCGAATGCCTCTCATCAGTCTTTGGACGGGAAGTGGGTCAAACTCTCGAATCTTTTGGTAGATTCTTCGTCGCAGTTTTTCTTCATTTTCGACATCCCACCCACTGTCGTAAAGTTTTCTACCGAGTAAAGTCCAAAACTCTTCTATAGGACGTGTCTGTGGAACAATCGGTGGTTCTCCTCTTTAGGTACACATGGAATATTGTGTTGCCTTAAGGGGGGATCCTGCTTTAGAAGGCTCAAAATATATATAATATTGCTCAAATCTATGCCTAATATATCTAAGAATATGTATAAAAAGTTATAGCGGCTAATTCGCAACATTTTGAAAGATACAGCACTAAACGCAGTGAGGTGTCGAGCAAAAAATATAACGCACGAACGCTCGGGCAAACGAAACGCGCCCCCTCCCCGCAGTCACATAACACCGAACTATGTACTGAAAAAAGTTCAATCGGTCGTTCGAAACAATAATATTTTGAATTCGTAAGAGCTATAGTAGGATTATAACGAGATATTCCGTAAGTAATAGAAAATTAACATTTTTCCTGATCGTAAACTTTAGAGCGCGTTTTCTTGAGTTTTCGTTTTTACGATTTTTCTAAACTGGTGGGCGTGATTGCGAGAAAACTAAACAAGCAATCAAAACGAAACAAAACTTTTGTTGGCTTCACTAGCATTCTATTCTATTTAAACTGAAACGATTAATGAAAAAAAATTCTAAACAACTTTTTTAGCAAGTTGAAATGATTTTCTCTTCCTGCAAAGAGCACATTTCTTTTCAAACCTGAGAAAAATCTTGAATTTCAAGATTTTGGTTTTTTTTTTAATTCACCGAGAAGAAAATATATGAGAATTACAATTTTCTTTGGTTTTTTTTGTTTCAGACAAAAATTACGGGCTACATCTTTCCCACCGATTGTAAATTGCAATTGAAAGGTGTTGCACAAATGTGCATAAAAATCGGTTCCGTTTAAATATTTTTCTCTCGACATATTTTTTTTAATGCTCAAATATGCAATAAAATGTTTTAAAAAGTTCACTACTATCGGTGCCAAAGTAATAGTCCCCTGTGTTTGAAGACCTATATGAAAGAAACCGCTTGGCGGAAAAAAATTAAATATACATTGTTACAACCGGCAATCATTTCTACGTAACATATTGTAAGTTCAGTAAGTTTTGTGCCCCTGCGTTTAGAAGTTATCATTAGGGAAGTGCAAAAAAGGATCCGATTTTTGCGATATCTAACCGATAGCCGACTTTACAATTTTTTTTCCACTTAACCGTTCAACAAAAAAATTGAAACTTCGACTGGACGTAATCTGATATGGTGTGCACAGAGGGGAATTTTAATTTTTTCAACATTATAAATAGTTTAGCCGCAAATTGCAGTTTTTGTGATCTCTGTTATCTCCGTTACAAGATATCGCACGAAAGCGAAATTTATTTCTAAGGAAATATCAACTTGTACTATATCGGAACACGTAATGAAATTTAATTGTACCCGTTATTTAATATTTTTAAAGTGAAATGAAGTCTGCGTAATTTTTGGCGACTGCGCAATCTCTTATCGCAAATTTACTGCCGGGACCGGACTCTACGCTTCGTGACCAACACTACGATATACAACATTTGTATAGGAATTAAATTCAAAATTTTACACTTATGAAATATATAAATATTAAAATGAAATTATTAAATTTGTGAATAAGCGTGAAGGTAATATTTATATATAACAAAATCCACGGCTCTGTTAGTGCAATTATTAAAGTTTACATTTTTTCTGCCAAACCGTTTCTTTGAATATAGACCTTCAGTCGATTATTATTTTTGCACCTGTAGTAAACAAATGCGGTCACTTTTAATATCACAATAATGAATATCCATGTGGTAAATAATGATAACTAATTCATATAAAAGCACGAAATGTTATTTATTTGCCAGTTACTGAATATCTTTATCAATCAATGTACTATTATTTATGCAAAAATGCCGAAGCATGGCACTAGAGAATTCAAACAAGTTATAATAAATGTAATTGGGTTGCATGGGTCACCACAAGAGCAGTTAAAAGGGTAAGTAATGAATTCAAAAGTGAAGATAGAGTAAATCATTTTATACCAAAAACTGGTAGAAAAAAATCGAATGTGACGAATTTTTGCAAGGGGTAATAAGGAGAAAGATATTAAACTTTTATATGGAATGGAAATTTCCGACAGTAAAAGAATTGTACTCTGAACTTACAACTGAAGTTCCAAATTTACCCGAATTTTCGCAGAGAACATTGTACATGGTTAAAAACATGTAATTTTCATTTAGAAAATTAGATAATAAACCAGTCTTAATGGAACACCCTCACATAACTGCTCAGAGCGCTAATTTCTTGACATCTCTTCAAAGGTACAGACATCAGGCGTGGGAAATCTTCTACACGGGCGAAACTTGGTGTGGTGCAAATCATGCTCGACAGTTCGGATGGATTGAAAAAGTAAACTCGGATAATAAGGATACTTTTGACCATTATTGAGGTGGAGTTCAATAAGTAAATGGTTATAGAGGCGGTATAAAGCGACCATCTGGTGCAGGTCAAAGGGTAATTATTTTGCATAATGGTAGCAAGAATGGATTTTTGGAAGGAAACAGTAAATGCTTTATAGGCGAAAAAAGAAAGCAAAAGCCGATTATCATCACGAAATGACTAAGCAACATTATGGGGAATGGTAGGGGTACGTGATGTCGGTAATACCAGCATAATCAATAATTATTATAGATCAAGCTCCTTATCATACAATGCTAGATCCTGATTTTAGGAACCCTACATTATCCTGGAGGAAAGATGACATGATTGCTTGGTTAGAGAAAAACAAGGTGGCACTTCCGGAGGGCATTACTAATTTTTCAAAATTGACTAAACCACAGCTGTTGCTATTGTCTAAGCCTGATCGTTATCAAAAGGTACTACTATTAGAAACTATTGCAAAGCAAGAAAGAGGAGACGATGTGAAATTATTGTGGTTACCTGTAGCTCATTCCGAATTTAATGCTATTGAATTAATTTGGGCATACGTGAAAAATAAAGTTGCAACAAGAAATAATTTTTAAAATAAAGGATGTATTAAATTTATGTCAGGAAGCTTTGAACGACGTTTCAACGGAGATATGGAAGAATTGCGTTAAGCATTGTAAGAAAATTGAGATACCGTACATAGAAAAAGAACACCTTATAGACGAAATTATGGAATCATTTATAATTAACGTAGGAGACAGTGACGATGATGAATTGTCGGACGAGTCAAGTGATGATGAACAATGCATTGATGAAATTGATACCGAGGATGCTCCCTTTCCTCATTGCATCTGCTAACAATTCCGATACGGCCGAGTCCGTCTGCCATAACCAACTCTGCTCAATTCTTGGGTAACGTAATCGACGCCATTCAAAGGTTTACGCAAAATACTAATCTAACTATAGGACCAGAACCAATCCAAACAACCACTTCGTTCAAAGACTTTATACCGAAATAATACGACTATTAACAACAATATGAATATGCCGATTTGTCAAGAATTCCTCCGTTCTTATACTGGACCGCAGTCATGACACATTTTAATTGCACATTCACTTAGACGATAATGAATATACATTGAGTTAAATAATGATAATAAATACAGTGCAAGAAACGTAAACAAGTCACCGAAATGCATTGATTGTGTTTGAGTATAAACCAAAAGAGTAATTTTATCTACGACGTATCACACGTGTGAAAAAACTGTAGAACTTGTATTTATTATTTATAACGTAAATATTTGTATAATTATTTTATTGTTTATATTATACGATCTTAATCTTTGGACATATTATCATTATTATTCTTATATTTATTTTCATTCGTCAAGTACAGGACATATTGATATGTTGTAGTATTTGTTATTATGTATGTAAGCGTCCATTATAACTATTTTCTACAATAAATTTAATGTAAAATTTATTGTAGAAAATAGTTATAATGGACGCTTACATACATAATAACAATATGACTAATTGTTATTTAGGCTGTTAAAAAATAAAATAAATGAGGTCTGAAAGTAATCCAAAAAAGTTTGAAGTACCGCCCTGGCAGATTACACAGCGCTAGACCGACACCGCTCCCTTCGGGGGGGAACTATGCGCGAACTTTATTGGAATATGTATCTCGCTCCCAATAATCAAATAATGGGTACAATTAAATTTCATTACGTGTTCCGATATAGTACAAGTTGATATTTCCTTAGAAATAAATTTCGCTTTCGTGCGATATCTTGTAACGGAGATAACAGAGATCACAAAAACTGCAATTTGCGGCTAAACTATTTATAATGTTGAAAAAATTAAAATTCCCCTCTGTGCACACCATATCAGATTACGCCCAGTCGAAGTTTCAATTTTTTTGTTGAACGGTTAAGTGGAAAAAAATTGTAAAGTCGGCTATCGGTTAGATATCGCAAAAATCGGATCCTTTTTTGCACTTCCCTAATGATAACTTCTAAACGCAGGGGCACAAAAATCTGAACTTACAATATGTTACGTAGAAATGATTGTCGGTTGTAACAATGTATATTTAATTTTTTTCCGCCAAGCGGTTTCTTTCATATACCGATAGTAGACTTGTTCATTTTTTCTGCCCTAAAAAAATTCCCCCAAAAACGCTATTTTAAAGCCTCCTAAAGCAGGATCCCCCCTTAACCAATCTTGGGTTCGTCTCGCATAATGCCACGATGCCAGATCTGACCAGAACATAATAGTATCATTAACATGATGCGTTCGAATGAAATTCACTAATTTGGGGAGGCATCTGCGAATATAAATGTCTGCATTTGCAGCTTCGCCCTTAACTCGCCCAACATAAGATCTCGAAAAACCAGCTTCGGAAATGGCACACCGCACCTTTCCTCAAATTTCGCTTTTTTCTTATACCTTACGTCATTAGGAACGCCCTCAATGTTGTTTGTATAAAAGCCTTCGTTTCCTTTTATTTCGGAGTTAGATAATGTAAAATATTTCGTTGTCTAAAATTATCTTGGAATTGTTTCTGAAATGTTCTAATCTTAATTGTCTTCAGCATCTTGCAATCCTCTCTAATTGAGCAGCCTTGTATTTTGGAAATTTTTGTCGATTTCTGTACGACTATTTCCGCTAATTTCACTCTTGGCTGTCATGTGGGAAATGTGAAATCTTCGGCCTTTTATATTTCTTGCAGATTCAATGAAGTTCTGAAGCTTTGCATGATTCAAAGCTCAAGGGCGACCCATCTTGGGAAGATTCATACACGGAAAACCTTCCTCACATTCCTTAATGACGCGATAAATTGTTGTCTTAGAAATATTTTGGTTTCTATAAATTGCGATAATGTCACGTTTGGGTATTTGGCCAACCAAATTGTAAATACTTTCCGCAATTCTAACATTTCGTAAAACTTTGTAAACACAAATGTATTGTGAAACTGCTGGAGAAATTTGGCAGGTACTCAATATCCAATGGTAATTTGATTGCTCTATTTTTAATAGGAAAAAAGTACGAGTCTTGTTGAAACGTTATGAAATTGTTGTGTTAAATTAAAAGAACTTACTCTCTAACATGTTTTATTTCTGTGTTTTTACTTTCTTATGCCTTACGAAGTTGTCAAGGTGGACAATTTTTGTAGAAACATAAGCTTTCCGTCATCTATTTTAAATCTCGTTCCACTTCACTATACTTTGTATTTTAAATGGTGATAATCTTATTCTAATTATTCGGAAGCTTTTGGTATACGACTAGTACGAAAGTATTTAACATTTTCCCCAAACTATTCTTGTAATATGGCAAAGTTTTCACTACATTTTTTTTCATTGTGGTATTTTGATCAGTACTGATTGATGGGAGGGGTGATGTATGGAGTAAGCGTGACCAAGAATTTCATGCCCATTAAAAGGTCCTGCAACATATTGTTTGCGAATTTGTTAGCACATATGGTTGGTTATAACCAGAAAATTACATTAAACAGGGACCAGCAACAGCCTCGTAGATACGTCTACTTCATTAGCACGCTAAGTAATTGTGATGAACGAGTAATTTGTTGCCTGTCAGACGCTGCTGCTTAAGACTCAACTGAACTTAACTAATAAGGGGCAACTTTAACCGTGCGAACGCCTTGAAAATTCCCCACACTCGAGCGGGAAAAAGCCGAACCGTGATATCCACGAACGTCAAATTGAAACATTTCACGCATTATAATATAGATTAAAACGTCCGTCAAATTCACGTAGCCGCGTTAAAAACAAACGAAGATATCGCACATTCGAAATTAACCAGTTCAGTTGAGGTAACGTTATGTAAGGGAGGCTGCGCTGAAGCGGTCCCGGAAAATGAGGTGGGAATTGGCAGTACAATCCGGAACTTTGCGCGGCGAGTTCGTACGGGACTTTCTTCAGCGCGGGCACGCCCACTATATCGAGTTAAAGCGGACCCCGTTTACATAGGCAAGTTCGGCGAAATCATTTCCATGTAGGAGCGATTTCAATCGAGCAACGAGAACCAGTCGATTTTTGTTGGGGAGAATGTGCGGAAATTGCGACGATTGAGTGTTTTGATTGGTCCCGATTAATTAACGTGGTGAACGGCGTAAAAGATCTAGGACAGCCACCGCCAACCGCTTGTCACGAGATAATGCATTGACTCGGCGAGACTCGGCGAAAATGTTTACTAGTGCGAATACATGTTGTTCAATTGCCCCGGCTATACTATCGCAACTTTCCACTTCGCTGCTTTGGATCTTTATTGTACTTTATACAGGTACGCTTAAAGAATACTTTTATTGCATTTAGTTTTATGGGACAATGCATTTTCTTTGATCTTATTTGGGATCCAGCCGAGTGTGTGCTAAACTATTTTTGAATGCTTTGAGGAATGGACGGAATGACTTAAAGGGAGCGTTTCATTGAGCTTTTGCTGCAGCGTTTAGTTTTATTTCTACGGACGTTCGTAGAAAATAAATCTCGTACAATTTTGAAAGACAAAAAGAAATAGATAACAATCCATCACCTTTTATTTATTAAATAGATCCTTGAACAATTTTCCCTATCCGTCATCATCAATGTCCATGTCTTCAGTATCCTTTCAATTTTTTGCCTGTTTCCAATATTGTCTTCTTATCGAACAGAGCCTAGTTTAGGCCATCCACACAATACAAATAAACACATGCACAAATCCAAACAGAAGTCTTGTAAAAGACTTTTATTAACCTGATTTAATAAAAGTTTTAATAGTCAATACTTTTTGATGGATTATTAATGAATACTTGCGCTTTGCTCTTATTGTGTAAAAAGATCCAATGTTTACTTCCAATCAATCAAATATTTTGTTTACACCCAACATACTTTAGAAAATATAAAGGGTGGTACTTTAGAAAATACAAAAAACCATAATTGTTTTGATTTTATAAACCGATAAACACCTAAGATTCATCACCACTTAATGACACAATTTTATTAAAAATAATCTGTATACACCAAATTATGAAATAAGGAAATACAAAACACATTAAAAATACAAATATAGAAATTCTTACGTGGTCGCTTTCTTCCTAAATATATTAGCTTTTTTATTATTTTTATTTAATTTGTGACTTTCATGTATACAATAAACAAAAGTCAATTTTTAACGATAACTTCTGAATGATACTAATTTAATCTAAGCTCATAACCCATAGTAGCTTTTTTGTTTCAATGTATCATCCATTTGGGAAATAACGCCCCAAAAACTTGTCCTTGTATTTCATTCCATTTATGCTTAATTGTTTTTGAATTCGATTTCGATTATATCTAATATGATTGTATATATTTTTATACATTACTGTATAGATTACACATTGTTTTTTCTTTGACGAGTTTCATTTTCCTGAGTTGTATATGTCTGTAATAAACATGCACATTTTGGGAAAAAATTGTGTACATAGATTATCGAGAATAAAAGCAACATAAATTTTTTGCAAGACTTTAAAATAATTTTTTTAAGAGAAATTCAATACTGCATTATTACGGGACACGTATGCATGTGAATTTTCAACTTGTGATGAAGAGCGCTTGGACGTTCACTATTTCGAGGGCCATTAGAAAATTATTATTATTATTGGGCGCCGGAAGGCTACTATAACTGGTATTTACCACATCGTGTATTTCTCTCTTTCTCTTGGAATTAACTTTATAACGATTAAAATTATTCCGCAGCACGTCAAATTCATTTCTTTGTATTTGAATCGTCTTCTACAGAGTGTGTGTTTACACCTTTGAAATCACATGCTGCTCTTAAAATTGTTAACTGGTTTAAAAAATTGTAAACCTTATTGAAACTCTATCACGTTCATAATAAATATCGGTATCACCTAATAAGTAATTTGCATTTTCGTACCGAATTTATTTACATCAACGTTTTATGTTTGTTTGTATTTTTTAATTAAGTTTCGGTCAATAATTTAAATTCGTATTTAAATCGTAAACAATTTACCGAAAGATAAGACCATGGATACCGTGATAACACACGGTTTAAAATATCCGCGGCGTAAATTAATTTCTTACGTTTTTACACATGAATGCTCTTCGTTCCTACGCTAACTTAAATTTCACTTCCGTTTTGTTGTCATCCCTGAGGCGAATTATTTGCTTGTGCCGCTCTATTTCGTCATTTCCGGGGGTTCATTTCATTAGCTGTCAATGTTAGAAAGATTTTGAACATGTGACGTTTCCTAAATATAATAATAATAATAATAATGATAATCAAATAAATGTTGATATACAAGGAGATAATAAAAAGTGTCACAAACTTTGAGAGCTGATAGCATGGCCCAAAATATGCCGAAAAGTCTGAATGAACATGGGTCCGTAAATGGACGGTTTCGGAGACACCAAATATTTTGCGTTTACACCACTTACACCACATCTACATGGCATGGACTTTCGAACTCTTTCGAAAAGACTCGAAGTGGCTCGGATTCGGTGGCATTATTGATATCCTCGTTGCTCCGGGAGATTTACAGGCGTAGCGTGTACTAACATTTTCAAATATCCCTAAAGAAAGTAATCAAGGGGATTTAAATCGGACGATCTTGCAAGTCTTGATACAGATCGGCCCCTTCCTGCGCATCTTCGTCCAAAAGTTCCATGTAAATACTCTCTAACGGCAATCGAAAAATGCGCCGGAGCACCACATTTGTTGCCTATGGTACAGATGAATCTCGTCTAAAAGATGCGTATTGTGGAAATAAAAAAATCGTATCTTCGAAACCGTCCATTTGTGGACCCATGTTCATTAAGACTTTTTTAACACCCTGATGTTACTATGCGTTAAGTTGCAACCCGTTAATATATTTCATGGATGGATTCAAAAATATCAAACAAGAGCAACTCTGAGCATATTTTTACAATAACTTAGAGCTGAAAACTATTTTATCAGAACATTTGCCATGAATCCCAAACGGTTCGCCAATATCATTGTTACTGCACTTTAACTAAAACAGTGGACCCTTTTAAGAGCATTTCATTTTATGTACATATGACAAAATATGATATATATATTTTATTATGTTTAAAATATATATTATGTATAAACAAAATATGAACTAAGTTATTATTTCTTTAATTTTTGTAATAGTCTCTTCGCGGAAAGTTATTTAGTATCAAGCTATATCCTGTTGTTATTTGTTTCCTTGTTTTGTCTGCTTTTGCCTATATATCTTTTGCTCAGGCTACTTTCTTCTGTTTCTGTGTACTATCTTGTAATCCTCTCTGTTTGTTCGCATCCATTTCAGTCTTGCGTCCTTCTTCCCTTTGATTGCCTCATCGCATACGTCATCAAACCACTCCTTTTTTTTGGTAATATCAACTTTCGTGTAAAAATTTTAATTTTCCTACGGCTGGAGCAATTTTGGAAGACAAGCTTAATGAAACACAATCCAAAGAACAGTAAAATTTCATTCAATAGTATTTTTCATACAACTGCAATTTTGTTTTCTGGGAAAAATATTAATCTTCTTCCAACTGGAAAAATTACAAATGTTGGAAGAGAAGCACAGCCTAATCAAGAGAATAAAACGAAATTTGGCAATGGAATTTTTTGAACAATTTAATTTTCTTCCGGCTAGAAAAATTACTGTTGGAAGAAAACTCAATCAAGAGTACAACGAAATTTGATAATGGTATGTTATCACTGGCTATTGAAAATTTTCATTTTTTCTAATGGGGAAGTTGTAGAATTAATGATACGGGTTCCCTAGATGTGTTAGTGAAGAGTGGGTATTTATATTAATATAGCTGTACTATAGTAATACAGTGTAACATAAGCCATAAAAATACGAAGATTATGCGTAGCAATAAAATATTAATAAGTGTAAGGAACTAAAGTATTATAAAATGAAGGAAGTGAAGAAGTAAATCAAAGAACGAAATATGGAAAATCTAACTGGCGGGAATGCATAAAAGACAAAGAGGAACGAAGGACGCCTTGGCACTAAAGCAGCAATTCTTGCCTTGAGAGAGAGCCGAATTAGTGTTAAATAACCCACTTTGGTGAGCCAAGGTTGTAAATTTTTCCTTGAGTGACAGCGATGACAATTTCGGCAGCGAAAGAGCGATTTAACTTTAGGAACTTATCTCTAGAGGTCAATAACCCACTTTATTGAGGGAACCTAAATGTACCAAACGCACATTTTGATATGAAAGCTATGCAATCTATCTACCCATTGGTGGCTAAAATAGAATATCATACAGAGCCATCAAAGTAATTATTTTGCGTTGACGTATGGTACAGCATAGCCCTTACAAAATTATTCACTGCAGGTGATCCAGAACAAATGCCTTAGTTTGTTTTCGGCGAAAATCGATGTGATTCACCTAAATGTGTTTGATTAAAAAAATGGGTATGGATGTGATTTCTGCCATTTTCATACTAATTTCCTGTGGCTTCTTTCACAAATAGTTTCGTGAACACGTGGATTTTGACCTATAGAATCCTAACATGAATAAACAGTTATTTATGCTAAAAAAATCCGGCACTTCTAATATTTTGGTTTTGTAAATATCAGGACTTGATTTTTTCGTAGCTATCTCATATGCTTCTAGATTCAATATTTCACATATCGACCTTAGTGTAATTTTCACTAAATCAAGGATCAACCAAAAGTGCTTTTAGATATTTACGGCGCTTTAAATTTGATTGTAAATTACATGCAACTTAATAGGCTATTTGTTTCAGTTCCTCGAATATCCAATTAATTGGACCTAAGTTATAATAATAACAAACTTTATTTGGCATCATCCTTTTTACCTTTCTCTTACTTTAATACTACCTCCCTTAGCACTCACCTTGACCGTCCTAATTACAAGTATTTTACCCTTCTGTCATCCACATTTTCCTACTATCGTCTCTCCTCTCCATTATACTAACAACTCTGATTACTTCCCCTTGTCCTCCTTACCCATCCCATTTCTTTACACTCATATCCAGTTGTCTCTTCCTTTTCTGCATGCCTCATACCTCTTATATGCTTCCCCATTCAATACTTCATTTTATCTTCATTTCCGCATGTAAACCTGGCTCCTCCCAAATACTTTGGCCTCTTTCCATACACCTACAACTCTTTGTAGCCGTCGTTGTATCTCGCCTTTATTATTTTCCGTCTGTCTTCTGTGCTTCCATCTGTCTCCATCTCTCCACCATCTCTCACGAACAATTTACGTTCTCCTTCCCTCCTTTAACCTCCTCCACGGACGTCCCCGTCTTCTTATACACTCTTATTTTTGGTACTTCATCTCCTTCTTCTCTAGTTCCTCCACCATCTTATTCACCAGAATGCCCCCCCCCCCCTTAATTGCCATCTCACGACTCTCCGCACCGCCTCAACAAGTAACCTTTCGCTTCCCATGTCATGCCTCACTACGTAGTCGGGTGTCGACCTTTCTATATGGAACGCCTTTTCAATTGCCTTATTTGTGCCCTATTCTCTTCCTGTACCTCCCATACTTTTACCACATACATAATAATGCTCAGGACACATACGTTATAAATCCTCATCGGCCCCTCAAATTTCCCTTTCCTCTTTCCCCATAGCTTGCCACCTCAAACCCTTCGTCCTACGCCGTCGTCGCCTTTTTGCCTAACTTATAATGTATCTCCTTTCACAATGATCTCAATATTGAAGTGAAAGCATTGTAGCAAGAAATTAATCAATTAAACCCAAATGAAACTAAAAACGATGACATATCCGAATTACAGCGGACAAAGACGATTGCATTACCGCGTTTTGAAACAACAATCTCTTTCAAATATGTCCAATTCTCATCCACTGAATAAAACAAATTTTTATATGCGTGACTTTCACCGTTACACGATTTCATCCATTGTTGCGATCGCACATCCAAGTAGAATAAATAAATAATAGATCTCGTCATACACATCTCCGAATGTCAGCATCGAAACGCATGCAATATGCAGCTGCGACATACTTGAGTGAATGTATAGCGGAAGCGAGACTGAAAGAATTAACATAACACAGTCAAACGTACTAAAACATGGATCCTGAATTTTCCAGTTCGATGCAAATCACAGTCTCATTACGTTCCAAGGCAGATTCAATTTCTTCCCGCCGAGAGTTTATTTCTGCGACGAAAATAATATCCTACAATATTCAGAAATGTAAAATTCCGGTGCGTTTTTTTCTGTTCGTTCTTGACGCCATTACCGGGCTTCGCAAACGTCCGCCGACCGGGGAATAGAAGGAACGAACGAACGCCAGGCGGTTTGAAATGCTAACCTCATTAAAATTTCACGGAACATGTTGGAAATTGTTATAACGCATGAGCGGGTATTTTTTTAAATAACAGTTGGCGATTTTTATGTCGGGTATAATTGGATTGTGGAAAACGACAAATGGTGGGGAATTGTTAATAATCATGTAACGCATGAAAATAAAATTCAAGGGGCAGAATGGGAAATACAATTATGTTTTACTCAAAAGGATAAAAATGCAACGGTGAAGATAATTGGGAATGATCTAAATAAATCATCTTCAAATACGCTAAAGAAAAAATAAAAATCAACATTTAAAGCAAAAAAGCTAAGCATGAAAAGTAAGTAAATCATATTGGCACATATTTAGTTTATATATATATATATATATATATATATATATATATATATATATATATATATATATATATATATGTGTGTGTGTGTAGTTGTTTTAAATTACGATTTGTCTATTTTATGTTTTTATCATTCGCGTTGTCCTTTTATATACATATTTTTTTATTATTTATTAGCTCCTTATCATAATAATATTGGAATCTGTCAGCTGGGGCACCCAACGCAAAATACTATAAATTCTCGAAAACGTTTACGTAACAATGATAATATTTTCATACTTCATATTTCGCTCGGCTTTTGTCACAAACACCAAACATAAATAATATCTTTATAGGCTACTAACATTCTCGTTCTTTTGCGTTTTCTTATTTACATTTATATGGAAAAGTTTTATATGTTATGACGGAGAACGGTCTAGTGTGTGTGGACCATTAAACGCGAACATATTTCACTCCACATCAGTGGCAGTGGCACAGCATCGATTAATTTATCTTTCAACACTATAAATATACCATGTCACGTAGCAAAAAAAGAAAATTGTGACACTGACAGTGCTAATGTAAATAAATGGGATTCTGATATCGATGCACAAAGGGCGGAGGTAAACGTTGGCTTCGCTCTTTGTTCCAAGCGGTTAGTGCAAATTCTCGTGGCTTCCGAAGACGCCGTGTGGTTTATCGAAGATGACAGCTGTTTATAATTGGATGTCATTGTGCGAAAAGTAAATAGTAACCATTATTAGTATGCTGGCACATTATTTCAACGCTAACCATATTATAAAATTTCACACTACCTGCGTCAGAGGTCTCATGATATACAATTTTGATATGAATTCTCTTTAAAAGAACGATCAACAGCAATCTATTAAAACAATTTTAATTACTCTGAAAAAAAAAAATTTCAAAAACTGATCACAGTTTGATGAACACGGTGTGCCTCTCTAAATTATATTAGTAACCCACTCTAATTTATATTTAAAAATCGAACTAGATTAACGTAATATCTATTCTTATAGATTTACTCGATTAAATTATAAATAATTAAATTATAAAACGCTTCTATACATCGTCTAGTTATATTATAAACCTATAACAGCTTTGCCAACCTAATAGGACAAGTGCACCAATCCTGCGTTTTGGACTCTCCAAGAAATAATAAACGAAATTTTATCTTTCATCTACAAATTAGAATAAATTTTTATTGCACAATATAAAGTACAAAAGTGAGCGAGGATAAAATGAAACTCCATTAGGTAAATGTGTTTATTTAACATTTAAAACTTGTCTTCTAAGGGCGCAGCGCTGCAAAATCGTAAAACTTACAGTTTCGTAGTAATTTTTATTTTATTGCAATATTCCAGGATATGTTTCATTTCTCAATTTGCTACAGACTTCGACTGGTACATCATTTGCAGTTTAGTGTTTACGTTTACATCTAGAAGTTTTATTTTATTTTTATTTTTACGACAACGTGAATTCATATTAATAGGATTTGGGATTTGAATAAATAATATAAAATGTAACGCCAACGGTTTCAAACTGGTGACAGAACCCCAAAATTGGACCCTAATTTCTACCTCAAATATTATAAATTTGTGAAAATAACAATAATTAATGTTAATAAACATAATTAATGCGACATGAATATTCATAGAAATGGCGTTCAATATTTGCAAATAACGTACTTTCACAGAATTTGCAATACAATGTACTTACGTTGACGAAAGTCTTATAATATTATTATTCTTTGATTTAAAACTAAATTTCTAAATTCCTTAACTGACCAAAGTGAAGATTTACTCAAAAATGTTGAAATGAAATCGAAAAATGTACCCAATAGTAATCTCAGTTTGATCACAGTCTGGTATCTATGGGAACAAAATAGAATGCATGAGGCGATACATTTTTGATATGCATTTCAACACTGCTTGTTTCGTTCTCACACGACATTGGATTTATTTATTTATCGAGTTATTGAATAAGAAGATAAATTCGGGCACCGGCGCCAATTTTCAATTCACATCACTACACTTTTTTGTTCATTGTAAATTTTTATACATGGCGTAACTTCTCGACGAAATAATCACAAATATTTGACTTAAGAAATGGAACATAATTTTACATGAATTTACAGTTAGTGTGGAGATGATAGTAGGCGACGACGATAGAATATACTAATCTGGACAGCAACTACTCATACACAAATGTGTGTTTATATGCACATTTATTTGTACGAACTAGACATATTGTTGCAGAATATATGATTTTGTGTCAGAACATACTATTTTAATTATAATTTTTGGTTTGGCTGGATTGTGTTCTGTTGGGTTATTGTTTGGATCGTGATTTCTTATGAATCTTGTTGGATTTATCAATTTTGACATTTTTACGCCTTTGTTTGTTTTCCATTGTATAAATAGTATTTGTTTTGTTGTTTCCTTGAAAGTTTTTTCAATTGTTTTATAGTTGTTCTACGTCAAGTATATTCGGGTAAACAGATAATCTGTTTACGATTTACTTGTTTAGATTTCATAATTATTTTTATATTTGGTGACTTTTCTGTGTATTTATTTGTATTTTCTCTTCCTTTGTTTAACCTGTATTGTTATATGCTTTTCACACGTTGTTGTTGACAGTCTAATCAAAATAACTAAATAATAAACTTTATCGTGAGTAATTCTTCTTGGTTGCTGAAGAAAATATGATGGTATATGACATAATATCCTGGAGATTAACCACAGAACTTCATGTGGTCGTCTGAGTCAAATATTTACTTTGTCGTGAAATAGAATGATGTCCAATACTCTCCAGCAAAAACATAGGGAGAAATGTGAATGTCTATATAATATGTATATTGTTGTCATATTGGACTGGCCTCATTTTGAAAATAATGACTATTGATGACCAGGTGAAAGTTTAAAATTAACTTTAAACCCAGTTTAATGAACAAAATGACATGAATTATCTTATAACAAATGTTCTTTAAAGCTAAGCTTACACTATGAGTACACAATCACAGGTTAATGTTTAATGCAAATTATACCTCATTTTGCGCAATAAGGATCCTGACCAAAATTTCATTCGGCGGCATATCGCCCTTGACTCCCAGTCTCCAAGACCTCCGTTTTCTGTTCGTCATTCATTTTCATCTCCTATTTGCGTTTAGGCAACGCAGTTGATAACTCGCAAACACCCTGATTCAATCTCTAAAACACTTATCAATTTAATTAAACTAACTACGAAGTACACCAACGAAATATCTCTACTTCCGCTTTTTGATTGTTCAACTCGCACGTGATCTCTTCGATTTTGGTATTCTTCCTGATCAGCTGCTGCGTAAACTCATTGACATTACTATTCAGTCGAGGGCTCAAAACCTTCCAATCCTTCAAGTGTTTCAAGTGTTTGTTAGTGTCCCGCTGGTTGTCTACCTGCTTACAGAACCCGTCCGTTTCATCTTATACTATATGTAAACCTGCTCGTTTTTCAACTGTACGATTGGTATCACTCTAAGGAGCCTCATCAGCAGGTTCTTCAATGACTTGATCCACTAAAGAAACTGACGTTCCCAGGTCGGATATCGAAGACGGCATATTTGCTAATGTCTCTTTGCATGGAGAACGGCGTTTTCGACGTCGTATATCTCCACTGAAGTGGTTGGGTTGGTTGAGTCACCTTTTGGCAGCTTTCCCATTTTCTCCTTTCTCTATGCTACTTTTACCGCTTTATCTTGCCTTGCCCTTCTTCGAATAATCCTTGACTTCGTAGTTTTCAGTTCCCACCATTTTTTCTTGTCCAAGCCATAGTGGTTCTCGTTATGTCTCCTGTCCTCGATTGTCTTGACCGTTAAAATCTCGTTGAATAATTTATTTTTTATTTTGTCTAATATTTTTCACCACTCACAATTTTTCGTTTTCTGTTAGTCCACATCTATCCAATCAGAATGTTAATCTGAAAAATACGCGTACCAATTGTTGTTGATGATTTCTAAGTGAACAAAATGTGATCTTTTGGCACAAGATTGAGATGGGGACTAGTTAGGTAGGAGCAGAAAGAGAAGATTGTGGAATAATTGGTTGTTAATGGCAATGCGTATGCAAGAGAACAAAACTACAGAAGCAGCAGAGTTTAGAATGATGTGGTAGGACCATGAAATACAATAACCATAAACCCAATAAATTGTTTATGGTTAAAATTGAAAGAACGGTAATAACTAAAATGCGCGGAATGTGGTTCAGATGGTTAAAAGGGAAGACAGCAGAGACTTGAATGTCTTGATGATGAAATAACGCAAGGTCAGCCATACGCATAGGAAGATATGAATTCTCTGAATCGAGGATTACAATTAAATTAAAGCCTTTTAGTCTTGTTTAATCAAAATAGAACTAGATTGATTGATAGTTTTATAGGCGATCGATAGATAATGTTAATGGGTGTGAAATCTTTAAACGCATAGAAGAACCCTTCGAGGTGCAACAAAGCAACAAAACGTACACAAAAGACAACACAGTTCAAAATATTATTTGTGTTTAACTGACGAAATCGTTGCTTGAGAATTTAAATAAATAATATCTCCTTATGCCACAATGGGCACTTTAAAATTTACTTAAAATCAACCCAACCCAACCCAACTCAACCAAACCCAACCCAAAATCTGTTTCAATGATTTGTTTCTTATTTTGTCTAATTTATTTTTCACCATCACCATTTTCCGTTTTCTGCTAGTTCACATCGATCCTATAGGAATGTTATTCTGAGGAATACACAAGAGACTGCAATTGATGTTTTGGTACTAGATATGTCATAGATAGGGATTAGACAGGTACGCGCAACGTAATTAGACTTAAACCGAACCCAACCCAACCAAACCCAACCCAACACCAAATATTGAAGAAAAACTATATGCGAACCGAATTTTTACGCAGTAATTTATCATATACCCAAATGCAAAACAAAAACTTCGCAATAAATATTTCAATAATTTCAATGACATAACTATCAAAAAACTATTTATAGAATTTTTAAGCAGTTAGCGTAAGTAAAAAAATTTCGTAGTTACTACAACATGTCTAACTTGAACCCAATCAAACATTAAGTACACAATCATTTACTTTAGTTGCCCAATCAATGTGACTGATTCCTTGGGTTTACCAGGAACACTTTGTTCTGCTATAATCTTATAATTGGGGACAAAATCGCAAGGAAAAAACTAATACATCATTTTTTTAATCTTCAGTGTGCATCTAAATTACGAAGAATCAAATCCACACAACTAGTTAACCCCATCGGCTATAAAATTTGTACGTTCCTAGTAATTAAATCAATTTCGGTTTAGGCATCTATGAGAACATCAGGAAAAAACTTGTGAAAAGGTGTAAACCCCTCTATTGATGCAAACCCATTGGTGAAAGGATCAAACTAAAACTGAAAATTAAAAAGCAAAAGCTGCAAAAGCCTTAATTGTATTTAATTCTAAATAAATTTAATAAAGATAAGTTGACCTTGGCCTTCTAATTTGGAGGTTAAGCTTTGATCTTGGTCGAATATAACAAAATATGTTTTTGGGTTTAATGGCAGTTGTGACAGCAGGAAAACCCAAGTAGTAAATCACATGTTTTTCATTATATGAGTAAACCCACCCAGTACTGAATTTAAAGCACATTGAATCATTCGGCTGATAAACCCCAAACTAAATGAAGCTCTAATTAGAGGCCGTAATTAAAATCGTTGACTGCCAATAAAGTAATAGAAATCCTTTAAAACTTTTAATGTTGGGTTGGGTTAGATTAGGATAAGTTGTGTTGGATTCTGAATTTATTTCATCCTCCATACGTTTTGAATATAAAAATATTGACAATAGCCAATGAACCCTTCTCAAATGAGTTGGCCAAACTTTGGCCAAACTATGGCTGACAATTGAATATTTGCTGGGGTAGTTTTTTTGGATTGGTTTAGCTGATACACTTTTGATTTGAATGGCAAAATATTAGATTCGTTGTCGTTGTAATTAAGTAATAATTTTTACATCAAGACACTAAAGTTAAATTATATTAGTGCCGAGTTTATTCTAAGAGGCCCCTTTATCTTTATCTTTTATATTTAAGTCTCGTACGCTATTCCCACTATCATTGGTGGACCAATAACCAATAATAAGTTTTTGACTGATTATACAAAGATTTTAAGCTGTATTTCGTTGCTGGACAGTGTGGATTTAAAAACTAACCCTTCTGTTATCTCAGAAGCAATGAAAATATATCCATCAATAAAACTGGATCTATTGGGCATTTAGATTTGCTATTTTGTGAAGGTTGTTGTGGGAAGTGGAAAGAAAAGTAAGGCGGGTAAAAACTGGTGTAGAATAGTGGGATTTGTGTGTGTGTGTGATTCTCCGCGAAAGAATAATGAAATTAGATTATACGTATATATATTGAGAATAAACCCTGTTTGGAGAATATGGATAATTTGAAGCCGGTGCTGATGACGTTGCACGTGGGAATAAACAAGAAAATGTGTGAGGAACTTGTGGGAAATGTTAACTTCGAATATGATAAGGGGAAATTAAGTAAAATCCGATTGTTTTTGTAAGCATTCACCATACAGATGATTGTAACGTCTTGGATATTAAAACTCGCACGGCATTTTTCTATTACATTTCCAAATGGGCCATTCGCACAAACGACTTTCTAAAACGATTTTAACTTCCGCGAACATACAAAATTAAACATCAGCGCGCAATATGCACTTCCTATTATTGGCCTATTTCGTTGCTTGTTCATACATGCAATTCTTAAGTTTGCCTCGCGAGATCACCCCCATTAACATTTAATTTGCATCGAAATCACATCGCCCGAAAACATTCGAATATTAAAGCGCGCCAACGGATTGCGATAATTTCGCGACGACTTTGCGTTTTAAACGACTCAAAACCAAAGCGTCGCAATTAGGCTCCGATAAATAAGCTTCGCGAGGACAGACATCGAACCGGATTCAAATTGCGATTTGACGACGGATTTGAATTAAACGAACTGGCTATTTGAATTAAATCGTGTAAGAATGTAGATCCGCGGATTATAAGTGGACGCAAAAAGCGATTTTCAGGTTTAAATTTGCACATTCGCCGCGCGAAACTTAATTAACGACGACGTTTAATTTTTATTACTTTTATGCATAATGTTTGAGGAACGGTGTTCAGTATGAATTTCTATTAATGCGATCGAGTCGAACTGCGTCTTCATTTTGAGAGTGAATCGTTTATAATAATGTCGGGAGCTTTTGTGTTTGCCGGAAACTGAGCGGAGTGGTGGGCTTTTATGTCTGTTTGCGAATGCTTTTTCACATTTTATTTTTCCTTTCAGTTTTTCCCTGCAACGGACTTCGATTAACCAACATGAGCGCCCCGAAAATTATTGATTACAGGGAAGATATGGACCTGGACTGTCACTTTGATATGGGGGATGAAGAATTGTACGCTGTCAAGTGGTACAAAGATGATCACGAATTTTTCAGGTGTGTATTTTCTTACTTGATTAACTACATTCTGAGAATTACATTTCTCTATTTCATTTATTTATTATTCATTTTTAAATAAAATCAAATAAAAAAAATCGTGGAATATTTGTCCTGTTGTTTATTTCGCGCTCGTTGTAGACCAGAGACCGGCGTGACACGTGCTAAGCGACATTCCAATTGTGTATTTGATGGAAATATCGGAGAATGGCTCGGGTGTAATATCCTCGGTACGGGTGCCTGAGCTTGAGCACAGTGATGTGATTCGGATCAAGAACGTCAGGGATATTATCCCTGTATAGACTAAAAGAGGGTGAAGCCAAAGTGATATATACGACTTATTTCTTTCAGCCCCTGTCGCACGGTAGAGTGTACTTACACATTGGGGTTCTTATTTATTACGATCTTACAGTGTGGTGAATTAAAGGGACGCGGATTTGGAGGTCCTGTAATAATGCGACAAATAGTTTTTTAAAAAGAAGGAATGTGCGACATCGTCAGATTCGTATTGTTTTACAAATTTATTGCATAGATAATTACAACTATGATTCACACGGTCCCTTCTATGAAGTTTCAATCTGCAAATTCTATAATTAAAACTGCAACTAATATTTATTTGGATGGCTTTACGTTGAACGCCATGAATGGTAAACGTAAACAATATAACCCCATCGATAATATAAAGAAATTTACACCCTACAAATATTTTGCATCAATTAATAAAATATACCAGTTAGAACATTTTCTGATTCTACTGGTTAAGGACTCTGTTACATTATCAATTGTGGCAACAATTACAACCCAAGGGATTGCCATGAAACAATTAAGCTAGTCAAATAATGTATGACGTGTTTCACGAGAACTGCTAAAACAAAGTTAATGTAACCAGCAGTATTAGGTAAATGAAAGTGTATTCATGTGATGTAACATTTGCTTGATAAATTCCGAATTAAGACATAAACGTAAACATTTTAAATTTTTGTGGTAATGGTGTTTCCCTGGCCACCCTTCGTGAGAATGGCGTTTGCGAATTAATATAAAAAAGTATTCAAAATTCTTTGTGAAGCACGTTCAAAGTTGTTGCAGTGACATTTGTCTGATCGTGCATGGGTTAATTCCAGTGGAAAGTGGGGCGGGTTACCATTTAGAGGGCCATCCGACATAAATTTACGCAGCCATAAACAAAGAATTGCGTAGTATCGGAGCGAGTTGAAATAAATAAAGCACGTTCTAGCTTTAAACTAACCACCAACGTTAATTAAAAGAAATACAATTATTATAAATATTGTAACATACAAATTAAACAATTGATTTAAGATATCCTACATCCAGTCCCGCTCAAAAAAAAATACGGTTACAACCAAAATAAAATAATAAAGAAATTAAATTCATCTCGTGTCCGGTATCTCTAGAATTATCTCATCTCGGAGACCTAAACGTTTCACATAGGGGTATTTTGCCGATCTGGCTGGCTAGAATTATTTAAATATTATATGAAATTAAATTAATATAACTTATTTAACTAGATGACGAATTCCAGGATTCCTCTTCTGGTGCATCTGCTTCTTCTTCTAACGGTCCTTCGGAGTCTAAATTATCAACATTTTGGCCTATCATTTGGAATCAACGTTTCAATAGCTTCCTTTGAAAATTATTTTGAGGATTTTGGTCTTAGACTAGTTATTAAAGGGTCGGAGCTTAACTGAAGTTTACTAAAGACGTCAAGATTGCATTCCACCATTGTGCAAAGTTGTATCATCCTGAAATATTTATTTCTGGCTTCTGCGACTTCTTCAGACAACTTTCCAATGGGCAACAATGCTTTTTCCATAACTGTTGCACCATGCACAAGAATTTTGTGCATGGTGTTGGTCATGGGATGCCATGGATACAGAACAATGTAATGTTTCGCAGTTTCTTAACAGTAACTTGCAAACTTATTTAATGTTTCAAGTGTTTATTCATTGCATACGTATAATATATAAAACATATACATATACATATAATGTTTCTTCTTCCCTCTTTCGTCGCACCGGGATTCATGGATGCTTCCATCTCGGGCTATCGGTATCGAGGGTACATGAGTTTTGTGTGATGTTTATGTCTTGGTGATGTTTATTTTAGTTGTTCGTTTAGTAATTGGTTTCTGATTTTTAGTTTAAAGTTTTTATATTTTAGGTTTCTTATGTGTTGATCTATTTTGTTGTATTTTCTGATCATTTCTGTTGTTAGTGTCTGCGTGAATCGTGTAGTTTTAAACTTTTGTGTTCTGATGTATGATATTCTCCTTGTTTTATGGTTATGAATTTCTTTACTTCTTTTTAATTTTAGATTTATTTTCATTTTGTCGTGCTCTATTTTATATATCATTAAGAGGTTATTTAGAGTTATAGAGTTAGGATGGGTACCAGGAGCTCAAAGTCACAGGAGCTGTATTTATAGATCGAACGACGGTGTATGACTTTATTATACAGACAAATATGATTAGAACCCTGCTCCATAAACGCATATTTTATATAGAATTGAACATAATGCGATGTAGGTGGCGATGCCTACCACAGGGCAGTGTTTTACCCCTCACGCTAACACCTTACCAGACATGCGAACGATCAACCGATCCCTACTGGTACTAGGATAGGTTAAGTTAGCTTTGTATAAAGTGGTGCATGAATCGCTCCTCTTCTGCGGGTGCAAAAATTTATTGTGGCTCTCACGTATTTATAGTTCAGCCCCTATACCCATCTCGTTATATAGAGAAGGGTTTACGAGGGTGAAATTTTGTCAAGTTTGCCCAGCTCAAATTTTACCTCAAGTAACACTGATAACTTGATTCAGTCTCTCGGGGTACAGACACCATGGGTGGCACTCGACAACGTCAGCCAAGCCGAACATATGCATATGATGCTTCAGTCGGCTGTGTCCAATAACCAGTGCTGTTAGAATGATCCAACAGTGCCCTGGTGTGTGCAGCAGATATGCCCTTCAGTGCTGTTTTAGAATGTTCCATTTCCCGGCACTCATGCCAGTATTCAACCACTTTTCGCCTCACCCAGCTTTTATTAGAGCTTCTGGCTAGGGCTCTTGTAATTCCAAGAGCCAGTTCTGGGCCAATAAATGCCAGGTTAGCCCCGCTTTTTGCCACTCAGCTTCTTCGTTTCCCTGCAACCAAAGTGTCCGTGAATCCAGACAAGGCTAACCTTGTTCGCTCCGCCTAGTTGAGAGAGCATGCGCGACAGTTCTAGACCGAAATCGACGTACATCGATTGTCAGCAAGTGCTTGGAGTGCTGTTCTGCTACCCGAAAAGATTTTGCATGACCTGTGTTGATGACGCATTTTTAATAGCTCTCGTGCGCACATCTCAATGGCAAGCACTTCTGCCTTTAACATTGTTTTATACTTACCTAGGTTATATGTTGCTTCAGTCCTTGGTTTATGGCAGAAGACTCCGGCCCCCGCTGCTGCAGTTATCTTGGAGCCATCAGTAAACCAGCATGAACGTGCCTGTAATAGGGCGAGTTAAGACAACACCCCTTCATCTCTAGTGTACTCTATGACTTTATAAGGCAGTCCAAGACGGAATATTGTAGATATTGTATCAGTCCCCATACCGTACAAAGGCTTTTGGATAGCCGAATGGTGGTAGTGATATGTTGCTATCCTGGCCTCACATTGCAGTGTAATGTGTAAAGGAGGAAGGTCCAGTAGGATTTTCATAGCGCCCTCGTTTCCACGAATACAGCAACTACCTAGCTTCGTGTGTAATGTTTTCAAGATGGGATTCCAGTTGAGCCATTATCTAGCGCATACCATAGATATTTTGCTTTCTCCACAAATGGTATTGTTTCACTTTTCAATTTGGGTTGGTTGAATTTTTCAATCAGCAATTTATAACGTCTAACGTTTCCTAGTTCCATGTTTCTTACAAGAATAACGATATCGTCCGCATAGGCCTACATGTCGACCTCCAAGCTGCTGGTAATAACCAGCATGTCGTCCACCATAAGTGTCCATAGCAGGGGGAGAGAACCCCTCCTTGTGGATTTGACCCATTCACCACACAGCAATGTGGTAATTGTTCTGCCTTTAAGCGTGACTTCTATCTAGCCAGCAACAGTAGCACAACCCCTTTTGCGGCCATAGCTTTATAGAGGGGCACAGTTAGTGTTGCGTTGAACTCCCTTTCTATGTCAGACAAGGCTGTCACCGCAATCATTTTGCACTCCATGGATTCAGTTATTTTCCTGACAAGGTTGTTCAGCACCAGGTCCGTTGATTTGCCCTTTTGATAGGTAGCGTAATTAACGTTTAGGGGATCAGTCACCATAACTTCCCTTCGTATATGCCAATCGACCACCATTTCTAGGGTCTTGAGAATGAAGGACATAGTCCTGAATGATTTGTGGTGTGGTTTCCCAGTTTAGTATGTATACCACTGCTAGACTAGCTCTGAATAATATGATAAGACGGGGAATGAGAGTCCCCAGACCTTATTGTAGTAGTACTGGCAGGATACCGTCTTCTCCCGGTGACTTGTAGGGCTGGAAGGACTTAACCGCCAAATTAACCGTCTCATATGAGACAACTCATTTCACCGCCGCCTAGTCCTCCTTATTTGGTCGTTTACCGCTACTCATAGAGACTGGAATGAAGGTTACTTCATTGGTCAGGATCAGGAAATCAGGGAAGTGATCTTCGGCCAAGAACTCGAACATTTCTTGTCAATATGCATGTATGTGCCATGCAGTCGTTTTATCGACCCCAGCATCTGTGTCTGTTCCCTGGATAGAATCTTGTGAATCCTTACAGTGCTGTGGGTGTGATTTACCCTCTCAGAATCTCCGCCAAAATTCTCTTTTGGCCCTGTGCATCACCTTATTGTAGTTCGTCAGAGTACTTCTGTAAAGGTCCCAGTTGCCCGTTTCCTTAGCCTGATTAAACAATTGTCGAACTTCTCTTTTTACTAACTTATATATCTGTCCCAATTCGTCCTCATAGGATCATGATATTGAACTATAGGTCAAAGAGCTATTTCAATATTAAATTGAATATTTCAAAGGTCTACTCATGAATGCGCAGTAGGTACCCTCCAATCGTGTATTTTAGTCCTCAAATAATATTGGTACTAATTAAATTCAAGTAGATGATCGAGCATAATATTGAGCAGGGGGGGGGGGGCAGTTTTCAGATATCGAATATTTCTTGACTGACCCAAAATGAGCTGAACCAATACTTGAGTGCAAATGAATTTACGCCAAATGCAGCTAAAACCCAAGTATGAGTATTCTATCAATCAGTAATTTGTGTTGTACGTAGTTTTGTATTAAACATTTTCAACGAATTGGTTATTTTGAAAAATGTTTATAAATAATAAAATAAACCCATTTTCATATTTTAAAGAATTATACAATACTTTTAACTTGATTATATAGTATATTCAGCACAACCCAAGACAATACACAACAACGTAATTCTTATCAATGTTTATTTTGTAGTCAAAGTTGATCGAGTAGCGATCAGTCGATTCAATATTTCATTAACTCAACATTCCACCTATTCCAAATGATCATTTTTATCTTAACTTGAGCGGTTGCGTTGATTGAATATTTTTTGAGGAACCAACTCCAACTGAAGCCAATTTAATAAGAAAAAGAAACATTCAGCACAATCCACACAACATAATTCCTATCAATGTTTTTTTTTCAGTCAGAGTTAGTTTGATTAGTTTTATCTTTATTCGAATTGGATCGCCTTGCGTTCAGTCGATTCAATATTTCATCAACTCAACACTCAACCTAATCCAAATGATCATTTTTATCTTACAATGAGCTGGTGGCGTTGATCGGCTTTCTTTGTCGAGACAACACCAACTCAAGCCAATTCAATAAAAAACACATCCAGGACAACCCCAGCCAATGCGCATTAACTTATTCTTATTAATGTTTTTTTTTGTAGTCAAAGTCAGTGTGATTATTTTATCTTCATTCGAGTTGGATCCAGTTGCGTTTAGTCGATTCAATATTTCATCAACTCAACAAAACACTCAACCTAATCCAAATGATAATTTTACCTTAACTTGAGCTGCTTCCGTTGATTGGATATGTTATACCGAGTCAACTCCAATTGATGCGAATTCCATATATTATTTATTTATTATTTCTTAATATGCATTAAACTTATTGTCAAAAGACTTAATTACACTAGGTCGACTAAAAAAATTCGAATAATATTTTGTTTAAACATTTTTAATTAATGTCAAACCTGATGGCGAAGTTTTGAATTCGATTTCCGTAGTTTGGTTACAGACTTCATTAATTTTGCTGATCCATTTATCAGTGTACTCGATGCCAGAGCCACGCTTACTAATATTTGGTTTTATTCATATTCAGTACGAGGATTCTGCACTTGTGTCAAAGTTAAAAAAAGTTGCAATTCAAAATATTGTTAAATTTCACTCATATACAATTTTTCTTTAAAATACTTTGATAAAATTGATGCCACGATCCTCTTGTGTGTGCCTTAACGGCATGTTATTGGCAATTATGTTAGCGCACAAACTCAAATGCAGGCACCAGCGAGCAATCAACAAGCTACATTTTCATGACGAGTGAATGTTTGACGTCGCTTCGATCTACGTGCACCCATTCACATATTAACGACCCCGTGTTCATTGGCGAAGCGTAATCGTGCACGAATGATGAATTACCCTAATGAGATGTTTAATGAGTACATGTAAATTGAATATGCAGAGCGCCTCTTTGACGTTGGCTAAACATTACGAATTTAATAATGTTGTTCGTGCCCATACATCAAAATTATTGATACCGAGAATGTTCATTATGCGTTTACTAATAATAACAACTGTGACGCGTTTGCTGCCCCAGTGGGCCTAGGTACGCCGCCGGCATAACAACGAATCTTGCTAATTGTGCAACGTTCGTGCAGCGAAACACAATCACTTCAAAGTATGAATTAAATTTAATTTTGACGATAAATTTCAATTGACTCTAACCTAAATTGAAGAAATTAAATTGAAATGTTATTCATAATTTGAAAAATGTACTGGAAAGGACAAGACTTGTCCATAAACTTCGATGTATTTTTACAGATCACAGAATCAATTACATCACACCAACAAAATAATGGGTCATCTGCTACCGATCACGTCACCGAAACGGCGCCGACGTATTGTGTGAAACTTTTAAGTGGTACTTACTGGTATTTACTCGTTTTTAAGGTACATGCCGCACCAGCAGCCGTACGTAATGTCGTTTCCTGTACCTGGAGTCTACTTGGAGAAACACGGTTCGAATTGCGGCCAGAATCGATGTCACGTCCGCTTATCGAATCTCGTGAGAGCCGAGAGCAGCGGAGCGTATCGATGCGAAGTGTCCAGCGAAGCTCCAGCTTTCCGCCTCGCTTCAGAAACACACAACGTCACAGTTGCCGGTGAGTCGCTTTTGTTTAAACTACCGCTCGCTTTTTCTTGGGGTCGTTCGGTGTCTTTCCTGACGACGACGACTCATAATGTAAGGAAGAAGCATTTTAATTTCCGCTATTTACACCGGGCATACTTGCAATGAAATTTGAACAAACATTGTCAGAGTTTAGTTGGAGGGAAAAAGTCTGCATGTAGACTTTCTTATATTAAGGGACGAGCAATTGGAAGTAGAAATAATGTTTGTCTACAGGTTCATTCTTTAAAATAATCTCTAGGGTTAAATTAAAATGTATATATTTTTGGACGTAGGTGGTTGTCTCATGTCCCATTGATGCGGTGTAGTTGTAAGTACTAAATCGTCTACAGTGAAAGCTAGTAATCTAGTTTCCATTTGCAAAAAGTGCGTCTTAACGGTTTCAAAAGTTACCGGCACCATAATCATGCATAGGGGAAATGGATCTACTTGCAGTGATAAAATGGTCGTCACCAAAGCGAATTGTCTTTGTTTTGGAACCGTCTGATGAATATTTATTTAATATCTACTTATTGGTAACGTGGGTAAACATTAAACAGGGTGAAACTTTTATAACTTACGCCTAACCAATGAAACAAAACGACGCAACATATCAACAAGAGACAAAATTCTACACCGCACTAATACCTCAAAATTGGAGGTGGGGGCAGAAAATTAGAAAAACTTTGAAAAACAATCTAATAAAATACTGAACCATGATATAAAAGTAGTGCTCGTAGCTTGGATTGCATAAATATATATGATAAGACAAGATGTGTAGATGGGAAGTCAGCGAAGCAAATCGACGATGTACTAATAGGAAGAAAATATATTAGGACGATTAGTGACCTTAGAAGCTGATCAAATTTTATTGACTTTTATTGACTCCACATTTAATTGTTATTATGTGGCTAAGAGCATTAAAATTTTAGGAGAACCCGAGAACATTTGGTCAAGAAATTTCATTAGAAATTTGATTTTCATTTCACGCCATATTTATTACAATATTGGGATTGTATTCGTAAAATAGCATGTGGTCAAAGGCGATACTTTTTGTAGTTAATGTAATAAAATTTTAGGAAACCAAGCTAACCTAACCTAAAGTAATGGAATTTAACGCAGTGCTATGAAATTTTGACCAGTTTCGCACAGATTTGATTGAGTTGGCTTGCTTCATATAATTAAAGCGAACCCAATCCATTTCTATCAAGAATCGGGTTAGATTGGGTAGAGTTCATCAATAAAACTTGAAGCCCACTCAACCCATCCGAGTAAACTTCATCCCAAATTGAACATCTTTGATTGTATTAGGTTGGGTTCATGTTTAAATTAATTGGGCTCGTCTTAAAATTGTTGCTTGAACAAACACAAAAATATTCGAGGCGAATTGAATTAACTTCGTGCAAAGTTGTTATTGGCATAGAGAGCTGATTGAATTGGGTTGGGTTGGGTTGGGTTGAGGTACAAGCAATGAATTGCGTTGCTTGGATAAGGAACCCAACCCTATTTGTGCAAATTTGTGATTTGGCCAATAAAGTTGATTGAATTGGATTGGGTTCACCACACATTCAGTTCAATAGAATTGTCATTGTAAACGAATCCAACACAACTGGATCAAGTTTATCATGCGCGAAAACTTGATTGTACTAGTTTGGGTTAATTATACATATTGTTACATTTGGTTAACAACAATAAATTTTCCTCACGTCAAAGCTAATATCATTTAACTCGCAGGCAACAGCATCTATAAAGATGCCAAAAATTTTATTGAGTTTATTTAAGTGAATTGGATTGAGCTGATCGGAATGCTTCAAGAAAGTTTTACTTTCGGTGGAAGGCTATCAAATTTGCGGCGAGTATATTACTAATTTGAATAAATAATTGGTACCTTGATAAAGGCAATAAAATTTAAAGATGACCCAATCAAATTCTATGGAATTACGACGATACCAACATATTTTATGAAATTAGTTCGGGATTTGTTGCCCTCTATAGCATGCAATTATGAATGAAAACGAGCACTTTATTCGACCAGATATGCATCTTCTAGGTTAAAGTGCTTATCCACTTTACCAAATGTAATGGTACCATTTATTGGCATATCAGTACCTGTACAATACAATTCATAGGTAGTCGTACTCACTTGAACGATTATACTCAGTGACATATAAACTGCACCACCTAGAAGGTGAGGGAATTTTTGGACCAAATTTGGCAGAAACATTGGACTAGTCTAAGGTAATAATTGATTAAAATTTGATAAAGAAAACACTTCATCTTTTTGATTTTTCTTTAATAATGTGTTGGTTCGTCCCTATTTCTGATACACTCATTGACCCGCCTTGGCATTGATTCCAGCAGGTGATCAATGTCTTCTTGGGGTATGGTATAGTTAGCTATCAACCCCATAGTTCGGTGAACATGCCTCGCAATCGAAAAATCAGGATTGCGCCTTTCTCCACGTCTTCCGACCATCATTCCTAAACAAAATCGCGATTCGTCACTAAAGACAACTCGATGCCACTCCAAGTTCCATTGAAGTCTTTCCGTGCACCAGGCCAAACGTTCCTGGCGATGTTGAGCAGTTAGGGGTAGCACAAAATGTGGGCGGTAAGACTGCAAGCCAACGGTTCTTATTCGACGATAAACTGTTCGCAAGCCTATCGGACGACCTTGTTCACCTAACCATTGATCAGCTATTGATCTAGTTGTAGAGAATCGGTCTCTCAAGGCCATTAATCTTAAGCGGCGATCTTGACGTTCATTGGTTCGTCTTTGAGCCCCAGTGCCTCATCTCCGACGTTCAACCCCATGTTCAGACCACGCTTGATAAACACGCATTATTGTTGAGTGGTGCCGTCCCAAACCGTTGTCGATTTCTCTAAACGAAAAACTTGTTTCTCGTAAACCAACAATCCGCCCTCGGTCAAAGTCACTCAACTGCTGGTAAACTTGAGGTCTCCTTCCTCTAGGCATCATTAAACACTCGAAGCACTTTAAACTAAAGAACGGGATCCGAAAAAGTGGAACAAATTCAAAAAATGACTCGATAATTGCTTGTCTATCACTACCTCTAAAAAATGACATAAACGTCAAAAGTCTCATGACTACTTGATGATTGGGTTTCAAATTTTAATCAACTATTTCCCTGAACTAGTCCACTATTCCTGCCAAATTTGGTCTAAAAATTCCCACCCCTTCTAGGTGGTGCAGTTTATATGTCACTGAGTATATTTAGACATCAACAAAAAATATTCCACAAGCATTAAGGGGATATTATCGATTTCTTTTTTTTGTATCTTATTATAGCCCGGGGTTCTGAGAACGTGTCTCGAAAATATTAGGTTGAAATTCGTACAACACCCATAGTTGCAGAGGCTTAGGCTGCCGCGCGTTGGCGCGCGGCACTTATACCCCGACCGTTGTCTCTATTGTTTACCACGTTTACATTCTTGGGGAACTTCCTTCTTCCTTGCAGCCCAATACCCAAGACCCAAGCTCGAATGATCAGTATACTGTTGAGCCGTTACAGCTGATTAAGGGTAAGTTACTCAAATAAAATGTAAGTTAAGCCATATCAGTGCTAAATGTATGGCAGACTTTGAACGCGTTTTTCTCGAAACGACATTTTTCAAGACGGGCGCACATTTTTCTCAAAAACTACTAAACCGATTTACTTGCGGCTTGGCATACATATTGAGGGAACCTTCCCTTATGGTTGGAACTAGGATTATTTTGATAGCTTGAATATTTCAATCCCAATCTGATGTTTTGGTTGAAAATTTTTCGGAAAAATTGTAAAAATTGTTTTTAAACAGTATTTGTACTTGCTTAGTTCTAGTTCGGACGATAACTACACTGAAACAGATTGTAGGTTTGATAGTTTTCGCTAAAATAATTCCTAAAAATTACTTTAAAAACACGATTCTAAAGAGTAATACCCCCTTAACTGCAGTCTGTGTATTGCATAATTATACTTCGCGGAGAGAAGCTATCGGTGATGACTATGAAGAGCCTCAAAAAATAGGGGAAATTCTTGGCGACGAAGATCGACAATAATATATACCAATGGCTGCCGTAACAAAAAGAAATAATAAAATAAATTTATTCTTATAAATTATAAATTATACTATTGTATTGTATTGTAATTCTTGACTGAAAACATTGAAAGATACTTATTTCGAGTTGGTATCTTATCAGTCATAGATTAAAACACACCATCAATATAATAAACTTTAACATTGCTGTGTTTTATTCTATGACTGATATGGGAATAATATCATATATAAACTAAAATTGTAAAGATTTCAGCACTAATTTAATTTGCTTTTTTTTATCCGTAGAAATTCATTTCATTGTACATTTATTTTATCATGAAATTTGTACTGATTTTTTTTAGTCAAATATACATTTAGTACGATTAGTATTACAAAATGTTCTTTATGTTATTATTTATCTCACAATAAATTAGTATCAAAGTATATCTTGGATTTGTAAATGAAAAATCCCACAACAATACTTTTGAGAGAGATTATTTTATGCAAATTATTTTTTAAATGTATCAAAAAAGAAAAAAAGAAGAACATTGGTATGTTATGATTAAAATTAGATAAAAACCACCAAATATAATATATTACATGCTAGGTGGAAACATAGATAGATAGATCCCGTAATGAAACTTTCCACCGAGGATTGTATACTATTTTATTCACAACTCATTCATTTTTAGTAAATATGAAAAATTTCGTGACAAGTGACTAAATTTGACAAGAAGTGAAATAAAATTAAGTAAGAAAATAAATAATTCACAAACAAAACGACATGAAACTGAACACACATATTCTTTTAAGATATTCACTTAATAAATTATTTATTTATTTCATGCACTCTGCAATACTTCGATATGTTTCATTCAGCTCTTTTAATTGCTTTATCTTTGCTTGCCCTATATGCCATTCTTAAGTTTTTTATAACATATATCTGGCGTTACAATGTGCTTAAATCGTAAATTTTTTGTTTTGATCCAGATATTATTTTTCTTATTTTTGGAGTTCGAATTTAATTTTCTTTAGTCATTTACAATTTTCCAATAATAAACACACTACATTATTTTGCCATTTAAAAAATTGTTCAGAAGCTAATTGATCTTCTATTGTAGGTGATTGTAATATATTATTTATAAATTCCATTTTTAATAGTTCATCTGTAATGTAATTTGTTTAACAGAAATAGAACTAAGAAGAAACATAAATAAAGTATTGTTTTTCTAATTAAGCTATAAATAAATATATAAAACAAAACTTACTTGTCATATTGCGTTTTCAATATACAAATAAAGAACCTACCTACAAATATCCTTAGGATTAAATCAATTTGAACATCTAGCGGTTTCTCTACACGAATGCGTATGATATGGCATTTTGTTTTAATATCATTTTAGTGTATGATCTGGTACCACAAATTTCGCTTATTTGAGTTTTTTACAACCTTTATTTTTGTTATAAATTATCTAACTCACGGTATTAATTGGACAAATTTTTACTTAGCCTTCTAGGCTTTGAAAATGCTTCAATAAAGGAGCGAAACGTTAGCTTGAACAAATTGATGGCTTTTTTTCCTAGTCGTTGATACCCGAAAACTGTATATATATATATATATATATATATATATATATATATATATATATATATATATATATATAATTTAAAAATCCTTTGCGGTATTCGGGTTTGAACGATTAGGAAAAAAAGCCATCAATTTGTTCAAGCTAACGTTTCGCTTCTTTATCGAATCAAATCCTAGAATGTATACAATGCTAAGTAAAAATTTTATTCAAATAATTTAAAAGGGAAGTGAAAACCTTTTTTTTTAATTTACTTACTTAAAGTGAAAGTGATAAATATACCACTCATACTGCTACATTTACAGGAAAAGCACAAGTTGAAACAATTTTAAAAACAAATATTCACATTTCGAACGAGATGCGCCCAAACACTGTACCGCATTAAGTGAAAACGTATATGAATTTAAGCGCACAAAAAACAGACGATAAAACATGCAAACATGAACCGTATGGATACTTGCGAGTCTTAAGGTAACAAAATTCCACTAGCATTGAACGAAGTTGAAGTTACGAGGGGAAGTTGAAAAGTCAAAATATATATTTATGAAAAGTTTAAGATATAAATTATGAAAATAATTCAAAATTAACGTTAAAATCAAAACATCTGTAACAAATCTATCACAAAGGATAAAACAGTAAAATAAATGTTCACGGCGCAAGAAAAATAGGTTAATTGAAGAAATAAGGCGAATGCAAATGGTCGTCATCAGATTCGCCACCTATCCAAAAACTAAGGTCCAAAGGACAAAACCAAAAAATAAATTAATTTAAATTTACATGTGAAAAAGTCCTGTGTATATAGTGCTCAAATTGTCTTTGTCTTTTTTTTAATTTAAGGCTATTACCAGAGGCATGATCAGCCAGAGCACAATATTGTGGTTTAATTATAGTGTCACTTTTATGCTGTGTGATGCGTTGTTTAAGATGTTGAGTAGTTTGGCCTATATAAACTTGGTTACAATCATCACAAGGAATTTGATAAATAATATTACTATGAAGAAGAATAGGGGTTTTGGCCTTAGTATTGGAAAATAATTTACCTACAGCCGACGACGATGCCTCTCACATAAGATATTAATGAATACGAATTAGATATTCCTTTAACGAAGTTTTCTAATAAACGCAAATAGGAATAAGAAATAGTTTTTGTTTAAAAGTACTTCTTCCAATTATTAACTTCTTCTTCTTCTGCTGTCATTCCAACAGTTAAAAAAAAATACGTATTTGGATATTCAAAATATAGAAATATGTATATTTTTCGTCTATTTTAAATATTTCTTTGAATTATTTATTCTAATTTCATATATCGCAAGTGAGTTTAATTATTTTATTCAGTTATTCTTAATTGTAATATAATATACACAAAACAAACCGTACGGAAGTGCACAAATTGAATAAAATCTTATATAGTTTACATATTGTTCACTTCGCGCCTAATTATAAATAATAAAATTATTACAACTTATGCAATGACGATGCATTTTTTATATACAAGGGAACTTTACAGTATTTTCGAATATTTAATTCATATTAATGAAACTTTGTAGATATTTTTAGTTAGAAATGTTTGACTAGATTTATAAAAATGTATCCATAATCTGAAATACATCTCAAAAGTACACACGTAGAAAAGCTACTCTTGTCGTGTTCGGATAGAGCGATAAAAAGCAACTAAATGCAATATTAAGCGCCTGACGTATAAAACATTAGGTTCCGAAATGATTTAGAACGCCATTGCGTGGTCTGGAATCGAGCGCTGCTGCAAGAAGTACCACATAAAAATGCATTTTTTTATATTAAACCGTGACATATATTTTTCTCAAAAAATAATATTATGGGCAACATATACAAAACAGGAATCTTAAATGTAGCTTCTCGGTCGAAAAACTAAAGTAACATAACATAAATTAATATTTTGTGTAATATCCATTGCTTCCAATGCATTCGGTTAGGCGATTCCTCATTGATTGAACGGTGCTGCTGCAAAACGTTGTGCCTCGGAGTCTCTCCCATACCGTGTTAACATGATTTATCATCTGCTGTATTGTTCTTTCCCTGACACCGAATCCAGGCACATCCTCCCAAGATCTCACCATTGCCGCCCACATTCAGTTGTCCTGTACAAAAGTGAGCACCTCTATTTCATCTTCTGGGTAGACAATTCTGAAGGGATTACTATATCTTCGAGTATTCCAATGTACCACTGCGAACTGAAGCGTGGGGACGAAACAGGTATTAATTCATCGTGGCCTTACAAGTTCCCGAATATATCGGGTGTTGTTCTTTCGCGATAACACTACTGGATCATCTTGCGAAGATGAAATAGTTTCTTCGTCCGTAAAAATCGCACACTGCCAATCCATGTCGATATTCGCTTCGCAAAGCGAACCCTAGCTGCAGCAAGTGCCTCAGACAGTTCAATTTTCTGGGCAGGCATGGTACCCACTTTCTCGCAGGCGTTTCCTTACTGTCATGGTGGAGCAATTCAAATTGAATACCTCCCTTATTCTGACACTTGTAATGAATGGGATGAATTCTCAACCGCCCTCACGATGGAACCATCTTCAAGTGGTGTCGTTATGCGGCGGACACCCGTTGTGATGGTCTCCAAAGGCTGATCACGATCGAACTTGTTTTACCTGTACATTATTAATCTTTGTAACATTTGTATATTAGTTCAGCATAAAACAATCATTGTAAAGTAAATAACTACATATTCGTTCACTGCAAGGTAACACAACACTGTTTTGCAGTGTAAAATTTTTACTTAATAATAAATATTTATTATTTGTGCACTAACCAGAAGCAAACTAACAATAATTTACGAAATATGCGGTGGTCAATATTTCAAGATATTCAGTTAATGAATTCCATGTGGGAATATCATCTACGACGATTTTCTCCTGTCCAGCGAAATACATAAATGAAAAAGTTTCCAGCGATAAACAAAAAATGTTTTAAAAAACAATCTTGCGTTGGTTTCTATAATGTGGGATATTCTCCATTTTAAAAACAAGCCGAATTAATTTTTTTCAACAAACCATCTACTATTGGTCCGAAAAGGTATGCGCGCCAATACTAATACCAATAAGATAATTGTATTTGAAACAAAACGAGTAATTGGAATAAAATGGGTTGAAAGCAATTAGAACAAGTTCTGAGTAAACTATATATTTTGTAGACTAATATTTTGACATGAATAATTTGTTGACATAAAGTAGTCACACTTTTTTTATGTCCGTATCTTTAAGAACAGTTCCAAGAATTTTATGTTCATTGTCCTAATCTTTTAATAACATTTGTGGGTTTTGGTAATGAGTACATTTAATATACGTATTTTCCCTTACAGTATTCTAAAAATCACTCTCACTGTCCCACTGTAAATGTTATATAATACTGAAAAGTGTATGTCTCATTTGAACAAACTAATTAAATTATTCTATCAGAAAAAAGTTAATACTTCACGGAAATAATTTTAAATGCAAAATTTGATTCGAGTCGATGTATGCCGAAGAACCGCAAAATTGAAATTAGTATGGGCACCTACTTAGTTCGGCGATTGGTCAATATCACGTTACATTACTTGCTGTGTAAGCCTTGCATCGTTCTTAATTGTATTTATTTAATTCTGTGCACTACTCTTATTATTCTTCAAAAAACGATGAAATTAATGTCTACAAAAATATATAAGATTTTATATATTCCATTCCGTAAGGATTTGTTGTAAATCAACATAGCATCGAAATATTTGTATTTGCATAATTGATGAAATACTTTCGGAAATAATAAATATTTTTAAATGTAAACTAATATATATTTACGTTTATACGAATATCTAAATTGTAATTTTTAATACAATCGCAGTTGGGGTAGTAGCGTATTTGCATTTTAAGATAGGTCGCCCGGTATCTGTTCTTTAAAGGGATAGTTTGAACTGTTCGCTTTTTTTTATTACAGGGACATTATCTCTGTTTGCAATTGTACATAACTATGAAACAAGCAATAACGGCAATATGGTACTGTCGCCTTAAATAAAACTTGACTATGAATTATTTATATCGTCTTGATAATTTTTTTACACTGTATAAATAAATTGACTATCCGACGACTCTTTCGCTATTTTAAAATGTAGTCCTCTATATTTTTTCATGTATTGTTTTTATAATTTACTAACAGTTAAAGATTTTTAAAACACCTGCGTCTGCTTTTATATATAATTTCGTTATCGACGCCCTGCAAATTTCCCTGTACAAAAATATCTCCACAATCTACAACTGAAAATAGATTGCACGCTACTTGCTATGTGAAGCAATGCATTGGTTCAAATGGACGCGGTAAAGTGCATGTTACAAGCGACGCTATTGCCGATTTAAGCCCTCCATTCTAATCAATGTGTTTGAAAATATCGTATCGTATCGCTTGTGGTATCTAGCTGGCAGTGTTTTCAACCTTGGGCTATGAATTCATGACAGCGCCACCTTATGCCCCCTAAATGGTAATTGCAACATGCCCATTTTCCAACCACAACTGCCCTATTGCAATATAAAAAGTGCAAGAAAATGTAAACAAATGTTAAAAGAATAAAATAAAAAAGAAGTGGGAATAACGATAGTGAATCGAAAAGTATTGAAGGGAATTAACACAATTAAAAATAGGCTGGTAGTTAATTGAAAGATGAGCTAATGGACATAATATGTAATTCGTAAATTCATAAATGCAATAAAATAACAAAGGGGAAATATCAAATTTTCACAACCTCTGGCCAAGAATTTAGGTTGTATAAACTGATAAATATCGCAGTTACCAAACTGTCTGTGGTAACGAAAAAATTACATGATTGTGGGGTGGGTAAATCTAATTTTATAATTAAGATTTAATTATAAACAACTTTTTTTTTCAGTTAGAAGTGGGGATTCTTTATATCTTCATTAAATGGTATGGAGCGTTGCCCATGATAATAACTTTCTTGGAAAAGTGGATAGAATTGCTAAAATTAAAAATCCACCCTGGAAAAACCTCGTTCACTGTCTCTATAAACGATGATTAATCGTTACCCTACACCTGGGGGATTTTGTATCAAACCGACAGGCTTTCATTATCTCATATTTTGCCTCTGTTCTCTCCTGCCGAAAACAATTTTTGTTAAATGTCGACGACGCCATAAAATAGGTACTGATGTTTTTCTTAATATTAAATTCCTACGTTGTTTTTGCCAAACCTATGAGAACTTCTTTAGTACACTCCATAAAGCCATGCTTCCAATCGGCATCAATGTTCCATTAGTACAAACGACCTAATAATTTATTTTGGATCATATAGATTATTATTATTATTAAATATATTTACTTCAAAGATTTTGGTAATTATTTGTGGCTCGTTTTTTAAGAAAAAGTTATAGACATGCACGAACAGTTTGAGTTGATCTTCTTCTTTACCATCCATAATAGACTAATTAAAAGCGCTTACATACTTTACAATGAATGAATTTAAAAAGCCACACCAAATTGAAAATAAATTATTGTAACTTAATTTATACAGAATTTACGGTTTAATAACTGGCAAACATCCACAAAGGTACTTCTTAATAACTGTTATCTACTTTGCGTTAATAATGGACTCATTGTTACATCGAAAACAGTTTAATAATGAGTCGTATTATTAAACTGTTTATGGTAACTTTTAGTTTGGTTATGTTCGTGCCATGTTCGTGTCATGACATAATCTATCATATATCCTCTTGGATTTTACCGGCAATAAATTCTCAACAGCCTTTTGAGCGCCTTCGCGTATGTACGGCGGGGTACACATAAATTCAGCGTTTTCTGCTTCCATTTTGCACACAAATTACAGAAATTATGACGGCTATTAGATTATTTTGAAATTACAAAGTGTCAATATCAGTGAACCCAACCTACGCAAAAGTTCCTAGTCTAATACGAAAACTTCAACAGGCGAAATTTCAAGAATTAGTAAAGCAAAGTAGATAAAATAGTATATTACACTCGTTTAGTAAGGCAATATTGTGGCACTCGTTCTATTGGGGCAATCCTCGCAAGCTCGTCGTGCCCCAAACCACTCGTGCGAAAATCCATTGCCTTACTAAACTTGTATAATAATATACTATTATTTATTTAAAAAAACTTCGATGATATGATTCTGAGAAGTAAACTGAAAATGTTATTACTTTCATATTCATTGTATACTTACTGAATATAAATATAAACTGGAAAACGTAAATAGAATAACATTAAATTTTGTAATAAAACTAAGCTTCGAACGCGTTGATGCCGATTACATACGCCAATAACTGAACGCGTTATTTTAATAAAGTGAACTTGCATCGTATTTCGAGTAAAGAGAAATAAAGCCGAAGGCTGCTTACCGTACTCAATATTATTGTTATATGAAAGTTACTTAAAAAATAAAAATTCTGCAAAGAAAACTATAGCGGGCGTAATTTATTTGATTATGATTTAAAATAATAAACATCTGTAGCTAATTGGCGAAGGCTTATCGAACTGTTAACTCGATGATTTATTTATTAAAAAGCCACTAAAGATATCCGCGGAACGTCACATCGTCAGGCTGCCGAACTTTCATGCCTCCCTTGTCAATTTATATAAAATACTAATTAAGTGGTTCCTCATTGAGCCCCAAAGCCATTAGCATTTTGGAAGTCGTAGAGATTCCGACAAACAGATTAAAGTAGACGCGCGTTACACAGACGCCGCTAATTTAAAAGAAGGAAGACCTTAATGATTATGAGCTTCTTAATTGACTACAGAGACTGTTCGCGTTAAATCTGACTGCACGTTTTCTCCTTTGATTTGCTTTATGTCTCGCAATGGTCTTACCCGAATAATTGCCGCGGCTGTGTATCAGATTGCCGCATATACGTATCAGAATTACGCGGTGATCACGGCGTTGCGGGAATTCCGGCGTCTTGCCTTTGAGCAACCCTTAATTATGAGTACACGTCGTGCGGCTCACGATGAATCGGATTTGCATGTCCCGTGTTAACAACGTACTTAATAACGTGTATTTAGATTCGTTTGTTTTCGGAACACGTGTACGCATATCAATCGCGACCTTAGGTTGCAATCTGCTGTGCCGCTTTGACTGTAAATTCAAGCGAACTTGGGTTTAAGACCAACTTTGGAGTTAGGAATTATTGCCGACGGTTGTTAGACGTGAGGTCAAGAAATAGAACGATGGTATCGCGATTGTGGTAACAAGGTTGTCAAAGAGTACAGGAAAATTACAAATAGATACGAAAAGATTTGAAACATTTTGATAAAATGGAAACAAAGATCTTCCCGATAATTAAAAAGAAATAATAAGTAATAATTAATCATTGCGCAAGACCAGTCAAGAGGATAAATGCTGACAAAGTGCAATGCCGTATTAAGGTAGATAATGTAAAGAATATGTGATATAAGGAAATAATATTGGGCAGGGATATACTAGGTATATCCGAAGAGTATCTCAGGCTGCCTGGTCATGCGCTACAAATAAAATTAAAAACAAATAGGTGAAATGATAGTGAAGAGTATTTTACAGAAGAAACAAATAAAAGAAAAACAGCATCTCCTAGACTAAAGAAAGGAGAAGAAAAGTTGGATCAAACGTTGATGATAGACTTATCTGACGAACAAAAAGATATTACAAAAGATTAAAGCACTTAAAGTCCAACAATTCTCAAATTAAAAATTGAGAATTAATTAATTTTTAATTTAATTAAGGGGAAGAACACTAGAAATAATAGAGAACGAGAGAGGAATATATAATGTAATGATAATTGATTCAAACTTGATACCAATAATCGCACCTAAAACAGTAACCAGGATAGGAAAGGGAACTAGTATAATAGAATTAGAAACTGTAGCTGAGAAGGAAGTAATAATGGCAAATAAAGCAAAATTAAGAAGAAGTTTTTATCAACGAGGATATGAAAACGAAGGGAATAGCCAAAACAAATAAGAAAATTCGGAAAAGAACATAGACAAAAAGGAAAAGAAGTAAAAATTGGTTACAATACAGTAAGGGTAAACGGCGAGTGGAGATGGCATAAGGAAATAAGTGGAATAAAAAAAATTAAAAAACTGCGAAACCCTATACAAAACAGACGATTTAATAAGGACCTAACCAATGGAAAGAAGGAAACGATTTGAAAACTAAGAAACTAAGACAGAGTGAAATCGCAAATACACATAGCAACATAGAATGTAGGAGGTATATACACGGAAGGATCGTTAATTATAAAAAAAATTCAATTGACCTTATAGCTATACAAGAGATAATATAGTGGGGTCGATTTGTTCAAGATTTCTTGAAGTGAGGTATATATTTTTCAATAGCGAAACTAACGATGGATTGTTAGGATTCAACAAAGAGACTGAAATAATACATTATAGTTTATTCTAACATTAAATAGCTTGTTCAAAGCAAGGATAAAGAACAATTATAAGAAGATAAACATTATCAATCAAGAAAATTAAGAGTTTTACGAGAAAATTGATGAATGAAATTGATTCAGTGCAAAAAAGGAAGAGGTATACAAGCCAATGATAGAAAGTCATAGCAAACACAGCGGCAGTAATGAATACTGGAAAAACTAATAGAGTGTGCAATCGAACAAGATTTAAGAAAAATGACAACATACTTTCATCATGCAGACATACAATACCCTACATGGATATCACCGTACGGAAGATCAGCAAACCAAATAGATCACATATTAATTGACAGCAAACATATGAATCATGTACTAGACATAAGGAGGAGCTACAGGCTGCTATTGGCCAGCAGACATGGACCCCAAAGTTGAAAAGAAACAATAGTTGAACAAGATTCAATAGTAAAACTTAAAGATTTAGAGCGAAGAAAAAACAAATACTAGACTAGACTCAATAAAGAAATTCAAATTCAAATTCATTTATTTACCACATCGCACGTACATCGCATACACAATATTATATTAGGAACATACAGGTAAAAGTCAAAATATGTAATATATAATAATCAGATATTTAAAATGTTACAAATATATTAACATCACTCCACAAACGCCCAATTATTAATTAAAACTAAAATCTACCAAGGAATACCAGCACTTTTCTATTAAAATAAAAAGTCTTGCTTTGAAAATGTGACGATTCATAATATATTGAAATTCACTTGGCAGCCTATTTTACATCGCAAGACATTGGTAATATGGTCCCTTGCTATACATTGTTGATTTATGTACAGGCACACTAAGACTGTTTGCGCTTCGTGTCGTGTACATATGATATATTATATATATATATATATATTATATATATCAATATATATATATATATATATATTGTTGTGTTGTGTGTGTTTTATTTTTATAGGGTCGTATTTATTGTTAATATGTGGGTATATATGTGTTATTTGAGAGCATTGAAGAGTACTCTTAATCTCGGGGAGACGCCGCGGGTTGGAAGAATTCGAATAAATACGCAGTCAATTTAAATATTGATAATCGATCTATTTATTAAACAAGTGATTCTCCTTATAGGGGTATCTGCAATTGACCATATATCCTACAGTTTACGTTGCTAAGCAACAGCTAGCGGGTAACAGACGCTCGGCAGGTCACGTACGCAATATTAACTACGACGCAATAACTTATTCTAACAACTAAATAGGTGTAGGTGATGTAATTGAACGTGTTTATAATAATAATTAAACTATGCGAAAGTGTAAGGTTCTTAAATTCTATTTCCGACCTCTTACAATTTTTGCGCGAGATTTCCGAACGCACTCCTGGGATGACGCAGAATCGGCCAAAAAGTTGCAACGTTCCGATGCAGCTGGGTACTGGAGCTCTGCTTAGGCCTTCCGGATCGGGTCCCCGTTGAAGACTTTAGGATTTCCGTACCGTTGGTCACTTGAGGTTATAATTAATCCGATATAGATTGTTCCATAGATTTTCACTATCAGGTGAGTTTAACACTTAGTCTTACAGTTTATTAATTAATTACACTTTTATTTTAGAGGGTTGAGATAAATAAATGTTCGTTAATACTCTGGAGCGATATCGACGCGACTGACGCTCTTCGGAATCTTCTTTTTCGTCTCCTTGTTATTTTCGATAGTATATTGTTTGTTACCTGGTCGACAGGCACGTCATTGGTCCAAAAGGTAAAATATTGTTACTAACGCGGTTACCGTGATTGTAATGGATGTCTATATTTAGTGCTATGTATTTTGGACTCGAAGTTTACGAATTATAAGGTATGGCTATAAATTTTGTTCAGATATACAAGATATAAACGATTGACATAACCTCTATTTTCTACACATTGTGCTGTCATATTTAAATAACAGTACATTGTGCAAGCAAATGTACTGTTATTTAAATATAACAGCACAATGTGTAGAAAATAACGAAATAAAACATGTAATAAAAGAAAACCTATGTTTCCGCAGACTGCGTAATGTTTATTTCAGTCTTTTCAATATTAAACACAATATACAAATTAAAACCTAAAAGATTTCGAATATTATAGCAGCTTATGTATTGTTGGTCGACTAAACTAAGTGAAAGTAACATTAAATAAAGAAAATTGTAACAATTTCTGTATAAGTGTAAATAGAGGTTATGTCAATCGTTTATATCTTGTATATCGGAACAAAATTTATAGCCATACCTTATAATTCGTAAACTTCGAGTCCAAAATACATAGCACTAAATATAGACATCCATTACAATCACGGTAACCGCGTTAGTAACAATATTTTACCTTTTGGACCAATGACGTGCCTGTCGACCAGGTAACAAACAATATACTATCGAAAATAACAAGGAGACGAAAAAGAAGATTCCGAAGAGCGTCAGTCGCGTCGATATCGCTCCAGAGTATTAACGAACATTTATTTATCTCAACCCTCTAAAATAAAAGTGTAATTAATTAATAAACTGTAAGACTAAGTGTTAAACTCGCCTGATAGTGAAAATCTATGGAACAATCTATATCGGATTAATTATAACCTCAAGTGACCAACGGTACGGAAATCCTAAAGTCTTCAACGGGGACCCGATCCGGAAGGCCTAAGCAGAGCTCCAGTACCCAGCTGCATCGGAACGTTGCAACTTTTTGGCCGATTCTGCGTCATCCCAGGAGTGCGTTCGGAAATCTCGCGCAAAAATTGTAAGAGGTCGGAAATAGAATTTAAGAACCTTACACTTTCGCATAGTTTAATTATTATTATAAACACGTTCAATTACATCACCTACACCTATTTAGTTGTTAGAATAAGTTATTGCGTCGTAGTTAATATTGCGTACGTGACCTGCCGAGCGTCTGTTACCCGCTAGCTGTTGCTTAGCAACGTAAACTGTAGGATATATGTTGGTGCGTAAGTTCTCGCGGCTGAAATTTGTGCTTCTTGGTTCTCGGGTTGACGTTCGGAGTTACTCGTTGATCCTTATATTCCGGTTTGTCGTTGGGGTTGACTACGCTCGACTGGTTCTTACTTCGGCTCCTGGTTAATGGACCTTGGTGTAGTGGGCGTGTGATGACCTGTAGCGGTTCCTGTGGTGGTTCCTGTGGCGCTGTCCTTTGAACACTGCTTGTACTGTATTGTTGTAATACTGGTCTCCATGTTGCAGGCAATCGTTGGGCATCATCTCGTGTATTGAGGATTTCTTTCCGTTTCTCTATTTCTATTGCCTCCCGTATTATTCTGCTGGTGAACTGTTCAATGCTAGCTATTGTCCTTGTATTGTCGAAGTCGATTCTGTGTCCTGTGTCTAAGAAATGGCTAGCCAATGACGATGACGAATCTCTTTGTTTTACGGCGCGAATGTGCTATTGTTTACGGACTTCGATGCGCCTATTGGATTGACCGGTGAATGTCTTCAAAACGGGAAATTCTCAGAGCATCCAGACCCCGCAGACGAACCCAGGAAAAAGAAAAGGAAGAAGAAAAACCAGCAGCCATAGCTTTTCTACAGTATATCAGAGGGACCACGGACAAGATAAGCAGGATCCTTAGTACACAGAACATCGATACAACTTTCAGACCATACAGGAAGATAGAAACGATGCTGAGGAATCCAAAAACGAAAATTCCATTAGAAACGCAGGGAGTGTACGAAATACCATGTGGGAACTGCGAGAAGACATACATCGGTCAATCCAATAGGCGCATCGAAGTCCGTAAACAAGAGCACATTCGCGCCGTAATACAAAGAGATTCGTCATCGTCATTGGCTAGCCATTTGTTAGACACACAGGACACAGAATCGACTTCGACAATACAAGGACAATAGCTTCATTGAACAGTTCACCAGCAGAATAATACAGGAGGCAATAGAAATAGAGAAACGGAAAGAAATCCTCAACACACGAGATGATGCCCAACGATTGCCTGCAACATGGAGACCAGTATTACAACAATACAGTATAAGCAGTGTTCAAAGGACAGCGCCACAGGAACCACCACAGGAACCGCTACAGGTCATCACACGCCCACTACACCAAGGTCCATTAACCAGGAGCGGAAGTAAGAAGCAATCGAGCGTAGTCAACCCCAACGACAAACCGGAATATAAGGATCAACAGAACATAACAATAAATTACCATTTTTGGATACTTTAGTTATCAGAAACCCAGATCAAACACTTTCAACCATGTGGTATTCAAAACCAACAAGTTCCGGTAGGCTATTGAATTTTACATCACAACACCCAATGAGACAAAAAATTAACACCGTACTTGCTTTAAAGAACCGCATAGAGAAACTTAGCAGCAGTGAATTCCACAGTGACAACTTAGTTAAGATCCATGAAATTTTAAATCTTAACAATTATCCTAAGAAATTTATTAACAAGATCATTTATACCACTAGACGTAGAGATAATGAAGTTAGTAATGACAAGCCGACTAAAACTTTTTATTCATTCCCATATATTACGGGTTTATCCGAAAAAATAAACCGCATCATCATGGACAAGTTAACGTTTTATAATACCAAAACAGTAGGGTCTTTATATTCAAAATTAAAAACAAAAACACCCCCACTTTTAGAATCCAACTTGGTGTATAAGCTACAATGTAATGATTGCGACCTGTCATATATCGGCCAAACCAAGCAATATCTCAAACGAAGGATCCAAAATCATCGACAAGATTGTAATAATATTAATAAAATAGGAAAATAATCAGAAATAACTGCCCTATGTTCACATGCTTTTAAATATCAACATAGTTTTAATTTTTCCAACCCTACAATATTGGACAGAGAGCGTAATTTATCCAAAAGATTGATCATGGAGTCTATATACATAAACAAAACTCCCAATACTTGTAATATCAGTAGTGGGAATATTTTGTTATCTACCGTGTACAATCTCATATTAAATTAGTTTATTTGGTTGCCTACAGTTAGTCATACTTGTCAAGGAATTATTGTGGAAAATAGCACAACAAAAAGTCATATATGATAATAAAAAAACTTTTACCTTTCACTGCACACATTTCTGTCGATATTATTCCGTGTTTAGAGTTTTCATTGATACGCCGTTATTTTAATTTGTTTGTTTTTGAATTGATCATGTTGTTATTTTTGTTCTGCGTCGTCCTGAAAACTTGAAAAGTTATAACGATCTTATTTGTTCACAAGAAAATGTTTTTTAATTAGAAACTTGATTTACATTTTTGGTAAGTTTGTATATTTTTCATGATTGAATAACATTTGTTACTTTTGTTCTCTTTTGTAGTTAGATCATGCGTTTTATTAAAAAAAAGCGAAACGGCACTCATGTAACATTGTTTGTTTGATTACAAAACCTGTCCTAATCATTCCAAGGTTAAAATCCCCATAATATATATATATGAAGATTTTAATGGGCATACAGCCGCATGGAAGCATGCGGGTGTATGCAAGATGTACGGCATTATTAAAGCAATTAATTTCTTAAATATGTGTGCTTAATTTCCACTTTAATAAACAATGGAAGTCATGTTATACAATAGCCACTAAATAATAGTAAACAATCAAATTTTATTTATGGCATGACTGCACCAAAAGGGCAGCTAAACAGTAAAAACTATAAAATTCGAAAAAACGTAATCATGGCAATATATGATTATTATATAAGTTTTAACGAACATTATTGCAAATCTTTTGTTTTTCAGCACCACTTTCAATTTTTAGCACATCAATTATTCATTCTCTTATTTGCCGAATCTATATTCAGAAACACGCCCACGAAATATCAACTTTTGCCTAAAATATTAATAAAAAATTCTCACATGACACCTCGCCGAATTTATGAATTTATTGCCATCAAAAACAAAACCGAGAATTCTCTTCGAAGACTATTCACGCCGCGAAGCGCATTCCTCCTGCTCGAATTTCCATCAGAACGTATTGCCCTTAAACGTTCGAAAAATATTGCACGGTTCGTGGAAAATGTCGCTCGTTTATCACGGCGAGATACCGAAATTAGTGCTGACAGTTACATTAGTTTAAAAATTTCTGGTGCTTTATCGGTGGAATTTGTCTTCATTACCGTTGAATATTGCCCGATTCATGCATTATTTATATTTCGTAAGCGGATTCGTTTAGAATTAAATTTCCTCGTAAATATTGCGTGTAATGCGATTAAAAAATACGTAAATAGTCGTTAATTCGAAAATTTTACGGCGGTCGTTAAGTGCCACGTAAATGCAAATTGATATCTTTATAGATATTACGGTTGAACCGCGCCGCCCCGTCCCTGCCGGTTTACAGGTTTGCACGGATTGGGGATTTGCAGCAATGAGCAGAGGGATCATCGGTTTACCTTAGATGCACTGAATACGTGTGCAAATCAATCAGTTCGCTCGTATTGGGCGCGAATAACAAAATATAAAATGAAATTGTGTTTATCATGAAAAATTGTATGATCTTGCAAATAAACATTACTAAATTGATGTTAATAAATGTCATGGATATTAATTAAACAGGTTGGAATTGTGCTTATTTTATGATCGTTTTGTTCTGATTGTGAACTCAACGGCCAAACTTTCACAAAAAACCTAGTTCTTAAATAAACTATCTGCGACTGATTGCTCGAAGCTCTTAACTATTACAAAAATAAAGTAAGATGTTTCTTAGGGCACTAAAGTCGGGTAAGAATTTGTATTAAAATCGTGGATTTTTTTTAAATTTTGCTATTCAAAAAATCAAAAAACTTCTTAATGGACGAAATTATTTTATTGCGGAAATTATGGGGAACATAATTCTGTAATAATTCGATTAAAACTAATATATAAAAATTATTTTTTTGGCCTCCTGACATGTAAACATTGTAACTATGCAGCGTTCATGTCACATGTAACTTCGTGTTTACGACGACTGTGCGTTTTCCCCGTTTTCCCGCATAGTATGCGGTAAAGTAAATAATCTTTCTTTTTAAACTCCAGAGACGTAGGAAAAATACGCAATTTTGAAATCATGAAGCCGATGTTCAGGAGAACGAGATATATTAATTTCTAATTCATTAAGTATATCAAAATACATACAATTTTAATATTACTTTAATATTAAATTAGTCCAAACACTCCGCTGGGTATCGTGTTTAAGATATAAACTTCATGCAGCAAAATGCATTTCCTACATTCGATTATATCATAGCTAATAATAAACGTACCTACCTACCTAATAACTATTAACTTTTATACAATAATTTAAATGTAACACATCTGTCAAATCTGTCATAAACAATGCAATGTTGCCAAGTTGAATAAATAAAATATTTGAAGGTATAAAAAGATGCCTTATTAATTTAAAATACTATCGGCCAAAAAATTTTATACAAATCTCATGCGTTAAGTTATTTTACAGCGCTCCGGAAAATGAGGCACTCGCCCTTCGGGCTCGTGCCTCAAACGAAGCCGTCGCGCTGTAAAATTGAACTTCCCGCATTCGACTGTAAATAACTATTATTGTGTATATTCGATTAAAATTGCATTTTTAAATTATTAGTTTAAACAACATGTGAACTATCCGGGGACGTAATTTCTCTATTTCACTGGATATTTACTTCAGTATTTTCGTTGGATATCACACCTTAAAAAGTAAGTTACGATAAAATGTCACTAAGTTTCTGATTTATCAGGGCACTTAAAAGTAAATGAGTGAAATATCTTAGAACATACGCTCGCCGGTCTAATTGAAATAATGACTAAGTATTATATTTTATTGAAATATCCGTTCCATTGATGGATGTTACATCACTAGATATAAAATTAACTGTTACGTTTTTGCTCTTTCGTTTTATAACATGAACACCGTACAGCGGCCGTAAAGTAATTTCGGCTGTAAACTAACCGCAGCCATATTAAAATTATGCAAACAAAACGACATTCTAGATACGTCGAATTTATCTGACGTTCTAGTTTCCTTGACTTAATACCTAAATTAAAGAAATTAAATTAAAAAATATTTTATTTCATAAATACATAATATGTAATTAGTTATTACGGCAACTTTATTTTTTAATGCTCGCAGCTGGGGTACGATTTTGGGGGTTTGTATAAAATTATACGCAATGGTCATTTAAACACCTTTATTTAATTCATGTTGTTATTTCTAATTCATATGGAATTCTCGAAAACAATTAGTAGTATTATTTTTGTTTAGGCATAAGTTTACTTTACATTTGTGACAGAATTAATCTTTGCCCTTTACAACCTGGTTTTTTACAACACTGTCGAATTTCTTGGACAATTGGCCATTTATATGCATAACATTTTTCATTAATTTTGAATTAGTTGCAAGACAATATTCAGATTACACCTAAGCCTGGATAAACTTCAACTTTATTTATTTTTGATGTATATTTTTCGATATTGGGAACAAATCGATTAGTATCGTAAATGACTTATTATTGTTTCAAGCTTGAATTCCCCTTGAATGGCATTTGTTCGTCGATATTAACCATCTGCTGTGGAGGAATTTTCAAAAAATTGTTGCCTATAATTGACTATTGGTCTGAAATTATATAACTTATCTTCATTGTCATTCAACTGTAAAAGCTTTTATTTCTTCTCGTCGTTCTCCACATATGATATTTGCAATCTGACTGGGGTAAGGCCACCATGCAACTTTTAAAAAATCGATTTTTTTATTAACTCAGAACTTTCCTTAAACCCTCAAGAATAAGTAAAAAAAAGTTTCATAATTAGAAAAAATCTCGAATCGATAGTCGAATAGATAGTTTGCGGAGACGCTTCGCGGCGCACCAAATGCATGTCGCGACCGTTTTTAAATCGGGCGAACCAATAGCGCCTACAAATATTGATCGATTGCCTTCAAATTTTGAAAATAGTACTTTCCTTTTTATAAACAATCGAATATGTAATTTTTATGTAATTTTACGATATTTTCAAAATTCCCTACGTGGTCTAGTAGTTTATGATATATATTCAAGGAAACTTCTTGAATTTTTATTCTAGGTTTACATTTGGGGGTACAGTCGGTTCGTTTAGATCTCCAAAAAACTCATCTTAGAAACCGCACCCAGAAGCAGCCATTTTTCAGTCAAAAACTAAAAAAAAAATTGTTTGTACTCATAGACACTTCCTGAAGTACTGTATAAAAAAGATTCGACAGGTTTTTCACCGTACTTCTGCAAAAAAAATCCTAAAATTGTCCTTTCATTTTGACGCGCGTGGTGGCCTTACCCCTTAAACGAGTATTTGTTGCCCAAAACCAAAATTAGACATGTAAATCACAGTTCCAAAAAAAAAAAATTATAAATTTCAGTTCTATTCAAATTGAGTATCTTGTTTGGATTTTGTCTAAATTATAAATTACTTTGAGTCTAGAACACTTTTGCTTATGAATATTTGCATCCAATACCTTTTTGTTCTCATTCATTCAATTCTCTTATTCTTCTTCACTGCTATCATTTTCTGATTCTTCATTATTTTGTCCCAAATTCATTCTATCAGCATTATTTTTAAAAAACCAATATTCGTATTCTTCATCCATTTCACTCAAGCATCTATCTTCGCTTTCCTCTGGTATGTATCTAGTTTGCAAGGAACCATGCTTTCCATAAAATGTCGAAGGAGCCATAACCTGGTAATAATTAGGAATATAAATGAATCATAAAACAAACAAAACAATACGAATTAAATATCATAACATGTTTTTCGTGTATACTAACTTCATAAAAATCGCAACAACTAGAATTAGATGAGCAATAGTAGTGAAATTTGTACAAGCGATGTAATTCATCATTACAAACAAACGATTAAAATTGAAAACAAAAGAACGGCGTGGCATGCTGTCAATCAAGTGATCAATGTCAATTTTCCGCATTGTTTGGTCGTTATTGCCTTTTGAACATTTATAACAATGGAAAGAGTTCTTTAACGTGGAAATTATTTACAATTAAATGGTTTTGAACGTGGCCGTATTATTAGGATACAAGATGCCGGACTTTTGCTTAGAGATATTCTTGACCATGTAAACCGTGATGTTCCAACGGTGTTAATATGTTGGTCCAGATGGTCCGAAGAAGGGGTTCAACAACATAGGCCTCGATCTGGTTATATTGCCAATGCGCTGGAGCATGAGGCACTTCCATATCTCGGGGGCTGTAAAATCCCATTTGCCAACACGATAATACGCGCCCTCATAAGGCAGGGCAACACGCTTTTTGGTAGAAGCTAACATTGTCGTCCTTCCATGGCCTGCTCGGTCGCCTGATTTATCACCCATTCAGCATGTATGCCGGTCTACGATCGGTGGGCAGATGAGTAATTTACCATTCCCTCCAGATAACTTGAACCACTTTCGACTTGGGATTCAGGAAGTCTGTAATGATATACCCCAGGCCGATATTGGTAGCATGCCACGCTGTCTAAATGAATGCTTATCGAATCGTGGCGGAGCAACTCATTATTGAAAATGAAAAATTCAAATTTTAATCGTTTGTTTGCAGAGATCGTTTGTAAAAATTACAATAGAATCCCTCAATTAATTCTAGGTGTGATTTTTATGGAAGGCAGTATACAGTGCGTTTTATTTAAGTATGGCCATAGGGATTTACATGGTAAACATTTTACCCCATCGTAACATTTGTTCAACTGAGTTTAGGTTTAGTTTATTTCATGAAATTAACAAGGCTACTTAATTAATAAGAACTTAGCTTCCGTAAAGTAAATTTGGACGAAAAATTTATACTCAGTCATTAATTAAAGAATTTTTTCTATAAACGATTTATAGTTTATTGCTAAAGCCGTTTCCACAAAATGGCTTTTTTGTAGAAATTACTAAAATTACTATATGAGAACAATTGTCCGGTTTGCTTTACTTGTCATCTTAAGAAGAGATCAGATTCTCCAAGCCTTTTCTATTATAAACTAGGGAGCCCCACGACAACGAATGCAAATATTTATATGTTTAATAGTTTTTGATAAAGAGTTCGTAATAAGAACAAAATGATCTCCAAGAATCCAAAGTTCCAAGCAGATTAATTCTTTCTCTCGATAGCTTCTTTTTATATGAAAAAAAGGTGGAGGGCATAGAATCGGCGAATAGTAGCGAGGATTCGATGATTATTTCACTATCCTATGACGTAATCTTTGATTACAATAATGTTGAACTTGCTCTTAGTTCATAAGTTAGTTGATATTGATCGATTATTAGACTTTTGCTGTTAAGTTAGTATTCGTGCACCCAATCCCTAGAGTGCGATGGCTGCCTTCGTTGACATAGAAGGAGCGTTCAACGCAGGACTACCTTTATCCCTTTGTAAAGCTGTTGTAGCGGGAGGGGTGGCGCCTACTGTGGCTGACTGGATAGGAGCTATGCTCAAGGCCAGAACAATAACCACATAATTGTGTGGAGAAACGGTAAGATTTAGGGCGGTAAGAGGCTGCCCACAAGGAGGGGTTCTTTCCCCCCTACTGTGGACTCTTCTGGTGGACGACGTACATTGTCAGCAGTTTGGAGGTCGACATACAGGCCTTTCCTGATGATATTGTTATTCTTGTAAGAGGCAGTGATGAAGAAATCATCTCTGTAACACTGCAAGAAGCGCTAAATGTCAAACAATGCTGGTGCGAAGGGGAGCAACTAGCCATACCCTCGTAAAACAGTTATTGTTCCATTCACCAACAGGTGGAAGTTTGAGAAGTTCAACCCACCCATACTGAAAGGTGAAATAATACCATTGGTGGAGAAAGCAAAATATCTAGGGGTGACACTAGATAGAAAGCTCAACTGGAACCCCATATGGAAAAACACAGGGCTAGACAGGTACTTTGGATGTGCCGTAGGATTTATGGAAAAACGTGGGGATTAGTCCCCAAGCAAATGTACTAGCTGCACGTGGTGGTTATTAGCCCAATCAAAACTGGCAAACCTACAGAGAATGGCTAGCATGTCGGTGACTGGGGCGCTAAGCACCACGCCGTCAGTGACCATGGAAGTGCTACTGGATCTTCCTCCTTTGCACATTTTTCTGCAAAGTGAGTTCCTACTAGAGACGAATGGGAGCGTAATCAAGTCGCCCTGTTAAAGGCAGATTCGAGCTGGTTTACGGATGGCTCTAGTACAACTGCAAAAGCAGGAGCTGGAGTGTTCTGCTGCAAACCAAGGACTGGATTAGAATTCAGTTTTGGCAAGCATGCATCGATTCAACAGGCAGAAGTCTATACCATTGAAATGTGCGCAAGAGAGCTATTAAAAGCCCTCGGCAGCGCAGGACAATAATTTAATTTTTTTACAACAGAACAGCACTGCAAATCCTTGCTGACAATCAATGTACGTTGATGTCGACCGGGGACTGCCGCGTAGTGCTCTCTCAATTAGGGAGAGTCAATTCCCTGGCAAAGAGATGGGCTGACGTAGAATTTATTGGTCCAGAGTCGGGTCTTGGGATCATAAGAGCCCTGGCCAGAAGCTCAAATAAGTACCTGCCCCGCCGGGGATAAAATCAGGTTCACAATCTTTGGTGAGACAAAACTTGACCTGAGCGAACTTGACAAAATCTCACCCTCTAAATTCCTCCTTTATTTAAAGAGAATAGGACTTGATGGTGAACAATAAATAGTTGTGAGCCACAATAGATCCTTGCGGTCGCAGTGGAGGTGCGATAAACGCCCCACTCATTATAGCTAACTAACTAGTATTCGTGACAACAAACTAAATGGTTTTTATTGAGTACAAGCTTGAACATTATTCCATTACAAATTATATCGGCAGAAACATAACGACCCAACACCATAATGACTTGATGCGACTAGACGATGACGATGTTTTTAAGCCGATCAGTGCATAAATCAATAGAATAGCCACACAATGAATCACTACTATAAGGATTTACTGGTATAATACAGCACGTCGCCGACCAATATAAAACCGCTTTAGGTGATTCAAAATAAATTGTTTCAATATACAGGCTGTAATTATTGCAACCACTAACCCACTTCCCATTTCCCTTATATGTGTCAAAAAAAGTACATATTTCGGCCATAACATTGTACTCTCATTATCAACAACGGGTTATATTCAGATTTCAATGCTGTCATCATTGTTCTCCACAACAGCCTTGAGACGGTTGTAGACTGCCTCCACCGTGGCACGCAGGTACTCGAGGGGAAGTTCGTCCCAGATCTTGCACAGGCTCTCCTTCATGTCGGTCACATTGCCATGGGGCATGGTCCTCAATTTGGTCTCCTTCACGGACCATACGGAGAAATCCAACTGATTCAGGTCGAGCAAGGAGGCTTGCCACTCCTGAGCGGTGATGTGCTCGGCGACGTGAGCGGTCAGGAACGACTGCGTCTTCTTGGCCTTGTGGGCCGGCGCTGCGTCCTGCTGGAAGATCCAACGCTTGCCCCTGAGGACCGCGTGGACCCAACCGAATAGGACCTCGGCGGTGTGACCGGCCCAGATCATGACGGCAGCCGGCTGGAACGACGTTTCCACGACACGGCCCTTGCCGTTGGCTCCTTCAAAACTCCTGGCAAACATCCTGTCGTTCTGGGTGTTGGGCAGCAGCTCAACAGGGAACAAATTTTCGTCTCCACAGGGTGGCCAGGTAGCGTGCCGGCTCAAAGCGCTTGAGCAATCCTTTCGCGCGGATCACCCTAGCAGCCTTCTGCGCAAAGTTTAGGCGATGGCCCTTCACATACTTGTAGGGGTACATGCCCAGCTTCGAAAGGACGATAGTACGCATGAGGGCGTGGCTGATGCCGAGCGCAGCGGATTGCTTCGTCATGGGCTGCTTGGAATTTCTCCTCAGGCGCTCCCTGACCTTCTTGACGTCCAGATCGAGGCCTGTCGCCGATGGTCCTCAACCCGCGGCGCACCGTTATTACATCAATAAAAAAATCAGGTAATTCGATGATAAATCGATAGAATAAGAGTAAAGGAAGAATTTGGTCATTTCTAGTTTCCAGAAATTTCCGTGATCGCAAACTCCGCTCGCCTAAAGCACGGTTGCAATAATTACGGCTAACCCTGTACATTCAATATACATGAAACAAAAACAAAAAAGTAGACTTAAATGGATTCTCGATGGAACACAATCCTAATAATATTCAACATAGTAATTAAAAAAATCTATGTGGTGTTGGTAATTAATGAGCCATAGAACACTGTTCTTATTTGATTCCACTTCTCATCTTATTTAAACCATCAATGACTCGACGAATTATGAAGACGACGTACTACTGTTCACTCTACTACATTGCACTACGAATAACCAAATATTTCAGCTCTAGTCGAACAAGAGCAACATTGCGCGTGATTTACATACGCCCCAATAAGTAGTAACCGTTAACCATAATTCACTGCAAGGATTTCACTTATTGTCTGATATACCACATTTGCATATCCCACCGATATGCACCCGTACTGTCTACAGATACCGCCAAACGGCGGATTCTGTAAGTAATGAGGCCCCATGTTTGTGTAATGTAATGTAAATGTGTTCGTTACTCGCGATCGGTCCCACCCGGCGGAAATTCATCTAACGAAGCTCCGATTCATCAGCTGCCAGCGCACGCATCCGGGCTTTTAATTTGCGAAAAGGCTAAACAAATTTAAAAATTGGAAATGGGCGAGTGAAGGCTTTGACGTCCAAAACACGATTTTAATATTTAGGAGGGAAGATTATGGTACGAACGATCAATAAATGTTCGCTTTGATCTCGTTCTTATGTACGCAACGGAAAATAAATAACCAATAACGCGATACAAACGACAATGTGTGGTTCCATTCCTGATACGAAATCAATAGGAAATATATGGAACTTATCGCGGAATATATTTACCTATTACATGTCATACCACAATTTGGTATACGACATATATTATGAATAGTGAAGTAAAATTTCTTTGAAACTTGTTTATTATTGTATTGTGAGCTTGGCTATTGTGGTTGAATTTACGTCGTGCGTATCGCCGGTTGTCCTCTCGAAGTTATGTAGATCAACGCCTCAACGATAAGAGAGCTACCGCCCGTAAAGTTTCAATAATAAGTTTTTTGTTGTTATAATTATATGATTTATTGTTTCAGTCAAGATTATTTCCATTGAACACAACGAACGAAATTGGTTAATTTCTAATAAAAAAAATTACTATACTCGTTACATAAACACCTTGTACATTACAAAAAATGTTAATAAAGGTACCGAACATCAAATTTAAACTTCATGCATTTGGAAGAGGGTGGAATGAAATAATTGCTGTTAAGTAACGTTCTCGTGATTTAGAATTTAATCCAAATTAGTTGCGAATTTTGTTTGTGTTTGTGTCAGGAAATTGCATTTTTTTTAACGTTAATTAACGATAATCACGTCACATTAAGTTAACAGCGCTTAATGTTTACATTTGGACAGTTAGCCTTTGCTTTAAAATAATTTATATTTTCAAAATTTTTTCGTTGATTTATTGCACCAAAAAATATATTCGTGAGTTTATTCGTTCTTTCATTCTTTTAAAATTCCCATAAAACTGCTTCTTATCTGAATTTCTATGACACTAAATACATTTATTTTTTTTCGCAAATTGATTCGATGTTGAAATAAACATCGTTGTCGTAAGGTCTTCATCGCAGTTGACTGTTTTTAACAACACAGTTGAGCTAGATGAAAATTAATTTAGCGAATCGCCCTAGGTGTAGTAAGTGCATCAGCTCCTCGCTTTAAAGCTGTTGGGCGCGAGTCATTTTGTTCCTTTGATCCGTTTGTCTCGTTGACGATCGTACTGTTCTACGGAGTTGTTTGGGCTTGGCTTCTAGTAATTGTGGACGTGTTAATATCTGCTAGGCTTCAGTTAAGTTTCATTTTGTGGCAATCAGATTATTTGCAAACGATTGCATATTGGAATGTCATGTTTGAAGTTGGCACAATGTATATAGGTCTATAATGTTAATTGAGTTCCTTGTTTGTCGTAACCGTTAATTCATACGTTGTTGCGATTGGTAGTACGTAACTATTTATTTACCCATCATAAATATAAAAGGCATACAATGCATATACGTATTCTCCACTTCCATTAACTATATTTACTATTTAATTATTTTCTGTTAATGTATTACAGTTTAAAATTACTTAACGGGAGCATTATAAATAATAAATTTAGATCGATACGTTACGCTTTAACTTTGCTATAAAATACTGGAACAAAATGCAAAAATACTTCTCGTCCAGGGTAAGCTCGTTGATGAAAATTACGGGATTATTTAACTATACAGAAATTTTTATTTTATACAATAAATTACGACTTAATTAACGTTGTACTCGGATACCGAACGAATAAAAAGGAAGCAAAATGAGAGTTAATGTTTAGTTCTATTTTTAAGCACCATACATCTACATAAATTGACCGTCATATATATTTATAATTATATTGCGACCTTTTGAGTAGGGGGGGGGTAATTTTCGCATGTTTATATTTTTAGGTGTCTTCGTTTGATTTGGAGATAAAATCAACAAGATATATCGACGTAGACACTGTGATCTACGGAAGTACACCAGTTCCTATATATAAAATGGATAGCCACGTCGGTTACCTAATTGTAATACGGCATTCTCCATTCTCATTGGTCAAAATCGGTCACCGAGTCGTTGTTATGCCTACACATTAAGTTTAGGAGAAATATAATACTAAATTCCCTGTTATTTTTACGATACACGAAATAATACAGTTCATGTCCTATGTAATTTTGCAGTTTTACGAGAAAATCGACATGCATTCTTATGCAGAAATTTGATAGTCGCAGTCGATTACCGAACTATATATCGTCATTCTCTATTCTCATTGGTCAAAAATATTATAGGACTTCGCATTAGCACGGTTCATATGCCACTGCGGCAAATTTTCTCGAGTTATATATACAAGTTACTATATAAAATATTTTACAGTTGAGGCATATAATTAAATATTTCCTGTTATTTTTATAATAAGATGAACATTAACGCGAATTAATAAAAGGAATCCAAAAAGTCTCATATAAACACTAAAATTGCTAAAAATATTCATATCGTTTAAAACACTTTTTGTTAGATAACCTTCCAGGATAATTTCACGTTTCTAATTTAATTTCCTAGTATAATTGTTTCACTAACATTTAGTGTAGATGCCAGATATGGTGGCCCCGAATGATTTTCATATACTCACACTACAATTTTCATCAGGCTCACCTACACTTAACATTCTATTACAAATTTCTAAGCAATTTGGTTTAGATACATATATGCATTTCATGTAAAACTACTCACTAAATGATTCTCATGCACACCTCTACAATTTGAATTTTAAACTAATTTCAAACTAACATTATTACGTTGTCGCGTATTTTCAACATTTCGTTTCTCAAACGTGATATTATACGTTGTTCTAATGCTTATAATCGTATTCTATTACCTCTACGATTACAATGAAAACAATTACAAAGATTAAAATCTGAGGCACCCTTATAAAAATGAAATGAACACATTGGGCGCGTTCAGCCCAAAAAAGCGGCTTTTCGCTGTCCGAAAGCGCTTTTCGGCAGCGTTTTTTTCGGCTGAACGGTATCATAGCTAATTTCTGCCGACGCATGCGCAACACGTCGTTAATTGACGACAGAACGGTTATAACCTTACCAATAAGTGTATCCTTGTTATTACTATATATACATTCCGCTTTTATTGTAGGTATATTTACAAACAATCCGTCTACATAATTTGAAATGATTAGGGCAATAAATTATTTATTGTTATTTTACACCCTACTTACCTCAGATGAATAACGCAAACTTGTTTCAGCTTACGTCAATCACATAAATATCTTTGTATCACAATTCTAGTAAATATTTCAATTAATTCCGTATCTTAAGTTTGAATTTGAAAACTATCCGCCAACCCCTCCACTCCGCTTAGCACAAAAGCGGTGAAATTTATCGCTGAAAATATGGCGACCGCTTTCTGATAGCGCTTTCGGAAAGCGGTGATTTTAGCGTCCGCTGTCGGACAGCGCTGCCAGCGCCGGCCGGCGCTGCCATGGGCTGAACGTGCCCATTGTATGAGTCAATTGTTATGAGTTGGGTTTGGTGCATAATTCTTCCAAATGCAAACAATTTCAAAGTTGAAAATCTAAGACCCCATTATAAAAAATAATAAATTGCATTGCCCAATTGTTGCAGATTGGGTTGGGTTGTTGGGTTGAGTTACGTACCGTTGCACTTTAACCATTGCGAATTCTTAACAGACTGTTCCTTCGACCACATTATGGACAATTCCAAGCACTGCATTCCAACCAAAAGTTGGGATTTAACCACTGCCATGTTTTTTGGAAAAATCCAAACAACTTAACATATATCTTTAAGACTACAGCGTAAAGAAGTTCAAGGATAAAACTTATAAAAATATAAATATATATATATATATATATAATATAATATAAAAAAATTAAATGCACATATTGCATATGCCCCAAACGTTATGGGCAATGGCTCCTCGAAGGTGGGTGGCAAGAAATTACTAACGTTAGACTTAATTTGTATTTTGTTTCTGACTTTAAATTACTCGATTGTAAAAGTTGTTTTAAATTGATTTGTTTTAGGTTAGTAGTCATGATTAATATTTTTTTTGATCAAATTAATCGTAAAAAATCGAAATATAGCCATTGTAATTTTTAGGAATTAAGCAACTAGAATAAAATTCGTATAAATGAAAACATCTAAAGGCGTGAAATAACATTTACCATATAGTATTGTTGTGCATAGAATGGGAAAACTAAGGAAAAGTATGGAATACCGTTAAAACTTTATGAAATAACTTCGTTAAGACAAGACAAATAACATTTGTTTTATGTATAAAAATTTGGGTTGGGTTGGGTTGGGGTGGGATCTTGGCCCAAACCATTTTATTTTATGATTAAAAGTTTGCCTGGATTGGGTTGTGGAGTGGTGGGATCCCAACACAACCCTACACAAATTTTAACTATAAAATAAAAGGGTTTACGCCAGGATCCCTCCAATCCAAAATGAATTACTGAATCTATCTTTTGCTTTCATGATTTAGGTTGAATTTTGTTAAATCGCACTGAATTGAATTGAAGTTGCGTATAGCTATGTGCATATAAAAAAATCGAACACTGCCTCAATGTTTTAGGTTATATTGGACTTAGTTAGGCTGCAAATTATTGTAGAATATTTCAACACAACCTATATTTAAAAGTCAAACAGTGCAAATTTTATGTTGTGCTAAATTAAGTTAGGCTGCCAATTGCTTGCAGTATTTGCAGTTTGCACATTATAAACAATTCCAAGTACTGCATTGCTTCAGTTTTTATTGGATTATGTTAGGCTGCCAATTTTTTGAAAAATGTCTCAACACATATTCGAAATGTTATTCTTAGCAATAATTTCTAAAATACATTTTTACATTTGATTACATTTACATTAAAAATATGAAATTACTCCTAGCACTTCCCATTTTTTATTATAATTTTAGCACGTTAATTAACATTATATTAACGTTTGATTTGATCGATCCACCCATCACTAATTCCAATCCAATCGTGCGAGCATCTTTCACGTTAACACATCGCTTTCGCGTGGGCGTTGGCAGTTATTATCAGTTAGAAGCGGCGCCGTAATTGAATCCCGTAAGTGAAATTAAATTCGGCTTATTTTATTGCAAACGATAAAAGCTGCCGGCTCCTCGGGATCAAATAGTGAGGTAGGACTGCGAAACTGAAAGCTCCTGGCATGGGAAATTCGCCGAAAGTCCCATTAACTCGGACGTGACTTAAATTCCGCGTCGAGAGTAAATTTGTAGTTTTCCGCCCCCATCTATTAGAGAGATTTCAATGTTAAACGTGTTCCAGATGTTGGCTGAGGAAAAAAATGGGCCGGAGACACGTAAGAAACGCACACGTCCGACGTGAACTCAACAAATTACTCCGTTACTACTCCTTCGAAATTTCAGTTTGAAAAAGGCGGTGTGTAACTGATTATTATTTTGATTTTTAAGACGGATCCGTGAGGATTAAGTAGAAAAATTCAGAATTCTTAAATCTCATTTATACAAATACGATTTAATAATAATTTTAATAACAATTCAACTATGTTAACCTTCACTGAAATTAGTTCCCATGTTTTACTTAATTTCTAACGTATATAACGAGTATAATATGTGATCGCATTTGAAAACAAATTTAAAAATTTAATTTTAATTTGCCGCTGGCATTCAACCGACAAACAATCTATTCTCATGCAAAAAAGCGTTTCCGAATGCTTTTAAAAATATTTAATCAATTCTGATATTCCGTTGTGTACCGTTACAGATGCGCAATTTACATATGTATGTTAATGTTGATTTTGATTACTATTTGCATTTTAATGGTGACAATGTGTGTCAATGTTGACTTTTGGCGGATTAAAACATTTAATATATGAAAGGGCGCCATTGCAAACCCTGACATCTATAATTCCAAAATTAATTGGCTGTTTGAAATTAACCGGATGGTAATTGGAGATATCTGGATCATCGAACAATGCAGCTACATTTATGTATGGATTTACAGAATTTTTAAATTGACCAATTGAAAATAAAAAAAATCATTATAGTGAAATTTATATATTGCAAAATCATAATTAATTGAAATTAGCAAAAATTTAAATATCTGTAACGAGGAAATAATTGCAGTCCTTATTCGGAACAAATCTCAACATATGCGAAATATAACCGCTAACACCGTGTTAATAATAACGCAAAATACATCGAACCAGTTACTAGTTATGAGTTGCAAATTAAGGGATTACAATAAAAACGTGACGCTGCAACAAACTTCATATTTTGACGTCATCACAAAGAACTTTTTTAAATATGCAACGCGACAGGAATTGCTAGAATTGTTTTTAAAATTTTCGAAATATTCCGGATGGTGGGAATTGCAAACGTATGCTGATTTCAAAGAAATATGTGGGGAGGCGAAACGACACGTTCGATCGTAGTTCTAACCCCTTTAAAGCGAAATTTCTTTGCAGCTCTCCCTAAAGAACAACCGATCATAGAAGGCCTAGACGAATCGTATTTCGTGGGGGACATTTTGACTGCCAAGTGTATTTCTCCTTACACCGATCCGCCACAACACTTGACTTGGTACATCAACAAGGAACAGGTGAGTAATTACTAGTATTGTTCCCAAAAATGCGTCGATTTATTTCTTTATATATTATTATATTCTTGTCTTAATCGATGTTCTCGATGGTAGAGTAAGACGATTTGATTTTGTGGAAACGCAATTTCAATGAATTGAATAAACTAAAACTAAAAATTACACGAAACGAACAAAAAATATATTCCATTACGTTAATGATGATCTGTCCAAAATTTGAGAGAACATGCAATTTTATTTAGTTTCTAATGAATTGTTTGAACGAAACTTAAGGTGACTGACGAGCCACCAACGAGGATCTATTGTAAAATTTGCACAAAATCAATTAATTAATTCAGCCATACATCATTGACTCATTAATTTGTTACGTCTAAACGATGACGCGAACGCCATTCCGATTCTTAGTGTCTATCTATATCTGTTTCTCATACAAGTTGTATGAGAAACATATGAGAGAGTCTTACGTAAAAAATACTTTATAATTAAACACAAATTAAAATATTGTTAGTTTGGATGAATGTAAGTGACTTACATCCATCTACCTGATGAAGCCATGGTGTGTTGAAACAACTGTTGTAGAATACAATAAATGTAGTGAAACTAACAATATTGATTCAATTTGTGATTATGGGCGCTCAACAAGTATCGCCGAAATCTATCTAAGTTGTAGTTAAACGTTTGACGTCATGAATTGCCAACCAAACTTTTTTGCGTCTCCAAGATAATAACTTTCAATCGATGCATTTTAATTACCCTGATTAACGGAGATAGATTTAACCGACAATAACATTGTACTTAGAACTAAAAATTTGGGTGACCTCATATATCGCTGAGGTGGGTGGAGGTGGCGATGGTTAGCTTGCAGCTTCAACGAAAATTCAATTATCTCAACGTGAAATATTCCCAAGAAATTAGGGTTTCCCCCCTTGAAAAATGAAATATCCTTCTGTGTTTTCGTTCGAACGAATACCATTAAGAATGAATTCATTCTTAATGTTCCTCTAAAAAATCAAAGAAATGGAGAAGAGGTGCCAAGGAAGGTGAAATATAAATATGCTGGTAGATTGCGACTCGTTCTAAAAATTTTTACAAAATCAAACCAAGCAAGAATTTAGGTTTCGAAATTTTTCAGCAATTAGAAAATTTTGCATTTTCTTCTTCTCTTCTTCGGGCGACTGTTTGGCTGAATTTGGCTAAATCTCTTCAAATTATTTCCACTCTACCACTCCTTTTGCGATACACCACTTTGCTGTTGATAACATCTGCCTCATTTCCTAGACTATGTTTCGGAGGTTAATGACTTGGGTTCTAGTCAAATTTAAGGTAATTTAAATATATTGGAATATGATTTTTTTGGCTTTTATCTCAACTTTTCTTGTATTTTAATGTGTGTTTCTATTTGAATTGGTTCAGTGGTGCTTATTAGGTTGGCCTGTATTGGATTGGGTTGAATTAATTTGAATTGCATCTGTTGGGTATGGTTGTGTAATAAAAACAAGACATGTTGAATTTTTATAAACATAAAGACGATAAAAAAAATAAATTCAAACAATCTAAAATAAAATTGAAGAACTCAACCTGACCTGGTTTTACTAAACAACCCAACCCAACAATAACAAATCAAATTAATTTAAAACAATTACTAAACACAAGAAAAACAAATTAAATATAATAAGAGCTATAAACAACGACTCTAATGAGAATTGGACAAAAACAAAATAATACCATTAAAATTAATATTAAAGAAAAAATTATGAAAACAAGGAAAAATGTGTCAACGCAAAGAAAACACAAAATGAATTGAATTACAAATAATTTCAAGGATGAAAACCTAAGAGCCCATTATAAAAAAAATTCATGATTTCTCTACTTACTTATACATAAAGTATAAGAAAGTAAAAATCTGCGGCGGTCCGTACAGAACTTTCTTATACTTAGTTATACTACATTTTTCGAAAAAACTTTTGAAATAAAAGTTGTTTAGAATTTCAATATCTTTAACTTATATAAGAATATTTTTTTTTGATAACTCGTACCGTTTTCGAGACACTAAAAAGGTGGTAAGTGTAAACCATCACTTCCGGTTGAGCTATTGCTTTCAAAATAGGACATTTTCTTTCCTGCTATATACAAATCTTAAGTTTAAAGTTTCATAGCTCTGGCTATAATCGTGTGTGTACGCTAGAGCGCGCACATACACACTCACACACACATACACGCACACAGGGAGAGACAGACACAGAGACGTCGTTCCAAAAATAGTCAGGATAGAGCTGATCATTGCCAATTCTGTACAGACTATCCCAACACAAACTAATACCACTTTATGAACAATTCCAAGCACTGCATTCCAATCCAACCCGGCCCAATTCCTATAGATTGTGTTGGATTAGGTTTGTATTTAAGCACTCCTAATTACAATAAAATGTAACAGAGCTTAACATAAATCGTCCAAGGATATTATAAAAAAATAAATGCACACTTGGCATCGCCCTATGTGGGCTTGGTTGGTGCATTTGTATTATAGAATATCCCAACACAACTTAAGACGTTAAGACGTTATAAAAAACGAAGCACCGCACAACCCAATGTTTCAAATTATTGTAGAATATTTCGACACATCCTATACTTGAAATTCAAACAACGGATCACCTAAGTTTTAGGTTGTGCTGGATTAGGGTAGGCTGCCAATTGCTTGCAGAAAATTATAACATGAAATATCTCCAGACTAATATAATAATATAAAAATGCTATGTTTGGTGCATTTGTATTATAGAATATCCTAACACAACCTAAGACACATTATAAAACTATACTTACTTATACATAAAGTATAAGAAAGTAAAAACGAAGCACCTATATGTGAAAGTCAAACGCTGGATCATCTAAGTTTTAGGTTGTGCTGGATTAGGTTAGGCTGCCAATCTACATAAAATGACCCAAGCTAAAGCCATATTCTTAATATAATTTAATGCCTAACATAAAAAGATAAAAATATGAAATTCCACATTGTTACTTACACAACATTACTTTCTACTTAACGTATTTCAAATTTCTTTCTTTCAAAGTAATCCATTCCAACCTAACAAACATAAATCAAATTAAGTCAAACTAAATACAAGAAAAACAAATTAAATTTAATAAAAACTATAAACAAATACGACCAATCAAATTAATACTTAAAATAACTAAAATAAAAATTAACGAAAACTAGAAAAATAAGTTGTTTCTTTGGTAGGTCTTTATATAGGGTTGGGTTCGATTTTCATAAAAAAAAAATCTGTGGTTAAAGAAATCACGCCCAGGAAGGCTTCTGACAAAAGTTGGTTAACATCTATCCCACTAACTGATTTTGAAACACTGGAAGAGTATGAATTGATAATAGGATACAAAATAATACATACCTGAAGCAGCTGGAGACATTGGTCGCAGAGTAGAAGTCAAAAATGTGTGATAGGACTTATTTATTTATTCATTTATTTCTATTTTGTAGCTGGAAAATGCATAACATTTTCAAGTTTTCCACATGATAATTCCATCTCCGTCATTTTCATTGTAACCATTTTTGAACTATTCTTCTCCATACTTTTCTATTGACTGTTATTTTTTTTTATTTCTATATTTATGGTTCCAAAGTCTCCTTACGCTTTATTTATCAATTTCATGGCATGTGCTCTTTTTCTGTCCCGTTAGTTTTTCATGTAGCAACTAGGTTTGTCGTCTTGTTACAATCCATCTGTCCACATGTCCCAACCACCGTACTATTTTTTCTTTCACAAATGAAATTTGTACAATTTTCCAATTCATTGTTTATTATCCTCCTCCATTCCTTCTCTATTCTTTTCACTATTTTTTCCATCTCCTCTTCAAACTTTCTTGGTCCGCTTGAGTTAATGAAATTCAATGTTTCATACGCTTAGGTTGCTGCACGTTTTAAACTCGTCGAATAAAATGTTTCCTTCGACATGGGCACATACTTCATCATTGCTTTCAGAGTTCTACATTTACGATTACTATTCGTGGCCTGTATTTCCTATATTTCATATCTGGTCTTTTCAATTAATACCTCTAAATAGCCAAATGTTTCAACTGGATAATTTATCCTATTCCATTGTTGGCTATCGGGAACCTTTTTAAGGTATTTGTATGGTTGCCCCATCACCATGTATTTTATTTTTATTTATTTTGCTTCTTGGCTATTGCTCTTACAAATCTATTTTGCTTGCTTGCCCTTCTGACTATCATAGTCAGGTTACATTCGTATAATTTTAATCTCGATATCTATCCCCTCCCCCACCAACGCGTTGATTATAAATTGTGTTCCACCAATTCTGGCGCTCTCAACTCATACCTCACTAACCTTCTCTCTGCTTTCACTCACTTTAAACTCTGTTTGCGCTCCGGATACTACCACTACTCTCTCAACTTCTTCTTCCAACCCTTTCCATAGAATTCCTTAAAGGTCTCCTTATAGTTGCTTACCTTCTCCTTATCTCCTCTCCCCCAAATCGGCATTATCATCCCCAGCTTTTACACCCGTGGCAATTCCTTTCTTCCTCTCCTTATTTAATTTAATATGTTAATGACAATTTTGTCAAATTTTCCTTAGATGCAAACACCCTTCTTTCACTATATATTCCATCCTTGCCGCTTTACCTTTCTTGAGATTACCCCTCACGGCTTGTACTTCTTCCCAGTTGAAATCCATTTTTCTCCTAAGCCATTCTGTATCCTGTATGTTTCTTTCTCTCCTTCTTTTCACACATCTCTTTAAATCGTGTAACTTGTAGCCATCTGTACGCGTTTATCTTTGTACATTTTTCAGTGTTTCACATTTCATATTTTGTCATGTAGTTTCATAAATTGCATATCGGAATTTTATAAATTTATATATATACGTAATTTATCCAAACAGTACGTTCTCCCCTGGCCTAAATATGAATATATCATAACAATGTGATCTTAAGTAAGCCGTGCATTTTAAAACGCACGGGTATTAAAACACAATGAACCAGCAGATTTACGTCAAGTCGCAAATCTCAGAATATCCTTACCGCTACACATCCATTATTACATTCGGATTGGATTCGCTGTTGTGTATTCGGTGCGCGCAAAAGGGAATTTTTAAATGCAAATTCTGTACAGCAATTTCGGGATGATTCTTCACCGGGGCGACCGAACTGCGGCGTTTTGTTGATACGAGTCAATTCTTCGAAATATCTGTAGTCGACATTCATCGAATTGATTGAACGTTACGCAGAGGAACATGTAAATTTAACCAATACTTATTTAAATTGCGACATGTCTCCATTGTGGTGGCTCCGCTTTACGGGCGAAGTTTCAATATTTCCCGATGCAAAACCCCGTATGTTATAACAAATGCAATTTTACGACCTAAGCAAGAATGATGTCGTTATGAATAAATCCGCGTAATGGTGATAAGTGCGAGGGGAATTTCACGAAATTTTCGTTACGCAAGCGTTCGATTCGAGTATTGGAAATTTTACTAGAACAATAACCTTGTCGTTAAAATAATTTTAAAGTAAAGAAACTGATTTGACGTACGACTTAAATAATTCAACGTTGTTTGTTATTGTCAACTATATTTTTATGTTCCAGGTTCCTGAAAAAATTACGCGTGACATGAAGTTATCAAGGGCAGACGGGCAGGGCTTAACATCAAGATCCTTACAAATACGGTTCACAATAGAAAAGAAATATTCAAAGGGCGCTTCGATAGAACTGACCTGCGTCTCATCGTTCTCAGGCATTTCTCAATCTGCACTCACCACCGTCAAAACTATATCGCTGTTCGATCACGATAACCAAGTCATCAACAATCAAAAGTACTCCTGGTACAGTTCATCGGTCGCTTACATCTGCAACACGCACTTAATAGTACTTCTGAGCGCCGTAAGATGGTTCCTCGTTTAAGCACATTACTCCTTCATCTACATGTAAACTAAATGTTTCGTATTTTTAAATGTAAATATCACGTTATAATTTGACTAAGACATCAATTAATGCCATCTCTTAAAATAACCACGTAAAAGTTTAGCAATAAATTCAAGAAACATAGCTAAAAGTATCGTCACTGAAGTCCCGTTCGATGTGAGACGGGAAGTTTTAAGGTGAGAATTTATTGAAATGTCTTAGTTTTAAAGGGGACGCGCTCGGAGTTTAAAGTGTTAAAAGTTTTACATCGTAGGTAGGCATTAAAATGGCTATAATTCTCACCTTAAAAGGGAGGACATCTAGCTTTAAGTGATTTTAATGTGTGCAATATTTGTTAAAATGTTGGTCGTTTAATGTTCTATGGTGTAAAGAAAGGTACCACATTAAATATTTATGACATGTACGTGTTTTATTGGGCACTTTATTTGGGGCGAATGGTGAAATGTTGACGTTGCGTTAGACAGGCGAACTTTTTACTTTGCGTTTATGGTATTTTGTCTTTCAAGTATTCACCAGAAAGGTATCGATATCTGGAAGTTATTCGATGAACCAGTTCACAATTCTGAATATCTTCATCAGAATATAACATTTTGAATAATTATTCTCAAAAAATAAAAAATGTGTATAATCATATGTAGTATTGTTTATACATAATAACTTAAAGCACTTATTTATTAATTTCATTTGCATTCATTGATTATAATGGCCAGTAGTTGCTATCCATTAAATATCATTGCAAGTCAAATGCGAACAATTAACGGGTTTTTGCAATATGCCCAATGTATTACAATTTTTTTGATAGTGGTTTAGGAAATGTATATTCTGTGAACGGAAAATAATCATTTAACCGAATTATCGTACACAAGGTCTGAAGCAATTATAAAGCTGAGCAAGGGAAAAATAAACGCTCATAATTTTCGTATACTGGTTTGGGAGGGAAACGCGGTGACAGGTGCATTGATCACACAAACGAATGCTGCATATTTCCAACAGAATACCCTATACAATAGAAATTGCTTGCGTGTCGAAAGAAATCGTGTCAACTCCATGATGTCTATAGATATAAAGAGTATTTATTAAAGAGTTTGTGGTTGCTTTTCTAATTATTTAATGTGCAGAGTCCGTGTTCCAGTTATGTCAATGCAAAATTTCAGCTTAATCGGAGCACGTTGATGCACGATGTAGTGCTGCAATTTTAATTCACGGTGGCGGATTTTTTTCCAGCTATGTCAATTGAGGGGGGGGGGGCTTACATTGCTAAAGAGCACCGTTGTCTTAAATATTGGGATTTGATAAAATTCATATAGGCTAAGATATGGAAGCATGGAGGAAAGCGAGGTAAGTACACTAAATCATAAAAAAAAACTCCAAACAATAGAAAGCTGAAAGTTTACTATTTATAAATACACAAGACTAAAAAATATAGTTTTCATTTTCGCAATGAAATCATTAAATTGTAATTAGTTTAAGTGAGGAAAAAAACTTTTGCAACAAAACCTACAAAAAAATTGATTCTATTAACTATGAAGTACACGAAAAAGTCTGGATTGAGACAGTGTATATAATCCATTAAAAATGCATTTCATATTTCTGATCATTTAGGTTAATAGCAAAAATATGAGAAATTAGATATCGATGAAGCAAACGTAGATTTGTATAACATTTTTGCAAATGAATATATTAAAATTATAAACACTGCAATCATAAAATGAAATCGTGGTGGAACGATGTGATATAAAATTAGAATAATTACGCCAGCTACGCTATAAACGTTAAAAAATGTACTCTTGTAAAATAATACGTCTTGGATTGTTGGATAATCATTTCGTTCTTATTACTTCATAGCGTTTTGTGTTTTGGTGGGTTGTGTTGGTTAGTTAGTGGCAAGATATGTGTATGGCGTTCTGAGTAATTTTTATTAATTTACACAAAATTATTTGTTTCCATAAATTGATTTGATGTTTTATCCATTTCTTCCTTTGCATTTGATTGAGTTGGATCTAGTTGGTTTTCATTTGATTGAATTGCCATCAATTTGTTTCGACTCTTTCGGTTTCATTATGTGTTTGATTTTTTTAAACTCGTTCCATTAATAATAACGAAAGCACGTACGTTTCGTTCATCTGTTTCGCTTCATTTTATCTCCTTCAAAATTTTCTTTCCTTTGTTTATTTACATTTGGTTAGTTTAGGTTGGTTTGGTTTGGTATGGGTTGGGTTGGGTTGGGTTGGATTGGTTTGGGTTTGGTTCGGTTTGGTTGGGTTTGGATGGGTTGGGCTGGGATAGATTGGGTTTGGTTTGGAAGGGTTGGGCTATGTACGGTTGGTTTTCGTTTCCTTCATTTGCTATTGTATTTTAGTCCATTTCGTTCCATTTCATATAATCGTATTTTTAATTTTATTTATTTTGTTATATATTATTTAACTTTCATGATTTCGTTTTTATTAGCTGTCGTTTCATATTATTTTTTTCTTTTTAACGCGGTTTTTAATTGGTCTTAATTTAATCAATTTGATCTTACTTACCCACATTTAATTAGTTTTGGTCTTGTTTTCTTCATTTACATTTAGGTCAGGTTGGGTTCGTTCTCATTTGCGTCACGTTCGATAATTTTTCCTCAATTCGTTCGATTTCTTTTTTTATTTGCATGTTTGTATTTCTTTTGTTTGTCTGCCTTCTTTCGAATTTCATATTTTGTTTTAATTTTGTTTCAATTTATAATTTATTGTTGTTTCACTAAAAAAATATTTTCATTGAGTTACATTTTCCGAGGCAGAACATACGAGCAAAATTGACTTATCTAAACTATGTGCTTCTCTGCCAAACTCAATCCAACCAATTGATTTAATGTTTATATTTTTATGATGGACACTAATATAGTAATTTTTATTATTATTATTAAAGATCGCAAAGAAAGGAAACTAGAGCTGGCCGTGATACGTCGTTCTGATTGGTGCCGCTAATTGCCATATTTGTATTTGGGTTTATTTTTGTAACATTTCAACTAATATCAATGTCAACGTGATCGGCATATCTTAAAATATAACCAACCTTTCAACAATCGTAGTTTACGAATGTGACAGTATTGACGTCTACATGGCATTAGTACACTCACACGATTCCCTCGTTTGTATGACTACGACGTAACATTGGCGACTTGATGAGTCCTGAAGGACAAAACAATAGTCATCATCTATACATCCGCTAACAGTATATTATGTAACTAGCGCAAAATGATGCACAGTTTGCGCGAGTTTGAAAGTTTGCGACACGAGCCGAAGGCGAGTGTTGCAATTCAGTACATACATACCATACTTTTTCTACGACAACGATAATTATAAAAATAGATACAAATAAATATGCAAATATTTTATTTATTGCTTTGGATCTATGAAAATACGAAATTACCTATTCATTAGCAGAGCCTGGATAGCAGTGCCCAACCAATAAAGAAGAAGGACTACGAAATAACTTCCTACCTACGTATTTTATTTATTAAAGTTAAATGTGCAATTATTGAAAATCATTTTGGGAGAACTTGTTGCAATAAATTTATTGTTGTTAAATTCACTGCTTCTGTTATATTTGGAGGTGTGAATTCACTATCACTTCCATATTAATTATCTGATTTCTTGGAAATAACTACGAAATTATTTGTAATGCACAAACTGATGACATTTGTCGTTTGATGTTATATTCTTTAACCCACCTTAGTTTTTGTTATCAAAAACAGGAGACCGAACACGAAATATTTCACATTGCATTTGTTGCCTAGCAACTTGCCTAGCAACCGATGCGTAATGAAATTCAGTACAAAATGTAGCTTCTTATGATTCAATTTACACTCTTGATATGAACATTTTTCGATGTTGTCGTAAAAAAAAAATTTCAATCGAACACGAAAATTTCGCATGGCAATATTATTATTACTAGCTTTTATTGAAAAAGAAATTTGCATCGACGAACCACATTAACTTTGAAAGGAAAAACATGTGTTGGGAACTAAATGTGTCCAGCACGTTATTTTATCACAGCCTATTTTAATTTTTACGGTCGGTATAATAAAAATTGCTGTATTGATGATAAACACGCATTAAAACGCTATAAATACTAATTCAACTGGACATTAAAAAGCAATTTAGTCTTTTAGTATTAATTCATTTTTTACGAACGCACGATACGATCATTTATATTATGACTGACACGACTTCATTTTTAAATTAATATTGATTTTGAGTGTAATAAAAAAGATTTTTTTGTGTCGACACTTGAGGTATTAACTATGAGTCTGATTGGTGAAGTAGAAACCAAAGGTTCATGTGTTTACGTAGACGTGGATGTGGTTCCACAATTTCGATTACATTTTCAAAGTCGGGCATTTCTTGCCGAGCTTAAAATAAGAGTGAAACGATTGTATAAGAATACAATCTTTGGTCATCTCTCTGATTTTTTTGTGTGTAAAGTTACCAATTACAATATTAGGTCTTCATTTTAAAACGAAAATAAGCTGTAAAAGTTGGCTGTACAATGTGTAAAGATGTCGTAAATAACATTTCAAATTATCTAAACGAGCTGTAATTATTAAATTACATGAAATATGTATATACGATTATATTCGACATGAAACTACCTGATCAAGTTTGACCAATAAGACTTGCAGTCGGTGACGTTTTTAAATATAGGGAAACCTTGGAAACCTTATCTCAAAAACCAATACGTTTGGTACTAAACGCCAACGTAACATGACCGAAATATTGTTGAAACGTCAAAACGAAGACTACTCCATTTTGGACAAATAAAAACATACATCTTTTATTTTAAATCTACCGCATCGAACATTGAACGTTCGTTCTTAAAACGTCACAAAATATTAGTAAATAAACAAATAGTAATAAATGTCTAATGCGTTAATTAATTCCATAATATGTAAATTGTAATTAAGTTAGGTTGGGTTGGGTTGGGTCGGGTCGGGCCGGCTTGTGCTGGATACTCATTAAATTTTATTGATGATGTTAATGTTATGCTTTTATTTTTAAAACTATATTGTAAGTTGGGACAATTTTCAATTTTGTTCTAAATATTTTAATATTTTTCCAATTTTCTCTTTTGTGACGTTTCTAGGAATTTACTCCTTTTAGTGATGGAAAGAACAACATTGAATATTCAGTCAATCAACTTTTACTAAAATTATATTTGAATTTAGTACGACTAGAGTAAAACAAGGAACAAGGAAAAAAACATGGGAAAAGAAGAGGAAAAAATCACAATGAATGAATTACAAATAGTGATTAACGAACTAAACAATGGGAAGGCGCCTGGAAGTGATAAAATTACTGGAGAAATGATCAAGAGGATGGGGAAAAAAGCAACAGAAATACTACTGGAAATCATCAATAAAGTATGGATAAGCGAAGATACACCGAAAGACTGGAAAGTTGCACGTATAACACCAATCTTTAAAGAAGGGAGTCAGAAAGAATGTAACAATTATCGAGGTATAACTTTATTGAATACTGTGGCAAAAATTTATGAACAAATCATAAATAACAAACTTAAACCAGTAATAGAGCCTATGCTGGAGGAGTCACAAAGCGGATTTAGACCAGGAAGAAGCACGCAAGATCATATATTTACTTTAAAGCAAATATATATGAAAATGAGAGAACAGAGGAAAAAGGTTTACTCGGCATTCATCGACTTGGAAAAAGCATTCGATATGGTACCACGATCAAAAGTATGGAAAAATCTACAGAAAAGAGGAATAAATGGCAAAATAATTAGAGTAATACAAGGGATATATAAAAATAATATAAATTATGTAATAAGAAAGAACATGAAGTCGGAAGGATTTACAACGTACGACGGACTGAGACAAGGAGGAGGACTGAGCCCCACTTTATTTAATATATATATGGATGACATCATAAAGCAATGCTCAGAAAGGAGTAAGAAACTATATGTTGGCTACAAGAACCTACAAAGAATAGAAATATCTGAAGGAGCATTCGCAGACGATATAGTTTTAATGGCAACAAGTGAAAAGGCATTACAAGACAATATAGATGTATGGAATCAAATACTAAAAGAAAATGGAATGCAGATAAATAAACATAAAACAAAAGTAATGGCTATAGAAGACGAACAGATAAACATCAAGATCGAAGGAATAACGATAGAACAGGTGAAAGAATTTAAATACCTCGGAGTGACTTTAGAAAATACGGGAAAACAGGAAAGTGAAATAAACGAAAGAGTAGAGAAAGCAATAAGACTATATTACTCGATAAACAACAAATTTTTAAGTAAGAAAGAGGTGTCAAAACAAACGAAAATGAAAATATTTAAAACAATTTACAGACCAGTACTGACCTATGGCTGCGAATCTTGGGTACTAACGACAAAACAAAAAAGTAAAATACAAGCCACAGAAATGAAATATCTTAGGCGAGTAAAAGGTATTACAAGAAAGGATAAAATTAGGAACACACAAATAAGAGAAGAATTAGGAATAGAATCAATACTGGATTTTATAGTGCGAAGACAATTAGGCTGGTGGGGACACCTACAGAGAATGAATAGTAATAGACCCGTTAAGCAAGTGTGGGAAGCAAAAACACAAATAAAAAGGAAAAGGGGAAGACCACAACAGACATGGGACAACATGATTGGAAACGCTATTAAAGAAAGAGGGAAGACCTGGAACGAAGCAAAATTACTCGCAAAAGACAGAAAAATATGGAAAAAATTTATATATGAACAATAAAATGGCGACGACAAAATGCAAATATTTAGAATAAGGCGTATAGATGTTTATGTATCCGGTTAATATTTTTCGACACTGGAACTATCCGGTAAGACGAAATAAAGATTATATATATATACGACTAGAGTAAGGTTCTGTTGTATTTATTATATAATGTATATAATTTGTGTTAATATCCGTATAATCAGGCAATTATTGCAAGAATCTCAACTCTGCGTCTAGTGCTGATCGATTGTCCTTATTCCCAAACTTAACCACTGACCTTTTGTCGTATGAACTATTAATCAGTTTTAATTAAAGGGACATTATTTTATAACGATTCATCGTGGCTATTTAATTATTACTTTAACTGAATCTAGAGGCTAGTTCGACAAATACTGAATAGCTAGTGTTCAGTGTAACTTTTATTCAAAAAATTCTGCAGATCAGTTTGTGGTAGAAATGAGAATAGTGAATTGAAATTTATGGCATACATTTTTATTAAAAGTTAGTGGTTGAACTATTGATTCTCTTCCTCATCTTGCTTATAAGAAAAACAACAGGGGAAATCCTCATCAGAGACTGATAATGAATACTGGCGACGTTCACTAATCATACCATTTATTTTATGATAGCAAGGCATTTGATTGCGATTACTACAAGCGCCTATTTGAAAAACTCAATGCTATTGGTGTGACCGGAATAGACAACGACTGGGTGAAAAGTTACTTAATTAATAGGAAACAGTTTGTGTACGTGAGGCATTTGGAACATGATGGTGAACTAAAAATATTAAAATCGGATCTACGAACTTGCAGTTCTGGAGTGCCGCAAGGAAGTGTTTTGGGTCCGGTACTATTTTTAATATATATCGACGATATACATGAGTCGGTTAACCAAAGTAAACTTGTAGAATTTGCAGATGATTCCAATCATGTAATAACGTCCGATTCATCGAAGATAGCAACAGAGATTGCAGACGATGGTATAAAAAACATTAAAGAATAGTGCAGCGCGAATAGTCTTAAATTAAACGAAACAAAGACATGTGTAATGCGTTTCCACAATAGATATAAAGATACAGCTGAATCCCCGTTAATCAAAGATACTGAAAATAAATCTATTCCAGTTTCTAAATACTGCAAATTTCTTGGTATCTATATAACTGATAACCTGGACCTCATGTGAATTAGTTAATACCTAAGCTCGCTCGTGTATGATATCAGGTAAGAGAGCTCCGACTTGTAACAAACTACAAGATCTTGAAGACGACATACCATGCTTTGTTCGAATCTTTGATTCGATATGGCTATTTTTTTGTGGTTTTTCGTCAATAGCTATAGACTTGTTTAAGATGCAGAAGCGCGCCATAAGATTCATGCACAGGAAACCATCTGGAACACATTGCCGAGACCTCTATAAATAATAAGTTGATGACTTGGCCAAGTTTATTCATATATGAAACGATATTATTTGTAACATAGTAATTATCATATGTACCCGACACGATGCGTGCCTGTACACAGATCAACAATGTATAGCAAGGGACGATATTGCCAATGTCTTGCGATGTACAATAGACTGCCAAGTGAATTTCGATCTATTATGAATCGTCACATTTTCAAGGCAAAACTAAAGAAATTTTTAATAGAAAAGTGCTATTCTTTGTGGAGTGATGTTAATATATTTGTAACATTTTAAATATCTGATTATTGTATATTATGTATTTCGACTTTTACCTGCATTTATATAATATTGTATATGTACGTGCGATGTGGTAAATAAATGAATTTGAATTTGAATATCTTAATTCGCTTACATCATCGTTAACTGTTCGATTTCCTCGAGGAAATACCCCAGTCTTTACGTTAACCAGATACTTCATACATAATTGTTACAGACTTAAAAATTTGATGATGAATGACGTCACCGGAGAACTTTACCATCGGTATAATTGGTGGATGAAGAAACATTTATTTGAAGACAAATTAAAGAATTCAGAAACCGGTGACCTGACATCAATATTTTTACAACGCCATGAGAATTTTTTTTTAAAACTATTCCATGCCAAGAGTGAAGACCTGGCTTAAGACCACTATGATAGGTTTGGATAATGACTGATGACGATTTTTGAGAAAGACAACCGTAAGGTTGTGGAAAAGAAAGCTATAGATACATTTTCGGCAAATCCTAGTTTAATTATTACCATGTCATAATAATTAAATTTTTTAAATTGTAGGTTTTAGGTACCTATTATAAAGTGATGGCATTAGTATGTTCAGTGATCAATATAATACAATAAACTGTGTCTCAATGGTTTTTAGATTTGTGTTGTAAGCAAGCAGTTAAGTTAAACTTACAGTTACTAGTTTTTATGTAAATTATTAATCGTGCGCTTGGATGAAACGATGATTCCAACTAAATTCATTTAAATACACGCGATGTTCGAGTTGACGTTGTTAATTCTGAAACAATTCGTACGTCTATTGTCCAAATATTCAAATTTACAGTATCACGACAATCCAGTTAATTTGATATTCCTCACGCGGACCTGGTTTCATCCCATTATCCTCGCAGCCATCGCCAAATTGCACAGGTACGAGAATCGAAAACAACAACGACGCCTTATTACCCCGCTTCATTTCGGTTCGCAATCACCTCGTGACTTCGGCGTCTGCAGACCGCGAGAATTATTTGGCGATATCGGCCGTTTCATTTAAAGTTTATAATTGGATTAAAGACTTAAAAGTTAATTAATTTCGTACGGTGAAAGATTCCGAGGATTCCGAGCCATCCTCGACGAACTATTGGTGGCAGAAGTAGTCGTTCTACTCGAGAGCGGGCCGAGTGGCTTATCGATGGCACCTACGATACGGGTCACAACCCCGACAGCTAATGGAGCTTGCAATGGATTGGAATTGCCCGGACGATTGATAACGATTTGCTTCCACCTAATATTCTGCAATTAATCCCGATTTTATCGCCAATAAACTACGTGATGTGCAAAATAACAATGCCATGTGTGCTTTTCTGCAATCGATTGCTTTGTATAGCGTGTAATTAGTAAAGAAGGGAATCGTTGCAGTTGGTCTTTTAATGTCACCCCATATATTGATATCGTAAAAGGACTCAATAATTGGTTTTGTTTCTTAACTTGCACGTATTTGTTGTAACTGACATTTCTTAAAGCAAAGTGGTTGTTAAACTCACCTAATATGAAACCCAAGTATAAGTTAAAAGAATACGCGAGATTACTTGCTTCGCCCGTGCTGTTCTATTTTAGTCATCACTGCACTCCACTTCTTGTTAAGGACTTCATTACGAAAATAGGCTTAGGGAAGGACAAGACGTATATTTCCGTATACGAAATAATAATATAGTAATAAATAACTATAGAATATGTGGTCTCAGGTCGAAACAGAAATATGCCTAACAGAAACAATGAGTTCGCACTGTAGCTGCTCTTGATGACACAGTGTCTAACGCATGTTAAGTTTCAGCATAATCTGTGAATCAGTATCTGAGATTGTTTAAAGACAGAGCAATTAATATTTTGAAGAATTAAATATCAAATATTTTAATAAAAAGCCAATAGAGCCCACTTTTTATTTGATATATATCAATCCATGCAGCAAATTTTCATCTGACCTGTAAATTGATGTCATGAATATGATATGTTGACCTAATCATATGTTCTGCTTCTGTTTTGTACCTCATGTTGTGTACGAAACTCTCTATTCATATCCAAACATAATCAAAGTTTCACTTCTTTTTCGTTCCCAGGCCGGCGAACAAATATAATTCGACATGCGGAAATTTTATTTAATTTAAAGGAAAATGAGAAATCACCATTATTTACATTTACATTTACATTTATTCATCTGAATTCGTAAAAATCTGGCGTAAAACACGTACAAAATGTGTATTTTTATCGCTCGGTTTGTGGTGCAAGTACATTTTGCAAGTTGATTTGCAAATAGCTTTTTATGAACTACTTTTTTCTCATCTATTCCGAAATTAGTTAAAGTTAATCCTTCCATCGTTCTCAATTTCACAAGGAAAAAATCTACCTGAAGCTTTTTCAAAAATTTGACCGTTGAAACTATTTACGATTTCAAGACGATATACAGATAAGTAAAAGCGGAATAACATTACGTAGAGAAAAATATAAGTTAAAATGATTGATGATTATTCGAAGATGTAAACGTAGGTAAATTGTTAAAGAAATGTTTTTTAGAAGGCAAGGAAGACGTTTTCGAGCAACCCAACCCATCCTCATGCTTTCATCTTTCTTTTGTATTATGTATTATCGTTTCCTGGGCCTGCATACCTTTCATATTAGTTCTTATGACGAGTGTTTCCACCTGCTTAGAGATTAGATAAATCCAAATATAGATATGTGGATTGCATTAAATAAAAGCTCTTCATACATTGACAAAGATTCAGTTTTGCAATATGCACATATAAATACAGATAACAGATAGATACGTAAACATATACGTAGTACAACAAACGTTGAGTATGTAGTTACGTAGATATATTCATAGGTAGATCATTTTTACTGACAACCTTACGTATTTTCGAAACACTGCACTGTTTTCCTTTCCGTTGGTTAGTATTATATGAAGAATGAGGCTTCACATTTTGATGTTTATCTTCGTTTCTTCTTGGCTTAGCAATATTTTTTAAACAACTTTCTTGAGTTACGTTAAAATAATTATAACTTGAAAAAGAAGAAGATTAAGTAGCCTAAAATGGAGAGCTAACTGTATTTTTTTGTAGCGTAGGAGTTATAAATTATTAAATTTTCCAACATGTTTTGTGTTTTGTTCTAGTCAAAAAAATAGATCATAATCTATGAAAGTAAAGGAGCTTCATTCATCTTGATTAGTCCTAAATGCTAATAAAATGATTCCGAACTACAAAGGTAGCATGAGTTTGGCTTGGATATTTTTTTAATTCGTCTTAAATTTATTTTCTAAGGGAACACACGTCTTGAATAAAATCATATGGGGACTAACTGTTGTGTACGTTTGTACTTTGTACTTTTTGTATTTGTCTATGTATATGAAATCTGAAAACATATTTATAGAAAATATAATTGCAGTAAATGGAATAACATAAATTCGAGAACAGAGGTAGAGGTTTCTAGGGGAATATTCTTCCTTTGTCCGGATTCATAATAACAATACTGCTTTGGACTTCATTTAACTTTTATGACAAAAGTACCTCCACTTAAAAGAGGCCTTTGACGTTCCTTGCACCCAATCAAATGACCAAAAACATAAAAACATGATGATCGATTATTGCCTATAATGTTCACCTAGGTATTGTAGAGCTTAATACAATTAAAAAATGCTGACAAAGTTACTGTCAAATTTGGTACAATTTGGAAACGAAGTCATCATCAAATCCGTTGGCACTTAAATAGGTATTTTTGCCAAAACTACTTGAACGTATTTTGAAACTCAATTGGTCATCTAGTAGATTTAAAAATGGGGAAGAAGTTGCTATCAAGGACTGAAACTAATTTGGTACAAGCTTAACCAGCCTAAACCAATCCAATTATGCGACGAAGTTATTTCATTGTGTCAATGTAGATTTAAAAGATCACATAGCGTTTAATGCCATACGAAGGAGGGTTATAATGCCTTCATCTCACTGCACATAGTATATTTTTGGTTTGAGCTTATTGCGTACGTATTCAAAGGTAGCTAGTATGTGGGCGAACCCACCTACCCCTCTTATAGGATGTACTAAATAGGTACTTTTGTCAAAATTACTTTAACGTAATTTGAAACTCAATTGGTCGTCCAAAAGAATTAAAAATGGGGAAGAAATTGCTGTCAAGGACTGAAACCAATTTGGTTCAAGCTTAAGTAGCCCAAACCAATCCAATCTTGCGAGAAAGTTATTTCATTAGGTCAATGTAGATTAAAAGGTTCACATTGTCACGAAGTTACTTCAAGGTTATCTCAAATGTGACTCAAATTGCTTTAAAAATTGTCGTTAATGTCGTGGACTCATCTGCCCAAATGGGTCTTGCAGAGCCCAGTGCAATTTAAATGTGGGCGTTGTTCCTTATAAATACTCAAACAAAATTGGTTCAAGTTGAAGCAACCAAACATAACTCAATTTCTTGGCAAAGTTAATTCATGGAGTCAACCTGAACAAAATTAGTGAAGATATGTTTTCAATAGAATTCAATGTTGTTGAAACCAATGCAATGGTCAATATAAACAAAGATTCTGTCAAATTCGCAAGCTAATTTGTCTCAACTTGAAGCTTTCCAACCCACCCGAATCATTAAAATTTGTTCTTATAAAAGTTAAAGATATTTCAACTATTATTTGAGAAGTTTATTAGAAAAATGGAGTATAGGTAGGTATAAGAAAGTTCAGTGCGGACCACAAACAGATTTTTTTCAAATATATTTGAATTAGATTGAAATTGATACATCTTAGCACAGCTTAAACTTATGCCTATTAAAATCATATTATTTCCTTATTATTAAATATGATAAGGATATTAGGGGCTATGTTGTATTTTGTTCGGTGTGCAGACCTAAATATGCTTAGTCAGTGTTTTATAATGTGCGAAAGTACACATTGAAAGTATTATATTATGTGGAGGTAGCACTTGTGTTTCCTTATTAGATAAATATGAATTCATATTTTCATTAACGATGAGTTTAAACACAGTTTAAATAGTTGATATATATATATATATATATATATATATATATTGTTACATTACTTTTGATTTTATAAATGGGATTTTATTTTAAATGAAAATAAAATCAAATGAATTGTGAACGTAGTTTAAAAGACAATTAAAAATACACAGGTATACAAAAATAGCTTATTTATTAAACACAAATTTACACAATTCAAAATCAAACAACGAACATAGACTCAAATTATCTCAGGTTAAATTTCATGAATAAACATATTATATATATTGTGAGTTCAGGCACGACGCAGAGCTTATAAACACAGTTACAGACAATTCGTTGTATTTAGGCAACTTTTATTTGAGAAGTTTATTAGAAAAATGCAGTATAGGTAGGTATAAGAAAGTTCAGTGCGGACCACAAACAGATTTTTTTCAAATATATTTGAATTAGATTGAAATTGATACATCTTAGCACAGCTTAAACTTATGCCTATTAAAATCATATTATTTCCTTTTTATTAAAAGATTCGTATGATAAGGATATTAGGGGCTATGTTGTATTTTGTTCGGTGTGCAGACCTAAATATGCTTAGTCAGTGTTTTATAATTTGCGAAAGTACACATTGAAAGTATTATATTATGTGGAGGTAGCACTTGTGTTTCCTTATTAGATAAATATGAATTCATAGTTTCATTAACGATGAGTTTAAACCCAGTTTAAAGAGTTGATATATATATATATATGTATATATATATATATATATTGAAAATGTGTCTTGTAAAATATGACAGAAAAATGTAAAATTTACACGAAAGATGGTCTAATCTTACACCTCAATGGTGTAGTGAACATTAATTAAAACAGGTCCATGAAGACTAACTGGTGGATCGCTAGACAATATTGTTTCTGGGTTATTACCCTTCGTCAGTAGCGATTACCAAGAACCTTAGTTGTTGAAATACCTTTACATGTAGTGGCCATCAAAACTTCTTGGCGCGAGCCAATTACTCCTAATGAACCACTGACAACAGAACACTGACAAGACGATACCTTGTCTAACACCTCGCGGCGAGTAAACAAGACGACTAACTAACTAAGGTTCTTGGTAATCGCTACTGACGAAGGGTAATAACCCAGAAACAATATTGTCTAGCGATCCACCAGTTAGTCTTCATGGACCTGTTTTAATTAATGTTCACTACACCATTGAGGTGTAAGATTAGACCATCTTTCGTGTATATATATATATAATTAGTTATTTTACGGAAACACTCCGTTGCGGTTTGCGGTCTTAATAAGGGCGATTTATTCTATATCTTTATTAATAGTCTATATTTCGTGGATCATTATCCACATCATCAGGACTTCTACAAAAATTATAAATAGAAGATGAAAAATAATTATGGTATAACTTACTCAAATTGATACAATATAAAATTGGACATCCAATACAATAAGAACTAACAAAAAGGTTCAATTCAAAAGTGTCACCAAAAATCAAATCTTACAAATTAATAAATAAATCAATTTTTGACAGAAAAGCCTACTAATTACAATATCAAAATAGAAAAATGACTTGAACACGAAAAAACGAAGGTTATTGTGTTGAAAAAAATATGATTTAAAATATGAAACAGCAACAGTCACGAGACATCCATAGAGTTAGAAAAAAGAAAGTACTAAGAAGGATCATCCAATAAATTTGTATATATGACACTTAAACCATCGATATCTTGTCTAGAATTAATAGTATGTGCATTCACTTTTACGAAGCACATTTCTAAAAAAAAATCTCTTTTGATAATTTCTTTCAATTTTCAAAATCTTAACACCATCCCAATCAATATTATGCTTATCAAATCTGGCATGAGAGGAAAGAGCACAAGCCCTTGGTTTACAATTAATATCACTTTTATGTTGTGTAATCCTCCTTTTTAATTGTTGGCATGTTTGACCAATATAAACATTTCTACAATCCTTACAATTAATTTTATATATAACATTAGTTTTTGATAACATATTGGTACGATCTTTTATGTTAGAGAAAAGGTTTCTAACTGTTTTACACTAAACTTAGCCACTGTTATGTTACTGTACTGTGTAGAAAATGAATTAATTAATTGACTAGTTAAATTGTGAACATAAGGAAGCGACTTAAAAATCTTAATGTCATCCGGACTAACGGTTCTGTTAGTATTCAATTGTACATCAACCGAATTAAAAAGAATTTTATTCAGCAAATTAACAGGGTAAGAATTTTCTCTAAAAATATTAAAAAGGATACGTAAATTCTTTTGATATAATGAAGGATGTGCGATCCTCTTAATTCTATTCTTTAAACATAAAATGCAATTAATTTTCATTTTCAAAGGGTGATATGATGAAAAATTAATAAATCGGTTTGATGTTATCTGTTTACGATGCCAATCGAGAATAATGATATTATTATTACTAATAAGTTTGGTATCTAAAAAGGCTATGGAATTATGAATATCTTCCTTTTCAATAGTAAATTTAATATTGGAATTATAATTATTAAACACATCAAAGATTTCTTCAACTTTGTCTACTGGTACTGCACAGATGATATCATCGACATATTTCTTTAAAAAAGGTAATTCAAAAGACAAGCCCTGTACACAAATATGAACTCTTGAAAAGATTGTACGATTTGCAGCTAAGTAAAAAACAAGACGCGGTCGTATATGTAATTATGTTAAAGAACTTGTCTCAGCCGATTTATGGTCATTCGGATCAATCGGATCACGTGCAAATGCGAATTAAATTTTAAATTATCTCGTTACATTTATATTATAAATTCTATATTTACGGGTTAATATTCTACTCTTAAATCTAATATCTTAAACATATTTAAACTAACTCTATCTTAATTATTTACATAGACATCTAATATTCATCGTTTTATAAACAAAATAATTTAAAATCTTTACATTCCGATATGTACACTTTAAAGCAGGACCGGCTCTAGGATTCCCATTTCATTTTCAATTTTTAAATTTTATGGTTAAATTTTAAATCTACTTCTCACAATTTTTACTGTAAAATGTAACCATTACAGTATATATTTAATATAATAATAATAAAATGTCTTTATTTGTATCAACAAAAAAAAAATTAAATTAACAAACAAATATTAACATTCGTAAGGATTATAGCTATAATTAGAAAATTCGAAAATTGAGGCAAAGTTCGCCCTAAGGCGCTCTTCCACTTAGCCTCATTACAATTGTAAAAGAAAAACAAAAAAAGAGTCGCACGTGAAATCAACAAAACTAAACACGTGTTTTAATCTACCTATTGCTCTGCGAAAATGATCGCTCTCAGCCGACACTTGAATCGCGATAGAGGCATATGTTTTATTGTCGAATGAATCCGATTATAATGAGAAGAGGCGACATAAGAAAGGGATCCCTGAAATGACACAGTTGCATGTTTTGGCACAGTTAGAATATCAGTGCACCTCAAATCGCGATTGTGAACTTGGGACCTAGGTACCATTAAGTTATATAAATAAATTGGAATTTTATTTAAGCGAATATTATGAATGTAACTAGCCAAATGGAGTGATCTCCTATTTTTCATATTCAGCCAGCCAATTTCCTTTATACGGTTAGTTATGTGGTCACGTCGCCTAAGATTTAGGACAAACCGTACACAAGAATTCTGAACCTTCTGTATCCGGTACTGTCAGACGATGTATGCATGGGCCATCGACGACATCGCAATAGCTAAAGATTGACAAAACAAGGCTGTCACACAAGACAGTTTTAAGGCGTGCACTGAGAAAATCTTTATTGGCATAGAGAGAGCGTAAAATTCCATAGGTACGTCTAATATTTTGAGAAATATGTGATTTAAATCTTAATTCGCTATCTAACACTACTCCAAGACTTTTCACTTCATTAACTGGTATTAAGGTAAACCCTTCTACCACAATGCTAATGCCTTCTATGGCACTCTGGCGGTCTTTAACCGGCCCAAATACTATAACAGAGCTCTTGGAAGGATTGATTTTGAGACAGTGTGATCTAGCTAGCTAAATTAAATTGCTTAAATCATTATTGATATTATATTCGAAGAGACAAAGATCTTTAACGTAAAAACTTGAAAATACTTGCGTGTTATCGGCATAAAAGTGAGTTTGACACGTAGTTATGCTTTTATTAAAATCTGCCGTATATATGACGTAGAGTAAAGGTCCAAGGATGGACCCTTGCGGAACTCCAGATTCTACCCGCCCCAAGTCAGATATACGACCATCAACCACCACACATCTACTTGATAAGAAAGATTTAATAAGATTAATAGCATTTGTATCTAATCCATAATAGGATAATTTAATACAGAGTAAATGATGGTTGATGGTGTGAAAAGCTTTAGAAAAATCTAAAAGTGAGAGAACAGTAACTTTTCCCTCACCTGTTGCCCTGAAAATACTATCAGTTATAGATGATAATGCTGTAGCCGTACTATGCTCCCTTCTGAAACCTGATTGCGTATGAGGGAGAATGTCACATTTAAGTACATAATCCTGCAATTGTTCATTCATAATTTTTTCCCACACTTTAGACAATGTTGGTAAAATACTAATTGGGCGCAAGTCAGAAAATTTACTAGGATTCGGAATCTTAGGAAATGGAGTCAATAACGCTTCTTTCCAACCTGATGGAAATTTGCCTGTGACTAGACATTTGTTTACAATGTAAGTAATGTACTTATTAATGAAAGGTATACACAAAATTATCATTTGCCTAGATATTTGATCCGCACCCATGGCATTAGATTTCAATGATAAAATGATTTTTTCTACTTTGCTTTAAGAAACCGAAGAGAACTCGAAGCTTTTCGCATTATTATATTTATATGAACTATAAAATTGGATTAAGTTTGGTGGCGGTGATAAATTATTAATAGCAGCTCTTAAAAATGACTATTTATTTTATTCGGAACGCTCAGCTCCGGTGGAATTGTCAATTTGTGCGACTTGTTCAATATGCCACAGGAATCCAGTGCTTTCCAAATTTTTTTGTTATTACACTGAGCCTCTATAAATAAAAAATAATAGACCTATTTGTGAAATTTCGGAGTGACTTGTATTCTTGAAGGTGAACAGGTTTTAAGGTATACTTAAACCGTCGTAAAGCGTAATCACGTTGTTTCATTAAAAGTTTCAGAGCATCAGTAAGCCAGGGTGCTGTTTTTTTTAGTAATTCGTATCGTGCGCAGAGGGGCAAAGATGTCAAATAAAATGATCAAATTGTCGGTAATGAAGCGTAGTATATCATCCACATCGGAAATATCATAAATATTTCTCCACGGCAGAGAGTGTAAGGAGTCTATAAACTCAGGGTAAGAAAACCCGCTTAAAATCACGAAAATCAGGTTATCAATTTAGGACGAACTTCCGGCAAAGTGTAATTTAACTCCGAAAATAAAAGTCTGTGATCTGTAAAGTGTAGATCCAAAAAATTTGTGCAACTAAAAGTTTCAGGCTTATTTGTAATAATAATTTGTAATATCTATAAGAGTACTACTAAATGCAGTCACTCTTGTGGGAAAGTTCACAATTTGCGTGAGACCATAAACGTCTAATAATGACTCAAATTGCCTCACATGGCTGTCAACTACATTAAATAAATTTAAATTTAAATCTCCTGCGCAAATCAAAATATCAGCCATGGGCAGCACCTGAGTAATACTGTTTTCGAGCATCTCAAGAGACTGGGCAACATTGGTCCTAGACCTGTATACTGCCCCAAAGACAAAATTCACACGATTATATTTGAATTCCACCAATAATTGTTCCAAAATTTCTTCCCTGTCATCAAGCATATATATAATTTTGCAAGATAAAAATGATTTAAAGTAAATTGCTAAACCTCCGCCCTTTTCGTGTTTGCGATCCGATCTCACGAGATTGTAACCAGGTACGACCAAACTTTCATCATCAACCCCATTCCTTAGCCATGTCTCAGAGACAGCCACTAGCGCAAAGGATTCATTCAACAGCAACATTTTAAAATCATCAAAAATAGGCATAAGAGAGCGGACATTCAGGGCGGCAATTTTAAACTTCATACACTTACAGACACTTAAAATGATAATTAATATAAAATTACAAAATCAATCACGTGAGCAACAATAACAACGAAAGTGTAGTCAAACAGAATCACTATAACACGTAAAATATGTCGCTCCATTCTCAAATAAAATTACAATCTCTACCCTTACGAAAAAAAAAAGAAAAATTATAAACTAACCAGGTATGAAATCATTTAATTATTTACAACGGAAGAACGAACTTATCCAAATCATTGTTACAACGAAACGTGATTTTTTCCCGTTGAATTTACTTAATAATACCATAATACCATCAAATACCCATACATTCTTAACACCGAATTTAGATACTACTGCCTTATAAAGCATATAACGCACCTTTGTAAGATCTTCAACAATGGTAATTCCAGACCCCGAGATGCTTACGATGTTGTAGGATTCGGCGGCGGCAGTTGTAGTTCACCAGCTTGACAATTAAATCTCGCTTACCGTTAACAATTGGACCCACTGAGTGGCACCGGTCGATGCTTTCAGAAGTTATGTTTAGATTCATTTTATTCTTCAAAATGTCCAAAATAACACCTTCCGTAACATCAGGCGCTTGCGGGGCAACACCTAACACACGTATATTGTTCCGTCTTGAATAGTGTTCCAGGGCATCGCATTTATCGAAGAGCTGCTTGTTAATGTCTTCCAGGGTACTGATTTTCGAATTATAGTTATGCACCAGCTCTGTATGTATATTTTCAAGGTTTAAGATCTTCTTTTCAAACATTTCGAGTTTCTTATCAATATACATATCGACCTTCTCCATTACCTTTTTTACAAAGGCCGTTACGAATACGTCGTCCAGCATTAATTCACTGATACATTTTTTAATTACCTTCTTATCTGAAGAATTAGCACGCGTATTTACAGCCATATCAACGCACAGGATTAGTATAAAGGCACGATGTAAATTAATTTACAACTAATAGAGAGAGTATATATAAAATATAATAAAATGCAGAGTGACTACAGTACGTGTTTACTCGCCGGCAGACATGCGAATGGAAATTGAAACTAATTAAGGTGCTTCTGTAATATGGTAATAGTAAGATTTTATAAATAGATTTGCGAAATAAATGATCCCAATACATTTTTGTAATTACAAAATACAAATTATTGATAGAGTGGCATACTTCATCGAATGGTTTTAACTGTTTCCTCGGCATCTCTTAAATAATAATTAGTCAAGGTTATAACTGCAACTTCTGTTCATTTGTGGACGAAAAATTAGTTCCCTAAATACATGTACTTCAATTTAATTTTATGCATTGATTTACAATGCTTTTGTTGGTGGTGCTCATAGTACTCCCGCCCCCAGCACTTGTATCACATAAGCAACTACAGTTTTTTTGTGGAAATGCCAACCATATTGTTATAATTCTTCGATCACTGGGTAATTTTGTTTATATTTATTTCACTTGCAACTCGAATCGGAAATAGCTATTTCACTGACGTCAGTGTTTTGGTGTGCAAATGTTCATTGTTTCTTTGTAAATAGATTTGTAATCCAAAAGTGCCCGAGTCAGTATCTGCTGGCGAAAGTTTAACAATTTTAAACAGTACCCATCACCAACTACGTCACATCGAATATTATTTCATAACAGGAAAACAAATATAACAGCAGCATTATTTAATACTGTACTCTCCTACTAATTATAATGTAAATTAATTAAAACGAGACTTTCAAAAAATGAAAATATACACCGAAGATATTCTACGAACGACATATTCAATTAATAATTAATAATTTGTTGAAATGTTGAAATGTCTTCTGTATTGTCAGTTAGTTTGTTTATATCGTGGTATTTTTATTCACATAAAATAGTCGCTTTAAATTATTATAACCGCGAACGTCGTAAATTTGTGGTTCGCGAAATCCAATTTTTTCTCTAGAGCCGTTAAAATTTCGTTACCACCATTAACACCCACGGTTAGTATATTTTTCCAAAGGATTACATAAATATTTATCCCGCGCCATTATACCAGAAAAATTGCAATCATTTGTAACAAACATGGCAGCGCCGTTTCCGCGCGGCTTACAACGCACGGCAAATATTTGTTTTAGTATCCATTTTGAGCTGTTCGCGGCGTTACGCGAGAATGAAGAGATAAAAAACTTTTAACATGTAATACTTTCGGCACAATCTGCATTATTTATATTATTCGCGCGGCTCTGGGAAAACTTTATTGTTGAGCGGCCGTGTGTGTTTAGACGGCGGTAGTAAATGTTACCTTTCGTGTAGGTAAACGTCCCGGCGAGTTAGGGTCTTAGAGGAAACTTCGCGGTGAATGGCCCTAAAAGCTACCGAGGGATTTACATAATTAAAGAGTTTTTTTAATGGCCGTAAGGCGCGGCCGCAAAACCTTATTGCGATATGATTAAATTAAAGAAACTCGAGTTTACGTTATGGAAATGACGTGGAATGCATAAATGGTGTTATTTTTATTATGAGGTCGTTTAATTATTCCCACGCTGGCAAATTGGTTTTGTTTTAATTGCCGAAATAACTGCCACAGTACTCATGCGATGTGTTTTGAAGACAAGTTTTAATATACGCGGCATATTAATAATTTAAAATATGAAGAATCTGTATTATTAGATGCAAAAGTGGAGTAAATAAAAATTTAATATAAATTCCTCCTAGGGACGGTCATATGAAACGATTATGTATTTTTAAAATATGTGAATGAACTGCAAAAAATATGAAACGATTTCATTAAAATATTTGTTATTAAAAGTAATAATAGTTTAACTTGGTGATTTATGGATAACGCAATAGCATACAAATATTCGGATTTTATTTGGAGGGTAGTTTAGAATTCTTCATTAGCCTCCGTAAACTGTAAGAGAAAGCAAGGACTAAAGTGGAGCATTTGCTTTGGAAATTGTCTTGAACAAGAATGATTGTATTTTCATGGTGTCAATGGTTGAGAAATATAACTCAATAAATGCCCCACGTTGGGCGCCAATTGTTATTTGAGTTCGTACGACCGAGTTCTGCCCCATTTCGGCGCCGGTTTTCTTTCACCTTAATTTGTACCAACTTTGCCGAGTTTTGTTTGTTTACTTAATTTATTTTATTGCTATCATCCTTGTTGCTTCGTTTAATTTTCTTTATTCCATTTCATTCATTTATTTCAAATTCAATAATTTTTCATTCTTGCAACGTACTGAATTTTTTTATTATATTCTATTTATTTATTTTATTTCCAAACGTCAATCAAAGTGTTCATTTGTATTATTATTTTATCGTCTCTTATTCTATTCGTCAATTATATTCGACCATTATATATTATTTTCAGTAATCCATTTAAACTTCTATTAAATACTACTACTATTTTTTTAATCCTATTTCCTTTAAAATGTTTAACAAGGCAACGATAAAATTAACGAATTTAAATATTTTAAGCTGTCTAAAATAAATACTAGAATCGTCGGAGTGTAAATTGTGAATACGATCAAAATCATTTGAAAATTCCAAGTGTCAGAAGTCAAGATAAATAAAATTCTCAATTTTGTAAAGGAACAAAATTAATAAATATTGCAAAAGTGAGAAGAAAGTCCGAATTCGCGTGATGTTAAATTAAAATTACAAAATTCTCTACAGGACAACAAACGTTAATTTGAAAATTACGAAAAACAAAGCCAACCCAGCTCAACCGAATGTAACCCAACCCAATCCAACACAATGTTACACTGTAAGAATGACAAAAATATTAAAAGTTGCAGATGAAGTATGAGCTATAAAACATTTTAAATTAAATTTTCAGATAATTTTGGCAATAATTTAATTTTGTTTGTTATTTTTTGCAATTTTGTTATTTTTAAGCAATTTCGATAATTAATGTTTATGATTTGAGGACTGGTATTTTTGAGTTTCAGATATTTTTACAATTTTGGGTTGTGATGTTGAGTTGGGTTCAGTTTGATTTGGTTGGGTTACCACTGTGTCATGTTGATCTTTGTGCTTTTAGAAATTTTCATTTTATGAAGAAATGTTGAATATCAACACGCAAGTCAATAATGAATCGTAAAAACTGCTAAAATGTCAAAATTGCTCTATATTGCTGTAAATATTAATATATCTAATATACCAACATTTTACGAAACCGATCCATCCCAACCCAATCTGACCCAACCTAACCCAACCTAACCCAAACCTAACCCAACCAAATCCAACCCTACAGAGGAAGAATGAACTATTTTAAATTTGTAAAAATATCCTATAATTTTAACGCTTCGTCAATTTTGATATTTCACCAATGCCGATTTTTTCAGCATATTTTCGCAAAAAGTTAATTTTGTTTCTATTATAATCGATATGTTTTGAAAATTACCAATTTATACTATTTTGATAATTTTATTTAATATCGACACTTTTTACAATTTTGTTGTTTTTGAGAATTTTAGGTAATTTCAGCAATGTTTATGATTTGAACAACGATATTTTTTGAGTTTCAGAATTTTCTTATTCCTTATATATTTTTTGTTGTTGTCGTGGTTACAACTGTATCATGTTAAACTTTTTGTTTTTAGCAATTTATATCCAAAACTGACAAAAATTTACAAATGCAACACAACCCAATATGTTGACATTTTAAGAATCTCCCGAATCTTAAATTTGCTGTGCTGCTGTGGCCTGACATCACTAGATTCTTCTACGGTTGTCTTCCGTCAATGGAAAGAAACCATAACATAACATACTTAACTTTTATTGATTGGCATTTCTATACATAACAAGATATTTATGCTTCAAATTTGCTTGCCCTTCGTTTCCCCACTTATCTATGTACGTGATTTTCTCTGGTTCCTTACTATGTTTCTCCCTATTCCCTTTCTGGGTTTATCCTGTCTCCTTCCCTCTCCTTCACTTCTCTGGACCCTCCTCTCTGGACGAATTGGAGAAAGAGGCCTCTCTCCTATTCCCTATAACATGTAACAAGCAAATTTTCATTAATTGCCTTCATCCTCCTTTTCCTGCCCTCTTCTACTTTATTTTCTCCAGTGACTCCACCAGCTACCCTTCTCTCCCAACACCTTCCTCCCTTACCTTTTTCTCTTTCCTCTCCTTGCTCTATTCCGTCAGTTCGCACTTCTTCCACCAATGTTTCCACCGATTCCTTCCTTTACCACATATCTCGCACCTTTTGTACTTCTATCAGCCAAAATTTGTTAACATGTATTCACAATTAATTACTAATTTGCTATGTTTCCTAAATTGACAAAATATCACAAACCAATTCGACCCTACGATGCTGTAGTATTCAAGGTCATTTCTCACTGTTTCCAGCGTTAATATTTGTTCCTCATTATCAATTTACAATTTTTCATAAATTGTCAACATAGCACGAAAACATCTGGACGCTGCAATACTGGAGAATCGACGACTATATTCATCTAGCGTTAACATGATTCGGTTCCCGAATTACTAATTTGCAATGTTTCTTAGATTATCAATACGCTACGAAACAACTCGATACTACGCTGCTGGATAATCGCAGACTATTTTTCATTCAGCGCTAATATTTGTTCCCAATTAGACACATACATAATACTGGAGAATTGAGGTGTAAATTAAATAACCAGCGGTTTGGTATTTTATTCCAACATTCATCACGGTCGCTGGCGATCAATTTTCTATTCTTTTAATTTTACAGCGAATTTAATCAGGGTAGACTTGTGTGAGCGTCCTTTAAATGATGAGGGAGCTTAAGAAAGGTTACAGTCATGCTTGGCCGTCCGCACAGGAACGAATATCTGTTACCACTTGCAGTCGCGTGCAAAAGGGTGTATTATAAATATGTGAACATAGAGTTGTGTGTAACTTCGTATAGTTTTGTGACTTGTGTTAAAGGATGATGCATGTGTTAGTGAGCAGTGATGTTGGTAAGACATAGTTGTCTGTATATTATTTATGTATTATGTGGTACCTGTTTTATTGTCATATGCAATGTTGTGACGCCGTCACCTTTGTGGTGAGGCGGGCCGTTACCTGTGTGGTTGAGCACCAGTGTGGTGACTGTGGCGAATCGACTACTGAAGGTCCCGACTGTGTAATATGGGGGCCGGCTGATCATTTAGTCAGAATCGAGTAGCGAGCTATGACTCTTGTGCCTCTGTGGTTATCGGCGAGCCCCCACCTGTGCCCGGTATGATGGGTGTACAGTGATTCTCTAATCGTATGTCCAGAAGGCAAGATATGCTAATATCCAAAGATGCCTGCCGATTAAGGACCTCATACGATTCCTGGTCACGGCACGGGGTCTGACGACCACTGGTTCATCTACAACTCTGCGGGTTGAAGGCCTAGTACGGCAAGTACTTAATATTCCAGGGGCCTGTTTCATAACTATTACAATTCACAAATGACAATTACAAATTGACAAATTTGTTAAATTTGTCAAAAGTTTCGTTTCATAGATCTGCAATTGACAAATACAATTTACAAACGACAAATGGCAAATGGCAAATAACAAATGTCACTCGGACCAAATAGTCAGATGTTGGTTTCATAAAGCAATTGAAATTAATCACATTTATCAAATAATAATTGACAATTTGCTAAACCTCACAACCTCAATAAATTGTCGTTTGTAATTTTTAAGTGAGATGAAATTCCTAATAATTTCCGAGAAATTTCAAAATTATTAAAAGTGCTTTATCTGAAAAATACTTATTAGTAAACAAAGTCATAAATTATATAAGAAACAAACAAGAAACCGTCACAATTTGACAGTTTTGTTTTGATGCGAAGAAAACAGATTGCGTAAATAAAATAGATCAGTGCCCTATAAATACAATAAATATAAATAACACAATGTATGAAAGTAGCAGCGAAGAAGAAGATAAAGAGATAGTATTAATTCGAAGACCAAGAAATTTCCGCTTAAGAATCAATTTTCATGTCCATGCTTTACATGAATTCAATGAAAGATTTCGATTAAGAGCAGAAAATATAGAAAGTTCAAAGATACAATTAGGAAATTTATTTACAAAAATTGTATTATAATGATTTTACCAAACGTATGGAGTTCCTTTGCTTCCCCCATAGAATCTGCCACACCCAGCCCTTTTACAATTGGCGAATGTTTTCCAAAAATTGTATTATAATGATTTTACCAAACGTAGGGAGTTCCTTTGCTTCCCCCATAGAATCTGCCATACCCAGCCCTTTTACAATTAGCGAATGTTTTCCTATAATTTCCAAAACTAGATTATCTATATCACTAAGCTGGCATTTCTTCCCCCCAGCAGTGCCACTTCGTTTGGCAATATCCACTTTTTCCTACAAAAATTTGTGAAAATGTATGTAAAAACCTTTTTTGAAATTATTCGCAAATACATAAGTTTCTGTATGGTTAATTATTATATTTACCAAAGTTCTTCGACGAAAATTCGCCCAAATAACGTCCGTCGTGTACTTCCAGTCTTTTGCAACATTACACAGAGACAAACTTTGTCCCATTCTGTGGTTTTTTTTCCACTCTTCTTCTTTGTCGCTTTTGCTAATGTTGCTCCCAAACGCACCGAAGAGAACGGTATTTTAAGGTTTATTTCTCTTAATAGAGAAACCTTTGCATCAAGCTTAGATGCCATTTTAGTATTAATAAACATATAAGATTTAAAAATAAATATTATTATATTCATTTATATCTATTGCATTAATGACATTTGTAAAAAATTTCTACCACTAGACAAAATTGTGACAAAGTTTAGAAATATTTTATGAAATGTATATTTGGCAGATTTGTTAATTGTAGAATTGTAATTGTTATTTGTTAAATTGTAAATTGTAACTTTTATGAAACAAGCCCCAGGTATACATTAGCATGCGCAGATATACAACAATGGAAAAGGTGTCCAAAGCTGGTAACATGAAAAGGGCCATATAAGGAATTCTATGTATCGTAATCTCTGTATTGTAAAGGGTTCTATTTATTATGTGGTGCCATTGTTACTAACGCTAACTAACGTTACTACTGCTGCAAGGGTTTGATTACTTGATTATTAATGTTAATCAAGTAATCAAAAAAACACCTATCTAGCAGATGTTATATTCACAGTGACTATAGTTACATTGGGAGTAACGACAATGTATGGTGACGCAGGTCAGTGTATTCCCCTTCATAATACATATTCCACTACCATGTTTTAGACGACTCCAAAAAACATTTTGAATCTACGAGGATAACAATCCATGCGTGCTATAAACCTATTGGTCACAGTGAATCTTAGATAACTTCAAGCATGAGTCACTTCGTTGTTATGTAGCAGTATGGCACAATAATGCAACAGGATGTAGGGTATATAAACTAGTCATATTATGAGATTTTACACACGTAACCGAAACTGTCAATCCAATAATACGGAATAAGGATATTACAACAAAACCATTGCATCAGCCTTAACATTTATTATTTATATCGAATGCAATTTTATATAATTCAATGTAAAAGGGAGAGTCCCATTATCGAAATCGTGCGGGCAGTTCACGCAGATCTCCGAAAATTTTCAAATATTGGCTCATATATTGAGGTTTTATTGTGTGTTTTCATTTTATCTAGCGAATGATATCCATCGAATGCATATTTTTGAAATAAATCTAGAAAATTAATCCCTATTTTACAGCCATTGTTCCATTTTCTAATAAATGTTACGCCAACTACATTGATGAAGTTCGACGAGTAGTAACCGATATTAAACAGCTCGTTATCTCGATAACGAACCTCAAATGCGTAATCAAAACATTCATGTGCGCTTGTAGCATCACAAACGACCCCAAAACAAATACAAACTTAAAGACTAGGCATGTTGAGCTCGTGTTTATTAAGTTACAGTGTTCCAGATTTTGATATTGCTTGCATTAACTTGCATATCAACCCACGAATTTCCGTCAGTGATGTTTATATATTTCTTTGTCTTCGTGTGTAAAAGTTTGTTATTTCATGTGACAATTAAAATAAATAATCAGTTACTCCGCGCTAAAGATTGTTATTATTATTATCATCAAGCTCATACGTAATTGGAAGGAAAATACATTCATATTCTGGTATTAGGTAAAGTCGATGTAGTGAAACACACATACACATACTCAATCGTGTAAATATTTAATTAAAACAACCATTGTTGTTAACCACACCAGTTAATAAACCATAGGTGTGGAACGTGCGGTTGATCTTAATAAGGTTCAGTATCAACAAATAATAATTGAATAGTCGACCAGCCACAAATTGTGGCCGATACGTCCGTGCGTTTCGACGATTAAACACGATTTGTTTATCGATCAGTTCGAGTCGTCAAGTTTTCGCACGATTAATTCGCGCGTCCGGCGAAAACCGTTGGTTTTCAACAGTTCAAAACGTATTTTCGTGAAAGGCGGCTTAACAGCGGACAGGAATTATTATAATGGGTTTCCCGTACAATGAAAGATCAATTTTTGGAGACGATAAATTTCGCGATATCTAAAGAAATATTTCACCGAAACTGGAAATTATCCAAGACCTCGATCCATATCAAAACATACATGGCGGTGATTATTCAAATTTATTGTTAATAGGGTGAGTCCGGTTGAGGGAATTTGGGCGATTTGACAACAAGAAATAAAAATTTGGTACTGGAATTTATTCGTCCTTTTAATAGTTGCGCAGAAAATATTGTTTATTATATATATATTATAAATGTTTTATCTATAACAACAATTATTATCGATATTATTTTCACGTCTCTCACTCTCCTGGATATCGTTCCATAGATAACACGGGTTATTGTCTTCTATTTATTGACCATTATTTTCTCCCGTTTGATTATCAATTGTGCGCACACAAAATTGCTTTTGCGATCATTTGAACCACTTACGTGAGCGATGAAAAAATATGATAGCATCACCTACACAAGATAGTGAAATTAATTGAAATTTAATTTAGGAAAATGCTCAAAGATTTAAAGTTGCATTCAAATTAATCAAGCGGCCTACTAAGGAGTTCATCGAGGGCAAAATCCCACACAACTAGATTATTATTAACACAGCAATCGAGAACTCCCGAGCGAACTCCTAATGTAAAATTAATATTTGTAGAAGTAAACTTCAAGGTAACTCGAAGTTCGTAATTAACGTAAGGCGGAAACTAAATTGTTGCATCGGAAGTTGTTCGCGGCTGCGAGACGGGCAAAAATCGCGCAACATTATCGTCTAAGCGCCGTCCGAATTTCGGCCGTATCCGTCGGCTGTGAAATGAAAATCTCTATAAACTTTTATCGTCGCAGAATACTAAATGACTCGACTGTGTCGGCTGTCGCTCGATTACTCTCCAGAGAAATAAAACAGAATAGCTCGCAGTTGTCTTTTGAGACCTATGACGAGGTCGCTTCGATCCGCCTCGCTGATATAACTGAAAACTTCATTTCGCGTGTGTGTGGAGCGTTTTATCTCGCTACCGCAGTGACAAACAGGACTGCATAGAGCTTCGCGAGACTACTGGTATAGTCCTAATGAACGACGTTTAACTTTCATTTATTTTGGATATTCAGCGAAATGTACGTATTATAAATTTATAAACGATGTTTGTTGAAAGCCTTTTATTAATTTAAAAACGATGGGTTAGATTTTTAATAATCTGCTTACACATTACTAGCCAGAAATGTGAACGGTTCGATATAATGTTCTCACCTGAAGTAATTGCGTACAAAACATTGTGTTTGCAACTGAACATAGTATAAAGGATTATAACATTTTTTAAACAAATATTGACAGTACCTGAAACATACAAAAATTACAATCTGGAATAGAATTATCAATATGAGAGGAAGAGAAAAGAACTAAATATGAGGAAGGAGAAACAAACAGGTGGAAATAACGATAAAAAAGCGAAATCATAGAAATATGGAGAAATTACCACCCGACAAAATTCCAACGGAGACCAAACCAGGTGATTGTTAAGATAAGTAAAATAGAGTATGAAGTAGAAAGATGGCTATACCAACTTGCCAAGCATGTAAAAAGGAAGCGATCTCCACAAAAGACTGGGCGAAAAATGTAATAATGCCAATATATAAAAATGGCAACTTTACAAAATGTGACAATTATAGACCGATAAGTCTCTTAGAGGTTGGATTTCTTTTTTATTTATTTTTTGGCCCGTCTTCACTCCTTGCTTCCCCTCAATCACTCCACACCCCAGGCTGCAGAGCCACCAAAAAGAAGATTATCCTCTTATAATTATTATTATTGTATTCCTTCAAAATTTACAAATAAATGTTACAAATAACATAAAATAATTAAATATAGAATAATAATACCATACGAAAAAATTTAGAGAAGGGAGAAAAATATAAAGAAACAATTCACAATTAATTAAAGAACGTAAAAGCTTCTTGTAGGAAATCAAGATCAAATTATCCACTAAGCCGCAGCTTTGGATTTCTATTCCTTGTCCAATCAATTTATATGAATCCTCCTTATCTATTCTTGCTTATCATCCTATTATTCAGATGTTCTTCAACCTTATGCAACTCATCCTTTAAGTCTTTGATCTCTCGGGGAATTTGTTTAAAAAATGGTGGTATCACCGACGATAAAGTTCTACGTATTTATTTTAAAATACTTGTTCTTTATAATGTTCACCATTTTCGCACTAGTTCTAAGCGTGGGCTAAGTCAACTTTAAACTCACTTGAATAAAAGTTATTTACACAATCCCAGACACATACAAATTTTTGATATTTAGGCATCCTCGACACTAACGTCCACCGGCACCATACATTTCCATAATTTTATTCTGCTGAGCTTGTACACGTTCCATCAGGTATTTAAACGCACAACCCCAGACTGATATGGCATATCCTATAATTGATTCAACGAGAGCGTGATAAATATTAAATCTCTCAAGTAATAAAATCTCCCTGCGAGGAGGCCTAACTTTTTTATCAATGTGTTGATGTGTTGTCTCCATTGAAAGTTCTTGTCAATGATGACATCAAGATACTTATTACTACTACTTACTAACGATGACAAATTCTTTGCCATGTAGACATTTTGTAGAATAAAATACTACTTGTATTGCAATAATAATAATACCTCCCCCTTCTCACATATTTATTAAACACTTTTAATATGTACATATTTCAACAACTATGTTGTCATCTTGAGAAAAATTAGGTATCTACGATAAACAAAACAAACATAAAAATAGCAACCAACACTAATGCTATAAAATAGGAAATAAATATGAACCTTACAAGTTAAAAATTGTATCTTATAGCAATTCATAAAGTGGTTACCTCGGAATCTCTCCATAATCTGAATTAATTAAATTTAATCTGTTCTTAAAAATAAAACTACTTTCAAAAGAATCTAACTGATTGTTATAAGATACATTTCTTAACAATTTTAAATTATTCAAACTTATAACATGTCCATATTCGAATATATGTTGGGCAACAGTAGATTTTTCCATTCTATTATTTTTTAAATGCTATATGTTCTTTGTAACGAATTAAAATAGAACGTCTCGTTTGCCCAACATACATTCTATCACATGTACTACAAGAAATACCATAAATTCCCGATTTTTGAAAAACTTCTACTTTGTCTTCAGGTATGCCTAAAAGAATTTTCAAACTATTTAACGAAACGAAAATTACTTTAAAATTTTGATGTTTAAAAATCTTACCAAAACCTTTTGTAGAAACGTGAAAAGGAAGCTTAATAAAATTAATTGCAAGTTATAACGGTTATTCTGATAATTTAATTAACAATATTCTGCGAAAATGTACCAGGTATACCGGTATGAAGTGAGCGTTAAGATACAAATGTGTCCATAGGGAACATTTGTTGTGAACGAGCCCTAATTTTTTTTTGTTTGGTTGGTATGACATGTGTTAAACATATTTAATATATATCAAGTCATTGGACAAACAATATCATATTTTTTCATCGTGTTAAAAATATCGAATTTTGTACCACAAAGTGATGATTTGCGGAGAGCATTAATTTTTTGTTTTCATTTGAAGAAAAGTGCTGCAGAGTCCCATCGCATGCTTGTCGAGGCATATGGTGATCATGTTCTATCAGAAGCAACATGCAAAAGATGGTTTCAATGGTTCAGAGATAATGATTTTGATGTGAGAAATGAAGAACGTGAAAGATCACCAAAAAAGTTTGAAGACGCCGAATTGCAAGCAATATTGGATGAAGATGACACTTTGAGTCAAAGGCAAATGGCAGCAATGTTAAATGTTGCACAGCAAACAATTTCTGACCGTTTAAAGGCTATGGGACAGATCCAAAAGTGTGGAAAATGGGTACCACATGAATTGAAAGAAAGTTGGAAAACCGAAAAAACACTTGTGAAATTTTGCTTCAAAGACACGAAAGAAAATTACATCGGAATCTCTCCATAATCTGAATTAATTAAATTTAATCTGTTCTTAAAAATAAAACTACTTTCAAAAGAATCTAACTGATTGTTATAAGATACATTTCTTAACAATTTTAAATTATTCAAACTTATAACATGTCCATATTCGAATATATGTTGGGCAACAGTAGATTTTTCCATTCTATTATTTTTTAAATGCTATATGTTCTTTGTAACGAATTAAAATAGAACGTCTCGTTTGCCCAACATACATTCTATCACATGTACTACAAGAAATACCATAAATTCCCGATTTTTGAAAAACTTCTACTTTGTCTTCAGGTATGCCTAAAAGAATTTTCAAACTATTTAACGAAACGAAAATTACTTTAAAATTTTGATGTTTAAAAATCTTACCAAAACCTTTTGTAGAAACGTGAAAAGGAAGCTTAATAAAATTAATTGCAAGTTATAACGGTTATTCTGATAATTTAATTAACAATATTCTGCGAAAATGTACCAGGTATACCGGTATGAAGTGAGCGTTAAGATACAAATGTGTCCATAGGGAACATTTGTTGTGAACGAGCCCTAATTTTTTTTTGTTTGGTTGGTATGACATGTGTTAAACATATTTAATATATATCAAGTCATTGGACAAACAATATCATATTTTTTCATCGTGTTAAAAATATCGAATTTTGTACCACAAAGTGATGATTTGCGGAGAGCATTAATTTTTTGTTTTCATTTGAAGAAAAGTGCTGCAGAGTCCCATCGCATGCTTGTCGAGGCATATGGTGATCATGTTCTATCAGAAGCAACATGCAAAAGATGGTTTCAATGGTTCAGAGATAATGATTTTGATGTGAGAAATGAAGAACGTGAAAGATCACCAAAAAAGTTTGAAGACGCCGAATTGCAAGCAATATTGGATGAAGATGACACTTTGAGTCAAAGGCAAATGGCAGCAATGTTAAATGTTGCACAGCAAACAATTTCTGACCGTTTAAAGGCTATGGGACAGATCCAAAAGTGTGGAAAATGGGTACCACATGAATTGAAAGAAAGTTGGAAAACCGAAAAAACACTTGTGAAATTTTGCTTCAAAGACACGAAAGAAAATTAGTTTTGCATCGAATTGTTGCTGGCGATGAAAAATGGATATGTTTTAAGAATCCTAAACGGAAAAAATCATGGGTTAATCCGGGACAACCATCAACATCGACTGCAAAACCAGATCGATTCTGCAAGAAGGCAATGCTCTGTGTTTGGTGGGATCAGAAAGGTGTGGTGTATCATGAGATTCTAAAATCTGGTGAAACTGTTAATTCTAATCGCTATAGACAACAAATGATCAATTTGAACCAGGCATTGATCGAAAAACGACCACAATGGGACAGAAGACATGGCAAAGTAATTTTGTTACACGACAATGCGCCTACACACAAAGCAAAACCGGTTCAGTATACAATCAAAGCACTTGGCTGGGAGCTGCCACCCCACCCGCCGTATTCACCCGACTTGGTCCCTTCCGACTACCATTTGTTGTCATCGATGGGACACTCATTGGCTGGGCGGCACTTTGATTCCTACGAAGAAGTCGAAAATTGGGTGTCTGATTGGTTTGCTTCAAAAGACGAATATTACTATTGGCGTGGTATCCACAAATTGTCAGAAAGATGGTCAAAATGTGTAGAAAGCAATGGTCAATACATTGAATAATTTTTTTTTACTTTCCCATTCAAAATTAGTGTTTCATTTTCACAAAAAATCGCTCACTTCATACCGGTATACCTAATAAATATAATTTATTGGTTAAAAATGCTACAACTTTAAATTTAGAAAGGTCAATTAATAAATTTATTAAGCTTCCTTTTCACGTTTCTACAAAAGGTTTTAGTAAGATTTTTAAACATCAAAATTTTAAAGTAATTTTCGTTTCGTTAAATAGATTGAAAATTCTTTTAGGCATACCTAAAGACAAAGTAGAAGTTTTTCAAAAATCGGGAATTTATGGTATTTCTTGTAGTACATGCGATAGAATATATGTTGGGCAAACGAGACGTTCTATTTTAATTCGTTATAAAGAACATATAGCTCATTTAAAAAATAATAGAATGGAAAAATCTAATGTTGCCCAACATATATTCGAATCTGGACATGTTATAAGTTTGAATAATTTAAAATTGTTAAGAAATGTATCTTATAACAATCAGTTAGATTCTTTTGAAAGTATTTTTATTTTTAAGAACAGATTAAATTTAATTAATTCAGATTATGGACTGATTCCGAGGTCACCACTTTATGAATTGCTATAAGATACAATTTTTAACTTGTAAGGTTCATATTTATTTACTATTTTATAGCATTAGTGTTGGTTGCTATTTTTATGTTTGTTTTGTTTATCGTAGATACCTAATTTTTCTGAAGATGACAACATAGTTGTTGAAATATGTACATATTAAAAGTGTTTAATAAATATGTGAGAAGGGGAAGGTATTATTATTATTGAAATATAAGAAGATCCACAGGCTCCATCATTACATTTACTTGTATTGGCTTGTTGTTAAATAGTCATGGCGGTGACACATGGAGAAGTTTAATTTTGCTACTGTTGACCGCCAGTTACTTATCGTGGGCCTATATCTCGTATTTGATGAATTCATTCTGCAGGATTTTTTCCGTTACTCCAGATCTTTATGGATCGAAACGATCGCATACAGTCACGTCCGCAAGTAGTTGGAATATTCCTTATGCTTACCTATTTGGTCATACAATGGCTTCGTCATATTTTTGCGCAACCAAACCCAGCGCGGAGTTGACGACATTCACCAACTTGGGTCCGTTCAATAAAATCTTTGATAACTTGTGGGTTTATGTTGTCAAACTTTGCAGGCTTCTTGTCATTCATCCCCGAAATATGTCACCAAGCTCGTCCAGGGAAATCTCCCCTCTCGACATCGATTGCATCTGACTCACATTGTCTACCTGTGAAAGTGTCTATGGATAATAATGTACTATGTCATCCACTTGATTAATAAAAACATCCTAATAGTTTGTTTAGATATTTGGCCAGGGTTTCCTCATGTCCGTCCTTGAATTGTCCAACAGCTTTTTGTAATAATTTATTTAGGATCGTTCTATTGAAAATTCTTCCATACTTGGAAAATCCTGTCCGCGTATTGCGTCACAAATCGTCTGTGCGACGCACGGCTTTTTGAGGGACGCCCGGCTCGGACTTGCATTGTAGCAGCTCTTATATATGCATCATTATATTTGGTCGTAAGTCGTAAATCTCATCTAGGTCCAAAGCACCATCATCTCTTCCTTTTCAAATGATAGTTTCAGTAAATCTCCCAGCAACAGTCTGTCGGCCTTTGGAAAGCCTTAGCGCCTATATCCTTTATTTTATTATCGACTCCCAAGCAAGTGTGTGCGGCGGTACTATATGCCTCGTGTGTTATTTGCTTCACTTCATAATTTTGAAATGATTGCACATAATGAGTCTCTACATACATTATATAAATTGCTGGTAATGAAAGGATATTTTCATCGCTGATCTATCTGTTGACTTTAAAATTAAAAATGTGCCGTATGCATCCTTTTTGGAGTAAGAAAGTTCGTTTAGTTTCCACTGAATTTCCTCAGAAAAGTATCCCATTTGATATCTTGAGTGGGCATAATATGCACTCAAAGTGGTATCTACGCTGACATTCTTGGCCACCATTTTGAGTAGCAGAATCGTCTCTTGATGACACATGATGACATATATGTGACCTCCATGATAACTTGGAGACAAATTTCAAGCCCAGGAACAATGCTTCGTCCACTGAGGTAATTATTTTATTGTTAAAATTAATCTCAAGTAAAGGTGTTTAGGTGAGTTGTGTCAATATTCAAGTTCGTATTGTGAGATTCGAAACATATCTTTAATGGACATATGTTTCCATTTATTAAATTTGATATGTTATTTATTTTTGATGTTCTGACGATTGTAGATGTATCGTCAGCGAACATTGTCGTCTATTATCGTTTACGTATAATAAATATAGATGTGGTCAAGAATGGACCCCTGAGGAATGCATTGATTTACGACTTCCCAGGCTGGACATACTAATCATCCAGATTCTTCCATAGCTCTTATGCATTGTTTTTCTTTTAAATGCGATTTTAACCATCTAAGGCTATTCCACGAAATCCTATTACCTGAAGTTTTTCGTACAACACCTCATGCTGGATGCTATCGAATGTTTTTAAAAGGTACAACATACTCGTACATGCCACACTTTCATTGTTGTTTATTCCTTGCATGACATCTTTGAGTAGTTGAAATATTGCTCGTTCAGTTGCAGGGCTATGTATACAAGCGTTCTGCGTATTGTTTAATATTTTGTGTTCATTTATGAATTCCAGCTTTATTCTGTAAACGAGTTTTTCCACTATTTTCGAGTAAGAGCAATTTGCCCATAGCTTAAGAAATCAGACTTATCACCTTTTTTCCAAACAGGCTTGATGACTGTAACCGGGTAGGTTCCCGACTGGAAAAAGTTATTTGTTATATTATTCAATGACAGTGTCAGGTGGTCTGAACAATACTTCAGCAATCTAGTTGATATTGCATTATGTCCCACCGTATTCGTGTTGTTGAAGGAGCGTAAGTGAAGTGCAAATATTTCATTGATGTGTTTAATACGCTGGTTATATTTAAGTCTGTTACCATTAAGCTTATTTTTGGGGACAAAGTGCTTGTTCATGGATGTTAGCCTATCTCCAGAGGTTTTTTCAGGGCCTGAGATTGAATATAGTTTTGTTTCCACCTTTTAGTTGTTTAACAACATCCTAGGTTGCTTTAACTTCATCAATAGAATTCGTTATGTAATCCGACAGCGTTGTTTTTCTGGATATGTCTATTTCCTTTCTTAATTCTCGACAAAATATTTTATATGTTTCTTTCTTTATTGTATTCGTACAATTGCCTAATAACGTTATATTTTTGTTTGCATTTTTAATTATTAATACTGTTTTTTATTTGCAGTTTTCTCAATTGTTGATAAAAGTATTTCAATAAAATTCCCATAACATACATTAACTTCCGTATTACATGAAATAGTGGCGGTGTAATATCTTGTTTGTACGTTTACTTGTTTGATTGTTATACTATCGGCTTTAAATGAGATACTTGGGGCTAAACACAGCTCTCATATATGCTAATGCTTGCAAATATGTTATCTATGTTACTTTTGCATTTCTCTGTTATTCTAGTAGGCAACTTCGTAGCCTTGCAACACCAAATTTTCGCATTGACTAAACAATGTTCTAAAATACAGATTATATTCATATTAATGGTCATTTTTTTTTATATAAATTACAAGCACATCTGTCTTATTTCTTATACTCTGTATATTCTGATGTAGCGATGTATATGTCGACCCTCTGTCTATTAAAATTTCTTCCTAGTTTGATGGAGTCTTCGATTTTCTTGGGATAGGTAAGGTCTTATTATAACATTCGTTGGCCACAATTCTGAGTCAAACATGTTATCATAAATTTCATCTATTTCCCGTACTTTTTATTGGTAGTTGAACAATTTGCTAGGTTTATATCGTTGGCTAGTTCGCTGCCGCTAGAGGTGTATAGCAGTTATTGTTCCTTATTATACAGGTTTTTTTGCGGAGGGATACTACAATTTACACTTAACTTAAACTTAGTGTGTTTCATTGTTTATTTTGTTTTTCTCATTTTATTTTTGTTGTGGCTTTGTTAGTTACGATTTTGGTGTATCATTTGCGGTATGTGTTGTTGAGGATTTCGATCGCGTTATAGGGCATGACTGAACGTTTTGATGTTGTGTGGTCAATTTTATATGAACATGAAATGAATGATTTTTTGTAATTGGTGATTCATAACTCGTGCATGCTGTCGAATTTTTGTCATATTTTATTGTAAAGATCACGCACCGATGTGTTTTGTGTTTTTATATCACATGAGTCGCATCTTGTTGCTACTATTGTGTTCTACAAACTTAAATGCCGATGTTTTACAAATGCTACAGCCATAATGAAGTTTGCACATTATCCATTACATATACAAGAATAATATAAAATACCGTAAACAAAAAAGAGAGAGAGATGAAATTGAAAGTTGAACAAGCGCTCTTAGAACTAATAAACAAAGAAATGACAATATTAGCATTGTGAGAAATGTAATTGACAGAGCTGTAGTAAAGGGAGGCTGTGGGGCTGTACCCATCGTTTATCGACCTGAAACCAGCGACGCTTTAGAAAGAGATTTTGGTATGGGAAAGTCTAAAAGAATACGAATAACTATAAGTCTAAAAGAATACGAATGTACTAAAAAGTAACAGCGAAGGTAGAAATAGATGGTAAAAGATCAGAAAGTTTTTAAATCAAAAAGTGGACGAAACAGATTGATAGTTTAACCCCTTGCTTTTAATTACAGTCATGGATAGTTTAATGAAAAGCACAAAAGGAAAAGTTAAATCAACGATGATTGGATATAGAAATATACCTCGTACAAAAATAGATGACCTATATGGACGACATTGCGCCAATAGTCAAATCACACGAATAAATGCAAAAAAATATATGAATGTATTGACGCAAGAAATGGGGAGCCTAAACATAAGTTATGGTAATCAATGACACAAATATAAAGCAGAAGAGAACAAATATTATTTGTAATAAGCGTGGGTTAGAAAAAGCAACGATCGATGAATATCCGCGAATGGAGGAAATTGTAAAAAACAGTCAAATGGACTCTATAATAAAATTGCTGTAAAAGCATTCTATACGTATATGTGGTGCCGTTGAAAAGATTCGAATCACAAATAAGTGCACCAGAGATGTGTCACAGACAAATAGCGGCTAAAACAAACTTTAACAGGATAAAGAACGAGCTAAGAGGAGAAATGACGAAACGAGAACCAAGAGAAGATAGATAAAAAGGTAATTAAATTACAAATAGAGCAAAATGAACTAATGAGCAAAATGAACTAATGAAAAGTTATATAGAGGTACTTGAGAATATAGGAGCTAGTGGAGGAAACCCTTTCAAAAAATTGAAAAATATAGCACCGAACCGGATGAACCGGAATAAATGGGCGATGGAACCATATCCGACGCCCTAAAGGGCATCAAAGCTAAATGAGAGGAAGAAGAATTAGCGGGCAATGATTATCTAGTATTGTTTATGTTACTAACGACTAGGGATCAGGAACATCTTGTCAGGTTCAATACCGAAAATTTCATGTTCCATGTTAGTCGTGCGAGGAGAAATGAATTGCAGAGAACAATCACAACAGTGCTTACAATGGAAAACGTTTTTAAGTGCAGCATGCGAATGTGTGTAATATTTTTATTTTTCGAAAAGCGAAGAATTTATAAATCGGGAATAATTTTCCCATCCGAATTTGGGGGAAAATAAAAGTGCCACATATTATTATTATTATTACCATTACCAAAATATCATTGACTTAATGTTCCGATCTAATGAGAATGTCAAATATAAAACGATACATATTTGGGATAATGTGTTCTACCGGTTCACATTAAACGTATGCGATTAAATACCAAAAAATATAAGCAACCTCGAATCAAAAAATATCGTACTCGAAATAAATAATCAAAGAACGCAAGCGCTAAGCATTAACCACACACGAACTGAAATTACCTCGTAACTGTAATCATACAAAACGAACGTCTATGTTAATCCACCTTAACAATGCAATATAATAATAATAATAATAAAAAATAATAAATGGTACTAAATCACATCCGCAAGCAACATAATTTTTCGATAACTCGTACTGTTTTAGAGATATGAAAAAATATGATAGCAGTAAACCATTACTTCCGGTTAAGATACTGCTTTCAGTATTTCAATAATGTTGGCGCTACAGCCCCCCCCCCCCCCCCCCCCCCCAACAACCAAATTTTAAATTTCACTTAAGTTTACGGCGTCTTCCGTATTTACATTCGCTATCAGGTAATAATTAAAGGATCGACGTGCCGCTGACAATAACGCAATGCCGCTGCAAAAAACATGGCAAGTCAGGCCAGTTTTGTCACGAATGGTGTGAACTGTGCGGTTGTTTCTTGCATTTTCGCGAAAAATTTTACTTTTCGGAGTGTTTGCTTTGCGTTCGATAAGTTTAGTGGAATGTATGGATAATATTGGACTTCTGGACAGCGGATGTTATTGCGAAATGAAACCGGCGTTCCTGATAAGTGAATGCTGTAGTTTCATTCGAACCGATTGTGTCCATAGAATATGCTTCTATTAGTACTAATAGTGCTGGATGATATGTTTTCCGAACTAGATACGCTTTAATGAATATTGAATTTGTTTGCAAACAATGTGTCTGGTAGGTAACTTAGATGGTTAAGTCATCTCAATGTTAAATCGCCTGCGTTACTGCGGTATTGTTGCGCGCTTATTCATGGTCTTCTTGACTCAATATTGCGATTGTTTGCACCGAGAATGTATGAAGTTTTTATTGTTTGCGTCAGGTATATTTTGATCCCCACCATGTGGATTTTGTACGTTACTACTGATAACTTTCATACTTAATTGTAATCTAATGTTGACATTTGTTGTGTTTTAGAACATTTTCATTTTATGAGTATTTTAAACTCAAATAATTGATTAAAAAATCTTTACACTTTAAAGTAAAATTCTTAAAATTACTAGAAAACAAAAGAATCGTTATAAATTGTAAATAGTGGAAAAATAAATAGTTAGAAATCGCATAGTAAAATTCAAGAATCAAAATACATATTAAAAATTGTTAAAAATCGAACATGTCGTCATAAAGTGTTGAAAATTTATTGAAAAGAAATTAAAATCAAATAAAATTATTAAAAGTTGTGAGAAATTACTATATCCTATACTAAAATTAATATAGAAATGAAAATATCACTAATTAAACAATTTTAATGTATATCGAGAAAATTGAAAATAAAATTCAAAATTTTGGCTCAAAGTAAAAAAAAATGAACAAACCAATCTGATTAAGGAAATATAAAGCGTTACGAATATGTAATCCAAGCTCCTTATATAATTATCAAGCAATAATTCCATAATTTTGCGACGCACGCAGCAAATTCCACTTTATCTACCAAACTCTATGAAAATCACCAAATAACTACTTTAGAATAAATTTCAACGTGGAAAACATGAAAATATTTAGAACACAGTACGGGACACCAAACTTATATGTTGGCTCTGATTTTTTAGTCAAAATAATTAAACAAATTATATAAAATTTTCAGAAAAAAAATTATCAAAGGGGAAAACAATCATAAATTAAAACAAAAATTGTTTGGCTATACTATATTCATATTTATAAATTCAAATAATAATTCGACTTATGCTGAACAATCACACTTTTAACCTTAATTTTAAAATACTACATATTCAGACGAAAAGTAGGAAGCTTTGTTTACTAGAGTGTTTAAATTAATAAATACAATAAGCTAGTTACTTTCTTATACATTATGTATAAGTAAGTATAGGAATCATGAAAATTTTCGAACTCGAGATTTTAACGGATATACACGTTTTGAGGTCCCCTGAATCGTTTCTGACTATTTTCGGAATGACGTCTGTGTGTGCCTGTGTGTCTGTGCGCGCTCTAGCGTCAAAACGATTATAGCTAGAGCTCTGAAACTTTAAACTTAACATTTGTATGTAGCAAGGTCCTATTTTGAACGCAATCTCTCAACCGGAAGTGATGGTTTACTCTTATCACCTTTTTCCAAATCTCGAAAACGGTACACGTTACGGAAAAAAATATTCTTACATAAATTATAGATATTTAGGTAAGTAAAGTAATCATGGAAAATTTCGACCTCGAGATTTTAACGGATATACGCGTTTTGAGGTCCCCTGAATCGTTTCTGACTATTTTCGGAATGACGTCTGTGTGTGTGTGTCTGTGTGTCTCCGTGTCTGTGTGTGTGTCTGTGTGTGTTTGCGCGCTCTAGCGTCCATACGATTATAGCTAGAGCTATGAAAGTTTAAATTTAACATTTGTATGTAGCACGGAGGAAAACGTCCTATTTTGAACGCAATAGCTCAACCGGAAGTGATCGTTTGCTCTTATCACCATTTTCATTATCTCGAAAACGGTACGATCTATCAAAAAAATGTTCTAATATAAGTTAAAGAGATTGAAATTATAAACAACTTTCATTTGAAAAGTTTTTTCGAAAACCGTAGTATAACTAAGTATAAGTAAGTTTCGTGCGGACCACCGCGGATTTTTTAATTTATGATTATGGACTTGCAACAAGTATCGTCGAAATCTATCTAAGGAAAATACTCGTTTGTGGAAATCAAGTTTAACGCCACAATAAATCATTTCTTGTGTTCAATATAAATAAAACCAATATGGTTCTGTGATTTGCGATTTTTTATTCAACGCAGGTTGTAGGAGTCCGATGACAAATGAAATCGCAATAATTAGTACAATCAAAAGTACACGTAATACAAATTCAATTTCATCGTTTACGAAATTGAATTAAAATTAAATTAAAATTATTTTTCACTTAAATGGCAATAATTTTAAATAAGACAATTGTGCAACAATAATTACAAACAACGCTCCCTTTCACAACAAATAAAAATAAATCGACGATAATTTCCATATCATAACAACTATGGCACTCTACGTGTTTCCAAAATCTAACTCCCGTCGTAATAAATTGGCTCCCATTTCAATTAAAAAATTCACATAGACCCACAAATATAATATATAATCAAATATGTAACGAAAGCGAGTAGAAATTTAAAAAAAATATACCCCCAGAATTCAGGCTCCGTAACGTATAGTTTATCAACAACTCTGTATCCTCGTACATGGAATTCTGTCGTATGAACGCAAATTGTCCAAAATTCCAACAAATGTAAAATACCTTGGAGCTACTCATACAAAGAAACAATGTTCGATATTCGGATGCAATACTGTTACTAGTTCAATAATCGCAGACTAAACCGCGCTTAAAGCATATAATTGCATCTGAGCCAGAATCTATTTAATATAGATTGCCAGTTAACAGCGGAAATACTGGGTGTTGATGTATTCGATTATGTTGTATATTGTGATGCAAGCAAACCAATTTTGAATTCCGATGTGTTAATAAAATTACGTCGTTGTAATAGTACATTATTTAACGTGCGCATTGTGTATGTTATTATCACATTGTCCTTCGAATCGTTTTGTGTGTAATAACTAATAACCGCCATCATGTGTATGATACAGTATTTTGTCTTGTCAAGTGCAATAAATACTGTTTTTTAGTTTCTTTTAACGTGAATTCTCAAATTATTAACCCCGTGGCCTAGATTTGTAGATGCAGCCATCATAACAAGGATGTATTTCCTAATTTGCATATTAGCTATAATCGAGTCACTAATAAAGTATAATTCATATAAAAAACTGCGAATAATAGACGTTTTATTTATATAAGGCCAAAATATCATCCGGTAAAATGCCGAGTAAACAGCATCGAACTAAAAATTACACAATAGCGAATAAGTTAATATGTAATTACAATGGATTTATCGTCTTTTCGCCGTGAATTATTATCCGGCGGGTAATTTATGCGCCCCGGAGTTTATTATAAAGTGCTTCCGCCTTTTAAACAAACCGTGAATCAAAATTAAAACTATGAACTTGGGAGCGGCGATCATATTTCATGTAGCGCATTTAAACTTGCTGTATGTACCGGGCGACTAAATTGTATTTTATGTTATTTGCAGCAAACGAGCGCCGCGCCGCTCGCGTCGGTCTGCTTTATATTTTAATAAAGTTCGGTAATTATATGCGCCGGGTTCATTTGGTCGTTTTGAGCGCGGAAATTGGAGCGAAAAATTCCAACAATTTGTAAAGTTTAGCGCGGTCGGCGCGCGGTGCTCGCGCGAACTTCGCGGAAAATACGCATTTCGCGATACTATATTATGTTTTCGACTCATAAAAGATTCAACATTTTATTTTTACACGATTCATGTTAGACGACTAAATTCTGAAATCTTTATCTTTAATAAGATACTAGGGCTTTTATTGCTATCACTCCATTAATTTTGTGTATGTGGTGTTGCTATCAGAATGTCTTTACTTAATTGTGTTTGCAGGCTAATTGCGTTTCATAAAAACAATGTGGTAATGGTGTTTTACTTAGATTCATTTGAATGTCGACTGAGCAGAGGATTTCATAATAAATCCTCGACAAATTGGCACAGGTAAGCGATTTTTTGTTTTGTTCCATAAAGACAACATTTTAATTAATTATGCATGGGCAATTAAAGTATCGCTAATACAGTACAACACCTGTTCACCGTGAAGAAAAATGAGCTTTCATCAAACAACCATTAATAGCTTTAATGGAAAAAAGTAGACTCAAAAATGTAATAATAACAATTAAATGTCTATTTTTAATTCTCAAATAATTTAAGGGAACAATGGTGGTGGCAATCGTCAATCACGAAAATAGCATCATTCGTAAAATCAACGACAACAGCAAAATCCCAGCGAATACCTGCTCATGAACGTATAATAACGAAGCGAAGATAAAACGTAACATCTCTTGCACCGACACCCGATAAAATTTGAATATGACTGCGCAACGACCGTGAACACGCGAGCGTTCATACTCGCACACTTCGCGAAAGCTCCTGCAGTTGCAATAAAAGGCGAAAAATAGCAGGGGTTTGTATTCCGTTTTTACGTCTTCGTGCGACTCGCAGAATTTAGCAAACGTTTATGCTCACGAAAGTAGTAAAGCGGGCGCTGAACAACCCCCAAGGTTCGCGTATCTTGAGTATCTGCGAGCGAGACACCCGTCTGAAGTACCAATTCGTTTGTTCAGACCTCGCATGGGAAATACTTGATGTCCCAAACTAAGAACTCCCGTATGTTGGGCGGTTGGCTGGCTGTAAAGCTGCCGGTAAATTATTAAAAGCAACTAGATCTGGATTACGAAAGGCATGGAGAAGATACGGACTGGAGATGTCGTATACTCGTCCGGTTATTTTCGTTCCTGTAATGAGAACTTTGAATAAAAAATACGAGCACAATTTATTTACTTGTGCGTGTGTTTGTATGAATGTTATTATGGCGTTTGCTTCTCTATAAACATGTTTTTTTATGGAACCAATTAAAATGCTTACGTAAGGGAATTGCTTATATATTGCAGCAACGTTGTTGAATTAGTTCGCTCTGTACTAAGGTGGTTATATTTTTTGTGTAGCAATTTTTCATTATTTATTTAGGTTGCAATAAGCTCGTGGTTATTATGGTGCAAGTTGATACTTTTTAAAAATAGTCCTTTGCGACTTAACACTGACTGGCATCATTTGTATACAATCCTTTATAAAATTTTGCTGAGTGTATATATTTGTTCCATGTTAATTTCTTTTTATTCATGTATTGTGCACCCGTCTTGCGAATATATTTACATTACTAGGATCACTGAAAGTGTTATTAAATGAGTACATAAAGTTGTACACCGTTCGTAAACAACGACGCCAAAGTGCGTATATGTGTTTGCTTTAGAGCTTCAAAAGTAACAGCATCTTCATGTCAACGCTAGACAGAAACTTTAATTTGCGCACTTTAATACGAAATTTCGTTCACGTAGCGAAACTTTTACGTTAATTCCACGGCGCCGATCGGAAACAGGAGAACGTGCCGCCGAAAGCGGCTATAATGGGATTGCAGTAGCGAGTGACAGGAGCGTCGCCCTTCGGGATGCGGCGCCACCTCTTAAAGCGCGATTAAAATATCGTACTTCGAAATTAGCACTCGTTTATGTGTAAATGTCGGTCGTAATGGTTTCGGTCTCTGCCGATGTACAAACTCGGCCGCCGAAAAGCGCAATTCCTTACAAATGGGCCCTCATAATTGAATGTTATGGCACTATCTGCATGTTTAAATGAACACGCAGGCCACGTTCGACGATGGGTTTCACATTTTTATCATTAATGCAAGCGCCTTTATGGTTAAGCAGAATCTTGCTACCAAACATCTGTTTACGTTGTTTATTTTATTCCTGTACTGCTGTGGTTATGGATGCATAGCTAGAATACAAGACATTTTAAAGACATATGACATTATAAACTATTTTAAGTAATGGGTTAGGTGCAAAAAAAAGGTACTGACGTAATATCTTTCCACAATTAACCCCTCGTGAAAATATGCAAAAACTGACTTGAACTTGTATCGCTTTTGTTCCTTATCTGATGTGTCAATGAAAAAAAAATATCAAAAATAGTTTCGTACCACAAAATAATCTGAATAAACGTTTACATAGGTATTGCTTGGATGTATATTATATACTCAGTGACATATAAACTGCACCACCTAGAAGGGGTGGGAATTTTTCGACCAAATTTGGCAGAAACATTGGACTAGTCTAAGGTAACAATTGATTAAAATTTGATAAAGAAAACACTTCATCTTTTTGATATTTCTTTAGTAATGTGTTGGTCCGCCCCTATTTCTGATACACTCATTGACCCGCCTTGGCATTGATTCCAGCAGGTGATCAATGTCTTCTTGGGGTGGGGTGTCTATGGCATCCCAAGCAGCCTGTACTTCATGCCGTAGAGCTTCTATTGTCAACGGTGGGTTCGGTAGATTCCTCAATCTTCTACCCATCATGTCTCACACGTGCTCAATGGGCGACAAATCGGGAGATTTTGGCGGCCAAGGCAAAAGATTAACATTGGCATCTTCAAAGAAGTCAAGAGAAACCCTTGCTACGTGAGGTCGTGCATTATCTTGCTGGAAAAGTGGGTCTTCCAGCCCTCGAAGATATGGAAGAACATGTGGTTTTAGCACTTCGTCAATGTAGCGTCGGGCGGTCATACTGCCCCGAATGAAGAGCAAGCGTGACCTACTGCCGTAAGCAATAGCACCCCACACCATCAACACCACAGTTCGGTGAACATGCCTCGCAATCGAAAAATCAGGATTGCGCTTTTCTCCACGTTTTCGTCTAACAGTCATCCGACCATCATGCATTCCTAAACAAAATCGCGATTCGTCACTAAAGACAACTCGATGCCACTCCAAGTTCCATTGAAGTCTTTCCGTGCATCAGGCCAAACGTTCCTGGCGATGTTGAGCAGTGAGGGGTAGCACAAGATGTGGGCGGTAAGACAGCAAGCAAAGGTTCTTATTCGACGATAAACTGTTCGCAAGCCTATCGGACGACCTTGTTCACCTAACCATTGATCAGCTATTGGTCTAGTTGAAGAGAATCGGTCTCTCAAGGCCATTAGTCTTATGGGGCGATCTTGACGTTCATTGGTTCGTCTTTGAGCCCCATTGCCTCTTCTCCGACGTTCAACCCCATGTTCAGACCACGCTTGATAAACACGCATTATTGTTGAGTGGTGCCGTCCCAAACGGTTGCCGATTTCTCTAAACGAAAAACCTGCTTCTCGTAAACCAACAATCCGCCCTCGGTCAAAGTCACTCAACAGCTGGTAAACTTGAGGTCTCATTCCTCTAGGCATCATTAAACACTTGCAACACTTTAAACTAAAGAACGGGATCCGAAAAAGTGGAACAAATTCAAAAAATGACTCGATTATTGCTTGTCTATCACCACCTCTAAAATATGACACAAATGTCAAAAATCCCATGACTACTTGATGATTGGGTTTCAAATTTTAATCAACTATTTCTCTGGACTAGTCCACTATTCCTGCCAAATTTGGTCCAAAAATTCCTACCCCTTCTAGGTGGTGCAGTTTATATGTCACTGAGTATATTAGTATTGTTACCTTATGGATGCTGTATACTCGTGGTCTATTTATTCGAGTTGTTTGTTAAAATGTTTGTACACTTACATATATGTGTTCACTAACTTAATTCAGTTTGGTCACTTATATTTAAAAATATTTTAAAATGTCGGTTAAAATTTTCAACGCCCGTCGCACTGCGTTTCGTTTCATGTTCACGGGCTAACTCAATTGTGCTTATTTATATTTTTATTTAGTTTTATTTTTTGTTTTTTGTTTGCGTTAAAATAAAATATGGCTTCCATTTGTGTTGTTAATATTTCATTAATTTTGTGTTATTTTGTTTGGCTTTATATATTTCCATGTTTTCTATGATGTTAAGTTTTCTTCCTTTGTTTTCTATTTTTACTATTTGCATTATATTTTCCATCTTGCCCGTTGAGTGTGCATTGTTAATAACGTGATCTCATGTGTTCCTTGTATCGTTGTGTGAATGTTCTTCCTGTTTGTACAATGTACTCCATGTTGCAATCCGGGCATGTAAGTTTGTAAACTCCACTCTGACTATATTTGTCCATAATTTCGATATTTTTCTGCTTGATGTTGTTATGTATTGTGTTTGTGCGGTATGCAATTAAGGCCTTGTTTTTTAAAATATTTTGTTATGTTGTATATGTTTCTGCCATGGAGTGTGAATGTTGCGAATTTATTGCTTTTGTTTTCAGTTTGGTGGTAGTTTCTTGTTTTCTTTTCATGTTTTTATCTTTTATTAATTTGTCTACGATGTTCGTGTTATATCCGTTTTCAGATGCAATCTGTTTTATTATTTCTATTTCTCTTTTTCTGTTTTCGTCTGTTATAGGAAGTGTATTTAGTCTATTTATAAAACTTTTAAATGCTGACATTTTGTGTTGTTTTGGGTGGTTAGAGTTTGCGTGTATTACTTGGTTCGTTGTTGTTTGTTTCCTGTATATACCGAATTCCAGTTTATTTTTTGTTATGTTTTTAGTTATTGTAACATCCAGGTAATTTAAAGAACCGTTGCTTTCTTTTTCCATTGTGAATACCAATTGTTTGTGTATGTTATTTATGTCATGTAAAATGTTGTTTTCATTATCTTTGTCAATTATTTAAAATATATCATCTACATATCTAATCCACTGTAGTATTCCGTATTTATTCTTCAGATTTTGTACATGTTCCTCTTCCATATTCTGCAAAAATGATTCAGTCATAATGGCTGATATTGGTGATCCCATAGTTAGACCGTCTTGCTTGTATATTTCGTTGTTAAATCTAAAGTAATTTCATTCAGCAATTTTATCATTTGATGTATGTATTTATCGTCTTTGTGGTTCTTATGTAACTTGTGTTTGATTATATCTATTGTTTCTTCTATTGGAACATTTCTATATAGGTTTTTAATATTAAACGAAAGTAATTTGTTTGTATTGTTTATGTGCATATTTGTAAGCTTTTCTATCAACTGGGCGTTATTTCTTAGTGTATATTTATTACCTAATTTCAGATCTTCTTTTAGCATATGTGCTAACGTTTTTGCTATTCGGTATGCAGGTGCGTTTTTTAAATTTTTAAGTGGACGTATAGGCATGTTCTTTATGTATTTTGGGTAAGGCTTGTGTATTTATTACGATGTAAAAGTGGTAAGATCATTCCTACTCATTTATTTTGTTTTAATAAATTATTTGTAAATTTTTACATTGATAATGCATTTTATACTGGTAAATTGGACAAAGTTATAAGACAATTTCAATTAAAATTGCTGAACTATGAAATTTCAACGACGTTTTTCAGAATCAACAGGATTAAAAGAGAAATTGATAATTTTAAAAATGAGATGTGCTGTCCATGATGACGAATTTATTATGCTTAATAACTTCATGCATACTCACTATGAGAATCAATTTGTTACATTTAGGAGAATACAAGTCAATAAATTTAATAAACGTTACGTCAATATGAGTACAGTTGATAATTGTGACACAGTTACTGAAAAATGGATTACTAATTTATCAGAAGTTAACGTAGCTAAAGACGTCTTAAACATTTTATCACTGGGTCCGAATTTTGCAATTAAACATACCACAAAAGAAATTTCGGTCAATAAATTAATAGTAGACTGATGCCCGGTTTCACAAACGTTAATCGCCCGTTAACAGCTTGTTAACGAATCGTCAAAAGTTTGACGATTCGTTAACGAGTCTTTAATCAATCGTCAAATATTTGACGATTGATTACCTTGACAAACCGTTAAATGCAAAATTACCATTGTTTTGGATTTCACAAACAGTAACAAGTCTTTAAAGGCTTGTTAACTAATTCAGCATGTGACAATCGTTTGTGAAACCGGCCATTAGAATATTATCTTAATAATTCTACAAATATTACCATTGAAAGTAAGGATAGATTATGGGCGGCTACAGTAAATTGTATTACGAATTACGTAATGGTAAAGAGAGTAATGATAATGGCACAGTTCCGTTGGTGAAGAAATACAATATCACTAGAAATTCTTGAAGTGCAATCCTGACATTATTGTCTCTTGCGCGGATAAGGGCAATTCTACCATTATTATGAAAAGAATAGATTATGACAATAAAATGACAGATTTACTCAAAGATAAGGAAATCTATTCACTGAACAAAAAGGACCCTACAAACATTACACAAAACAAAAACAATAATCTCATTAAAGAATTAAAACAAAAAAAATTATTGATGATAACCAATACAAAAAATTAATATGTAACAATAGTGTTTTTCACAAACAGGGTAACCCAATTAGACCTATAGTTTCATGTGTGGGTTCTCCCACTCTGTTTTTATTTCTAATATATTGCACAATTTATTACCTACATTTACGTATGTTATAAAATAGTTTTTTACGGTCGAATGCGGGAAGTTCAATTTTACAGCGCGACGGCTTCGTTTGAGCACGAGCCCGAAGGGCGAGTGCCTCATTTGCCGGAGCGCTGTAAAATAACTTAACGCATGAGATTTGTATAAAATTTTTTGGCCGATAGTTTTATTTTAAATTAATAAGTCATCTTTTTATACCTATATATTTTATTTATTCAACTTGGCAACATTGCATTGTTTATGACAGATTTGACAGATTTGTTACATTTAAATAATTGTATAAAAGTTAATGGTTATTAGGTAGGTAGGTAGGTTTATTATTAGCTATTTATAATCGAATGTAGGAAATTGCATTTTGCTGCATGAAGTTTATATCTTAAACACGATACCCAGCGGAGTGTTTGGACTAATTTAATATTAAAGTAATATTAAAATTTTATGTATTTTGTTATACTTATTGAATTAGAAATTAATATATCTCGTTCTCCTGAACATCGGCTTCATGATTTCAAAATTGCGTATTTTTCCTACGTCTCTGGAGTTTAAAAAGAAGGATTATTTACTTTACCGCATACTATGCGGGAAAACGGGGAAAACGCACAGTCGTCGTAAATATGAAGTTACATGTGACATGAACGGTGCATAGTTACAATGTTTACGTGTCGGGAGGCCAAAAAATCATTTACCTTTGTCGATAAAATCAGGGATACTAAGTTACCGAATGATCACTTATTAGTCTCCTTAGATGTAGTGTTCTTGTTTACTAATATACCTCACAAATTGGTACTAGATACCATACATGAGGAATGGCCTAATATACAATTGCATACCTCAATAGATTTGTTTACATTTGATAGAATCATTAAATTCTTGTTTAATACTAGTTTTTTCTCACATAATGATTTATTTTATTATCAAAAATCAGGATCTCCTATGGGCCATCCTTGTTCACCTATCACTGCATTATTGGTAATGAACAAGCTCTTAGTTTCTGTTATCGCATCATTGCTTATAGATCTTCCCTTCTTATATTTATACGTTGATGACATTTTTGCATCTATTCCGCAGCAATGTATTAACATAATTTTAGGCCATTTCAATTCATTTCATCCCAAACTACAATTTACTTTAGAAATAGAACATAACAATAAATTACCATTTTTGGATACTTTAGTTATCAGAAACCCAGATCAGACACTTTTCAACCATGTGGTATTCAAAACTAACAAGTTCTGGTAGGCTATTGAATTTTACCTCACAACACCCAATGAGACAAAAAATTAACACCGTACTTGCTTTAAAGAACCGCATAGAGAAACTCAGCAGCAGTAAATTCCATAATGACAATATGGTTAAGATCCATGAATTTTAAATCTTAACAATTATCCGAAGAAATTTATCAACAATATTATTTATACCACTAGACATAGAGATAATGAAGCGAGTAATGACAAGCCGATTAAAAATATATATATATTCATTCCCATATATTATGGGTTTATCCGAAAAAATAAACCGCATCTTAAATAATAATATCGACGTTAAGTTAACGTTTTATAATACCTAAACAGTAGGGTCCTTATATTAAATTAAAAACAATAACACCTCCACTTTTAGAATTCAACTTGGTGTATAAGCTACAATGTAATGATTGCGACCTGTCATATATCGGCCAAACCAAGCAATATCTCAAATGAAGGATCCAAAATCATCGACAAGATAATATCCATAAAAAAGAAAAACAATCAGAAATAACTGCCCTATGTTTACATGTTGTTAAATATCAACATAGTTATAATTTTTCCAACCTTACAATATTGGACAGAGAGCGTAATTTATCCAAAAGATTGATCATGGAGGCTATATACATAAATAAAACTCCCAATACTTGTAATATCAGTAGTCATAATATTTTGTTATGTACGGTGTACAAGCTCATATTAAATTAGTTTATTTGATTGCCTACTGTTAGTCATACCGGCCACGGTATTATTGTGGAAAATAATAAAACAAAATGTCATATATAATAATAAAAAAAAATTATCTTTCACTGCACACATTTCTGTCGTTTTATTCCCTGTTTTAGAGCCAGTCTTCATTGATACGCCGTTATTTTAATTTGTTTGTTTTTGAATTAATTATGTTGATTTTTGTTCTACGTCGTCCTGAAGTTGATTTGAAAAGTTATAACGATCTTATTCCTTCACAAGAAAATGTTTTTAATTATAAACTTTATTTACATTTTTAGTAAGTTTGTATATTTTTCATAATTGAATAACATGTGTTATTTTCGCTCTCTTTTGTAGTTAGATGATGCTTTTGCACTTATGTAACATTGTTTGTTTGATTACAAAACATGTCCTTAAAATCCCCATCATATATGTATATATATATATATATATATATATATATATATATATATTAATCTGATCGGGAATAACTGTCGTCCGTTAATAATTAAGGTTAGGTATAAGGTAATAAATCCAGTCGAATTCCCCTTATACCTAACCTTAATTATATATATATATATATATATATGTTTGATTAGTTCTTAACCTCTTTATTGTAGATGAATTCTTCCAGGCTTCTTAGGTATTGAGGTTTTGCGGTTATCATATAAAAAACGTTCTAATTTTTTTTATATATATATTTTATTTTTTATTATTATTATTGTTACGTTTCGGGGCTGGATTCGCCCCATTTTCAAACAATCTGTAATTTATTCATAAAAAATAGCCTGTTTACAAAGCGTGCGGTGTACATATATTTGGATTGCAATGTGATGAAAATTATGTGCTACAAAAATGTTTTTTCCCTAAATAATTCCACTTACCAATTTATAGGTTGACAAAACACTGTTTTACGTTTAAAATTTACATGTCATACGCCACATTACGAATTTACACTTTTACAAAACACAATTAAATAACTAAAATAACTTATATGTGCAGTCATTGTTTTTTTAAAAATTACTGGTGAGCCACGTGCGTTTAACTATTGGATGTTTTTGCCCCCCTTGGTACGGTAGGTACCTACCTAAATGGTACCTAAATGTAAAACAGTGTTTTGTCAACCTATAAATTGGTAAGTGGAATTATTTAGGGAAAAAAACATTTTTGTAGCACATAATTTTCATCACATTGCAATCCAAATCAATATGTACACCGCACGCTCTGTAAACAGGCTATTTTTTATGAATAAATTACAGATTGTTTGAAAATGGGGCGAATCCAGCCCCGAAACGTAACAATAATAATAATAAAAAATAAAATATATATATATAAAAAAAATTAGAACGTTTTTTATATGATAACCGCAAAACCTCAATACCTAAGAAGCCTGGAAGAATTCATCTATATATATATATATATATATATATATATATATATATATATATATATATATATATATATATATATATATATATATATATATGTGTGTGTATAAAGTCGATGATTCTTCGAAAATTTTGAGACGACGGTGCTTGAATTTAAACACAATTTACATTTGTGACGTTTCTCTTTAGTATAAAGCATCTTCAGACTAAATAGAAACAAACAACAATTAACCTACCTTACCTAATGTAAAGTAAATTATTAACAAAGCAATTGTCAACATTATATCAAACCATTAAAAACACTTTTAAATTAACGAGTACATAATAACGAATTTAAAATGAGCATGATTTTCCCCAATTAATACGAGAAAAATTAATGGGAAACAATCAACACACATTTTCATGATTTCGATTTTAATTTTTCTTGTATTAATTGGGGAAAATCATACTCATTTTAAATTGGTTATTATGTACTCGTTATTTTCAAACCTGTCCTATTCCTCTCGCGTTCTACCTTCCCTTAGATTTATAAGTTTTCTTCCATACACACATATACTCCACTTTACCGATATCCCCGATCATACTGTTTTATCCTATTCCATTGTCTCTAACTCTCCCAGCATCATTGTTACAAAAAACTTTCCTCACACATTCTTCCAATCTTCTTTATGATTACACCGCCATCCTCACACTCTCCCACTCTTGCAGAACTACATACCCCGGCGTTGTTCTTTGTAAATTCAGCGCATCAATTCTGCCTTCAACTTCTCTGCTATCACGGAGCGAAAGCTGGAATATCGGGTTTTTGATCAATAGGTCAATATGCTTTTCGCACATGTCTTCCATACCACTATCTTCTTTATTACTCTTGAGGCTACTCATCAATCCTCTGCCTCTCTTGCTTTCCCACATACATATTCTAAGTGTTCACTAAAGTTATTGCATGCTGTCACCACACACAAGTATCATTCATTCATTCATTTATCTTTCAACCTTCTTTCCTTTCTATTTTAGTTTCACACACCTTCTATTTCTTCCCCATTTCCTGTACACCATGATTTTAGTTGCAACTTCTTTTTGTTTTTTCCCTCTCCGCCAGGTAAGAGACCACAGGTTGTGTCTTGTTCCCGTAATTCTTCTTAATTCAGCCTACTTTCAAATAACACCCCTAGTGCCTCAGCCACTTCTTTCAATCGGACCCCCATCATTTCCGTATAGAACGTATTTCCCACCACTGAACGTTTTCCCACTTTTTCGGATCCCGTTCTTTAGTTTAAAGTGTTTCAAGTGTTTAATGATGCCTAGAGGAAGGAGACCTCAAGTTTACCAGCAGTTGAGTGACTTTGACCGAGTGCGGATTGTTAGTATACAAGAAGCAGGTTTTTCGTTTAGAGAAATTGGCAACCGTTTGGGACGGCACCACTCAACAATAATGCGTGTTTATCAAGCGTGGTCTGAACATGTGGTTGAACGTCGGAGAAGAGGCACTGGGGCTCAAAGACAAACCAATGAACGTCAAGATCGCCGCTTAAGACTAATGGCCTTGAGAGACCGATTCTCTACAACTAGATCAATAGCTGATCAATGGTTAGGTGAACAAGGTCGTCTGATAGGCTTGCGAACAGTTTATCGTAGAATAAGAACCTTTGGATTGCTGTCTTACCGCCCACATCTTGTCCTACCCCTCACTGCTCAACATCACCAGGAACGTTTGGCCTGGTGCACGGAAAGACTTCAATGGAACTTGGAGTGGCATCGAGTTGTCTTTAGTGACGAATCGCGATTTTGTTTAGGAATGCATGATGGTCGGATAACTGTTAGACGAAGATGTGGAGAAAGGCGCAATCCTGATTTTTCGATTGCGAGGCATGTTCACCGAACTGTGGGGTTGATGGTGTGGGGAGCTATTGCTTACGGCAGTAGGTCACCCTTTGTCTTCATTCGGGGCAGTATGACCGCCCGACGCTACATTGACGAAGTGGTAGAACCACATGTTCTTCCATATCTTCGAGGGCTGGAAGACCCACTTTTCCAGCAAGATAATGCACGACCTCACGTAGCAAAGGTTTTTCTTGACTTCTTTGAAGAGGCCAATGTTAATCTTTTGCCTTGGCCGCCAAGATCTCCCCATATGTCGCCCATTGAGCACGTGTGGGACATGATGGGTAGAAGATTGAGGAATCTACCGAACCCACCGTTGACAATAGAAGCTCTACGGCATGAAGTACAGGCTGCTTGGGATGCCATACCCCAAGAAGACATTGATCACTTGCTGGAATCAATGCCAAGGCGGGTCAATGAGTGTATCAGAAATAGGGACCAACACATTATTAAAGAAAAATCAAAAAGAGTGTTTTCTTTATCAAGTCAATTGTTACCTTTGACTAATCCAATCTTTCTGCCAAATTTGGTCCAAAAATTCCCACCCCTTCTAGGTGGTGCAGTTTATATGTCACTGAGTATATATATCATTTGTGATCTTTGGGAGCTTTCTCCAAACCGCGTTTAGTGCCCATTTTACTATGTATTTCAAAGTTCACTTTCCACAAATATTTTTTTCTAACATTATTTTGCCATTAAGTTTAATCGATATCGAATCTGCGTGATTATAACAATAGTAATAATAATATTTTATTGAGCACCCTACATTAAAACCAATTACAGGTACAAATAATACTTAGTTAGACAATTGTGAATGAATAATAAGAACAAAAAAATATATAAAGAAAATGCTAAAGAACAAAAGAGGAAAACTAGTTAACCTAGGTTCATTAAAAATATTACTAACGTATTTATTAGCACATTTACACATTTGATAGACCGGACTTTTATCATAACATTACCCCGACACAGTGGGTAGGCAAATGATTCGCGAAGCAAACCGAGGAACAGCAAAGGAGATTTTCTCCAGTAGTACAGAACTGTCAAATCTGTTATTCAGTAGGCCATGCAAAAAATTGGCACTATCGATTTCACGTCTTGTGTCCCGCAACACTAAACTGTAATCACTCAGTATGAGATTGTAATCAACGTTGCTAGGCGGATATTCACTATTAGTTCTCGAACTGAGGTATTTAAGAACTCACTACACATTTTCAATCGTTGACTTATGACTAAGGTAGAGAGGATGCCATAATAGAAATGCATATTCCAACCTACTCCGAACCAGGGAACAGTACAGATACTTAATTGTGACAGAATGCATAAAATATCTGGAACTGCGCAACACAAAACCCAGCAAAGCCGATGCCGATTTACCGGCCTCTGCGATATGGTTAATAAAAGTTAGGCCATGATTAAATAGTACACCTAAATCCTTGATTGTATCATTAGATTTTAGTATCTATTTATCGATACAGTAATTGTGAACCAAAAAAAATGTTTCTTTTATACCGGACCAAACAACATTTTCGATATTAAGATAGCATATGCAAGGCCAGGACACAGGTTAAATATGTTTTGAATAAGTTTGTTAATTTAGATTTTCTACACCATTTGGTTTATTATTTCGTAGCCAAATGAACATTTTGTGTCGGACGTCGTTAAAGTTGAATATTGATTAAACTCACTGATGCCAAGGTACAGAAAACGCCAGCACTTATTTCTCAGTTAATTACGACCTGGTAGTAATAATATGCCCGGAAATTATTTTGTTTGCACAAAAGATAACAACTGAATATTTTTGTGACCTGCAACGAAACACAATCTCGAAATAACAGCAGACGTATTTCCGCGCGGTGAGAAATCTTCAGCGAGACGCAAACACAAACGAACGTAAAATGCAAAAGCACATTGTATTTACCGCGGAATGAAAATCAGATACCGTAACGTTCATTGCGCGAGTTTGCTTTATTGTTGTTCGGTAAACAAGTCCTTAACAATATGGACTATCCATCAAACAAAAATTAGACGCGGAGCTAAAGTTGCGAACGCATCGCCGTTATTCACACCAGCAACATTCAATGCCGGCGAAGCTGTGCAAGCGAGCCGGGCAGTTTTGTGCTTTAGCTCGAGATACACCCAATACACCGGGAAATGCATAAAACGGGCTTTTCTGATACGGCAGTTCGGCGTTCAATTAATGTCTGTGCGGTGTTCGAATAGATTATTAATTTTCCAGCGTCTGATGCCATTTATTATTGTATCGAGTTGCGAAATTATTCAATTTTGCTTCGAAGGTTTGGCGTAATTTGTATCCAACGGTAATGGGCAATAAAGTGGAAAAGTTGAGCGATAATGTAAATAATAAATTAAATCTTTCACATGGCCTTAAAGTAATTCACGATGAAATAAGGATTCAGAAATAAGGATTGATTAAGAGGTTATTAAATTAAAATAAAATGCATATACAAATTGTGGGGATTGAGCTTCCCACACAATTACAATTCTTTGAATATTACAGGAAAAATCCAAATAGAAAACTAAAGGGCTTCGGGAATTGTGACGTGGGCTGAAGACGAAAGCAACGCAATAAATAATAATTTAAAAAGGGGAGGTTATTTCTAAACATATTTTGCCAACGCAATAAATTAATTTCTTCGCGGCGATTCGAGCAACCGCTTCATAACAGAATCGAAGAAACGGATTAACCGGAAATTAAATTCGCCGACAAAATAAATAAAACAAATTGCACGAACTTATAAAACTAATTTACCATGAATCACTCAAACAATTTCGATCGTTTGAAAATTGACATGCGCCTGATTGGCTCCTCAGTCAGCCAGTATTAGCCCGCTCCTATCTTTAATTTCGCCTCAATCGTAGTTGCGAACCGCATTTCGCGAGAACGTCCTGCGACGGCGACGTGCGAAGCCCATAGGCGTGGGATTGCACTTTGCAAATAAGTCGTGGTGATTAATTTTCGAAATAAATAAAGTACAACCGCGAAGCAATTTTTCGATTTTGATGAAATATTACCGCGTTTTTTTGTGAATCGTCGTACATTAATCATTATTAGGAGCCATTACTACCAATGTTATAAACGTGCTGATGATAAATTGCTCCGCTCTGCAGGATGAACGTAATTATGAAGGAAAATTCAATCACGGCTACGCTCTAATGTACTTTTATACATATTTCGTATCTAAGATAAAATTAATTTTGGATTTGATGGTTTATTTATTACAATTTAAATAAATTAAAATGTAAGGGAGATTTAAATCAACAGCGACAAGTTGATTTAACTCAATTAATTTTAATTTGCTACTTTACTGGAAATTTATTTAGTATTATAATGCTATAAAGTATCAATAATCCATTCAGATGTGCAATCAAGTTTAACAATATTTTAAATCTAATTCTCAACTAATAACCGCTGAAGTAATCGCTCGGCTATAGTTCAAGTAGACGTCGTTCGATTTTCGTTGAAACCCCACCCGACGAATTCATCCGTTTATCAAACAATGTTCGCAACATTTTCGCAACGGATCGGGAGGCCCTCACCTTTGTTTTTCTATCATCCCGTTCCTCGAGCACAAACAGAGATATTTAATAAACGACTGTCGCTCCGGTAACCTTATTTACAGAATCATCCGCGAGGAATAAATCAACCGCGGTCGATTTTCCTTATCTTTCCGTTTCGCCCTCCGACAAATGCTATCTCTGCGTGATAGATAACAGGATTCGACGTCAATTCCACTACGTTATCGGGGGTACGGCGAAATTAAGTTACTTTAACTTTACTACTTGAAGTCTCATTTCGATTTCGCCCCGGCTGCCGGGTGCTGTTCTCTGAGCCACTGCGACGAAAAGTCCCTACGCTATTCCAAGTAGTGTTATTGCTTCGTTCGTGCGGAAAAGTTTTTCGTTAAAGGGAAATTTCGTTCCATCACTAGCTCTAACTAATTTCACTAGTGGGTAATTTTTTCTTTTAACGCAAATATTAATTATCCGATTATACAAATAATGGAATTTCTGAAATTACAAATAGAAAACATACTAAATGGCGACTTTTCACTATGAACTTATATTATTAAAATCATAAAAATCAACTTAAATGTCTTTCGTGTCACAATGGGCATCACTTGTTGTTATTTCTATTACTATTATGAAAGTCAATTCATTGGTTTTGTAGAATCAAATTTGAATTTGAAACGGATTTGGAAAAATCGTTATGGTGATGTTTCGTAATAAAAATGTGAATTATTGACACGAATCTACTGTTAAATTCCCCTATGTAAACGATTACCATCTTTAAAGTACATTGTACACAGATTAATTAAATTTTAATTAATTACAATTGTGCGTTCAGCGGTAGTAAAATCTTCTAATTTCTATGCAAAAGTTGGTTGTGGTTTAAAATAATGTAGTGCACATGTGAGGTATCGCTGTTGCGGATATTTAACATTTAATTTGAATATATATTAGAATCCATTTTGATGTGTTGTTTCCTAAATTCGTTTATGTATTGTCTAACTCTCAGCTTCTCATGATTTGACGTTGACATAAACATGAAAGTCGTTTAACACCTAAAGGTAGACCACGTTTTCTATTTAATAATTATAATTGTTGGTGAGTCTGGCTTTTCCATTAGGGCTTCAATTATTGCGATTTGGTAGTAGTATTGTTTAATTTCTTCTTAATATATATTTTCCATCTGTGCATTTTTACTATTAGATAAATCTGAAGGCCGTTTAACACTTGTAGGAAGACCACGTTTTCCAAATCGCTACAATTTTTGTAATACCATACCATTATTCCATTTTTCTCTATTGCTCGTGCTATTGCCATTTTGTTTTGGCGACCAAATTGAAATCAATTCATGTCCATTTTATATTCTTCGCAGAAAATATAAATTGAAATATAGTAAATGGAAAGAATTGCGTTACTGCTTAATACAAATTTTCCATTTATAAATTTTGACCTCTAACTGTAGACTTAAATGCTCTTAAAGTAGGATCTCCTATCGTGCCGTCTTTGTCTGCCTTCTCTCTTTCTTCGCCTCGGGATAAGTTCAAAGTTCCATCTAGGGCTAGTGGTATTCAGAGGATGCGCCCATCTAAATATTTATGTTCTTCTGTTGTGGGTTATGTTATATTATCTTGTTCATAATCATATTTTTAACTTTTAGTCTAAAACTATGCCCGTTCAACATGTTTAGGTGCAGTGGTAATCAATTATGTTTCATTTTGTATACAAGTAGTAAGTTATTTACTTTAAGGCCTTTATATTGCGTTCTTGTGTTATTTTGTATATTTCAATTTTTGTTGCAATTGCGATTGCTTTGGAGTTAATACTTATTAATTTATTGACTTGTAAGTCCCATTTTAAATTTTGATTTATTTACAGTCCTAAGTAGTTTGTTTTTTCTGCTTGTTCGATATTTTTAATTTGATGTTTATTACTTGTTTCGTGAAATTGATGTACTTCGTTTTCCTTCCGTTGATTGTAAGTATGTTTTCATGGAACCAGGTTTCCATTTTCTTAATATCTTAAGCAATCTCCCGCTCTATTGTTTTTTAAATCGATAAATATGCCAAGCACTATTTTTTGGTCTCATTTTGTTTTTATTTCATTTATTATCAGACCATAAACATATGTTGTTCTGTATTGTCGTTGAAATGCGTACTGTTTCGCACCAATTAGATTGTGTTTTGTTATATGTCGGTTAACTCGTCTTTGTATAACTTTTTCAATGTCGATAGATGGGCAATTGGTCGGTAATTCTCCGGTTTCTTTTCTCCAGCCTTTAAATATTGGTTTGATTATGGTTGTTTTTAATACATCTGTGTATGTACCTTCTTTCAATACTTGGTATATTAGTTTCACTAATAGTCGGAATGTTGCATTTCTTTTATTATTTTACTTGTGATTTTATAAAATCCGGGTGCTTTGTTGTCTTTCACTTCGGTTATTATATATACGATTTCATTTTTGTTTATATTGTGGAAGTTTGTTTATTCAATGTTTCTGGTTGTTGTAGTTGTTGTTCTCGGCTGCCGGTTTGAGCTTTTTGTTACTATTTTTTCTGCTAGCATTTTCCCAATATTTGTGAAGTATGTGTTGATTTCTTCAGGTATTTCTTTGGTATTTTCTGTGGTCGTTTCGTCTTCTCCACTTTTGTTCAACTTTGTCTTTATCGTTTTTTTATTTACTTAATATATTGTATAATACTTTGCGAGGATTCTCTTTGCATGTTTTGAATTGTTTGTTGTAGTATTTTAGTTTTACATTTCTTATTAAAATCTCGGTTTCTTTAATTTTCTGCTTATATATATTTCTGTTTAATGGTTTTTGTAATTTTTTTGGGGGTTTGTTTACTATTTTGTATCCATAGTAACACATTTGTATATCCTTCTTTTAAATCTGTTTTTTTGCGCTATACTGACGTTAAAGTCTCCTACAGTTTACATGTGTGTTTTTTCTGTTTACTATATTATTTTTCAGTGTTTCTTTTAACATCTGGAAGTTTACAGTTGGAGGTTTGTGTTAATAGAAATTTTATTATTTCAATATTTTTTATTGTCTTATTTACTAAAATTTTGAATTTTTGAATGTTTCTTTTAAGGGATGTCGCTAATCCTCCGCCACGAGTATTTCTCGAGTTGAATTCTGGATTGTAGTCTTTAAATTGGTACAAGTCTTGTTCGTATGGTGCTAGCCATGTCTCAGTGATCGCTGGTATATCAGGATTATGTAGTTTCATGATTATTTATAATTCGTTGAGTTTAGGTTTTATGCTTCTTACGTTGTGTAAGTACATAATATAAGTTTCGTCAGCAGTTTCTGTTAATAAGTTATTGGTGTATGTTGGAGTATATTATATTAATATTAAATTATGTCTTCTAGATCATCAAATATTAAAATTTTTTTGCTTGTACCCGTTTTCTTTACACATTACCATTTCTGGTCCATGCATACTTATATGTTTTTTCTTTTTTAATTTCTTGGGCTTGTAACCCGATGTTAATGTAGGTTTCTTAAAGTAATGGCATCTTTTTTGTTGGGCGTCAGTCACGAAAAATGACGGGAAAGAAATAAATTACTCTCTACAAGTTGCCAGGTAAATATTTAATTTAACACACGAAGTTATTGTATCGAACAATTTATAAACACATTACAATATTTGGGATCCCAAGCTTAAATATAAATAACAAGTGAAACTAATAACACTACAACTAATAAATTACAAATAGAAAATCAAGTTTATGACCCCAACGCGCAGGCGATAATATCTGTGCCAAAAATTAAATATATAAGTAATATAAATGTCTAACTGTATTCATTAAATGGCTATAAATGGTAAATCAATCCTCCTACAAGGAGGAATCAACATGGGATGAAAATGAGGAGAAGTAAAGCCTCGACGTCGATCCATGAAAAGCTGCACAATAAAGAATTCCATGTGATCTTCGAGTTTGCTGAGATTCATCGAATTTTGTGAGACATTTAATTTATGGAGGGATCTTACTTACTACTTGGATGTACTTTTTATATTAATGTTATAACGAGTACTAATACATTTTTAAATTCACCGGTGTTTTCTATTTATGGAGCTTTTAACAATATTAATTCTGACGATGAACTTCACAATTTTGATATGAATTTGGGTTTATTTACGTTAAAACCAATATAGTTGTAATAATTTAATATTCAGGGTTGCGATTATGTATGGAACCGGGTTCATTCTGCTAACACTGTTTGAGCTAGATTCTTGAAATTTTAAAGAGACTTAGGATTTAATAAATACTACTTAATAACATTAAAAAATTATGCGATAGTTTTCAAAATACAAAGCCAACTTAATATATTTTAATGGGAACATTGGTTAAATGGGACATCTATGGAAAGTTTATTTTTTTTTCGAATTAAACCGTATGATAGGTTGTTTGCCGCAATCTTAGAAAAAAATTAAAATTTGAAATAAAATGAAAATGTCTATTGCCCAAAATCGTCAAACATGAAAATATTGACAGTTGACAATTAACTGTCAACGACGTTGTATTAGCAAAAACTAATAATATGAATCATTTAACAGAAAGAGAGAGAATTGAAATTTTCATGATAATTGGGTATGGAGATAGAAAACGAAGTCACCAGGAAGCCTGTGCAGTGTTTAATGAAATCTATCCAGATAGTAATCCAATAAGCAAATCAACAGTGACAAAAACATTAAAAAGATTTAATCAAACCGGTAGTGTGAAAAGCCGACCTAAATTAGGACGTCCAAGAACATACACAAACGAAGAAAATTCATTAAATATTTTATGAGATATCGTGGAGAACCATATAATGTCTGTGCTGCAAGTGGCTTTAAATCATGATATGTCGAAGATCTGTTCAAAATATTTTAAAACGAGCAAAGGGACCCCTACAAAATTCATCAGTAGTTAAACGAATGATGACGATGATCGGTGGCAATGAAAATGTTCTTAAAAGGATTGTGTTCTCAGATGAAGCAACGTTCCAGATAAATGGTGTTGTAAATAGGCACAAATGTAGATATTGGTCTGATAGTAATCCTCATTGGATGACAAAACAAACAAAACAATTACAGCCAGATTCATCATTGGGGTCTAAGCCGTTAGTCGGACTAACTCGGTTTGCGCCTGTGCAATGCTATTCATGAAACATACGCCTTTTTTTACGCCCCTGTTTACGCCAATATTTGCGCGAAAAGTTAGACCTGCTTGTTAGGGTGTGTAAGTCGTGGCGTAACTGTTGCGGTGTGCTCATTTTGTTAATTTACGCGAATTTCTCTTAACGAAAAGTACTTTTCAGTGCTATACAACATTTTCAAAGTAATCAAAGTAAGTATTAAATCACATTTTACAAGTATGTTTGAGTGTAAAATTTTTTGCGGCTACTAAAAGTTGCAATTAGAACTATTTTATTTCAAGTTTCCGCACCTGAGTATTATTCTACATTTATAACGTTATAGTAAACATGGTACCGGGTCCAGGGAAGAATATGCTTGCTCTGGAGGAGGAATATGGCCAAGGTTAGGAGCCAGGGCAAGATGTGACTGGGCAACTGCCATTGACAAATATATGAAGTGTCAGATTGTTTCACGATCAATTAGACCCACTACAAGTGCCCGAGGTGAGTAAACACTTTTCAATATGACTAATCAAATTTAAATATTACTGCAATATTATTGTAGGTACTATAGTTTGCCACGGCATATGATTATACGAGCTAATACCACAGCTGGCACACCCTACAATAAGAGAAGTTCTTTATTCGTGATGCTACAAGTTCTCATTGGCTTAAGATGTGTAGCATCGGATGGCTTCCAAAGCTTAATTGCATACATTGTTCATGTGAGCCAGTCGACATGTAGTCGAGTATTGACACATTACTTTGCACCTATTGTATAAATGATCCTGGTTATATAATCGGTGTTAAGAATGCACCAAATGTGATAGGAGCCATAGATTGCAGTCGTGTATTGTTGTTGATGCCTCCAAAAGAAGATACACCCAACCATATAAACAGTAAATTCCAAACATCTTTAAATGTACAGGTGTATGTAATGCACAGCTCCAGATTTTTAATTTGGTTAGATGGCTTGGTTACATGGTTTTGCATAATGTGCATTAATGCAAACATTAGTCTAGAGCAGGATCAATTGATTCCTCTGGATGATCAACCGAAGAGGTCGATTACAAATTATAGACACGAATATTCACCGTTTTAAATTTGAGCGTTTTAGAGTGTGTGTTGTAATACGTTCTAACATGCATTCCTTTTTTTTGTATATTTATTTGTACGCATCAGCATTATAAATTATTAGCAGCATTATGTGCTGCGAAAGCGCAACGTGTAATCTACCGAATATGTTTTTATTCTGATTTAATAAATTTGTATTCCTAGCAAGTTTTATTATTTTGTATACAAGCCAAGTTTTCAAAAAATGTATTTAACAGTTTTGTATTAATCCTAATTTTAAATAGACCTTCCAAAATCATGTTTTTTTGTAAAGAAAATATTAAAAAAAACATTGAGTATAATTTAAATAAAATTTTCAATTATGTCAATAGAACTAAAAAAGACCACTATAAATGAATTAAATGTTTAGAAAAAAAGCTTCCAAATAAACTTGATACTGTTGACATTTGTCCAGAGCAGGATTAATCGATCCTTTGGATGATCAACCGCCATCACCTCTCACTGGCGTAAGACTCAACCTGTACCTGTAACCCAACCCAACCCAGTTGATTGCAGTGGAATGCTATTGGTTTACTTATTATTATAGTATTGTCTTTTGTGCAATTAATAACGGCAGTAATTATAGCTTGTGAAACTTATTTTTATAGTTTGAAATAATCCTTACGTCTGTTACGAGATAAAAAGATACAATCAAATATTTTTTTTTTATATTCATTTATTTTATTTATGAAGCCAAATTAATTGTTACTTAAAAAGTCCTATCGCCTGCCTCTGCGCCCCAACTCGAGAATGGCGCTCTCACACAATTGTCAAGGTTAGACGAATTTTGTCTGGTTCATAATGCGAAACGATGACGTCGTGTATGTCGTCAGAGATTAATTTGCGCCCGGTCTACGCGATTTTCATGAATAGGCCTACACCGTTTATTTAGACCTGTGCAGGACGGGCGTAAATTTTTGGCGCAACTAGCGTTAGTCCGACTAACGTTACGCCTCGTTGACAAATCCCTGGGTTAGTGTATATCTAAAAAGTGATTGCATGATAATGTTTCAAATATCAAAGTTATTTACCCAACTATTAGGTATTCACAAAATTTTAATATTTTCAATCGGGTGTTTCATTAGAAAATGATAGGCGCAATAATCGAATTGGGACATTCTCTACTGCCATAGACAGGTAGTTCTTCTGATTTTTGACGGATTTGCAAAGGCTGCTTGATTTGCATGTTTTATTTTATTTTAATTAAGATTTAATTTTTTTCTAAAATTCTGTCAACCAAATAACCAAACCTAATATAGTATTTAATTCGGAAAAAACGATGTCCCTTTTAACCCATGTTAACCTATGTCCGTTTGTATCTCGTTTGGTATTTCCTGCTTTCCAAAAAAGTTGTTCCTCATCATGTTAAATAATTTCCTAATCTTCCTCTCATTTATTTATTTATCTAGTCTTCAATTACTTTCGAAAGTTTTCAACTCGATTTCATTTTCCTGGATACGATATTTTCTGTCATCCCCAGCTGTTATCATTGATATTTTCCCATGTTTCTTTCTTCCTTTTAATTATATCCTTTATTTCTTCTGTCCGTTTTGTTCCTTTCTTTTCGTTTGATATTTTCGTTATTCCACAAACTTATTAATTATAAAACTTATAATTTTCACTAAGTATTATTATTTCGCTTGATATTGATTTTCTTTTAATTTGTCCTTTTTTATATTTTCATGTCCATTTTTATTACGCAGTTATCACTTCCAATCTGAGCTTCTCTAGTTACATTCACATATTTAACATTATTCCATTAATTTTTACTCATGAAGAAATTGTCTATTATAAAGTTCTCTTTCCTCGCAGGATCTTCTCGTGTATATGTGTTTGTGTATTCTTATGTTTAAATTTGTTATTATATATAAGTTTTCTGTATACAATTTGATTATTCTTTTCCTATTACTGTTTCTGGCCTCTTCCCCTTCCCTCCTCAGATATTTTTTTATTTTCTGTATTCTGGTCAGATCTCCCATTATTATGATGCTTTCATGCTTTCAATCATTGCACTTTGTATAATTCCGAAGAAGTTATGATTCTCTTATTTTACCTTCATTCACCCTATATGCTACTAATGGTGTCCATTTCTTTTTTTCAATTTAATTTTCCAGTCATAATTTTTCCATCTATGCATTTACCCTTCCCTACGTGTTCTTTATTCCATCTGGGTTTATTACTATAGCTACACATCGCTTTACTTTATTGTTCTCTTCTGTCCCTGACCATAGCATCTGGAATTCATATGTATTAGTCCGTCCTCTCCCTTTTTTGTTTCAATTTATTATTTTTTCTACTAGTTCTTCTTCTTTTCCTTTGATACTTTGATTATTGTTATTATAAATCGATATTGTTTGGGAATTAAATTTCTTCTGGTCGTGGTTATCGTTAATTCGTTTTCGCTTTCGAATTCGTTGAAGTTATTGACCCACATCCCACATCAAATTTTCATTAAAAGTTTTCTGCGTAAGCAATTCTTGACGTCAAATGTTGTTGTGTTGATTTTGGAAGTAAATTAATTATATGTTATTCGACATCAGAATCCATTTGGCATCTAAAGGTAAACCACAAGTTGTACTTAACAATTTGAATTAGTGCTGAGCTTCGCTTTTATTTATTTTTTTGCGATCATTTTTTTCATTTTATGTTTTATATTTGCAATTGTTTGTGGTTTGCGAATTTTAGTTCTGACCAGCTGATTCTTTTAGATTCATGTAACGTAAAGAAACAGGAAATGTCGAAATAAGGCATTACGTGATGTTTTAATGGATTGGTTTTCATCCATTGTTCAATAGTTTCGATATCACAATGAAAACTACGCAATTTGCATACAGACAGACTTCATACAGAATGCCACGTGTTTGCATCAATTACGTGCTGCCTACTAGCAGCTGCAGTCCTCACTACCGCTAGGCGTTGCATGTTTACATCAAAGAATTGCATTGCGTCAGCGATATACTGAAACGTTGTTTTGTTAAGTGTTATGAAATATATTTGCTACTTTTTACAATAACTTTGTCCTACATCCTATCGCCGCAATGTCACAGTTAATTAAATCTGACTATTGAATCGATTTTGCGTTGAGGCTATATAAAGGGCAAAAAAATGGGGAATGCAGAGGGAAAATAAGAAAATTAAAGTGAAATAATATAAAGCGGATGGTGGTTGAGAAACGTAAGATGTAATTCAAGTTAACGACATATATGTATATGAAGAAGATCTGTTGCGAAAACGAGCAGGCGACAGAGGGAAAATATTTATAGGTTGCGATGAGGTAACACGAGGTAAGTCGGGAACGAATACATGAGACGCACAAGGTCCCAGCGTTCTGAAAAAGTAATGGAGATTTTGGCGAGGAAGATAGAACGATGGGGAAATGTTGGGTATTGCCGGATTGGGTTGGGTTTGAAAGTTCGAGGAAATGCGCGAAAACTAAAATTGAGTGGCACTGTGGAAGGGTAGGCTAAGAGATAAAGAAAAGAAAAATTGGAAAATATGGTAAATAAGGACAAAAACAGACGCCAAGTGTGAAACAATGGAATTTGTGGAAGCACGAGAGAAGAAAGAAATAGCGGAATGAGAAAATGAATGAAAATTACATATAATTAAAAGAAACGGACTTGTGCACGTTTATGCAGAAATTTTCTGGTTATTTTAAATTTGTAAACACATTTATAAACAGATGTCATCTGAAATATCGTTAATTTTAATACTTTAAATATACAACCTGGTCGAATTTGTTCTTTATGCAATAAAAAAACTGACTATAATGTGATTTCTATACTTATTTGCTGAAAGACATTAGTTTGCCGACCCTTTCATCTAATCAGCGAAGTATTCGTCCCCAGAGTGTTGTCCGCCACCTCGTCACTTCGATACCTCGCGAATGATTCATGTCTTATCGCACATAGCACTCCATTGATCGATGGCCAAAGGAACTGCCTATAGCACACGTGATACAATGAAATTTTCGCCAGGATGCGAATTAAAAACACGCCGTTTAAGCAGCATTACTAAGTGACGTACGTAAACGATTTCGTATAAAAACGCACGCCGAACCTATCCAATAAAATAAATAACAGACACAATTCAACCTCCGCAGAGATTAGGGCCAGCAAGCGACGAGATTTGGAACTCCCACAAGGATTCCGCAGCCATCGATCCTAAATTAGAATTGTTCCTGTAGCGGCGGCTGGGGAAATACCATTACAGTGTGTCGACAACAGTACACAATGCACCCCAATTCAAATATCAACATTACTGTCCGCGCTTTGCTTCCGTAAATCAGCTCGGTTCCATTAAAATGCCTAAACGTCCTGCGAATAATGCCGCAAAAGTCCACGTGAATTTAATAATGCGACTTGTAACCGTTTCGGCGAGTGTGTAAAAGTACGTTGCTGCGTCCCACGTCGCAAAACACCAGGCTCAAGCACTGGAAGGAATCGCTGAGGGAAATATTCCGCGCACGTTTGCTGTTCATGACAGCAAAACGTTGTTTTAAATTTGTTCTATTGGGTTATATTTGTAAGAAAGTAGCGGTTGGAAGATTATATGAAAATTTGCCGGTGGCATGTTTATTTGCTCAAATTTAGGTGTTGTTACAATGGCTGCATTGCACTATTTATTCGATGTAGAGGAAACTAAATCTGGCCAGAACTTTTCCAAGCAACGATCGAAAGCTCTGTGTGTGAATTAATTTGATCATATATGACTATTATGTATCGATATAATAATTGATTGCAGTTCATCAGTTCTTACACCACAGAAACATATAAGTCACCCTGCAACGGTTCCAATCAAAACTGATACAAAACTTGGCTTAATGGTTAAGATTTAGCTACAGTGCAAAGAAACTTTCATTCGATTCCAACCGACAGTCTTTTCTATTATATATTAATTGATAATTCTACGAATGATATCAACGTGGCCACTGGCTTGGCGATTAAAGTTTTACATGCCACGCAATGGATCCCATTCTCTCGAATGGATTAAATATGAAATATTTTTCCATCATTGCATTATTTACAACACAAAACTTGTGTACGAAAACCTGACATAAAAATGAATTTCAAATTAAATACCTTCGTTTGTGTCTCATGAACAATATGCAAACAATCTTCTAGATAAACTAATTTTCAAACTCCATCCTGCTCGGAGAGAAAATAACACAATAGTAATTGAGTAAGTTTGAAGTAAGTTCCTGAACTTTTTCCGCGAGTCGGTTTCCCTCAATTTCCGGTTTATTTCGGCCACATCGACGTAACACGAAATTGCCCACCCCGAAAACACCTGCTAATTAAATGCAGGTAATTGTCTTTTATTCCCGTCCAAGTGTGCGTTTTCGCGCCTCCGAGTGCCCACTCACGTCGCGCCGCATTATGCGTTATTAGTCTCGGGGGAAGCGCGATTTGAAAAATCGCAATTAAAATATTCACCCCGTGTTAACAACGCCGTGGTACACCAGTACAGCATTCAAATAGCGTCGGCGAGTTCCGATAAAATCTTCTCGGATTAAAAACGGGGGACCCGCGATATTTAATTCACCTGGGTGTAAACTTTGTGTCTTTGCCAGCGTCAGAGATCGATACTTCATGAGACGTAATTTGGAGCGGAAAGGTTCCTTCGTAAAGTTTGTATTGCATTCGGAGCGTCGTATAAATGACCAACGGAAAAACTGAAGTATGCAGTAAAACCTGCATTTGCATTTTAAACATGGGAAGGAGAACGTCAGGAAGCGGATTTGTTTCTTGCGGAAAAGATTGGTTTTTAAAGTTTAAATGCATAAATTCCAGTTGGATCTTTGCGCAACGTAAGGTATTCTGGCTGTTTCAAGCAACTGCTTTTGACATTCAATGTTTATAAAAATTAGAAAAAATACTGTTAACAAAGTAAATATTATTATTATAACTAGGAACACAAATGGTAATGAAGTTGTATTACTCCGATATAAATTGTTTTGGCGAAATTAATATTTCTTACACCAAATATATTATCACTTATAAGACACGTGTATGTGGTACTAAATTTATCGACAAGTTACAGGATACAAATTATTGTATATCAACTTATGTGGTACAAACAGTGGAAAAATAAATCGTGTGTCTTTGCCTATAGTTATTATGATTGAGTAATGAGTACATTGTATGATTTTTTCGATGGCTTTAAAGGACACTCATACTCTTATATGGACTATTAGTCTGAATATAAGTCAAGATGTTTACTAGTGAACTTCACTTGAAATTTTCTTCGCTCTTTCAGTTTACATATCAGGATGCAGCCTTTACATTTTGATTTATTTTTTATCGTCTCTGGTAGATATATATTTGCTCTCCAATTCTTTTCAATTGTGACCTACATGAAATAGCAGTTGATTCCTATAATATTCTTTTACCCCAATCTATTTGGCGGATATTGTTTCATAGCTGGGATAGGAAATCTAGTCGTGTCTTATCCTAATATTGGACTAAACTTCACGGTTCAAAGATTTATGGTGGAGGATTCATGGTGCTAACTTTTAGGGCATCCAGATACTCAGTTGTTAGTTTTGCTGCATGCGACAATGCGTTGTTATGATGCAAAATTATTTTTCCTTTTGGTCATTTTTCACGGACTTTTTCAAAAATTTGTGGTAAACAGACATTTGTGTACCAATCGGCAGTAACGGTACGTCTATCTTCTAATGCTAAAGTAGCAATATGACCCGTTTTAGAACAAAAACTAGCAATCATCTTCTTACCAGCACTGTGAGCTCACCGGACTTTTGTGGGCTTCGGTTCTGTTCGAAAGACCCATTGAGCGGATTGAATTTTCTTTTCGGGATCACAACAATAAATCCAAAATTCATCACCAATGATGATAATCAAAAACAAAATTGAAGTATCGCTTTGGAATTTTTCTAGAGTTTCTCTGCACCATTCAATGCGTTAGAGTCAGTTTATGTGGAATCCATCGACAACGAAGTTTTTTCACATTTAACTGTTGATGTAAAATGTTTTGGATTTGACTCATACCAATGCCCAATGTCGCCCGAATAAATTCATAAGATGTCCGTCGATCTTCCACAAGCATTGCTCGAACAGCGGCAATATTCTCATGAGTAACAGCAGTTCTTCGGCGTCCTTCACGAAAGTCATCATTAAGAAAAAGCCGATCTCTTTTGCATTCGCTGAACCAATTATAAATTGTTGCCTTAGATGGGGCTTCTTCGCCAAATGCATTTCTAAGCCGATTTTCACATTGGTTAGGTGTTAATGATAATTTAAAATCGTAAAAAATCATAGCCTGAAAATGTTCTCTTGTCAAATTCAGTTTTGGGTGAACACAAAATCTTTAAATTATGATAATTAAAATACTATTAGAGCAAATCGAACAAACTAAATATCAATCAACTCATAAAACATTAAAAAATAGCTGTCGAATAAAAACAAATTTCATTTGTTTTTAGAAACATGTCATTCTAGATATTTTCAGTGTCGCCCTTGTAGAAGGAACAATCTTGCGAACATGTCGAGGATGGCAGGAAGAACAGCCACAAGCACTCAGGAACGGGAAGATCGACTGTTGAGAAGAAGTTGTCTTCACGACCCTTGGGACTCATCGCGCTCATTTGCAATAAACTGGGTAAGAACAGTTGGCCACAATGTCTCTATCAGCACCATTTATCGCCACATTTGTTCATTTGGATTGAGATCATGCCGTGCAAATTCTTGTATTCCTCTAACAGCTCTGCACAAAGTGGCCAGACTTCAGTGGTGCCAAGCCAGACAACATTGGCTACTTGAATGAGATGATGTCATTTTCTCTGATGAGTTTGGGTTTTGTTTATGGCACTCTGAAGGACGTACACGTGTGAGAGGAACCGAAAGGGAACGCTACAATTTGCAGTTTGTACAACGGAGACATACTGACTTGGTTTAATGGTTTGGGGTGGCATAAAAATAGGAGGCCGCTCGCCTTTAACGTTTATCCAGGGCAGTTTAAATGCTCAACGTTACATCGATAATGTCTTACAACCAGTTGTTCTTCCTTTGCTTCAAGAACGTCCAGAAGCTACTTTTCAACAAGATAATGCGCGGCCTCATGTGGAAGTTTTTTCACTGTATATAATAGAAAGCCGGCTTTCATGTTACTTGTTTAGTTTAGGTAACGGCATGGTAACGGTTGACGTTTAGTTTAGCGGCCGTGGCCGCGAAGTTGATTTTCGCGGCCTGATTTGCATACGCGAAATATTCGCTTCGCGTACGGTTGCTCAAAATAGTTATTTGTATACTAAGGCCGCGAAATTATCTTTAGCGTTTAAAACAATCAGTTTTGCAAAAAAATTATCCTAAAAATGTCGGAAGAGAGTTGCAGTCATGTCGATGTTTCAATTTCATGTACTCCTTCAGACTTAAAAAGTGTTATAAATTCTACACTTTATTATTATTCGGGTATTAAATTAGAAATAATTTAATACCCGAATAATCTAAACGGCAGTATGAAAAATGTTACAGTGACTTTAAAAACTGGTGTAACAAAAAGAATGTCAAAACGGTATCTGAAAACATTTTATTTAATGTAAAAATCCAAGATATTGAAAAGTTCAAGTTTATGGAGTACGTATTCAATGTTGAAGTGCATGCTAAACATACGGGATGGCATTGATGTAAGAAAGTTTTTGAAGCTGGTACATTTTTTGAAAAAGAAATCTATTGGGTATCAGGCGAAAAAGTCTAAAGTATTGACGCGAGACCGGATTAATTTATTTTTAGAGAAAGCCCGTGATGAAAATTATTTATTATGGAAGTTAAATATTAAGTTCTATTATTATAAATAATATCATCCACATCAGGTGCCATGCGAAAATTCCGTACTAATAGTGACCGTTACTGACACAAAAACTGACATAAAGCGAATTTTCACTGTCACCAGTCCTACTTTTACAAGATCATACCGCAAATATTTAGCTCTACGTCCAAAACATGGTACTAGTCGTCTGGTATTCTACAGATATAAAAATGGAAAGTGTAGTGCACAAGTTGTTGTAGTGCATAAAATTGATGAAATACCTAGTCTGATTACAAAATATCTTGGATTGGCAAACTATAAAGGATGTACAGGATACTGTTTCAGACGAAGTTCTGCGATATTGCTTGCCAATAGCAGTGCTGATATATCGGTTCTTAAACGACATGGCGGGTGGAGATCGGGTACAGTAGCGGAATCATATGTAGACTCAATCGAAAACAAGAAAAAAACTCAATTTCTAATACTACAGCGTCTAGTTCGAATTTAAGGGCAGGTGTTGAGCTAACATCTAAAGAATATAATGTTTCAATTTCAAAAGTTAGCCGTTTGTAAAGATTAGATTCAACTTCTGGAATAAATATCAGTGATAATACAAATTGTACCATTAATGTTAACATTAAACATCTAAATAATAGATGTATATATTTGTATATTAATATTTATTAATCTATATTTCCAAAATCAAAACAATAAAATCGTTAGTTTGACATTTAGTTTAAGTAACGGCATGGTAACGGTTGATGTTTAGTTTAGCTGATTTGCAAACGCGAAATATTAGCTTCGCATACGGTTGCCCAACAAAAACAATTACATAACAACTTTACACACATATAAACTATAATAGTCTTACAAGAAACTGTTGTCATGAAAATATTCATCCACAATGTAGTAGTTAGAAATGTCCTCACAGTTTACACATTCTTATATATCTTGAGAACGTGTTGTTCAGACATAAAAAGTTTATTATAACACTACACACCGATATATTTTGGTTCTGCCTTTCCGACCCTTAATCGAGAGAAGAGGACGACAACAGCTTGTGTTGTTGTCATGGATATCTTTTCATTTAAAAGTTCACATTCTCTTGAAATAGTCTCAATTCTTATATTTTGAATAATAAAGTTGTACGAACTTAGCTTGGACAATATATTTTCTATATACACACTCCATGTATATTTTTCTTCTATATGCAGTCCGAGAAACTTTGAACTCGTAACGGTCCCTATTAATTTTTTGTCTATTGCCAGCAGTAGTTTAGATGTTATGCATCTATTTTTGCTGCAGAATTTTACGATTTTAAGGTATTTAAAGCGATGTACAACTTGTATACATCGTCGTCGTGCAAATATTGGTCTTATTCTTAAAACCCGTCCATGTATTTCCACTGAGCACATTGATGTCGTCGGAATACTCTCTGAGTAACCTATTTGGTCTAATATTTTTAGTAGGTCGCTTATAAAGATGTTAAAGAGGATGGGTGACATGCATGATCCTTGTGGCATACCACTCGCAATACCCATTTCCTATGACGTATCAATTTCTACTCGTTGAGTCCTTCATGATTTTATCCAGTACAGAGCTTCTCCCCTAATGCCTAAATTTATAAGCTTTTAAAGTAATCTTTGTTTTTATAAATTCGTAAAACTCGTGATTCTTTCACATGCTTCTGGTATGTACCGTTTAAGAAACTTTTCTTCATTATCTCAGGCAGTGTTTTGTTATAGCATGGCGTATTTCCATCAACATATTACCGGAAATATTATCCATTTTTCAGGTTTTTTTCACACATACCAATGCTGCCAATGTGGTCAGGTATAGGTAGAACGACTGTCTAGGGTGTTTTAATATTATCCAGAGCGGAAATTTTTCTGTGGGCGAAAAATCCACTCAACACATCAATGTAGGTGTAGTGGTTATTCCTGTTACCAGTGTAGGGTGCGGGGACACCTAGTACAAACAAATATTACATGGAATCTAATCAAATTATTGACGATTTTAAAAAAATATATATTTATTTAGATAATGTCGAGAAAATCTGTTTTCGTTAAATGATTCGATTTTAGTCGTAAATTCTCGTTATAACGTTATTAATTCTGCAAACAATATTAATTCGAATACCTTTCGGAATATTTTCAGCAGCTGCATCCTCATTTCAAAATTATAGATCAGCTACTAACTGGAATACCGGGGGTAGTAGCTTTTCTAGGTGACATTTTAGTGACGGGAATATCACAGGAGGAACATTTACAGTTTTTTCCGGGAAAAATTTAATATTTAGGACACGAAATAGACCGACATGGATTAGATGAATCTGAGGAAAGCATGAGTCCATACATTTTGTTCTATCACTGAAGTAAAATCATTTCTGGGCATGGTGAATTTCTATTCTAAATTTCGCCATTGTATGATTTATTTAAAAAATATCTGATTTTCAATTGGAATGCGAAATGTCAACAAGTATTTGAATGTTATGAAATGCACTTTAGTGTAAAATAAAGTATTAGTTCACTATGATTAAACTTACAGTTGACGCTAGCTCAAGTGGCGTAAGATTATTTATTAGTCACGCGTTTTCCGATGAACGGAACATCCTGTAGTTGCTTCCCAGATACATAAAGAATCTCTTGCGATTATCTTTGCTGTTCAAAAATTCGGCCAATATTTGTATGGCCGTTATTGTACAAGTGATCACAAGCCTTTGCTCAGCATTTTCTGTTCCAAAAAGGCCATTACTCTCATTGCTGCATTGCTTTAGGTATCCCTTTAATGATATATGTTATATATACTTCATAAAGTCAAAGATAATTTACTTTTATCATACAAACAAGTAAAATTGGAATCGAAGAGATTTTATTATAAGTAAGGTTGTGATGAATAGTTGGCCTGCAGTTAAATATGATAAAGAATGTTTACAATATTTTAATAATAAATTGGAGCTATCAATCGAAGATATAAAATTGTGGTTCTGACAAAATATCGTTTGGAAATATTAAAAGAGCTTCACTGTTCACACATTGACGTAGTGCCGACATTGAACAAATGGCATTGATATACAGTTCGTGTACAAAATACAGAAATACATGTATGCCACCGAAGGCCTGTGGCCATGGATTGAAGAGCCAGTTCATCTTGATTTCTTTGGTCATCAGGCATCAGGCTGTACACTGTCAATAGAGTTGATGATTTTATTTGGAAATTGTAATAAAAGTACAGACGCTGCTGGCCCGCAATGCCATTAAACCCCCTGATCAATTTACAAATTGATATTGGGGTGTATGTGTTGTGTATCGAACCGACCGCATTTACGAGTACCATACATTTTTTGTGCGGCTGATAACGTACCATAGATATCGGACTTGCAGTCTAGAATAAAACGAATTTAAAATAACACTGCCACTCGAATTCTTCTTGCTTCTTTCACTACATCATAGAATTCAACAACATCGAAAAACTTTTCCTCGTAGAACCTTGTGCAATATATTACTTTACAATCTGGATATTTGCGTGCTATTATACATACACCACCTCACGCCAAAGCCGAAATTTTGCAGCTCATTTTTGCACCAGGTTTCACATAAGGACAAGTTGATTAGATTTTGTATCTTTCCGGCGATGCTCTGGATATTAAAATGCATTATGTTGAAGTCCTTATGGATTATCTTCTTTCCAAATGGGGGGTGTTCGGACAGATGATCTGTTCATTCCCTGAACCTCTCGTTTATGCTCGTATTTGCGTTTTTTTTTCTTTTTAACTATATTGATGTCTGTGTTATCCGCTTGTTCCTTATATTCGCGTTTCTTTTACCTCCATAGGTATTTTATATAGGCCTTCTTGTGCTTTATTCGGTGCTTTATCTGGGTATTTGCGAGTTTATTCTTGATTCGATTAGTCGACGATTTTTTACCTGTGGTCACTGACTTTCGAACTCTTGTCGATACTTTCGGTTGTGTTTTTCCTTTGACTTTAATCGACTCTTTTTGCAAAATTATTTTATTTATCTTCGTCCCTATCTGCCGGATTTACGCAGTTTTTCTTAAAAATAGAAAAATTACTACACTTAAGTTAGCAGCATCTTTAAATATAATACCAATCGAATTGCATGCGCATCTTATTTAAGTGAGAGCTGAACAATCGCGGCAAGTGAACGTACAATGTGTACAAAGCCGTGTCTGAAAACCGTAAATAAAGCCGACTGCCTATCCAAATATATACAGTGCGGGTCAAAACTATGTAAAAACTGGCTACATGTAGAGTGAAGTGATTTTAAACTGGTAGAAATAAAATTACTACAAACAAACCCAAATGTAAACTGGCACTGCAATAAATATGTAAGTAGCCTTAAATCAGCTAAAAATGACATAAAACATAATTGAAAAACTCAATCTTATTACTGACTGTGTAAAAAACCTCCAAGATTCGGTAACGCAACAAAACTTAAAAATTATTGAACAAAACAAAATTATATGTAACCTAAAAATAGACCAAACACAAGCCAATTCAAGAAGCGGGAAAACAGCGGAGCTACACACTCAAAATTATAGAACCCGTCCTAATACAAGATTGCAGACAAAACCCGGTAACGACGTGACAAAATCTTCAAGTACAGGGCAACATCCGCCAATATAAAGTCAATCAACGTCACAGGTCAATGCTATTTCAAAGATTATCAATGATATTGAAAGAATGTAAAAACTGCGTACACAGACAAAAACGAAAAAAGCAAAATAAACGATATTACTGAATAAACGGATACGGGTACATATGCCGACGTTTTAAAATGTAAAGAAAACTATTACATTAAAGGCAATATCGGCCCAAAATTAAATAAAACTATTAATGGATGCAATATAAATTCCACGCTTCAGGCAAAACATATCATGCCTAAGAAGCAAGAAAGACAACTACAGACCTTGAAGGAAAAATGCCCGAAATACTGGTATTAACTGAACACTGGCAGAAAGAGGAAGAGATACTGTCCTCTACTCTTACAGGATATAATCTCGCTTCATACTACAGGAGATCGACTAAAAAGAATGGCGGATCGTGTATATTCCGAACAAATGGTCTTGAATATAGGGAACTTATATATATTATAATTATCATTTTAATGTATCGACCACCCAGTGGCAATACAGACTTATTTTTCACGACACTAGACTCGATTATAGAGCTAGTGCAGGATAAATTAAACACGCATAAAATCGTTACGGTGATTTTAACATCAATCTGAATAACTGCGGCCAAGTCTCTAGCACGTTCAAAGATCTTCTCAAAAGCTTTAATTTAGTATTCTAAATTAAAGCTGTTGAGAAGATCTTTGAACTATTAAAATTCCAACTCGAATAACGGCAACGTCAGCAATATTGATTGATAATATATTAACGAATACTGACAATTACACAGCGTTAGTTGGGGACACAATGATATCAGATCACACTGCTCAGGTAGTAAAACTACCAATAAATGCAACTACCAAACCATTACATAGGAATACAGAAAAACGAGTTTTTCACAAAGCAATATACAAATATTTCGAAAAGAACTGGAATTGGAAAATTGGAGTGAAGTTTTTAAACAAAATAATTGTGACTTGGCATATAGAAGTTTTGGTAAAATATTACATTTATATCTAGAAAAACATTTCCCAAAAAAACACATACGAACAGCCACGTCAAATAGATATACATGGATCAAAATATCCAGCTATAATAAGAAAGGAATATATAAGAGTATGCTGGAAGGAGTGGTGACCAGAGAACTTTACAGATACAACAACATCTTAAAGAAAGTTGTCTCAGAGGCCAAACGATTATCTTTCATGACTAGAATTCGAATTTCATCGAATAAAACAAAAGAATCGTGGGAGATGATAAATGAATTCAACAAAAAAACTGCAAATAAATTTACTATTAACAATTTGCAAAATAAGACAGAAGACGCTACCCAAACTGCCAATAAAATAAACAATTATTTCATTAAAGTACGCGAACAGAGTTCAACAAACAACTAGTCACATGAAGATTTTAAAATAAAAGGTCATCCAACATGCCTCTATCTAAATCCAACTACTCCATTGGAGATAAAACAAACAATTATGAACTTAAAAACACCGCTAATGTAGGACATGACGAAATTCACACGAAATTGTTAAAAGAAACATCACTTTGCATTAGCTCACCGCTATGTCACATAATGAATTTATGTTTCGAGACCGGCACTTTTCCAGAAACAATGAAGTACACAATTGTAAAACCTATGTACAAAAAAGGTGATAAAAACTACAGACTCATAGCTTTGCTATAGAACGTGTGAAAAATATTTGAAAAAATCATCTTGAAGTGGCTGTACGACTTTTTCGACAAGCACAAAATCATATCTAGCAACCAAAACGCATATTGCAGAAACAAAAATACCGAACGAGCAATATATCAACTAATGATACCAATATTAGACTAAGTAAACAACAGAAAAACAACAGCCGGCACGTTTTTAAATTTATCTAAAATATTTGACAGTATGGATGAATTCACAGGATTAGAGGAATTACTTCAAAGCTAATTATGAGGGGTACCACAGGGTTCGATACTGGGTCCATTCTTATTCGTCATATATATAAAGGACTTACCAGCATGTGTTACCTATCCCATCATCCTATATGCGGATGATACCTCCATAATAAGTAGTGCGGATAATTCTGAGCAACTGAATAACGAAATAGCAACTGCTCTTGAAAATGTACATAAATGGTTCAATTGTATTAAGCTGGATCTTAATATAAACAAGACAGAAATTATTTCATTCTCAGCAAACAACAAGGACACCGACATTCAAATCAACTTTCAAAATACGATGCTTACTTCAAACACCAGCGCTAAATTTCTAGGCATCTTCATTGACAACAAATTAAATTGGAAACAGCAATACAGCACATATTATATTTATCACCAAAAATCAGCAGATTCTCATACGTGTTACGGAATCTACGTAAATGTGCCGACCTTGAATATACTTTATCCGCATATTATGGATATCTTTATTCGATATTCCGCTACGGTACAATTTTCTGGGGCAATTCGCCAGATACCCACAAAATATTCATTCTCCAAAAGAAATGTGTGCGAGCGATATTTCAATTAAAAAATACAGATTTGTGTAAACCATTCTTTGCAGCCAATAGAACCCTGGTCAATATGTATATAATTGAATGTGCAGTGGTCGTAAAAAAATATTATTTCTTTGAAGATAGTGAAACACAGCATCAATATCACACGTTATAAAGACCTTTTAAATATCGGCTCTGAAATCAATATATAACCATATTCCAAATGAGATAAAGGGAGGAAACAATCACACATTCAAAGCAAGTATCCAAGCCTTATTACTTCCGCTTTGTATCTACAGAATTGAAGACTTTTTAATATAAAATTTTATTGTAGAAACATTGACAAATATTGTTTCTATGTATTTATTATATGTACTGTAATATTTTTATGTAATATTATGTTAATATATTTACCTGTTATATGTTAAATGAAATGTGACATATTCAACATTTTATAAGTTTAACTGGACAAATATATTTATTATTATTATTATTATTATTATATTTTCTTGCATTACATTATATTATAACCACTTTGTCCTATATTATGGTAAGAACGAAATATTTTGCCGCATCCCTAATGATAACATTTACTTCTTTACGTCGATCTCGATCAAACACGACCCGCTGAACTTCCCCAACCGCCTTGATGAGCTGCAAAAAGTAAAGCACATGTAGGGCACGCTTATTAGATCTGCATGTTTGTGTTGAATTCAATTGCTCTAATTTCCTATTTAATTGAAGTTTGTAAACTTCTTCGAATGCAGATCCGGCGAATTGACGGAAATTCTAAAAACTAATTGCTTTTGTTTAGGAAACTATGATAATTGATTGTGCTCAGTGTCGTTCTTAATGCATCTGTTGTTTAATTTGAACGAGACTTTCTAGGCGATTTCTCTGCGGAATTCGCAGGAAATTATTTCGATATTCAGTGCAGCTTAAATGGCAGATCCAACGTGGAGTTTTACGGCGGTTTTTATGGCGCCTGAGCAGTCATTCGACCCTAATTCTATTCTTCGGAAGCGGTTATTTGCACTGTTTTTGAAAACAGTGTATAAATGTAATGCTGTGGTTCATTGTCAGGGTTATTTTGTGGGCACTATTTGATTTTATCTAAATTATAGATTTTTATCAGCAATTATGTAGTTTAAAAATTTGACAATAATGCTTAAAAAATATGTTAACGTCATTAACGAATAATCTGTAAAGTGCTGGTACTTTATCAGACAAACGATATTAATGAATAGAAACTTCACGAAACGTCATAAACTGAAGCCCGAACAAAAACGAGAATGAAACGTTAGCGTTGGCCTCGGTAATGTCGTATAAATGGGCGTGGTCCCTCCGGGGCCGATAGCGCGATGCAATCCCCGCCGAACTCCGGGAGTTACTGTCGATTGCAGGCCCCGAACTCCTGGGTTGCGGCAGCGCAACATCATGTAAACAGAGAGTGCATTAATATTCAATTTGCCTTTGCACCCGACCCTGCATAAATTGAAATACTTATAACTGACGCTGTGAAAGCGGCCAGTTCTTTATTTTTGAACGTAAGTATATCTGGGGCCATTAAAACGTTAGCATAACATTAAAATGGGACACTCGTCCGGGGGATGGGCTTCATATTTAACAATTTCACTTAAACCGCACACGCCGGCTTTCGGATACGGAATATAATGCATGTTAGGTCGAGTTGACTAACTTTATTAAAACTTAATTCCTAAAGTTGCGAAATTGGATGGAGTTTACTGTGGTGGTGGTGTTTTCATGCATGTATTTGAACGAGTCTTTTTGGGATTATCGCCCACAACGTATTAGCAGTTTAATTCACGGTTGATGTAATAAAATTATGTGTTTGAATGTGCCAGTGGATACCAGTGTACTTAGCCTAATTAAAACACAAATATTAACCTTTCTTATTTAAGTAAATAATTACGTGGTTTGGATACAAATGGAAACATTGACTATTAACGGGACTGACATTTGGCGGTACTTCGTGGTTTCATGTTCACCTAGTTCATTTATTAAATCAGTGTCGTGTTTGCGTGTCTCCTTCGAGAGTTTAATGATAAAAATTTAACTTTAGTGAACACCATTAAATCCTGACGAATCACATTGTACGATCGAAAAGAGTTACGTCGATAGTCTATCTATTTATTTCATTTTTCGTATTATGCTATCGATGAAATGATTGTGTAGTTGTATGGAACAACGTCATGTATTAGTAACACTACGTGTTACTTTGAAGAAAACTATACAGAAATTCTCAGACAAAAAAAATCGCCATATTAGCAGCAATCAAATTATGACGACAAGATAACGTCGTCGTCTTCATACTTTTCTTCCGCAGGTCTTGGGTTTGTTTTTTCTAAACGAGATATTGATGTACTGGTGGAGTTATCTCCATATCTATCTTGCATTATGATAAGATCTACAACTCAACTTGTAAAATCTGAGTTGACTTGTAGTCAAGTAGGAGCCCAATAGGTCACCATCGTTAAATATGGAAAGATGTGTGAAGTAAAATTTAAAATTTAAGAGGAAAATGATTATTGTGCAGTTGTGTGGAAGAATTTCGAGTATTAGTAAAGAGTGCCAATGTTGTCGAAATTCGAAATAAAATTCGTGTTAATTGTTCGGTTTGTAGTTTTCTAAGGAAACGTGGTGAAACATTTGGATTTTAAATAATCCGCGCAAACGTTTGTGAACTGTTATTGTCCTTTTAATTTACAATCATTTACTATCTTGTTCGGTCTGTCATAATTATTTCAATATCTACTGATAGAAGAATCGTTGGGTTGGAAAGTCATTATTTCCATGAACGAGAAGTTCCTCTCATTTACCACATCTGCTACATTTACATTTAATTCATTTTACTTTTAATTACGACCAATTTAAAAAAATGGTTTATTATTTCTCGTGTACTTAATAATGAGAGACGAAAATTTTCAGAGTAGAGTAAGCTGTGCATGTATTTTGTACGACTTTAAGTGGTATATGCGAACGTAATATATCCTAAATCCAATTCAATAATTTGTAACAATAAAAGAGATAAAAATACTTAATACATAACTTATCAAAATTTACAGCAAGTGCGAAAAGTGGCGACATGATCGGCCTTTTTATTTTAGTTTTCTGATTTCCAAACATCTCACGAAGTAAAGTCAACGTATCTATTATCAATGATTCCTCCTCCTCTTCCGATTGATTCTGTTATAGTTGATTCATTAATCACGTTCTATACGATATATGCGTGCTATTTAATTGTCCTGGCAATATTTTACTTATTTTATTGCTATAGTTGATCATATTTTCTTATTGATCGTTAGTAGAGTCAACTTGATTCTGAAACTGAAAATCTACACATTTTAACACATTACAATCTCTAGGAATACTATCGCTATTCTTGATTAGTTGATCAATTGTTTGCCTATAGTAAAATTTCTAAGTTAGTTAACTTTTGTAGATAACTTACACATACCATTTATATGGCTCTGAAACAGAAATAAACTTTCTGGAAATCTTACCTTTTTGAATGAACCATGAAAATTTAGTTAGTTAGTTGATGTTTGAATTTTTGGAAGTACACTAATATGAAATTTTTTTAATTTATAGTAAAGTGTAACAATGTGACAATTACTCACACAAAAAATTCGAAAATCGTTATACACTCGCAAATGACTCGTAAATCATTATACTCGATTGTGGATGTTCGGAAGACGGTCATAAAATAAGAAGCTATTTAAGGGATTAAATTATACATAATTCAGAAATAATTCATGTTAACGAATGCTTCTTATATTTTCGACGCCATACCAAGAGACATTACTTCGTTATCCAAAGAAAAAAGGCTGCAGCTAATCAAATAGCACATTTTCATTACAGACACATTACAGCACGTTGAAACTACTTTGTAATGTAAACATTACCTATTTTATGAATTGAATTTAATAATCAATTATAACAATTTTTAATCTCACACAATGTGTAATACTTTGTTGCAATTATTTAAAGATTACATATTGCAGAGTAAATATTAGTGATACTTTTTTGTCTGTTATATTGTTAAAAATGTACGTTTGTAGTTACGGATTTGTTTCGATTTCTTGCTTCAAATTTGGTGTTAACTATAAAAATGTTAAAAATATGGAAATGACTTTACAAATGTGAGAAAACTAAAGGAGCATTATTTCATACTACACAGAAAGATGAAAGTAAATAAATAATTAAAAATAAATCCTGCTAATGAAAAATATTCAGTCATGCTCAGAAAAGAATACAATGGCTCAAGATGATATTTCATTGGCGACCTTTCGGCCATTTGTAATTCATAAAGGGATTTCATTAAATATAACTAGTCGTACCTTGAAACCAAAATTTATTAAATTATAATAATATGCGGTTATCAAATAACCTTTTCGCGGAGTGAAATAAAATTTAAAAATTCGTAACACATCATTTCACCACGAATTGTGTTTTATCACAAATCGAATTGCTTTTAAAGGCAATTAAACAAACTTCTTGATCCTTAATAAATTATTGACCCATAAAATATTATTAATTAAATATTAGACCCTACCAGATATAAAGCGTAGACACGAACTTTCGCACGAACTACACATTTTAAGACGTCTTCCACGGTCTCGATCAGTTGTTTTAAGGGCGAATCGATACCGAAAAGCTCCGAAAGAGCGTAAAAAGAAAGACGCCTGAAATTCTTCCCGATAAAAAGTTTAATGGATTCTCACGGGTAATAGATTTTGCGTCATGGCCCTGCAAGAAACTTGTTCTCCTTTTTGAGGGGCGGTCGTAAAATAAATTATTATATGCTGATTACTGGCACATAAAGGCGACGTGGATTTTTTCGTTAATCGGGATACGGCTAACGACGTTTTGGGCTAAATGTTTTCGCGCTACGAAAAAAATCGACTCCGTGGAGCGTAATGAAGGAATAAATAAAATCTCTGATGAGTGCAAACGAAATTTTATTTACGGCCTCTGATCGGACTCATGTTGTCTAGGGTTTTTCATTCGTTTCTTGTGAATATTCATCGATTAAAAGCTGACTAGTGGTGTTCTTTATAATTTATTTTCAAGTTGTCATTTATTATTGTTCACGTAAAATTGCTTAATGGAACACATACATGACAAATTTGAGCCTCATATACCGAGTGAACTTTCTATCTTTTGTCATACATAACGTTATTCTTAGATTGTTTGTGTTTACCCTAACTCTTCCTCCGCTAGAGATTATATGTATTCGTTAAATGCCATGCTGTCCGAGGTATCTAAACTACATCATTTCACTCAACTACCAGCCATGTATAACCGACTCGGTCAACATCAAGACGATCATCGTTACCCTATTAATGCCACGATTTGAACATGTGCCATTCATGACTTGTCGATCGTACGAACTTCATATAAATGCTTAACATTCGGAGATTGCTAGCGCTATCTTGTTCTCGTTGAGAGATGATTTTTTCTCCAAAATATCTTTCGATTCGTCACACTACTTCGTTATTCGCCGCATCGAAAATCACACAACATTTTTCTACCTACATCAAGTCAACGTTAACACGACCGTCGGCCTTCTATTGATGGGAAGATTTAAACACGCGTCGTTAACATGCAACGCGAATTAACTTTATATAAATTATCACGTACGTATTTGGAGATGTCGGTCTCTTCTAACACTCTTTATCGCTAAAATATATTAACTTTGTCATATTACTGCACTACACCCGTCAGTGACACAAGACTAACCTAAGTCAATATAGTCATGAGAGCTGTAACTCCTAAATTGATGCGATCTTGTAACGTGCATTTCACGGGACAACTGGGTATAGGCATTTACAGTCAAGTGAGTGACACCGAACGGCACGTAATGTGCAATTTAATTCTGTATATCATTGTTGGTATTGCGGATTTTAACGTGAATTGTTCATTTACAATAATTATTTTATTTAATTTTTGGCACAGATATTATTACTTGTAGTATGTATTAGTTTCACTTATTATTTACGCTTGGAATCCCAAATATTGTAATGTTTTTATAAATTGTTCGATACAATAACTTCGTGTGTTAAATTAAATATTTACCTGGCAACTTGTAGAGAGTGATTTATTTCTTTCTCGTCATTTTTCGTCACTGGCGCCCAACAAAAAAGGTGCAGAGCAACTCCGTACAAATTACTTTAAGAAACCTACATTAACATCGGGTTACATTTTTCTGGAAACTCGTGATTCATTTGCAATTGCATCTTCATTTCTGCCACAAAAGTGACAAACGTCGCTTTTAAAATTAATCTTACATCTCGCTGTATAATTAGGAACATCGTCTCAGATAATATCAACATGTCCGCCATAACTCTATTGATGGGGTAATTTGTATAAGATTTATCCAACATAGCAAAAATCAATTTAAATTCAAATTTATTATAGAAAATTATAATATGTAAAAATAGTACTAATACCTATAGGTTACAGGTTACACGAAAATAATAATAAGTATGATATATGAAATGACATAGGTGTAGAATTTATTTATGAGATAATTTAGGCCCTAAAATCTAAAACATTGAAGTAAGGTTTTGTGGGATTATTTATAAATGATGGGGCTTATTTAAATAAATGGTTGCTATGTCCAACGTAATAATGTTCTTGCAGAAATCTGTTTCGATACCACTAATAATTTTTTTTCGATATTAGATTTGGACTCGTTGGATATTAGCAAACGCTGATAGTATCAAACTTGGATTTTACATTTGACACTTTTATATACTGACATTTTTAACAAATTTTAAGTTTTGACATTTCGACACGATATTGCCTTATTTATTTGTGATACTGTTCATAACGTCTTTCCTTCCATATCTGACGAGTGCTCATTTTTTTGATAATATTCGAACTTTATGAATTTTGTGCAATGTTAGTATAAAGAATCTCCTGCAACGTACCTCCTACAATATACAAAAATTGTAAAATTGTTAAAATGCCACGAAGAATGTCAAAATACAGCCATGTTGGGTTGGCTTGTGCTGCGTTGAGCTGGGTTGGGTTGGGTTGGGTTGGGTTGGGTTCGGTTGAGTTAGCTTGGTTTCGGTTGGTTTAGGTTAGGTTGCTTACAATGATGTCATAAATTGGACAAATTGTGTAAAATGTACTAAATTGATAAAAAATATAAAATTAATAAAATGTCAAAAAGTGTAAAACATGCCATAACATATTGTGCAAAATCTCTTAAACGACAAAAATGCAAAAAGATTGAAGAAATATAAAAAAATAATCAGTTGAAGTGAGAAAATTGACTAAAATACAAAAAGTGGAATAACATTCTAAAAATATATCACGTATTCAAATAATCATATAAAATTGACCCAAATCCAATAATTTGACAAATTTGTAAACTAATAACATCTGTTAAACTTAATATCGTCGAAAATGGGATGAAATTGAAAATATCTCAAAAATTCCGATAGACAATTACGAACATGAAAAATTGTATAAAATCTCCTAAATTGACGTGTCTTCCGGGTGTTACCGTGCTCTTTGGAACGATGGCCGTGAAAGCCTACATTCGATTATCTCCTAAATTGCTGAAAATGAAAGCGGCGCGGATAGTTGAATTAGAGAAAAATGGAACAAATGTCAAAATTGTTCCATTGTCAAATTTTCATAAAAATTACTTTGGATGACTTGACGTTTTCTTTGACTTCTACCCCTCCACCCCAGCCTCAAAGTGGGCCACGTCAATTCTCATGCAATAAACTGTAAAATTATAAGTTTAATGTAATTGTTTATTCAAAATTGAAATGTTAATTTGATTAGGAATTCGAGGATTTAGGCAAAATTATTACCAAACGCATTACACTCAAATTATTTTTATAAGATTACAGATACACATTATCTTATAGTTCTAAAAGTTACTGAATGTTTTAGAATCACACAAAATTCCATAGTCAATCTGATTCTGCGCTTTAAATAAAGCTAACGTATCTAGCAACGTAGTTTTCACCGGTTACAAATGTCGAAAGTGCTAAATAACACATTTTTTAACGAACGATAGAGCTGTCGTGACTGATTGATGATCACACTTTGATATTAAAAATTTTACTCTCTAGAAAATTTTTCGATTTGACTTATTAAGTCTCACTTTTCAATATATATATATAATTATGCGCCTCCCCACACAAGTGCGCGAAGATTAAATAGAAGTTGTCTATTGGTAGAATTTCTTATTTCCAAAGCACGCAACTACGAAATTCGGCAATCGTGATTGCGTTCCGGTGTTTTTTAATTTGTATGTAGCGTGTGAAACTGGCTATTGACACGGAGACCACGCCTTTTTTACATCTCTCCGTTAAACGGACTCTAGTTGAATTTAGAAGATTGAAGAATACTAGTCCAGGTTGGTGACAGGAAACCATTTAGATGAAAGATAATTTAGATTCTGTGCTTTTTTCTTATTTAAAATATAACGAGAGTCTCGAAGACCATATTTTAGATTTGAGTTCTGATCTTGGATTTTAGATAATCATTTTAGTTGGAAAATATTTAATAGACCTGAGTTTTGAAAAAGGTCTTAAATTATGCCTGTCTAAGTTTAAATTATGAACAACAGTTACGTTAATAACAATTTTTAAAACAAAATAAAATTACAGCAATCACTGAACATCCGGCCGGGTCGTGTCGGGTTGCCTTGGGTACTGTGGGGTTGGGTTGTGTTCGGTAGGGTCGAGTCGAGTTGGGTATTTTATAATAATATAGTATTATATTATATTAGTATAGTATAATAGTATATAAGTATAGTATATTTATGTGAGATTTTTGCATTTCGATAATTTTGTTATTGTTTTACATTTTAACGGTTTTCGCATAGTTGCAGTTACAATTTTGACTTTCCTAGAAAGTAATTATTTTCACAAATCCTGTCGTATCTTCGCAACTCTTTTAAGCCATTTAAACTTTTTAGAACTCTCATAATTACGTAAATAAAAATCGGTCATCAAAATAACTTCTCATTCTCATCTCATATGTGTACAGGTCACTATGTGAATCAATATCAGACACAATGAAATTTGTGAAGACGAGCTTATAAAATGAATGAACAAACTTGATGTCCGTGACAAACAATGTTGCATGCTAGTGAAGTTGCTCGTATATGACAATATTTATTTTCATAATTTCATATTATCCAAAATAACATAATCTTGCTCCGGCGTTGCGGTCATCGACACGACCATCATAACTCTATTGATAGGACCCCTTTAATACGGGTGCATGGTAGCTTCTACGTTTTAATGTCATCTAAATTACGCCTCGAAAAGCATCGCAATCCTTGTCCACATATTTTATATTTTAAAAATAAATCACTATGAATTTCATATTGTTATATAATATTCGTTGCTACTTTACGATCGATTTGTTTATTTCGTGACCATATTGTAGTATTTTATGTTTATACTCGCATTATTTGCATTCGATACGTAAAATTGGAGCAACTTACGACATTGTTTATTTTGGGATATTACTTTGTTATTAAATAATAAACTTGAGTGGTTATTACCTTTTATTTTTATTATTTTTTTATATACGTCACGAATTAGTATATATGAATTTAGTTGTAGTAATTGTGTCCAGTACATTTTTATTGTGTTAAAGTTTGTTTTAACTTTGTGGTGTAGACCATTTGGATAAACGTAACCTCCCCAACATTGAATACGGAGTCCTGCTGCCTTCAATGTATGTGGTGATTTTCGAGTTATAATGATGGAAATGAATTGGTTATGCTTTTCTTGACTTGTTACAATATTTATGGTAATTTTGTTTACATAATATGAGCATTTCGTGTTCGGCGCGATGTTGATTTTTTTGACCAATAGAACCAAATCATAGCTTTATGGAATGAAGATACTCCCCAAGGGTTGCAAAAGAAGTTTTTTCGCATAGTGGCATTGGAACTGGCCAATATTTGTGACAGAAACTAACTTTTCAGATTGTTCCATAAACTTATCGAAAAGACAGGCACCCACGTTACTTCGAATCAGCTTTTCTTAACACCGAATCCAGCGTGGAAACAAAAAGTATTTGTTGTTTTTTTTAAGAAATCGCCATCGGAAGAAACGAGGTTTCAAAGTGGACTAGAACTGCTGCTGAAACGATTGCGATAAATGTGCTTCTTTACGTTGTACGAACCAGAGTTTGCGTCACTAACCAGGGCCGACGTTTCTAACAAATGTTATGGTTTCGTAGTATTTTAAAAAACTGGTTTTTGTTACTGGTTCTAGATCAGACGTCAGTGCCAGATGATTAAAATGTTTGAAAACAAATTTTAAATAAATTTTATTTTAAATCGGACGGCGTGTATTATATTTTGATACCATAGCTTTATTAACGAATAATGAATAAACGAAATAATTGGTGACATTAATTAAACATTCGCAGGTGCGTATTTAGATAAATGAGCCATTTAGTGCCCCTCGAACGCTACCTGAACGCGATTAATGATTCCACATCAACCACGTTAATTGCACGTCATAAATGGCGCGAAATAGATCAGCATCGCCCTCGTCCCACGAAATTTATCACGATATTCGCGGGGCGCCATTATCCGGGAAAATTTAAATTTTACAATAGGTGGAATTTGCAAGTATGATATTTAAAGCGTTTTTCGCATCTAGAGACGACCCCGCTGGAAATTTCCATGAGTAACATATTTAACATCCGTTCAATTCCCGGCACGACATGGGGTGATCTGTTGGTGATGAAAAGTAGAAGAGAATTAAGCATCCTGTCCACGTCATCATGATCGATATCGGTGATGTTGCAGGACCACCGCTTGGCTAATGACGCTTGTAAAAACGTTTTTCGCTTGCGGAAGTAAATGTAATTCATTTAGATCCATCACATCGTCTCCGGGAGAGTATTTTTCTTCTCTCGCGAAATCGCTTTTGATTCTAATCACGGACCCACTCTAATTTAAACAGTCACCTTGCGACTAACTTTTGATTTAATTGATGTTTAAGGCGTGAATAAATATTTTGAAAAATGCGTTTAATCAAAGTGAACGTGGACGTAATTTGTGTAAAATAATCATGTGAGCTGTATTATTTGATAAATTGAATCATCTAATGTTAAGAGAATGCTTATGCACTTACGTGTCATACAAGTGGCAATTAATCAAATGTGGATTGGACAGTTAAGAAGGCAGTTTTGAAGGTACCTTTAAAAATTTTAAATCTCCAATGGGTCTGTACTAAATATTATTATATAATTTATATTTCGCGTTTTCTTCATTTGTAATTTGTTTTAAAATTTTTATGTTGAATGTTGAAATACAAAACTCGCTAGGAATCCCAAGGATTTGAAAACGTTATACAAGTCTCCAAACTTCAATTTATTACAAATATAATTTCTCTCAAATTGTACTAGAGGGCTTCTGCAAGTCTAAGCTATAAAATATATGGCATATTTAAAACTGAGGCCTACTCAGATGTGTATTATTTTGTAATTAAAACAATTTTTGACAACTTGCAGGTGAAAATCTCCCCAACGCTGTAATGTAGCCACAAATAAAATAAAATAATTTACTTACTTATATTTGAAATTAAAATATATTATTTTAGTTTATGCATTCTTACCAAATTATCATCAGATAGAGAATTGAATTTGTCCCCAGGCATATATTAAATTACCTAGCAATATTTTTCAATGTTACCAACCACTATTATTACATTTAAAAACCGAAATAAAATATTTTATCGCACTTGTTCAATGCATTGGAATTTTCCGAGAAAATAAAAAATAATAAACAACTACAAATAACAAGTTGTACAAGTGATCACAAATCAATCAGTAATACTTCTACGACGAACCGAGGGCACGCGAGAGCGTTCGAACTCATATGCGATATTTAACTAAGAGAGAAACACGCAGATTCGAGTATGTGCCACATTAAGTAAACATCTACATAATAAATAAAATTAGAAAACTTTTCCGAAAAAGGGCGAATTACGTACGCAGCCGCCCTTGTACTTGTATGAAACATAGTTTGAAAATCAACAAAAATTACCTGTAGCGCAGGTTGTTATCTTTGTGAGTAGTTCGTCTACACATCTATAATGACGCGTTGTTTATAAATACTTCCTAGCCGCCTACCGCGGTTTGAACAAACTAGGATATAAATTAAAGTATTAACTACAACTGTGTAGATAATCTTTGTTCGTTCGAATATTATTGATCATTTCATTTGCGGACATCTTTATATATAACAGCAGATATTTAATTCGGTTGCCATGGTTACCGTCAGAGGCAGCGACAGCAACAAGTAATATTGAAAAATTAGATGAGCAAATGAAGTTCTAGAGTGATCTAGAAGCGAAAGAATAAATGGCAAAAAGGGGAATCGAAAACAAAAAAGTTGGCACAGACTGAATGCCAAATTGTACATGAAATGTCAAAAAAGTTGTAAAATTAAAATAAATGTAGACGACGTCCATTCCTTTTGCACGTTAAAAACTGACTGACCAATAATGATAAAATTATATGAAGCAATCAGATTATTAGCAGTTTATGAAATGTTGTAAAAGTAATTAAAAACGTTTCGTTTAAAATTGATGGAAAATTTCTCTATCTCAACATTCGGCATAAAAATAAAACTTATTTACATCATGAAAAACATCTGTATGATACCACACCGCAAGTTTGACTTTAGTCAACATTCACATTCACAATTAAAGGAGCAAATTTAACGGAATGAGTTTGTTTGGTGGATACTTTAACTATATGTGATTTTCGTAGATATCTGAGGCAGATGGAAAAAAATGTTGACGATCATCAGTTTGAAGTTTCATTGTGAACAACCCTTAAAACGTTTTCAAAAATTAATGTGTTATTTTGGCATAACAGAATGAACGAATGGATTCGATCTAGGATACACAGCGCCATGATTGCAAATGGCATCGTAGATAGGCAATATGTATGTAAATAATAGATGAGCAAGTCGCAGCTTCTACGTACTGCACAATCAGTAGAACACACTGATAGGTAATACATCACACAAAAATTTGCTATTGCCATTTCAGTTCGTACTTGCACTTGTCGTACATGTATGTTTGGCCAATGAAATGCAAAAACTTTTAAGTATACGCAACAATCATTTGTGACAGTCTCACTGCACCATTATGTTATGCGATAATTCAGCATGATATATGAAATAATGGTAATATGGAAGCTAATAAAAAGTAGCAAGATAAAGTAAAATTAGAAATGCTTAACGTTCAGTTTAATAGTGCAATTCGTGTATTTTGTTTAAAACAAAAAGTGTATGAAATGTAAATGAAAATTTTTAATAAAACAGCTTAATATATTATTTAAATTTATTATGGTCCTTGTTGATGTTTATGACAAGGGTACCGGACTGTAACTGTAACGTAAATCAAAGTAAAAAATCCGCGGTGGTCCGCACTAAACTTTCTTATACTCAGTTATACTACGTTTTTCGAAAAAAACTTTTCAAATGAAAGTTGTTTAAAATATCTATATCAATATCTATAATTTATGTAAGAATATTTTTTTCCGTAACGTGTACCGTTTTCGAGATATGGAAAAAGGTGATAAGAGTAAACCATCACTTCCGGTTGAGAGATTGCGTTCAAAATATGACGTTTTCCTCCTTGCTACATACAAATGTTAAGTTTAAAGTTTCAGAGCTCTAGCTATAATCGTTTGTACGCTAGAGCGCGCACAGACACACACACACAAACACACACAGCCACACACACAGCACACACAGGCAGACGTCATTCCAAAAATAGTCAGGATCGATTCAGGGAACCATAAAACGCGTATATCCGTTAAAATCTCGAGGTCGAAATTTTTCATGATTCCTATACTTGCTTATACATAAAGTATAAGTAAGTAAAAATTCTACTTGCAACAGATTTAAGCAAATAAACACACCTCTACATTTAAATTAAAAAATAATAATTGAATTACACGAATCGCCTTCGGCGTTTTAATTAGTTTGCAAACATTCCGATTACAATAAACGTACCTTAAATAATAACATGTATTTTTAGCTTGATTTGATTTGGAGACCACGATCTTTTGTTGCCTATTTAAGCCACAAAAAATAATTTATTACAAATCTAAGTAATTAGAAACATAAGTTGATTTTATAAGTGTGAGCTGATGATACATCGAAACAAGCTTTCAACATCTAATATATCCAAGTATCTCAAATTGTTTGAAGTTTCTTTCAAGACCGTCCCGTGTAACTACAGTGCATCCTACGTTGGCATATGGAGGACCGTATGCTTTTCCGACGATTAGATTATTTTCGTAATTCAGTCGACAGATATACATAATCCTTGAGCCTTCGTAGCCGCCAACGACCAAATGATAATCCGTTAGTTTGTGTATAAAATCTGCTTCGATTGGCACCCAGGTGAAGTGGTCGAGGTGGCGGGTGCACAAAATCTGGAAAGTTAGGATCGGTTAATTACGAGCATCATTAAGAAAAAATTGCGGAATGCAACAATTTCAAACTAACTGATGGCGATCGCTTAACGATGGTAATGTGCGTTAACGGAAATAGTAATAAAAACATACAAAAAGCAATTTAGTTCAGTATTATTTTCGGCGACAGGAAGGTATATATTACATTAGTTACCTTAACATATCGATTTGTTTCGTGTCTGTTATTCCAAGCTACTACAGCTGTATCCTTTCCAGGATAAATCTCACCAGGAATTATTGCATTTGCATCATTAACGATTGCTTGCCCAATATATGTTACGTTGCCGTTTACATCGCGACCTCCTTCCACCACGTCGTTCGGTAGTTCGCCGTGATAATCTCTCCAATAATAATCTGAAATAAAAACGTATAATATCATTGATAGTTACGGTTAATTTCCAAAAAATAAAAACAAACAAAATAATTAATAAAAGCACCCGCGAGAGCACTAGCCGATCCGAACTAACCTGCTTGTTTATCGTCTTGACTTAAATTACTACAAAGTCCTGAAATATAACAAAACATAAGTAAGGTAAAATTGACACAAAGAACAAACATCTCAACCTGTGGAGCAGTAAGCGTTTGAAGTAAATGCAACAACTAAAAAGTAAGTGATGCACAATATCTTCCATGAAAGGTAAAAAATAAGTGAAATTATATTGAAATTATTTCAACACATATATATGTTGATAAAAAATATCTAATACATGCGGTAAAACTTATTTTGCAACAAAATTATCATAAACCACAATTGTTTACATAGGTGATATCGCCATAAGATAAAAGGTATAAAATTCCAAGTTCCGCCAAGAATAATAAATCGATGAACATTAACAAATCATTTTAAAATGAATTTTACAATTAACAAATAACAAGCGAAATATTTTTTTCACAAGTCACAAAATAAATGTGGCGCAGGCGGTGATGACTCATTACATTTTTTTATTGAAAATCAAGGAATCTCAAGGATTTAAAGAATACGCCGTTGTACTAGTTTCCTTGAATGTGGATAAAAATCACCATAGAACCCAGTCAACCCGTGAAATCCAGTACCACGTGTACGAGTCCATTCCATTAGAATACCATTATGGAACAATAAAAATCCTACATATTTTCGTAGAAAGTTAAGCAGAAAGTTCGAATAAATAAATTAACAACAACAACTGATCAAGATTGGATCCTTGCGGAACATCAGACGCTGTAACATGGTGCGCTGAGAATCCATTGATATGAAAAGAAACCTTGGCACTTGGACCCTGTTGAGAAATTTTAATAAACATTGATCAAGCGAATCCAATTATACCGACGTTATCAATTATTCACAGACATGCCCGAGTGTTATTAATGACTCCCACAAAAAACAAATAATCGCGATTTTTCACCAGGAGAAATGACAATAAACAGATACACAACACACAAATTCGCATGCGCCATTCGTTTCTATCAATATTGTGGAACATAAAACATGCGAAGAGGTGAATAAAATAAAATATACTTGAAGCCTGCAAGGCATGTAACGAAGATATAAAACTCTACTTTTAAATATTACGTAGTAATATTTAAATAGTAGTAGTAAAATAGTTGTGGTTAATTTGCTCATTGTAGAATTATCATTAAATAACTAATTTGGAGACTGAAAGTTGTATTAGATTGGTGGATTTAAATTCATATGAATAAATGTTATAAATATACGTCTCAAATAAATAAATAAATAAATAAATAAATAAATGGGAGAAATAGTGAAATAGTCTAAATTTAACAAGGTTGGTGAAGCAAGTCTTCAGATGCAATAAACTAACTAGAAGTATCCCAGTTAAAAGGCAAACCAGGTGTTTTACTATCATAAATGGAGAAGATTCAAGAGAAATTTGAAAATATGATGAAATCAAGGATGTAAAGTCAATGGCAGTAGTCAACAAAATCAAGGAAAATATGAAGAGAAAATGGATAATATTATTGAGAAAAATAAGGAAATGAAAAACCAAATAATTACACTAGATGAGAGAGCCGAGAGAGAGAGAATGCTAAAAGAAGCGGCGTAGAACATATGACAAGGGTCCCGTAACACGAAGCAAAGATAAAGAAAGTAAAGGAGATAGGGAACAAATAGTGTTTAGTGGAAATGGAAAATATGGAGAAGAAAATAAAACTGATGAAAGCCAAAAGTAAGTTATTAATGACGTCCTGATTGAAAAAGAAAAAGAAATTCAGCAATACATAAGAAGAAAGGAAAAGGAGGAGAGAATCAAGGGAAATAGAACTAAAGCAGGATATCAACTAATCATAAATGGTGTAATGTGGAAATGGGACAAGGAGAAACACTACTAATGAAAACGAAGCAAACGAACACCGAACAAAAGACTAACAGAGGAAGATAAAATGACAAAGCTGAGACTGGTGAGAAACAACGAACTAATGATAAATAAGAATAAAAAAGTGAGATATGAATAAACGCAAAAGAATCGCACTTCGAATGTTAGGAGTTTCAATAATAAAGAAGAGGAGTTAGTAGTAGAATTTGAAAATGCAAGACTAGAATACTAGCAATTACAGGTACGAAGAAAAATAATGTGGGTGTATTACAGTGGGGTTAATAGAAACGCAAAGAACGCCTACTTAGTCGGAAAAGAGAATTCCAGCAAAATAATGGCATTAAAAGTAGTATCAAGAGGAATACTGAAGGTAGAATATAAAAACATGAACATTATTTTTACAATACTAATTATTTACGAACCAAATAGAGGAACTTGACGAATTTAGGAATAACGTGCAAATGAAGTAGTAAGGAAGGCTCGGTGATAACTATCGGCGAACTAAATGGTAGGGTAAGCAATGACCCAGAAAGATTCGGATGAACAATTGGCAAATTCGGTGAAATAACAAAAAATGCGAATTGCTAATGGACAAATGATCATTGACTTCTGTATATTATCATAGATGTCAATACTACTAGAGAGATTTAAAGTTAATCAAAGTTAATGGATATCAAGGTTAAAAGAGGAAGTGACCATCCTAGTTGAAATAAAACTGAAACTAATTAGAAACCAAAATCCAAACCAAGGAGTAGCAAACTTAGAGAAATTACAACAAATCAAATGTTAAAATTTACAAGATGAAACAAATAGAAGAAAATTTCAATTCGAAATAGAAACAAAAATTTGATGCGTGCCAAGAAATACGAAATATGGATCTAAGTAACCTCTGGAGTTACTTTAAGTAACTAGTTAAGAATGTGGCCGCACAAGTTTGTGGAGTCAGCAAAAGTCAAAGAGAAGGAAATAGAAGAGAAAAACAGCATGGTGGAACTATACCATTAAAAAAGAGGTCAAAAAGAAAACATGCCATGGAAAACTTATTTAGGGAAAAACAAAGATAAAACAATGTACGAAATGTATTAAAAAAACAAACGGTAAAGATGCAAAAGAGCGGTCATGGCAGGAACGCCCGAGGAAACTATAAGGTGCTTTACCGGATACTAAGAATTCAAACAACTGATAGCCACTGACCAACATAAACGACAGGTAGGAAACACTATCTCCATAGAACAGAAATACAAGTCAGTTGGGGAGAGTATTATGTACACCTACTGGGCATAGAAAATAAAGAACTAATGAAAGGACAATAAGGAGGGGAAGGAGAAAACTAAAAACAAGGAAAGGAAGAAGGAAAACAGAATACATGTAGAAGAGAACACGGCAAGAAAAGAAATAAAAACCGAAGAAAAGGAAGAGGCAGTGAAAATATTAGAAATAAGCCCGGAAATGATATAATATTTGGGAAAAGAAGAAGCAAGGCTCAAACACAAAATGATGCAGGTAGTGTCACATCCAAGAGCTCTCTCACGAATGTAGCAGAGCAATATATCTATTATGTATATCGTATAAAATTTTGGAAGGAATCATAGGAAATAGATTAAGAAAACAATTAGAATCAACATTTTTTGGACATATGGTCAGGACGTAGAGTAAACAAATCCCGCCAGGATTGGATCTTAATGAACACAAACACAAAAATGTATACATGTGCACTAGATTTGCTGAAAGCCTTAGACACTGTACATAGAGAAGGCATATGGCGTGTGTTAAGAAGAGAGGAGTAAATGAGAAAATCATTGAAACTTTAAATGTAGTAAGAATCCGAATCCGAAAGAAACGTTGAAAACTGAGAAGGGTATTAGACAAAGCGTAATACTAAGCCACGCTCATGGATAAAATTTCACCTGAAGCAAAGAAGATACACCATACAAGATACAGAAGAATAAACCTATCTATATAAGTGAACTTGTATACGCCGACGATCTGATACTAATAGCTAACACAGTTTAAAAAATAACATAAAAGCATGGTCAGAAACATTAAAAAAGAAGTCTTAAAATAAGTATTACTAAAACAGAGGTAATGAGTGTAGGCAGGAACCAACAAAAAACAGCAGTAAAAATTGGAAACGACACAATACAAGAAATAACCACAATAAAATACCTGGAGTCGATAATGGCGGAAAAAGTTGGACTGGAAAAAAGAAATCAGTAAGAGAACGAAAATTAAATTGTACGAAATAGTACTAGCACCCACCTTTATATATCGATATCAATTGTGGACCATGACACAAAAATACAGAAATGAAGATCTTGCGAAAAATTGAGGCGGTATCAACAGATAAGATGCGAAGCGAAGTTATCAGAACGAGGGTGGAAGTAAAGAATAAAATTGAGAACATCAAAAGACATTGACGAAAGATGATCGACAAGTGAAAATAATGTGGAAAACTGAAGGAAAAAGGGAGAGAGGTGGACCGAGGACCATATGGAATGCAGGACTGAGTAGAATACTAGCAAGGAAGTGCATTTCATGGGAGGAAGCGAAGATATTAGCACAGGATCATGCCACAAGAACCTCCTTTGACAGAAAAGTGGATAAGTAATTATGTAAGAAATTTTCAGTTACGATATATTTATTTAGACTCCATTTTAGGCTGTATATCTGTTAGCATTTTTATTGAAATCGCAGATTTTAATCTATTTTGTCTTTTTAATTACTCAATCAAGTTGCTAAATAACCCAATCCATATTGTTTTTCCTTCGTGGTTACATGTTAGTACGAAACTACTAACGTATCTACTTGACATACTAAGTATATGAGTTGTAGCAGACTGTTCTGGAAGTTTAGGGCAATTCTTCCTTCATAGTGTCTGGAATACGGCTGGGCTGTAGTTGTCCTAGGTTTGCCTGATCTTAAACGTGACCCCTTCTCGATAGTCGCATGGTCTCGTTAACGTTTCCCAAACTAGCTGTTCGAACAGTGTTTACATCATAGGAAGCAGACTGGTTGGTTATGATGGTGTTGGTTTCGAATTCTTGAGAATTTGAGCCTCATCTTCATAGTTTCTTAAGAGTCAATTATGTCGCTCAAACCAAACGTTTTTCATATATAATTTAACACATTGTATCCAGATGCACATAAAACGTATGTTTCAATTCGACAATTACTAGGTGGGAAATTATTTACAATAATCCGATTACTAACCACGATATATTTTTTTTAATCTTTGAGACTGTCCAAAAATTGATATTCAAAGTTTAATGTTCCTGTCTTTGCAGTTGCTATTACCAGGCCTGCATTTTTTGTACTAGGTCCGAACACCTTTCCAACAATTAGCCTCGCCTCATAGTTAGTTCTCCGTATATAAAGAGTTAGTTGAGACTCAGTCCCTCCGACTACCAAATAGTAGTCGGTCAGGGTAGGTTTATCATCAACTTTTATTGGAATCTAACTTAACTTCTCGGGGTGTTTTGAACACAATTTCGCATATTTACGTATAAATGTCTTTGTAGACATGACGATGATCAACTATGCGTTTATAGTAACATATTTATCATGAGTTTATAGTCATAATACACAACAGCTACTGTTTGTATTCATGGAATGATTTCACCAGGAAAAGTGATCTGTCCAGTGTGAGTTTTATGCCCTGATTGATTATAGCCACCTTCGACAATATCTTCCGGAGTCATACATGACAATCTCTCTAAGAATAATCTGACATTCAGTTCTTGACTTTGGACTAGTTATTAGTAATATCTTGATCAGTCTTCAACGGATTGGCATAGATAACAAAATTGGTTCAATTCCAAATGTATTGAGAAAAAAATTTGAGGCGAAAATCAATGTGGTAGTTCCCTGGATTATTCAACCATTGTGAACTTACAGCATTGTACGATATTAGGTTGGTAAATAATATGTTATTCTTATACAAAATTACAAATAAATTACAAACTGTAACGCATTAAATGAAAACGTATATGAATTTTATGCGCACAAAAAACAAACGTTAAAACACTGCAAAAACGAACCTTATGGATACCTGCCAATATTAAGGTAACAAAAATTCACTAGTATTGAATAAATTACGATGGGGATTGAAAAACCAAACTATAAATTTATGAAAAGTCTAAGCCATGAAATTTAAAAAATAGTCGAAATTAAAGTTAAAAACAAAACATCTGTAAAAGACCTATCACAAAGAATAAAAGAGTAAGACAACGGTTAAAGGAGACAGAAAAATGGGTCAATTAAAGGAATAAGGCAAAAGCAAATAGTCGTCATCAGATTCGCCTCCTATTCAAAAACTAATGTACAAAGGACAAAACCAAAAAGAAGTTAATTTAAATTAAGTCCTGAGTAAATAGCGCTCAAACTATCTTTATCTTTTTTTAAATTCATCGCATATGGCGAGTTTACAATGTAACACATTTCCATAAAAGTTCTCTGCTGACGATGGTTGTTAAATGCTAAGATCTTGGTTTCGTTATAATTTATGTAATGGCTGTTACCGGAGGAATGAACAGCCAAGGCACAATATTGTGGTTTAATTATAGTGTCACGTTTATGCTTTGTAATACGTTGTATAAGACAGTGAGTGGTTTGGCCTATATAAACCTGGTTACGTTCATCACAAGGAATTTGATAAATAATATTACTATGAAGAAAAATAGGGGTTTTGACCTTAGTATTTGAAAAGAATTTGCCAACAGGTTTAGCGATTCTATCGGCGACTACGATGTTAGTGCCATAGCATATTTTTTTTTAAAGATGAGGACAATTGGTGTATCTAAGGGAAACTTTTGTAAATTTTGACTGTTCGTTGGGGAAGTTCATGTCGGAAGTTCGTTGTCTGGGAGGAGGATATATTTATTTATATATATATATATATATATATATATATATATATATATATATATATATATATATATACTAAAATAGAGATAAATACTTAGGAATAAGCAATTTAGTTCAATTGAATTATTTTGGGAGGCCGGAAGGTATGAAAATGTATCAAATTAATTACCTTAACATATAGATTTGTTTCCCATCTTTTATACCAAGCTAGAGAAGCTTTATCCTTTCCAGGATAAAGCTCACCAGGAATCATTGCATTGCCATGCCCAATGTATGTTACGTTGCAGTTTACACCACGAGCCCCTTTCACTGCGTCGTTTGTTAGCTCATCGCCATAATCCCGCCAATAATAATCTAAAACAAAAAAATCTAATATTGTTGAAAGGGGTAATTTTTAGGCAAAACGCCAGATTGAGCTGTCCCATCTAAACTTACCTGCTTCTTTATCGTCTGCACTTAAATTACCACAAATGTCTAAAACAAACGCCATTGGGCAAAATGAAATAAAATATGAAAATGTCAACCTGTAGAACAGTGAACGTGGGCAATAAATGCAACAACCATAAAATAAGTGATGCGCGCCATTTTAAATTAAACGTAGGAAACTAAATGATGTATATATATATATATATATATATATATATGTCTACATAAAAAAATCTATTACGTGCGATCAACCTCAAATTAAATTTGGGGAAGGAAATTGGTTTAGGAAATCGTTGACCACAATTTTGTTAACGCTGTAGATAGTTGCTATCTCATTAAGATAAACTGCATATATGCGTTAAAAAACAAATAACTATAAACTATTAAATATGAACAAAACTTTTATTTATTATATTTTAAAAAAAGACTAATTGAAATATTAAAATAACATAACAATCGGCGGCAAGCTTGGGGCTAGTTTAGTCATAATAATAAACGTTAACTTGGCTGATCAATACAAACCTCAAATTGTATAATATGTGTCTTTATTTTAGTGTCAAGTTTTTTTTCAATATATCTCGCACTACATCATATTTTGTTTCTACGTTTACTCTAAGTGCATCAGCATTGACGTCATGTGGTAAGGAAACTTATATCTACACAACATAATGCAAAACGTTGTGAGCTAGTAGTAGGTCCTTATAAAAATTATCAAAATCTTTAAATATCGCTGGTTTAAATTTTACTTGTTTTAAACAATTAATTCATTTGATAATTCAAATAATTGTTTGATAATCGAAACATAAGTGAACTAACGTGGTGTGTTGATGCTACTTCAAAACAAACTTTCAACACCTAACATATCCAAGTATCTCAAATTGTTCGAAAGTTTTTCCAAATCCAGCCGGCGTAATTATTGTGCATCCTACCTTCGTGTCTGGAGGACCGTATGCTTTTCCGATGATCAGGTTATTTTCGTAATTCACGAGACAAATGTACATGATCCTTGTGGTTTGGTAACCACCAACGATCAGATGGTGATCAGTTAGCTTGTGAAGGCTACTTACATCGGTTGGGACCCAGCTGAAGTGGTCGATATGTCGTGAGCACAAAACCTGAAATTTCACAGTAAAATATCATAATGAAGTCGAGAATGAGTACGATGAAAGTCTACACCCTAACGTCAATTAGTCTTCAACAGAGGTATACGACATATTGACAGTGGTGTTTGTATTTGGCTTAAACAATATTTTATGTAATTAACAGTTATGTGGAAGATTCTCCGAAAGTCAACGAAGAAGATTACAATATGTGCTGATTTCTTCCTGGATAAACATGGGCCACTCGAAAGCAAAGAAATTTCCAAAACTATGAAGTGATTCTAATTAATTAGAGGTCCTAAGCTTTAGCCTTGGTAGCCCGCAAGAATGAGCGTACTCTTCAAATGAATATCCATTATAAATAACCAATAAGATTTGATAATTATATTGTACGAAACTTATTTGAAATAAGTATCGGGCGAGAGTTTGTTATATTGGATGAATTACTATTTTTTTAAATTTAGGCTATTGCCCATATTTCTGTACATGTTGAATCTTTTAATGACTAGTTGAAAAGCTTAGCTGACTGTCCTTCTAATACATGTCTACAATCTTTAATTAGAAGAGTAGGTTAGTGGTACTACCCGATATAAGTAGTTTTTTAATTGTATTAATCAACAGTTGATATGCACATAAAATGCATTGTTAAACACTTTTAAAATTAAATATTAAAAATGCGTATATAATTATAAGCTTACTATGTATCGATGATTTCTTTGATTAAATGGTTTGAAACGTAATTTAACTTTAACGAAAATCGAAGGAGGTCACTTGAAAACCATTCGAAAACCAATCTCTAACTTTGAAATGAAACGTCGCTGGACAACTTTTCTTGAATGTGGTCAAAAATAGTCAAGATCATAGTTTTTTTTTTTTTTTTTAGTTCATTTAGTTCATTTTTATTTTCCGTCAAATTACCGAGAAAATATGGAACAGTTGCTACAGATAGCATTAGCAGATTTAGCACAAGAATGTTTCAAGTAATTATAAGCAGTACTGCATAGCCACTAACACACAATGAAGTATGACTAATGACAACATTTTAAAAAATTTCATAATTCTTTCCGAAGAACATATGACAAGAAAAATCACGCGAAGTCAGCAGAAAGTGTGAATAAAAAATATATTTAGAAAAATTTTATATCGATTCATTACCACGACGAAACAAGAGAAGCAACCAGATGGGTGAAGAACATGCCTAGATAACCTAAAATAGATGGACATTCTAAAATCGTAAATATTATGAAAGGACGACTGAGAGAGATTAGCGTCCTAAGAAAAAATATAAGGGGCTCGCAAAGATGTTCTATAGGGCAACATACATTTTCATAATTTAGTTATTGATATAATTTACCATTAGTATATTGTACAACAAGTGTTGAAAAGGCAAGATTTCACACGAGTTTGCAGGATTGAGCCACGAGCCGAAAGTCGAGTGGCTTAAGCAAACGAGTGTGATATCGACTTTTCAACACGTGTTTTACACGATACTTTTCCGACGACCACCATAAGAATAAAAATCAAAAGTATATATTGATTAAAGTTTCAGAATTCACAAATGACACATGTTAATAAATGTCAAATTTCATTTGTAACCACGATTGCACTACCCGTGTTGAAAATTGTATTTTCAACACGGCTGACAGCCAATCAGATTGATCGATTTTATATTTCACACGGGTACTCCCTCCATTCGCAATATCCCACATTCGGTAACAAAAAACGGTGTACAATTCAATACATTTCATAATGGTCGTCGGAAAATAATATTTTTATAAACGTATTTGGTTCTGAAGGAAGCTTGAGTGCTCATGGTTTCATTGTTGGGAGAAGTTTAAGAATTGCTTGAAATGCACGAAGAAATTGGTATACGGTCTTATTAACAATGAATAACTAAACAATATAAAGTACTAGAAATAATCTGGCAACACTATTTCGAGATGACAGGGCTGGAAATAACTGGGTTGTTTTATTGAAATGATGTCATCTGTGAAGAAATCTCACAATACCATATTGCAAAGAATGCAATTACCTATTTTCTTATCAAAAATATTTTCACATTAGATAACTTTAGATCTCCTCAAGCGTTATAATGTTTACACCAATCAAGCGTGAGTACCAATTCTTCCAGGTTTAGGATTGTTGTTCTCGGGGGGCAACCAACTTACCGAAGATAAAAATCTAGAACAAACCATTTGAAAGTGCTAGCTGGAGTCAGTGCATCAGAAAATAAACATCTTCAATAACATTCAAAACTATTTCATTGAAGATTGAACGTCCCATTTTGATCATATACGACGGATATGTATGTCAGAGCAGATAAGAAAGTATAACAATTTTAAAAGTGCCAGTTAAACATAGTCACCTTCTGCATCTGTTAGGTTCGTCGATATTTCGTCCACTAAAATGTTTTTGAGAGAGAAAGGGGTGTGAATACCAGAGTCTGGTATTCTATTTTACTAACTAGGCCCTGAAATGAATCATGAAATGAAACTATTTTTAGTGGATTGAGAAAATGTGGAATTTATCAATATTTGGAAGTGACTGAAGAATTTATACAGAATGATGCCCAGCATATTGAAACTAAATCATATGTTCCTGTCTTTCTTAACCAAAACCAACGTCGATATCAAAGTAAAAGAATCTAATTTTTTAATGACGTAGCGAACTATTTCAAGATAATCCTAAAGAATACGTTTATGAATCAAAATCAGTTCTTCAGACAGTGAATAGAAGAAAAAGCACTTCAATGTTCTAGCTTGATATTCATAGTGTAGGCACTATTAATGTCAAAAGTATAACATATGATACATACAATGTGATAGGAAATCAAAATCAAGATACTAACAGATTTAACTGGTACCACCAAATTATATGCAACGTCTCTATTTGAAAGGATGTAACTATTGGGACACGTTAGACAAATTTTATAATAAATATATAAAACAAGCCTGAGAAGTTACTTTTTAAATCATAAACTCACATTGCAAAATACCTACCCAATTTGTAGTTATATTGAGATAATATTGCATGATGTGGTAATAAATGTAACGTTAATTACCTTAACATATCGATTGGTTTCGTGTTTGTGATGCCAGCCAACTACAGCTGTATCCTTTCCTGGATATAGTACACCCGGCAGGATTGCATTTGAGTCATTGACGATTGCTTGTCCAATATAGGTCACGTTGCCATTTACATCACGGCCCCCTTTGACAGCGTCATTTGGTAACTCGCCGTGGTAATCTCTCCAGTAATAGTCTAAAAAGAGAAGTATGACTCGTCACTGAACGTAAACGTCGTAACGGTTTTATGTTTTAGAACAATATAAATTTCAGGTCAACGGTGCCACATCTAAGCTCACCTGCTTGTTTATCGTCTTCAGTTAAATTACCACAAATCCCTAAAACAAATCGAATAAGTACAGCTGTTTTAATCAGCTTTAAAAATTTCAACCTGCAGAGCAATGGACGCAAGCAACGAACGTAACGACCAGATACGTGACGCACAACATTTTCCATTAAATGTAACAAATCGAACGTTACGTTTTATATGAAATTAGAGGTTGTGGGATTTGGTGGTGGAACCGCAGGAAAAATATGTTTTGCGACGAAACCATTGTTTGTTTTCGTACAATCAAACAAGGCGACAAATATAAACAACATAGTTTTGTTCCACTGAAAAACAATGTAATATCATATTGGTTTAGGCTTAATTTGAAGTTAGTACTTGAAGGGATTTTCAGGAATGAGACCGAAGGTAAAACTGGCCACGAGACCTTACTCTCTTTATACTGTTCGTCAGTGAAGCAAAGTTAATGAAAAGTTCGGTTCCAATAATAAACAAGCTAATTATTAGTAGCTTTTTCCAAAGTTTTCTCCGACCTTAACCCAATTTTATTGTTTATAAAACAGTTTTAGCCAAGAAAGTAATCGTTTACTCATTGTGAGTCATTGGATATATATTCAAAAAATTAGAACAACGTTTAAGTAATTTCTAAATGTTATATATTGGCAAGTTTTCAAGTCACTACTATATCATAGCGAGTAATATCGTGCATATATTTAATAGCCATCCACCAATTCCTCAGTAGATATTCGAATTATGCCTGCATAGGGACCACTTGTACGAGTTAGTTGAGTGCAAATAAGCAAGTTATTTTTCACATGTTGATAAATAACCATAAAATAAAATCGCATTTGCCGTAATATGATGCCATAAATTTCGAAATAATGACAACTCTATCGAAATAAATTAACGCCCATTCGTTTCCATCAGTATTGTGTAACATAAAACTGGCTGCGATGTGAATAATATCAAATAAAATGTATATAAAGCCTGCGGGACATATAAAGATATTTTACAGGCCACTGTTAAACATTTTATATTCAGATTGGGAACAAATATATTTTTTCGTAGTGGTATATTTTGGCTTTTATGAACGATTATTAAATAAATAGATCGTGCACATAATTTGCATTTATAGTACTTTAATTTACGTGTACATTTTATTGTACGTAAAATCTATGCCTCGTTCAGTAATCAGAAGTTAATGGGATATTTTTCCATTTCCCTATGAGTTGTTGGCTACTGGATTGTATTTAATAATAATTGTAAACTCATGTTCGCAAATCTTTGGGATTATGATAACTTGCTAAAATGAAGGAAATGAAGAATGAACCAGAGTTGTTTGTTATCTATCACTAGTTATTTTCCCATGATCCAATGAAGTTCAACTCAAATAACGCTTTCACACGAATCTGCCAGAATTAACGTGCTCGCTTGACTTATTTTTTTCCATTTTAGTTGAGATGCGTGGATCTGTTTCATATCATACTTTTTCTTTACTACTCCGGCGTTTCTCTGATCGCCCATTGAGTATCCTCTCCAGAGCTGTTCGATACTGTCGTTTTTTGACAATCTGAATCTTCTGACCATCTTAGACTATCAGTGACATTGCGTGGCTCCCTTATCATATTATTTTGCACCCCATCCTGCAAATTTCTGTCTCAGGATGGTTCCATATATCATAATGGATCTTGAGTCCATTCCTATTTCAATAGAAATATAGAATGTAGTGTAGTCAATAAGGTAATTTCATATCGTAAAAGTTATAGTAAATAAAAGGTAAACGTTAAGATACTTTTTTATTGTAAACATGAAAACATATATAATGGTATAGAGCCTATCAGATGAGTTTAATACTATCATTATAATTAATGGTTAACAAAAAATGTTGCAATATTCATGTGGAAAGAATATTTTTTTTTCATTTCCCAATAAATATTAGCGTCTAATATTTATTGCTTTGGCCAATTTACACTCGAGAGCAATCGGGTAAAATCAAAATAATATCAACTAAATATATATGTTTGTGCTAGACACGTTTAACACATTTCTGCTTCAGATTGCCTCGCACCTCTTATATCCCAAAATTTCAAACGAAGTGAACTTCTGTTCCTCTGTATCTGTGTTCACTATGCGTAAACCTCCCACACCAAATTGCGGCGAAAACACTTTCCCAACGATTATATTATTGTCGTGGTTGACTCTTCCTATATAAGCCTTCTCGCGCGGTGGTTGAAAACCACCGACTACTAAGTAATAATCAGTAAGAAGATCGAATTCGTCACTCTTTACTGGAATCCATTTTAATTTGTCTTTGTGTTGCGAACACAAAATCTGCAAAATTTCCATTACAATTTTGTCTAATTAGAGTAATGAGTAAATCTGTACAAGAAATGATTCATGAAAATTGAAGTTAAGCGAATGATTGATAAACTGGATGAGAACCAAATTAAAATATGATCAGAAATAAACAAGATGTGGAAGGTAATTGATGGGAAAAACAATAGAAATGTAAAAAGCAAAATAATGGTGAAACAATCTGAACAAATATCATCAATAGCTGCATGCAATGCAAAATAATTGTTGTGAATAATGGTCCAAAAGACAATACAAGTTCGGCCCTTGAAATAATTCAGATGTGTGAAGCGGAAAGAAATCAAAAGACTGATATAAATAGAAATGTCGTGGGAGTTAGATATCAATGCAAAATAGAATTGAAATTGCGTCGATGGATATGCTACGGATAGGAATGAAATAATTCGTGTTACATGTTCTATTTCTATTTAATGAAATGGCTTAAATAGGACAGGGCTAAAACGAAGAAAGGAATCGACGAAACGCAAGAAAAGATCAAAGAGTTCACCGAGCCATCAAGAAAAACAAAAAAAATAAAGCGAAGAAAGTAAACCAAATAAATAAGAGTTGCATTTCAACTTAAACTGGCTATTTAGAATATAGCGAATATTATAGTGAGATGAAGAAATATAAAAAGGAACCAAATTGACTCAAATAAGGAATCAACATGGAGCATGAAATATTTTGTTCAAAAGCATGTAATGAACGACCAAGAGAAAAACTTTGACTAAGCAGAAAAATACATATAAACAAAGGCGATAAAATAAATGGAAAATTAATTAAAGCACAATAAAATTAAATGCGAATAGGAAGAATTTTCGTATGAATGCATTGTTGAAAAGATTAATATAAATTTTGTTTTCAAACAACACAAAAATATCTCACAATTTACAATTATTTTTACCTTAACATATTTATCATCGCTCCTATGCCCAAAGTAAGCAACATACATCAATTTCGTGCCAGAATTAATCACACCTGGTAGGACGACGTTGTTCTCAATAGCAATCTGCCCAATGTACGTTGTGTTCCCTGACAAGTCGTAACCACCTTCCACAGCATCGTCAGGTACAACACCATGGTAGTCTCTCCAGTAATAATCTAAACAAAATGATTTACACATAGCCCCAAACAATGCGCGTTAAAACCCACCTGGTTGCCATATGCCTGGACAAGAAACTGCCAAAAATAAACGTCTTCATTATTATAAACGTACTTGGAAATAATAAACACTCACGTGATCGAGGGGTTGTCTGCAAACAGGTTCCAAGACTCAAACAACAAAAAAAGACAAACTTCAACATGGCTAGTGTGAGTGTTTATAAGAAACGACCAGCACACAATGTTTTTTTCGCAATGAACGTGACCTTTATATACTATCGTAGTTTATGGCTTTTCCCTTATCAAATTACATTACATAATCAATTTATGAAACGTGCGTAAGAAGTGTGTGTGTAATTTTGGGATTTTATATTACAAGATGTTTTAAACGTCGATTAGATTATTTATTGCATCACAAACAATCTGGAATTCTGGAAATCATTGGCACAACACGAAATAAATAATCGAAATTTAAAATCAGACGGGTTACATCAACATAAACTCAATCTAAACCAATAAAACTTTTTCGAATTGGATATTTGGATGTATTATTACCGGTGCTGAATACCATTTAAACAGAAATGAAAGGGAGGAAGACCAGAAGACTAGAAACCAAACCGATTTTAGTAATTCAATTGCATATATTTGTAAAGAGTAACAAATTTAGCACTAGAGACCCCAAACTAAAGAATGTTGGAATTAACGTAAATATAGTCAAGGCAACCCAACCCAACAGTGGGGTAACCGCTTCCTGTCTCATCGTGGTTTCATACGTCATAACGGACTTTCTTGACTATTTTCATATGTACACTTCTGTGTTCGTTTTATTTAAGAAGCCAAGAAATTTAATTGATGCACAAGATTTATATCACTATAATTCATGTGGAAATGTTTGATTTTTTCCAAGATATGGGTGAAATCAAAATAGTTTCAACTAAATATCTATATTTGTGACACATATTGTAAACATTCCCGCTTGAGAGTCCCTGGCCACTATCATATCCCAAAATTTCGAACGATTTTAACGCTTGTTGCTCTTTCTCCGGGTTCATTAAGACTAATTGCGGCGAAAACACATTTGCAACCATCACATTATTGTCATAAGATAATGGAAGTCGTCAATCTTTATTGGAATCCAATTTAGTTTTTCTTTGTATTATTTAACTGTATCCATTAAAGAAATGAGCAATGAATATTGATAGAAAATAAATTATACGGTTGATAATCTAGATGAAAATAAAATTAAACAATGATAATAATAATAAATAATAGTGATGATCAAACAAGATATAATATATAATTGGTGCATGCAATGTGTTGGAACTAAGGATGCAGAAAACAAATACAAAGGCTTTCGCGGTCGAGGGCTGCTCGTAAAACCAGTTCCAAGGCTCACACTACAAAAAAGACAAATTTCAACATAATTAGTGGGAGTGTGTTTATAAGAAACTATGAGCACAACATTTTTTTCGTGGTGGACATGACCTTTATGTATATACTATCAGAGTTTATGACTTCTTGATTATCGAATGAAAATATTTACATAATAATTTGTGAAACATGATGTGTTAGTAAGTAATTAGCGACTTCAAAGGACAGACAGTAATTTACCATTTTTTGTTTCATTTTGGGATTTTGTGTTTCAAAATATTTTAAACGATTCGATTATTTATTATATCACAAACATACATGAAAAATACGCGGACTTTAAAACAAAACGGTTTACATCCATATAACCCAACCCAACCTAACCCAATAAAAAATTCGAATAAAATGTTTGGGAGTATTTCAATGTTCCAAATGAAGGAAACTCTCAAAAATCAATTATGGTTCCCAAAATAATATTAAAAATGAGAATATGTGTTAACTGGTTTAAATCTTATAGCCTGTGCAAAATAGTATTTAAACAGAAATAAAACTTATATAGTGACAAAATCTAAAATAAGCGTTTGTCTATGATAGATTTTTTATTCGCAAATTTCACGAAACCGGTTGACCATCCACCATAAACCAAACCGTGATAATCCAAATTCATATATTCGCAAAGAATAACAAATTTACCATTACCAACCACCTAACGTAATAATGTCCAAGCCAACGTAAGTTAATCTAATCCAACAGCGCGATATATACAGATATTCGTATTTTGGGAAAAAATATTTTTCGTTCGAGTATAATTTGGTCTTTATTGAACGATTATTATACAAATAAATTGTGTACATAATATTCATCTATAATAATTTATTTTTTATGTGTTTTATCCATTAGATTATTTAATTGAATTCGCAGCTTATTACAATACTTCCTCATGAAGAAATTAAAGCGCACTATATTTCTTCTTTTTCGCGCAAGTTGTTGGCTGATGCTTATACTCCGCCCTCTGTTATTACTACTGCATTTTAGTGATCTCGCCTTGAGTACTTAGCCTCCTTAGCGTGTTCTCTCCAGGGCTGCTCGCTACTATCGTTAGGCATCTATTGGCAATCTGCTACCAGTAATAATAAGTTTAATTCGTATCGTAAAATTCTTAGTAAATAAAATGTAAACACAAATATACGTTTTTATTGTAAACATGATAAAGAGAATATCGGAATAAAACCTACATTATGTTGCAATACTCATGTGGAAATGATTTTTTCCAAGAAACAGTTAAAATAAAAATGATTTCAGCTAAATATATAATAATATTTGTGGTAGACATATATTTTCCGCTTGAGAATCCCTAGCACCTCTCATATCCCAAAATTTCAAACGATTTGAACGTCTGTTCCTCTTTATTTGGTTTCACTATGCGTAAGCCTCCGATGCCAGATTGCGGCGAAAACACTTTTCCAACGATTATGTTATTGTCGTAGTTGACTCTTCCTATATAAGCATTGCGCGGTGGTTCAAAACCACCGACTACTAAGTAATAATCAGTAAGAAGATGGAAGTCGTCAATCTTTATTGGAATCCAATTTAACTTTTCTTTGTGTTGCGAACACAAAATCTGCAAAACATCCAACACATTTTTTTCTCGTTAAAATAATAAGTAAATCCATGGAAGAAACGATTCATGAAAATGGAAGTTAAACAAATTAAATTATTGATAAACTGGATGAGAATCAAATTAAAATATGATCAGAAATACGATGGTGGATCCCTATGCTCCGCCCCTGACCGATTTCTATGTGCTCGCTTGCTTGCTTTGTATCTCAAAGCGTTGTTGTGCTGTGGGTAATTGTTGAACTGTGTGTCGTGATTGTTCATAAAAATGAATCCTGTAAAACAAAGAGCCGTAGTAAAATACCTCCAGAAAAAGGGCATGACACCAACTTAAATTCATGAAGACATTGTGGCAACTATTGGGGAGTCTGCAGTTTCTTATGACATAGCCAAACGTTGGTGTCGAGATTTTAAATGCGGAAGAATATCCTGTGAAAACCAACATGCCGGTGGTCCTTCCATAACGGGGACAACAGACGAAAACATTAAAAAAATACACGATATCGTACTGCAAGACTGACGAGTCAGACGACTGCAGAGACATTGTGGAAGATACTAGCTTATCATTTCATGTGGTGCACCATATACTGACTAAAGAAATAAATATGAAAAAGAGGAGTGCAAGATGGGTGTCCCGAATGTTAACCAACAGACTTTCAATTAGTGGAGCACCCACCATCTTCCCCAGATCTCGCCCCCAGTGATTACAGGTTGTTCCCCAAATTAAAAGAAAACTTACGCGGGAAAAAATTTCCAGTACTGATGAAGTGATGCAAGCTGTATAGAGGTCGGACATTTTTTTTTCCAAGAGGCTGTTGAGATGTTGGAGCACTGATGGACCAAGTGCATTAGTGTAGTGTAGTGTAGTGTAGGACGCCATGTCGAAAATTAAAAAATATAATCCCACCGTAGTTTTACTGTAAGGGGGTCAGGGGTGCAGCATAGGTATCCACTCTCGTAAACAAGACGTAATTAGGAAATAGTGCGAATTTAAAAAGCAACATAATGGTGCAACAATCTGAATAAATATCATTAATAGGTCATTGATAGGTCGAACAAATAATGCTAATGTGTGAAGTGGAAGGAAATCAAATGACTGATGTGAATAGAAACATCGTAGGACGTAGATGTCAATGCGAAATATAGAATTGAAATAGCATCGATGGTTATGTTATAGATAGGAATGGAAAAATCGCGCACGAATTTAATGAAAGGGCTTGCATAGGAAAAGGCGAAAACGAATAGAGAAATCGACGAATCGCAAGAAAAGACCAAAGAGTTGTACGGGCCATCAAGGAAAACAAAAAAATAAAGCGAAGAAAGTAAAACAAATTTGTAGACAAGCAATAAAAGTCGCATTTCAACTCAAACTGACTTTTTAGAATATGGTAAGTATCATAATGAAATGAAAAAAGATAAAGTACAAACTTGACTCAAATAAAAAATTAACATAGAGCAGTAAAACATTTGTTGAATGAAATTGACCACGAGAATTGCTGAAAAGAAAAATACATATAAGGGATAAAATGATAAAATAAATAATGGGAAATAAGTTAAAGCACAAATCATTCAATCAATAGAATTAAATGCAACTAGGAAAATGTTATTGATAAGATTCACATAAATTTTGTTCTCAATAATTTTTACCTTAACATAATTATCATGGCTCCTATGCCCATAGTAAGCAACAAACATCAGTTTCGTCCCAGAATTAATCACACCTGGTAGGACGATGGTCTTCTCAATAGTAATCTGCCCAATGTACGTTATATTTCCTGACAAGTCATAACCACCTTCCACAGCATCGTCAGGCACAACACCATGGTAGTCTCTCCAGTAATAATCTAAACAAAATTAGTTAAAAGTATCCCCAAAACAATGCGCGTTAAAATTCACCTGGTTGCCATGTGCCATGACAAGGAGAAACTGCAAAAAATAAACGTCTTCATTATTATAAATGTAGTTGGAAATAAACACTCACGTGATCGAGGGCTTGTCTGCAAACCGGTTCCAAGACTCAAACAACAAAAAAACACACATTTCAACATGGCTAGTGTGAGTGTGTTTGTATGAAACTATCAGCACAAAATGTTTTTTCGCAATGAACGTGACCTTTATATACTATCGGAGTTTATGATTTTCCCTTATCGAATGAAATTGCATAATCAATTTGTTGAACATGTGTAAGTTTGTGTGTAATTTTGGGATTTACATTACAAGATATTTTAAACGTTGATTAGATTATACATCATAAACGTGTGAATCCAACAATCTGGAATTCTGGAAATTATTGATACAACACGATGAAACAAATAATCGAAATTTAAAATAAGACAGTTTACATCAACATAACCCAACCCAACCTTAATCCAATAAGACTTTTCCGAATTGAATCTTTGGAGGTATTTCAAAATTAAGGCAACTCTCAAATAAATAACAGTTACTTTTTACAGTCCTCAATAATATTATAAATGAGAATGTGTACTGGTTTAATAGTATTATTACCGTGCTGAATACCAGTTAAACAGAAATGAAAATTGGGATGGTGATAAAATTTTTAAAAATTCTATTTTTATTGTTCACAAATTTTAGGGAGCCGGCTGATTAGAAGCCAAACAGATTTTGGTAATTCAGTTGCATATATTTGTAAAGAGTAACAAATTTATAAGTATCGACCTCCCAACTGAAGAATATTGGGGACAATGTAAGTATATCCAAGAAAACCAAACCCAACAGTGGGATAACAGATTCCTGTCTCATTGTGGTTTCATACTTCATAATGGACCTTCGTGACTATTTTCATTTGTACACTTTTCTATTCGTTTTATTTCAGAAGGCAAGAAATTTAATTGATGTTCCTCGGTTTTTGATAGAAGTCTAGAAATTTGCAGTGCATTTTCGGATATCTGACTTGGATATCGAAAATAGAAGGTCAATATGATTATTACTTGTCGTAGTAAAGTCCTAGTAAATAAAATTTAAATAAAAATATACATTTTTCTCGTAAATATGGTTAAGATCTATATCGGTATAGAACCTACCAGACGACTTTAATCTAATCACTATAATTCCTGGGTAAGACATTATGTTGTAATATTCAGTTGTTCATTAAGACTAAGCCTCCAAATGTGGCGAAAACAATTTCGCAGCGATTACGTTATTGTCATAATTGACTATTCCTATATAAGCAATGTTCGGAAGCTCAACATCACCGACTACTAAGTGAGTAAAATGATGGAAGTTGCCAATCTTTAGTAGAATCCAATTTAGTTTTTCTTTATACTTATTGCCAACACCAAAATTGAAAATTTCGCTTACAATTTCGTCTCATTATAGTAATAACTAATTCCGTGGAAAAAAAATCAATGAATATTGACGGAAAATAAATTAAACGGTTGATATAATATAGATGAGAATAAAATTAAACAATGATCAGAAATAAATGATAGTTATGATCAAACAAGATCTTATATACAGTTGATGGATGTAACGTGCTGGAAATAAGGATGCAGAAAACAAATGCAAAGGCTCTGGCGGTCGTGGGATGCTCGCAAAACCGTTTCCAAGGCTCAAATAGCAACAAAAAAGACAAATTGTAAAATGATTAGTGAGTGTTTATAAGAAACGAGCAGCACATTTTTCTCGTAGTGAACATGACCTTTATATACAGGGTGCTGCATTGGCGGACGCAACATAGGAAATCCCATGTTAATTTCAAGGCATTCAAATATTGGCTTCCCTAATTATTTTACAGGAAAATTCCATTTAAGTTTATTAAAGAGCACTAGATCATCGTCCAATTGGCGCAAATTGAGCATTTTTACTATGCTCAGTTCGCAAATACATTAAAAAATGTATCGGCAAAATTTTGAAATTTTAAATCGAAACATCAATTCAGCCTTGGTCAGGACTGTCAAAGTTGACAGATATCTCATTATCGTATCTGACAACGGCCAAATTTAATAAATTTGTACATCGGATACAAACATAATAGAAATTTATTCAAGTATCTAACATTGACTTTGTTTTTTCATTAAAGAGGCAATTAGAAATGAGACAATGCCTTGGGTTGGGTTGGGTTGGGTTTCCCTATTGCATTTGCAATTATTGAAAACTGTTCCTTGTTTCTCAAACTTTGTTACTAGACGTTGAATAGTGGATCTGTGCGGTATTGGCCGATCTGGATATTCAACTAAAAAGCTATCGCAGACATTCTGGAAACTCTTTGCTGCATAATATAACTTTACTATGAATATTTTTTCTGGTGTTGTATAACTCATTTTTACTTCGGCCGTTGTCAGTTAAGTTTATCAGAGAACTGTCTGTCAACTTTTACAGTTCGTGACCAAGGCCAAATTGAAGTTTTGATTTGTAATTTCAAAATTTAGCCGATACATTCTTTAATGTATTTGCGAACTGAGCATAGCAAAAATGCCCAATTTGCGCCAATTGGACCATGATGTAGTGCTCTTTAAAAAACTTAAATTATTTTTTGCTGTAGAATAATTAGGGAAGCCAATATTTGAATGCCTCGAAATTAACATGGGATTTCCTATGTTGCGTCTGAAAATGCAGCACCCTGTATAATGCTATAGGAGTTTATGACTTTTTGTTTATCGAATGAAAATATTTACATAATTAATTGTTGAATCGTGACATATAAATAATGAATTAGCAACTTCAAAAAACCCACGGTAATTTACCATTTTGTGGGTAATTTTGGGATTTTGTGTTTCAAAATATTTCAAACGATTGGATTATTTATTACATCACAAACACAGATGAAAAACCTAGAATTCTGGATAATCTGCATTTTTTCATGGCATAACATCATTAAGTAAACTGAGTTAGCGCAGCTTATTTCTTCTTTCTCTCACAAGTTGTTGCGTCGATTTGTTTCATGGCGTACTCCGCATTCTTTATTTATTTATGCGTTTTATCACCCCTTGCGTACTTGGCCTCCTACCTGTGTTCTTTCCGGAGCTACTCGATAGTGGTAACATATAGTTTAACAATAATGGGGCGGTATAACTAGAACAACCCTTAAACTTAGATATACTGTGCTGCATTGTTATATAGTTATTTGTTTTTAAATTTATATCATGTATGTCTGATATTATAGTCAGTAATAAAAGTAAGTCAGCTGGACATTTATGCTTGACCAGTTTGTATATAAATATGAAACTCTATGTCTTATGTTACGTTCACCTTGCGTATGGTGTTATATGATGGCTGAAGGGTATAGTAAACGCAAATTTCATTCCCGCGTTCTCTATCTTCTGTAGTTCACATGATTAACATGAATAAATCCCCAAAGTGTGTGTTAGCTTAACAATCCATATTGATATTTATATTCATATAGTACCAACAGAAAGCGACATGCAGTGAAATGATTTAATAGCGCACTGAAAGTGACTAGTCAACACAAAGTGAAAAAATACATAGACAGTGACAATCTACAGAAAGTGCAGCAGACATTTATTGGCATTAGAAAATTCAACTCATATATTACACCGCGATCCTGTCTGAAAATTAATTGGAAATACAAGTCTGAGAATAAAAAACTCTGGGGTACGAATAATTGAAAAGGATTGTACTAGCGTACGAAATAATGGCACCTGCCAATTGGACCAAATAGAACAAAGGAATATAAGAAAATATAACATTCGGACACCGAACGAATCAAACAAATGTCACCATTTCAACTCCCAGAAATTGAATTTAGTGTGCAAATGAAAATGGGACTGGCGAAAAAGATAAACAGAACATATACTGATACAAGGAAAACTCACTAACATTGTAGAATTGTTAGAATCTTTACAAGATGCCCCGAAACCAAATGAACTGAACGAAGAATTTCCAATGGCGACATTAGGCGACTTAAGAGTAAGAAACAATATAATAAAATGGAAGGGGAACTCAAACTCAAATTCACGCAAATTGTAATGGAAGTAGTAACAAAAAGAAACTGCGAAATTATAAGAAGTGATAAGGAAATTACTGGTTTGACGGGTGCAAGCAAATTTGAAAAGAGATAAATTGATATTCAGAATCTAATGAAATCAAGTGCTGACGATCTTGTTTGCGTGTTTTTCAAAATTTAATTTATTGTCAATGGTTAATCATTTTTTTCGATTAATTATTCCATGGTATGTATGTTACAATCATTGTTATTAACAAGGTGCATGTGTTAATTCTGTTTAGATTCCAGTCATTCCCCACACATAATTTGTGCAGACAAATTTGGCACCAAAATAAATTTTTTGGCTTCCCGGCATGTAAACATTGTAACTATGCACCGTACGTGTCACATGTAACTTCCTGTTTACGACGACTGTGCGTTTTCCCGCATAGTATGCGGCAAAGTAAATAATCCTTCTTTTTAAACTCCAGAGATGTAGGAAAAATACGCAATTTTGAAGTCATGAAGCCGATGTTCAGGAGAACGAGATATATTAATTTCTAATTCAATAAGTATAACAAAATACACAAAATTTAAATATTAATTTAATATTAAATTAGTCCAAACACTCTGCTGGGCATCGTGTTTAAGATATACACTTCATGCAGCAAAATGCAATTTCCTACATTCGATTATAAATAGCTAATAATAAACGTGCCTACCTACCTAATAACCATTAACTTTTATACAATTATTTAAATGTAACAAATCTGTCAAATCTGTCATAAACAATGCAATGTTGCCAAGTTGAATAAATAAAATATATAGGTATAAAAAGATGTCTTATTAATTTTAAATAAAACTATCGGCCAAAAAATTTTATACAAATCTCATGCGTTAAGTTATTTTACAGCGCTCCGGCAAATGAGGCACTCGCCCTTCGGGCTCGTGCCTCAAACAAAGCCGTCGCGCTGTAAAATTGAACTTCCCGCATTCGAGTGTAAATAACTATTTTGGCCTCCCGGCATGTAAACATTGTAACTATGCACCATTCATGTCACATGTAACTTCGTGTTTACGATGGCTGTGCGTTTTCCCGCATAGTATGCGGTAAAGTAAATAATCCTTCTTTTTAAACTCCAGAGATGTAGGAAAAATACGCAATTTTGAAGTCATGAAGCCGATGTTCAGGAGAACGAGATATATTAATTTCTAATTCAATAAGTATAACAAAATACACAAAATTTAAATATTAATTTAATATTAAATTAGTCCAAACACTCTGCTGGGCATCGTGTTTAAGATATACACTTCATGCAGCAAAATGCAATTTCCTACATTCGATTATAAATAGCTAATAATAAACGTGCCTACCTACCTAATAACCATTAACTTTTATACAATTATTTAAATGTAACAAATTTGTCAAATCTGTCATAAACAATGCAATGTTGCCAAGTTGAATAAATAAAATATATAGGTATAAAAAGATGTCTTATTAATTTAAAATAAAACTATCGGCCAAAAAATTTTATACAAATCTCATGCGTTAAGTTATTTTACAGCGCTCCGGCAAATGAGGCACTCGCCCTTCGGGCTCGTGCCACAAACAAAACCGTCGCGCTGTAAAATTGAACTTCCCGCATTCGAGTGTAAATAACTCTTTTGGCCTCCCTGCATGTAAACATTGTAACTATGCACCGTTCATGTCACATGTAACTTCGTGTTTACGATGGCTGTGCGTTTTCCCGCATAGTATGCGGTAAAGTAAATAATCCTTCTTTTTAAACTCCAGAGACGTAGGAAAAATACGCAATTTTGAAATCATGAAGCCGATGTTCAGGAGAACGAGATATATTAATTTCTAATTCAATAAGTATAACAAAATACACAAAATTTAAATATTAATTTAATATCAAATTAGTCCAAACACTCCGCTGGGCATCGTGTTTAAGATATAAACTTCATGCAGCAAAATGCAATTTCCTACATTCGATTATAAATAGCTAATAATAAACGTACCTACCTACCTAATAACTATTAACTTTTATACAATTATTTAAATGTAACACATCTGTCAAGTCTGTCATAAACAATGCATTGTTGCCAAGTTGAATAAATAAAATATATAGGTATAAAAAGATGCCTTATTAATTTAAAATAAAAGTATCGGCCAAAAAATTTTATACAAATTTCATGCGTTAAGTTATTTTACAGCGCTCCGGCAAATGAGGCCGGGCTCGTTCCTCAAACGAAGCCGCCGCGCTGTAAAATTGAACTTCCCGCATTCGACTGTAAATAACTATTTTAATATTTTCTATAGTGCCATAAGAAGAACTCGTAATATCAGCTCCCCGACGAATGGTCAGTTGTCCATTTGCCATTACCATATCGTATATACGATTAACATTTTCTTGGGTAGTGACAGTCACTGGCCGTCGAGTTCATACCCTTCGCATGTTCATATGTTTGTCTTCCCAGTTTATATTCTCGAAAGATATTTTTCACCACTTGGTAAGAAACAGCACCCTCACCTAATACACCTACCATGTTTTCATGAATTTCTTTTGGCGACCACCTTTTCTTTTGCAAGTATTTTATAACTGCACGAACCTCTGATTTTTCCATTTATAGAATTTATCTAAACTTGTCTACTTAAATTCTATTTGCATAGGTAACAAGTGACAAAACCACAATTGAACCAACGTAACAACAAATTATGAATACTTTAATGTGTCAAATTGATTCAACGTCACTGAACGCCTACTATGTCATTGACGCTAAATAATGATCTCCTCTCGTATATGGTAATTCAAATATGTTAAGTTTTTTTATATGCAGAATGAATACGGAGAATAGTATTGGTCCTAATATACTCCCCTGCGGAACACCACTTTTTGTAGATAACATATATGAGAACTCTTCATTATATTTGTCACTTTGTATTCGTTCCTTTAAATATGCTGTGAACTAAGCGATAGCCGTTGCATCAAATCCTACATTATGCAGTATTGCCAACAATAGCTCAATATTAACAAGGTAGAACGCTTACTTTGATCTATCAGTGTGAGGAAGGCAATGTCTGTTGTATCCATCGCATTAGATATATCATCCACAACTTATAATAACGCCGTTTTTGTGGTTATTTCTAATATCTGATTGCAAAGTTAGTTGGATTGAATTTGATTCTACGTATTGTGTGTTATGATATAATACTATTTTTTCGATAATTTTCGATAAAGTTGGAAGAATTTTGACAGGTCTGACTTCCGATACCATATGAGCATTTAGATTTTTTTGCACAAGGTATAATTATCGCAGTCTTCCATACAGCAGGAAATACGCCAGTTGATAAAGACGTATTATTATTTGAACCAATACTTTTATGCTATGTGGTAATATAAAGGTAATCATTTTTATATTGATGTGAATACCTGTAGCTTCTGTTTTTATTGTTTTCAAAAGTCGATATATACGTTATTCCGTAATAGCCTCGAATTTTCAAATATTGTTGTTGAGTGCAGTATTGATAGTTTAAAAAATATTCATTTATATTATTCGGACTTCTATCAGTTGTTCATAGTATTTAATTTCTTGCTGCTTTTTACCCCATTTTTTTGAAATTTTTCATGTTTCAGCTAGGCCCTCACTAATGCATAACATCTATTAATTCACATACTTGTGATTCTGATTCATGTAGAAACTATGTATTTTCCATAATAAAATTAAAATAAAATTGCAATTAAATATTTATATTCGTGGTAGACACATCCGCTTGAGAATCTCTAGCGCCTCTCATACCCCAAAATTTCAAAGGATTTGAATATCTGTTCTTCTTTCTTCGGGTTCACTATGCGTAAGCCTCCCACACCAGATTGCGGCGAAAACACTTTTCCAACGATTATGTTATTGTCGTAGCTGACTCTTCCAATATAAGCAATGTTCGGCGGTTCAAAACCACCGACTACTAAATAATAGTCAGTGAGAAGATGGAAGTCGTCAATCTTGATTGGAATCCAATTAAACTTTTCTTTGTGTTGCGAACACAAAATCTGCAAAATTACATCGTCATTAGTGTAATAAGCAAAGCCATGGACGAAATGACCAATGAATGTGGACGTAAAATAAAATAAAGCGTTGATAATATAGATAAGAATCAAATTAAACAGATGATCAGAAATAAATAATAGTCATGATCACACAGGATATGTGTGTATACAAATGTTGTAGTAAAAGGGAATACAAAGATTGATGGAAATAGGAATGGACGTAGATAAATTGACCGACGGAAATGTTATGTGTATGGATGAAAAACTCGCGGAATTGTTCGAGCTAATTATGTGAAGAATATAGGAAAAGTAGAAAATAAAGAGAGCAATCGAAGAATGGGAAGGAATTGAAAGATCATCAACAAAGACAAAAAAAATTAAATGCTACCAAAATTAGCCACACCTGGAGAAATGTTGGGAAAGATGCTGAAATAATGAATGAAGTCCACGTGAAGCTGGTGAGTAAGTAATAATATGGTAAGGATTATATATGAAGACATACAAAAAACAATAAAATTGAAAAATCATTTTAACCTGAGTTTAGTAAACAGGATATAAAAAACATATAAAGGAATGAGAAGTGTCAAAATTATTAAATGACGCAGATGAATTACATGAATTAAAATAAAAGAGATAAGAAAATAAATCAATGGAATTAAATGCAACGTGCAAAATATTGTCATATGTCTTAGTTGTTGAACAAAATTAATTTAAATTATAATAGCTGGTAATTTTGCTTTGCCACTATAATAATAACAATTTCTATTATATAAATTCACTCGTTAATTATTTTTACCTTCACATAGTTGTCATCGCTCTTATGCCCAAAGTAAGGAACAAACATCAATTTGTTCCCAGAATTAATGACTCCTGGTAGGACGACTTTATTTTCAATAGTAATCTGCCCAATGTATGTTATATTTCCTGACAAGTCGTAACCACCTTCTACAGCATCGTCAGGTACAACACCATGGTAGTCTCTCCAGTAATAATCTAAACAAAATTATTTAAACGTGGCCACAAGACATTCTGCGTAAAAACCCACCTGGTCGCCATGTATTATGGCAAGAAACTGCAAAAATGATACGTCTTCATTATTTTAAAGGTAATTGGAAAGTAAATACTCACGTGGTCGTGGGCTGCTCGCCAAGCCAGTTCCAAGAGTCAAACAACAAAAAAGGGCAAATTGCAACATGATTATTGTGTTTATAAGAAACGACGAGCACAAAATGTTTGTTTGTTGTAGTGAACGTGACCTTTATATACTATTGAAATTTATGACTTTGTAGCTAATATATACATAAGTACATAATTAAATTGTGAAACGTGATGTATTAATAAGTAATTAGCGAGTTCAAAGAACCCACAGTAATTTACCATTTTGTGTGTAATTTTGGGATTTTGTAATTCAACATATTGTAAACGATTATATTATTTATTACATCACAAACATGTATGAAAAACCTGTTATTCTGGAAAATCTCGATTAATCATTGTCACAACACAATGAAGTAAATAATCGGAATTTAAAAACAAACGGTTTACAACGATACGACGACGATATCTCACCCAATAATTTGTTTCGAATTAAATCATTAGGCGTATACCAATTTTGACAGGTCTGACTTCCGATACCATATGAGCATTTAGATTTTTTTGCACAAGGTATAATTATCGCAGTCTTCCATACAGCAGGAAATACGCCAGTTGATAAAGACGTATTATTATTTGAACCAATACTTTTATGCTATGTGGTAATATAAAGGTAATCATTTTTATATTGATGTGAATACCTGTAGCTTCTGTTTTTATTGTTTTCAAAAGTCGATATATACGTTATTCCGTAATAGCCTCGAATTTTCAAATATTGTTGTTGAGTGCAGTATTGATAGTTTAAAAAATATTCATTTATATTATTCGGACTTCTATCAGTTGTTCATAGTATTTAATTTCTTGCTGCTTTTTACCCCATTTTTTTGAAATTTTTCATGTTTCAGCTAGGCCCTCACTAATGCATAACATCTATTAATTCACATACTTGTGATTCTGATTCATGTAGAAACTATGTATTTTCCATAATAAAATTAAAATAAAATTGCAATTAAATATTTATATTCGTGGTAGACACATCCGCTTGAGAATCTCTAGCGCCTCTCATACCCCAAAAGAAAGTAGAAGTAGAAGTAAATAATCGGAATTTAAAAACAAACGGTTTACAACGATACGACGACGATACCTCACCCAATAATTTGTTTCGAATTAAATCATTAGGCGTATACCAATGTTCTAACTGAAGGCAACCCTCAAATAATAGTCATGGCTCACAAAATAGTAATATGATAAAATCTAAAATAATCGTATCTCTATGATAGATTTTTTATTCGCAAATTTCCCGAATCCAATTGCATACATCGCAATGAGTGACAAATTCACCAACTAATGAATAATGATTCAACGTAATAATTAATACCCTTCATTTACATTGGTTTCGAATTTGTTATTATTTGATGTTTATTGTTTTTTCCTATTTTCGAAAAGGGCATTAATGTCTTCAATATTTTCAGCTAAATCCAAACGAATCTAAACTTTCTTTTATTCTTTTGTTTCTACTCTACCTATTTTCGACGCTTGATTGTCATTTCAAAGTACCAAGCTGATTTTTTTCCTGTTCGCTACTTTGACCAACATAATGGATATATTTGTGGGCTGAATAATTGGTTGATTATTATGTTTTATTTTATTTCAATTTATTGGGGTCGATTAAAAAATGTTTGATCGTTCAACCCTACCGAAGCCAACTTTACCCAAAATGTGTTTATTTATCAGTGGTTTGCAGGGTTGCAATCATTCTTTGGGTTGGGTTGGATTAAGAATATAGAAATTCAATCATTAAAAAATATTTATCGGGTGTTTGTTCATCTCACAAATAAAACACGTATTGCAATGTAAAAATTTATTGCCAATAAAATAAATACAAGGCGTGTTTTATTTCACTGTTGCATGTGCCGGATAAATTAGATTATGTTACCACAAATACGAGTGGTCATGGTCACGAACGTGACTCACCTAATTGGTTATTCAATATCAAAGTATTGAAAGTCATTTTGTTTGTGTGTCACTGAATTGGTGACCGATATAATCTTCTATCGATCTCCAAGGCAAATAAGTTGATGATTCCTACGTCCAATTGTACTTGTGGTATGTAAATGGGCACCAAATGAATTCACCTCTCACCAGTCCATGTGCCAGGAAATATTGGCTGGCATTTCCTGACACATGCTGACTCAAAGTTAGGATTAATAAAAATCAATACTAAACATATTTCTCCCAACTTCAGGGCAAGCAAATTACTAGCCGTACCCCTTACTAAGCAAATGCAATTTATCTCAGGCGTCGAACTAATGTCGCTAACTCATATAAATAAAAATCAATTATTTGCGTAATTTTTATTGAAGCTTAATTAGTTTAAAAACCTCAACCTCTTATGTATCCTAAAATTTCAAACGACTGAAATAACTTTTCTTCCTTCTTCGGGGTGACTATGCGTAGTCCCTTGAAGCCTGTTTGTGGCGTAAACACTTTTCCAACGATTATGGTATTTTCGTAACTAATTCTTCCTATGTAGGCTGTAAATGGGGGCTCAAAACCGCCCACTACTAAATAGTAATCGGTGAGGAGGTGCAGATCGTCGGCTTTTGTTGGAACCCAAGCCAACTTCTGTTTGTTTTGCGAACATAAAATCTGAAAATTGATGAAAATAGCAACCAGAGATTGGAAAATATAACAATAAGATAAAGGGGACGAGAGTGAACTTCGAAGCAAAATACTGGATGCCCAAGATGGGAATGGGTTCAAAAAATAGGTGGCGGGAACGAAATAAAGAGGGCAACTGATTCGACTGTTAAGTTAACCAAAATTAGGTGTAAATGAAACCGAAGTAAATCCAAGACGCCCATGCTGATAATAGTTAAGGAAAGAGCCAGGAAATATGAGAACATTGATGATATCTTCAAGCAATATTATTCAAACTAATCAAAATTTTGAGTGGATTAAATTCAAAACGGAAACTAAGGATGACTATAGAAAGAGTCTGGTCGAAGAAAAGAAAAGCTTGGTGCTCAACTGAAAAATACTACAGGAGCTAAAATCGTGACGATGCGAAAACAAAGAAAAGAAAGTTATAACAAATAAAGCCGAAAGAAACAACAATACTTTAGAACAAACAGACCAGGACGGTAAACACATTATATTATGCCGAGGGAATTACGGGAAGGAAGATAAAGTGAAATGAAAACAACAGTTTAGGGTCGATAACACCAAATATCCACTGAACTGCATAACAAGCAGTCCCAACCTGCATTGAAATACAAGAAGGGTTTAATCTGGAACCATTCCACTTTATCAAAAGTAGATAAAGTTTGCACTGACAGATTTGTAGACTTCGAAATCTTCATAAAATCTTAAGTGAAAATAATAAAGGAATTAGAACTGGAGACAGAAATGTTCAATGAAACAAACAACATGGGCAAACTTAAGAAATTAAAAACGATAGGTAGCAACCAATGTACTCATAATTAAGAGTTAAAAAAATGTATATCAAGTAGCTTCGTTTTACTGATCGATTTTCTTATAAAATATCTCGTAATTTTTAATTTGTTTGTCAATTAAAAAAGTTGGTGGGAACTACAACTAAGCTATGGACTAGTATAAAATTATTAATTGCTAAATTAGCAAGAAAATTCTATTGTTCGTTAAATGCATAAATTTATTGTTAAATGATTCATGTATTTCTTAAGCCGAACAAAGTTATCTATTAACTTATAAATGAATTCGTTTCTTGAGCTGTTACGAAATGTTCATCGAGAAAATTCCACTTTATAAAGCAATTACAATAACAAATAGTTATTGCGCCAGTTTGTCGTCATTGCCCGAATTAAACTCGATCATAAAGTACATAAAGATGTTACCAAGAACTATATCTTTATCTGCCGAGGTCAATAACTGCATAATTAATACATAATTTAATAGATACGCCCTTTATCAGTTAAAGAGCTTGTTGAATAATTCGTTCCACTAATGCCTAGCTCGAGAATTACATAAACCAGGTTGCTACTCTTCTACTAGTAAAGTTTAAAGGTTGCATAAAAACCGAGGCTATTAACTCATACCTTAGAAATATGACCGAACAAAAAGCAGGCGAACAACTAAAAAGCGCAGAAGACGTAAAATATCATATCCACCAATTATAAAAAGGAAGATGGAAGATTGGTAAAAAATATCCCTCCCCAAGGGGACACTGATTTTTTACATCTGGATTCAAAATTAAAATCAATGCAACTGGATTTAATAAAATATCTGGAGAAATACTCAAGAAACACCCAAGAAGATTAGTATTTTTTGTAATTATAATTAATGTACAGTAATTAAAATTTAAAAACTTATTGGTGCATTGAATTATATTTACAAACAAGTTACCATGTTCCAAATTGAATTGCAGTTACCTTAACATATTTGTCGTCACTTCTATGGCCATTAAAGGCCACATGCATTAATGTAGTCCCCGGATTAATTACACCTGGCAGAACGCTCTTATTTTCAATAGTGATCTGTCCAATGTACGTCACGTTCCCTGATAAGTCGTAACCGCCTTCTACAGCATCGTCGGGTACAACACCGTAGTAGTCTCTCCAGTAATAATCTAAATGGGGATGATGTAATTGCTAAAAGTCATTTCAGAATTGCATTAAAAACTTACCCGGTTGCCACGCCTTGTAACAAGAAACTGCAAACGATAGGCTTTATAATTTTAGAGATAACTGAAATATTCGAACTCACGTGGTATTGGAGTTGTCGCCAAAGTTGCCCCAAGAAACAAACAATACAGAGCGACGAGTTTCCCCATGTTGGGTGTGTATTATTATATTATCAAATGGCAACTATAAAATTTCCTTTTGCAGTATATCATTTATAGTAGCGATATTTATTTTGATTTCGCTTATCTAGGAAGCTATTTATGTAAGGTGGTGTAATCGATATGTAAATATATGCAAGTCAAGGAACCAACATAACTAACAAGCTTCGCTTTGTTACATTGATGTTGCGTCGAATTGAGCATATATTACGTCGTTAAAATATAAGTCTGGGTCAATTTATATAATTAAAATTAGGTGTCAATTAAACGGTTTTGATTTGAATAATTATTATTTATTTGGTGTTATTTCCAATATAAATTATGGACCTTAATATAATTTTCATCAAAACCTAACTCTTTTCGATGTACGAATTGGCTGAGGCATTATTTTTAAGAAATGGTACACATATCTGCACCAAAAACTGGTTAATTTGGCAATGAAAAAGAATGAGTCTCCTATTAACTGATTGGTGTGAATTGGTCATCATGAGGCCCACGTCTAAGGCGACTTGGTTTTCATAATCCAATTTATTAAAGATTCGATATGATTTTTTAAAATTGTTATCATGTTCTTTTACGCACAATTCTATCGCACAATGTTTATTATTCAAATCAGATTTCATGTGTGTACGAAATAAACCGTTAAAAGTCGTTAGAGAAACTGGGCTTTTGCCCAATGATAGTGGATACAAACAAATTGGAATATTCAAAAATCGGGTTGCTAATTAAGCTTCGATAATACGAGGAGAGATCAGAATTTACGGACGATATTCTTTTAATTTTGGAAATAAAAAGAAATCACTAGGGGCCAGGTCTGGTCAATATGCTTTTGTGGACAGGAGCGTTATCTTGATAAAGAATTTGTTTGTCTTCCCAGTTTAAATTCTCGAGACATATTTTTCACCACTTGGTAAGAAACAGCACCCTCGCGTAATAAACCTACCATGTCTTCATGAATTTGATTTGGCTAGAACCCTTTCTTTTGCAACTTTTTTTATAACCATTTTTTGAATAGAATAGAATAGGATAATAGTTATTTACAGTCGAATGCGGGAAGTTCAATTTCACAGCGCGACGGCTTCATTTGAGGCACGAGCCCGAAGGGCGAGTGCCTCATTTGCCGGAGCGCTGTAAAATAACTTAACGCATGAGATTTGTATAACATTTTTTGGCCGATAGTTTTATTTTAAATTAATAAGACATCTTTTTATACCTATCATTTATTTATTCAACTTGGCAACATTGCATTCTTTATGACAGATTTGACAGATGTGTTACATTTAAATAATTGTATGAAAGTTAATGGTTATTAGGTAGGTAGGTACGTTTATTATTAGCTATCTATAATCGAATGTAGGAAATTGCATTTTGCTGCATGAAGATTATATCTTAAACACGATGCCCAGCGGAGTGTTTGGACTAATTTAATATTAAATTAATATTTAAATTTTGTGTATTTTGTTATACTTATTGAATTAGAAATTAATATATCTCGTTCTCCTGAACATCGACTTCATGATTTTAAAATTGCGTATTTTTCCTACGTCTCTGGAGTTTAAAAAGAAGGATTATTTACTTTTTGGCCTCCCGACATGTAAACATTGTAACTATGCACCGTTCATGTCACATGTAACTTCGTGTTTACGACTGTGCATTTTCCCCGTTTTCCCGCATAGTATGCGGTAAAGTAAATAATCCTTCTTTTTAAACTCCAGAGACGTAGGAAAAATACGCAATTGTGAAATCATGAAGCCGATGTTCAGGAGAACGAGATATAATAATTTCTAATTCAATAAGTATAACAGAATACACAAAATTTTAATATTACTTTAATATTAAATTAGTCCAAACACTCCGCTGGACATCGTGTTTAAGATATAAACTTCATGCAGCAAAATGCAAATTTCCTACATTCGATTATAAATAGCTAATAATAAACGGACCTACCTACCTAATAACCATTAACTTTTATACAATTATTTAAATGTAACACATCTGTCAAATCTGTCATAAACAATGCAATGTTGCCAAGTTGAATAAATAAAATATATAGGTAGAAAAAGATGTCTTATTAATTTAAAATAAAACTATCGGCCCAAAAATTTTATACAAATCTCATGCGTTAAGTTATTTTACAGCGCTCCGGCAAATGAGCCGTCGCGCTGTAAAATTGAACTTCCCGCATTCGACTGTAAATAACTATTACCGCATACTATGCGGGAAAACGCACAGTCGTCGTAAACACGAAGTTACATGTGACATGAACGGTGCATAGTTAAAATGTTTACATGCCGGGAGGCCAAAAATAATATTACGTTGACCATAAATGCGAGTCGCCATGGTCACGCACATGCTTCAACTAATTAATTACTTAATACCATGGTATTGAAAGCCGTTTTCATTATGTGTCACCGAATGGATGACCGATATAGTTTTCAATCGATCTCGAAGACAAATAAATTGATCCTACGTCCAATTCTACTTGTGGTATGTAAGTGGGCATCAAATGAACACTTACTTTTTTAACTCACCTCTCACCGGTATGTGTTCCAAGAGATATTGGCTAACACTTGCTGATTTGGAGTCAACACGTGACAGACAAAATCAATACTAAACATATTTCTCCCAACTTCAGGGCAAGCAAATGACGCGCCGTATTACTTACCATTCGCTACGCAAGTGCAATTTATCTGGCATCGAACTAATGTCGCAAACTCATATAAATAAAAATCTGTTATTTGTGTAATTTTTATTGAAGCGTAATCTGTTTAAAATCCTCAACCTCTTATATATCCTAAAATTTCAAACGACTGAAATAACTGTTCTTCTTTCTTCGGGTTGACTATGTACAGTCCCTTGAAGCGTGTCTGTGGCGTAAATACTTTTCCAACGATTATGGCATTTTCGTAACTAATTCTTCCTATGTAGGCTGTATGCTTGGGATCATAACCACCCACTACTAAATAGTAATCGGTGAGAAGGTGCAGATCATCGGCTTTTATTGGAATCCACGCCAACTTCTGTTTGTGTTGCGAACATAAAATCTGAAAATTTACCAAAAATAGCAAGGGGACATTGGAAAATATAAGAACAAGATAGAGCGAACTTCGAAGCAAACTACTGGATGCACAAGAAGGGAATGGCGAGGACGAAATAAAGAGGGAACTGATTCGACAGTTAAGTTGACCAAGATCATAGTGTAAATGAAATCGAAATAAATCGAAGACTCCTATACTGATAATGGTTAACGAAAGAGCCAGCAAATATTTATGAAATCTTCAATTAATATTATCAAACTAACCAAAATTTCGAGTGGATTAATTCAACACGGAAACTAACGATGGCCGTAGAAAGAAAATAGTCTGGTCGAAGAAGAGACAGCTTGGTGCACATTATGATATAAATAAAATAGACCAATAAAAGTTCCTTTGTGAGATTATTTAACCCGACTCAAGTCATATCAACTGAAAAAATACTACAGGTGCTAAAATTGTGATGATTAGAAAATAAAGTTAAAACTAAACAAAGCCCAACATAAATAAGTCTCAAAGAAACAACAATACTTTAGAACAAACAGAACACCAAAGTAAGTTAAAGTGAAACGAAAATAACTGTGTTCAGTGGAGTCGATAAAACCAAACAACCACTGGACTTTTGCATAACTAGCAGCAACAACCTGCATTGAAATACAAGAAGGATTTCCACTTGATCAAAACTAGCTAAAGTTTGCACTGACAGATTTGTAGGCTTGAAAATCTACATAAAATCTTAAGTGAAAACAACAAAGTAATTAGGACTGGTAGCAGAAATGTTCAATCAAGACAAACAACATGGGCAAACTCAAGCAATTAATAGCGATGGGTAGCAACCAATGTACTCATAATAAAGAGTTAAAAAATGAATATCAGGTAGTTTCGTTTTACTCATCGGTATTAGTGAGACCTACAATTATGCTATGGATCACTATAAAATAATTAATTGCTAAATTATTTCTATATTTCTCAAGCCAAGAAAAATTTGCAAGAAATCTGTAGTGTTCATTAAATGGTGAATGCATAGATTTATTTTGATTCATGTATTTCTGAAGCCGAACAAAATTATCTATTATCTTATAAATCAATCCGCTCCTTGAATTGTTGCAAAATGTTTATGGAGAAAATTCCATTTTATAAAAAAAAGTATCACAAACTTTGAGGGCTGATGACCCAAAATATGCCGAAAAGTCTAAATGAATATGGGTCCGCAAATGGACGGTTTCGGAGATACGAAACATTTTGCGTTTACACCACTTACACCACATCATGGACTTCCGAACTCTTTCGAAAAGACCTACAGTGGCTCGGATTCGGTGGCATCCTTGATATACTCGTTGCTCCGGGAGATCATTTAAAGGTGTAGAGTGTACTAACATTTTCAAATATCCCTAAAGGAAGTAATCAATGGGGTTTAAATCGGGCAATCTTGCAGGTCATGATACAGGTCTGCCCCTTCCTGCGTATCTTTGTCCAAAATTTCCGTGCAAATACTCTAACGGCAATCGAGAAATGCGCCGGAACACCACATTTGTTCCCTTTGGTTCAAAGGAATCTCGTCTAGAAGATGCAAATTGTGGAAATAAAAAAAATCGTATCTCCGAAACCGTCCATTTGCGGACCCATATTCATTAAGACTTTTCGGTATATTTTGGGCCATGCTATCAAGTTTGTGAAATTTTTTTAACACCCTGTAGAATAGTTACTATAGGAAATTAGTTATTGCTTCATTTTGTCAACATTCACGTTGTCCGAATTAAGTAGAAGAAGAAAGAAATAACAATTTTTTTACCTGCCTGGGTCAATAACTGCACAATTAATACATAATTTAATAGACGCACTCTATCAGCTAAAGAGCTTGATGCATAATTCGTTCCTCTAATGCCTAGTTCGAGAATTACATAAACCACGTTGCTAGTCTTAAGTTTAAAAGTTGCACAAAACCCGAGGCCGTTAACTCGTACATACCTTAGAAATCTAGTCGAACAAAAAACAGGTGAGCATCTAAAAATCGCAGAAGACATAAAGTACACTAACCAACAATTATAAAAAGAAGGATGGAAGTTGGGCAAAAAATATTCGTCCCAAAGGTAACACTGATGAAAATAAATATAAGCAAAAAACTTAACTTTAAGTTAAAAAAAATAAAAAGTCTCTGAATTCAAACAATGCAACTGGATTTACTAGAACATCTGGAGAAATAATCAAGAAACACCCTAGGAGAAGATTAATGTTCTTTGTAATTACAATTAATGATATTTTATAAATCTCTGGCATAAAGGGTAATAGTTTAATTATTCTTCCTTATTTTCCTTATTGGAAATTGAATTGAATTATATTTTTAAGATAGCTCCAAATTGAACTGTGGTTACCTTAACATATTTGTCGTTACTTCTGTGGCCATGATAGGCCACATGCATCAATGTAGTCCCCGGATTAATTACACCTGGTAGAACGACTTTATTTTCAATAGTAATCTGTCCAATGTATGTCACGTTCCCTGATAAGTCGTAACCGCCTTCTACAGCGTCGTCAGGTACTACACCGTGGTAGTCTCTCCAGTAATAATCTAAATGGGGGTGATGTAATTGATAAGACAATAAAAGTCATTTTAGAATTGCATTAAAAACTCACCCGGTTGCCACGCCTTGTAACAAGAAACTGAAACGATATATTTTATAATTTTAGAGATAACCGAAATATTCGGACTCACGTGGTATTGGAGTCGCCAAAGTGGCTCCAAGAAACAAGCAATATAAAGCGACGAGTTTCGCCATGTTGTGTGTGTATTATTATTATTATGAAATGGCAACTATAAAATTCCCTTTTGGAGTATATCATTTATAGTACGGATATTTATTTTAATTTCGCTTATTTAAAGGAAGTTATTTATGAATGGTAGTGCAATCAATATGTAAATATATGTAAGTCAAGGAACCAACATAACTAACAAGCACCCCTTTGTTACATGGGTGTTGCGTTGCACAAATCACGTCGTTTAAATATAAGTATAAGTATAAGAGTCAACTGATACATTTAATATTGGGTGTTAATTAAACGGGTTTTCTTTGAATAATTATCATTCATTGGGTGTTATTCGTAACATAATTAACATATGTGAAATCAAATCACCGATTTGGAACCAAGAAGACGAAATATATGGAGAAAATTAAACAAAATGTACATACAAAGTCATAATAAACAAAAACTCCTCATAACCAATATTTTGATAAGCCGGTAAATTAGACACAGATAATAATATTATCGAACTGACGCTGGGAACATAACACAAAATATTGACGCCCAATCGTGGGACACCACAAAAACACAGACCATAATATACAAAATTTATGCGAGACCGAATATTTTATGCACTTATACACTAAGAAAAATGTGATTTTATTTATGAATAATAATTTATGTTTGTTTTCAATAATTTTTAGAGGTTTCAACTAAATACTAATTGGCAAGTCAATTCAAAATCTAACGTAACTTAAAGTTAATCATAAATGATTGTATTATATGTGTATTAGAGTGTCGGTTTGTGAAAATACGTTTGTGAAAAATAATAACGACATGGATACCTTTGCTATTTTTAATATCGAGGTATAAGACATTTATTGAAAGTAATCTAAGGTAAATTACTTTTGTCCTCCCGAGATGTAAACATTGGAACTATGCACCGTTCATGTCACATGTAACTTCATTTTTACGACGACTGACCGTTTTCCCGCATAGTATGCGGTAAAGTAAATAATCCTTCTTTTTAAACTCCAGAGACGTAGGAAAACTACATAATTTTGTGTGTCTGTGCGCGCTCTACGGCCCAGACGATGAACGCTAGAGCTATGAAACTTTAAACTTAAGATTTGTATACAGCAAACAGGAAAACGTCCTATTTTGAAGGCAATATCCCAACCGGAAGTGATGGTTTACTCTTATCACTACTTAATAACAATTAACTTTTATATAATTATTTAAATGTAACAAATTCAAATCTGTCATGTCATGTCATGTCTGTCACAATGCAATGTTGCCAACTTGAATAAATAAAATATATAGGTATAAAAAGATGACTTATTAATTTAAAATAAAATTATCGGCCAAAAAATTTAATACAAATCTCATGCGTTAAGTTATTTTACAGCGCTCCGGGAAATAAGGGGGTATCCTGCTTTAGAAGGCTCAAAAAATCGATTTTTTTATTGCTCAAATCTATGCCTAATATACAGTCGAAGGCAAAAAAAAGTAGACACGATATTTTCGGCTGCTTGAACAAACTTGATATTAGCAATGTCATGTAAACGTCAGTATTGTCATTTCAGTGATATTTTAATGAACTGGTGACCCGTAAGCGTAGGTACTACGAATTAGAGCCCGGAACCACCGTTACTGAAGATATAAGTCAAATATCAGGGGGATTAAGAAAACTTACTCAGAAAAGCCACATTTATACAACAACAATTTGAGCAAAATCAATTACAGGAAACTGTTTTTGTCTACTTTTTATTGCGTTCGACTGTATATAAGAATATGTATAAAAAGTTATAGCGCCTAATTCGCAATATTTTGAAAGATACAGCACTAAACACAGTGAGGTGTCGAGCAAAAAATATACGAACGCACGAACGCTCGGACAAACGAAGCGCGCGCCCCTCCCCGCAGTCAACACCGAACTATGTACTGAAAAAAGTTCAATCGGTCGTTCGAAACAATAATATTTTGAATTCGTAAGAGCTATAGTAGGATTATAACGAGATATTCCGTAAGTAATCGAAAATTAGCATTTTTCCTGATCGTAAACTTTAGAGCGCAATTTCTCGAGTTTTCGTTTTTATGATGTTTCTAAACTGGTGGGCGTGATTGCGAGAAAACTAGACAAGCAATCAAAACGAAACAAAATTTTTGTTAGCTTCAGTAGCATTCTATTTGATTTGAACTAAAAAGATTAATGAAAAAAAATCTAAATAACTTTTTTAGCAAGTTGAAATGATTTTCTCTTCCTGCAAAGAGCAAATTTATTTTCAAACCTGAGAAATATCTTGAATTTCAAAATTTTCGGTTTTTTTTAGTTCACCTAGAAGAAAATATATGAGAATTAAAATTTTCTTTGGTTTTTTTTTTGTTTCAGACAAAAATTACGAGCTACATCTTTCCCACCGATTGTAGACTGCAATTGAAAGGTGTTGCACAAATGTGCATAAAAATCGGTTTCGTTTAAATATTTTTCTCTCGAAATATTTTTTTTAATGCTTAAATATGTAGTAAATATGTAGCTCTAAAAAGTTCACTAGACTTGCTCATTTTTTTGTCCTAAAAAAATTGCCCCAAAAACGCCATTTTAAGGCCTCCTAAAGCAGGATCCCCCCTTAAACGAAGCCGTTGCGCTGTAAAATTGAACTTCCCGCATTCGACTGTAAATAACTATTTTTGGGTGGATGGAATCAATATGTTTATGAAATGATTGGAACTGTCTATCTGACCCTTTGAACTAAACTAGGATATCATCAACATATCTAAATCAATATAGGCAGTTTTTAATTAACGCGTTTTTTTGGGTATCAAATTTAATTGTATTCATGAAAATGTTGGCATGTAAGGGGTCATCGCTAATCCTTGTCGTATAACTTGTCGTATTGACAATAATTATGTTTAAGGCACGTGTTGAAAGCATTTAAGATTTATGACGAAATTATCGGAGTAGTTTTATTGTGGGTAAATAGTTCTGAGGTTGTATTAATTACTTCTTTAGGCGGTATGCTGCTAAACAAATTAGTAACCTCTAATGTGGGAGATTTTTTGAATTTTTTATCAGACATATATCAGATGTGAAGAAGGTTTAACACCATGATTTAAAATTAGTATATAGTAGGATGATATTAATAAAATATTTACCTAAATTTCTACAAAAGCCGTGGGTATATGCTACTGCTACTACTATACTACTATACTACTAGTCTAATAGGCATGTTGTTTTTATGAAGTTTAATTTCGGAGCTTGAGGATCCATGAGAATCATTTGTTTTTTCATTAAACAGTGCCTGTACATTTTTGACAACCTGTTTTAATTCTTTATGGAAGGTCGCGGTGGGATTTTTATTGAGTTTTCTAAATGAGTTTTTATTTAGGAAATCCTCGATTTTATTGTCGTAATCAACCGTGTTTCCTTTGTCAGCTTTAGTGAATACAGAATTATTTTCTTCCGATTTTTTAACAGATTTCACAGTTAGTAGAAGGTTGTTATTAGTTGCCTTACTTATTTTTGTATTCACGATAGTACTTTTTTAAAGAAAATTTGTTTTCCCCAATTAATCGTATGGGTTAGTTAACGCAATTTCTGTTTCGACGCCTAGATTTTCTAGATGAGTTTTTTGGGCTACTAGTTTGTTTTTATTTATAATTAAATTAGAAATGTTATTATTTTGTTTCATATTTTTTATGAATTATAGGTTTAATTGTATGATTAATATTATTATATAAAGGTTGTCAAACTCCAAGGTGTAAAGGTGATATGTTAGCTCAGAATCTATTAGCTTGAGATACGCCGATATGACGTCCCTATCATTGTACAGCTTCTTAAGTTTTGCATGTGGTAGTAGTGTTTCAGCTTTTTGAGACGTCTTGTCTGCTGCTTTACTTCTCGGGTATATCTTCACGTTGACATGTTGTGGGATAATGTTCTTCTTCTTGCATGTGTACAGATGTTTTGTTCCACGATTTTGTATTTTAAACTAAGTTTAAAAACCAATTTTGTCTTCTCAGTATTACAGGCTTGCATTAGAGCTTTGATAGATTCCGGCGATACTTGTTGCAACTCCATAATCATAAATTAAAACAAAATTTGTGCGTTTACACTATATTTATTGTATTTCTACTAATTTTTAATTAATAATTTACAAGAATGTTTAGAAAGCAATATATACATACAATAAGCTAGGTTTTTTGCTAAATGACCAAACAGAGAGCAATAATTCGCCCTTATTAAATATTACGTTTAACAGCTAACGTCCACCCCCTCTGATATGTGTTACTTTTATATATAGAGTGCTTCCTTCTTGTATCATTTTACTTACTACATTCATCTATAGGATGAAGCCACTCTGTGGCAAAACAATTGTAGTAGAAATACAATAAAATATATACAATAAAATAAAAATTATAACCGAAAAATTTTTGTTTTAATTTATGATTATGCAGCAGCAAGTATCGACGGCATCTATCGAAGTTAATCATTCAACAATAACTTCTTGATGCTCAACAACAAATGCAATTGTTTAAAAAAGTTTTGCTTACATCAACTATTATTAATAAATTAAGAAAGACACTGTTAACAATAGATAAATCTCGTTGTCTGGAAGAACTAAGTGATACTATGGATTAATGGTGAAGTTTGTAGTAATTTTGGAGCATATGTAGTAATATTTCTGATCAATTCGTTTATACACTTAAAAATATTGGATCATGGAAGGCATAAAAAGCAAACGACTTTAAATATGTAATCTATTTTGCCGAGTACCTTCTTCGTCAACACCTTTACTGACACAATTGATTTATGGGCTTGAACTTACTGTTTTGCATCTTCTTGTGTAAAAATCGTGCATTTTGACCTAAGGAATCACGAGCTATTTTTAGGTATCCTGAACCAGAAGAAACTAGTCCCTTTTTCAGCATTATGCAAATGCCAATTTTATTAACGCGAAATATTTACGGAGTAAACTTCATATTGGCGCCACTGTTTGAGAGCTGAATTCTAAAAAGTTTGAAATAAATTTGATTTAAAACCAATTCTGTACAAAGCAAGCAATACAAATTACAATTGGGACAATATTTTGAAAAATAACCAAAATTAACTGTGTCAAGATGATTGGTCTAGTTAATAATTATTTAATAAAATTTATTAATATATTTAAACCGATTCTAACGTTTCCATTCAAAATATAAAGCTCCTGAAATGTATCTTTACATACAATAAATAAACATGGTTTACTGTACATGAAACTATTTTATTTTTTCATCGTCAAACGTTACACAAAACATTTCTTTTATTGCCTGCAAAGTGATCCATCTTCGTCATTTCTTGCGTTTCAGCCGCAAAGTCTTGTGTGCCCGTCTTTATAATTCATTTGCTCGCAATAAGTTTAAACGGGCGGCTCTTGGAAAACGTTAACACGTGTTCGTTGTACCGAAACACACAATGTTATCATCGGTATATTTGTGTCTGGCATCAAGATCTATACTTTCCGTGACTGCTCCCTTCCGTTCGAAACTACAATAGGAAATTGGTTATCGTTTACTCGCTTCCCTCCGGTCCTGCCCGCTGTTAACTTTTATGTGACTGATATCTAGTCAACGTTCCAAACGAACAGTCGTATATCGTGGGCCGTTTCTCCTCGCCTAATTTCCTATGCGCGCTTCAGATTACAAAAAAAGGAAACATTTATTTCGCAACCATCGATCTGCTGTCATTTATTTATATTGGAGCTGATTGATGTCAATAAATCGTATCATTGGAGATACCGACTTAGATTTAATTTTCAGTGTTATTAATATGGCGTATGATAATTATTATTTTTTAAAGATATTTTAAAGGCATGACACTACAGTATAATAACCTACTTAGAATGTGCCAAAAATTGTAACAGATTAATCAGAAAACAATCTAAGAAATCATAACAATGTTTCACTTCATGGTTCTTAAATATGTGACATAAAAATGTCATGTTAGTACCATTTCATGCAAAATAAATGTTATATTTATGCAATGTAAGTACTTTGAGCGCGCACATTTAGATGTAGTGAGAAAACTATGAAAGTAGGCTATAAATTGATAATACGTGACCTGGGTGTGGTGCAAACAATGTCAAATATTTAGTTTTCAAGTGTCTGTTAGAAATCAAATGATGGAGGAGCAAATTATTGTAATACTTAGATTTCATAATAAGGAGTGATTTGATATATAATTTATTCAAAACTTGTAATAACAGAATTAAGCGAAAACACCAAAGGTGAACATACAGCCACTTTCTAAAAAATGCGTTTAAAAATAATAAAATAAATGTTAATTAATGTCTTTGTGATTTTGTAAAAATAAGAATGACTCGTGCATATTAAATGTAATTAAATTATTGAAAAAAATTCGAACGTTGTTAGATATCAAGTTGTGTAAGTGTCGTGAAAATAAGTTATGAGCAAAATTGGATATTTTTTAGATAAAAAAACCGATAAAATTCAGTAAAGATTTCCAGAAATGGAAGTGGAAGTCTGATTACAAATTCAAAACACCAAGTCTTCTCGGCGTCACAATCCAAAATCATGACAACTTAACACACTTTCGATGCAGTTGGATAAAAACTACTTCAAGAATTACAATGTCGAACTCAAAATAAACTATGTAATTAAATTTGTATAGTATAAGAGTAAGCAGAGCTTGATACTCAAGGCCAACATGCGTCGCTGATCAAGTGATGATTTTGACCAATGAGAATGGAGGATTTTTGCGGTTTTGGCTCGTTGTTAAAGGCGTTGTTAGCATGTTGTATGCAATATGATGAAACATCAAATTTCTGAGTTGGGGTATATGTAAGTAACTTATTAACAAGAATATTGTCTTATCAGTAACATTGTCAAGTAAGTACAACACCTAATCTTTTATTTTTAATAAATGAACGATATTTATAATAAATTGATTATAATATAATATATAATATATAATAATAATAATATATATAATATAATAATATGATTATAACCACACATATTTATTATTACAATTTTCGTAAAATATTACTAACATGTAATTTATATATTTGCAACCAGACGTAATTGCTGAAAAACTGACGACTCCTCAGTATTTATTCTGGATGAAGTTCTCATTGTCGTTCTACGAAGCATAAAAATTCGAATCCGAACGGAATTCCGCCCGTTTATTGTTCTGCCCGTTCGCCACCACCTCATATATGAGCTTCTTACCGTTTAGGTAAATCTGCAACTCTTTGGCTCCGTTCTGTTGCTCCTTTTCGTTGTTGTTTTCCTTCTTCATGGTCTGCTTTTCGTTCTTCTTCATCATGACCGTTTACACAATGTGTTCCAACGCGCCGATCGCTCCGATCACCGACAGTCCCAGCAGAAATCCCAGTGAACCGCCCAAATCCGACAGGAACAAGTTCCAATCGTATCCGAGGATTTCCTTCATGAACGTCACCAGATTCGAGGAAAACTATATGGAGAGGTGGCTGTTGGGCCATATAGTGCTCATACGTCCATGCGTGGTTTAAATTTGCTATTACGTTTGACAATGAATTATATACACTTCTACGTTGCTTTATATAATATGCGGGTGTTTTAGATGCAATCGTTTTGAATTCCTGCTATTTATGTCCATAAACGGGTTTTGTAGGCTTCGCTTTGACGTTTCTCAAACGCAAAGAACGAATTGAACTGGTTAGGTTATGTTGTCATTAAACTTGTCGTCGTAACAAACAGTATTATAATGTCCTGCCTAGTATATCATCCAACAAGATATATGCTCGATTAACTGACCGAATAGACAACACATATCTTACATATAAGTACATATACACAGCTTTACGATCTACAATATTCATGTAAAAATGAATGATTACATTTGGTGTAATTTCTAGATTTAAAAGCCATCCATGAATTTATTGCGGAAACAGACTTTTTCTGTTTCCTGTGGCAGCAAAACAATGTTCATATTGAATTTACCGGTTGATGCCACTCTGATTCAAACAAGAAAACACTCATGGTCTTTTCTAAAAGTGTTTCGTTAGTTTTTGGTCGTAAAATCTGTGTTTTTGATATAATTTATTTGTTAATTTTTTTTATTTGTGTTGGGTTCATATGAGTTGTGTTGGGTTGGGGTCCTTGGTGTGTGTTTTTGATTTTAATATAATTGGTGTTCAAGTGGTAATATTTTCCAATATTACTGTTTGAAAAATTAGCGATTTTTAAAAAAAATTTAATCGTTCCAAATATGCTCACTTTGATACGAAATACACCACCCATTACGAATTAGACTGGAATTTGGAAACTTAGGTAAAATAATGCTTTATTATCAACTAATAAACGATGAAAGTTTAGTTCACGAAAACAAAACAAAAATTAACATCTTTCAGGAAAGAGCTAGTAGTGGGTTGCAACCCGACGCGCAGCTATGCCTGCATTAACTCATGGGGTATCTCGCTCTATGCAACCTCTAGCTGGTGCCGAGGTTCATCCAGATTATCAGGAGGCGTGGGTGTTCAATCGGCAACAAGTCCGTTGGCCGTGCAGGCTAGGGCAAAATCTGCAATCCAACCTGCTCCAGGACCCTTCTTGTAACAACAGCTGAATGGGGTCTTGCATTATCCTGTTGAAAAGTGGCATTCTGCACATACGTCTCTATGAATGGTATCACCGGTTCCAGAACGTTGTCGATGTAACGACGTGCGTTTAATGTGCCTGGAATGAATGCAAAGGGTGACCTTCGTCCAGCACATATCGCCTCCAAACCATAACTCCAGGTGTTAAGGCTGTGTGTCGTCTTTGAACGATGTCATTCAATTGATGAACCCACCTTTGCCGTTCTTGACGCCATGCAAGTCTGGCTGGCTCGACAAGTGTCGGCTCAAAGCTCTCGTCCAATCCACAGCAATCGATCTTGTTGTTTGAAACCTATCCCTGGTAGCCATCCGCCTAAGGGTCTTCACGTGCGTTAGTTCTTCGGGCGAATCTTCCAGCAGGACGGGGCCTCTGAATACCTTCTTCGGACCATAAAGTACATATCCGAGCAACTCTAGTGTGATCGCGATTCAGCCTTCTCCCAATCTCTCGGAATGAGAGACCCACCTCTTTCGTACCGATAATTCGATCCCTATCAAAGTCATTGATATGGACAAAATTTCGATGACGTCGCAGTGGGGCATTACAAGGCATCTACTTGACAGTTTGACAATAAAATAAACTGACATTTTGTGGGTAGAAATTCATTAAGTGCTAAGAAGAAAATATTGAAAGTTGGAGATAACAATGGTACAGGAAACATAACAGTTGAATTTTTCGGCTGAAACTTGCATTGCTTCTTAGTTGATAATAATGCATTATTTTAGTTACAGTCGCGGGCACGGAATTTCGGGCAGCAATTTTCTGACACATTAGCAAAAACCGATGTAGCTTAGGCTTTATTGTCATTATGAGAAATTTTTGTGTCATTTACTTGACATACGCTAGCAGAGTCAAAATCTGAATTCAAACTCCAAATTCTTCTTACTTATTGTCATTGTTCTTTCCTTAATATAGTTTAAATAACAACTCTTACTCAATTCTTAAAACAGCCTATGTTACTTCTTCAACTCTCGCAGTAACAGTGACAGTTTAAAGTTAGGTTAGGATATGTAAAGCCTATTTCACACCTCATGTCAGTCAAATTGATGTATGTACGTACTGCCCGAAATTCCGTGACCGCAACTGTACTTTCAAAATTGTAGTCTAATTCTTAATGGGTGGTGTATTTCATATGAAAGTGAGTGTCATGCCCGTCTCCTTTAATATAGACATTTTATGCGCTCATTTAGAACGGCGCCAACGTTATGAAGCAGCCGCGCAGCTAGATCACGAAAAACGTGTGTTGCGAATAAATTACAAGTGGATTTTTTCCATTTTCGCGGTAAAGCAAGTATAACGTAGTGCGGTTCCGTGATCCGACTATTTCAGCTCATAAACGTGATAAACGAATTACGCTTAAAAATCTCGGGCGTAAAATATTCAGACGCGGGCGATCGGCGTACATAAAACGTGTAAAAGGTTTCATATATCTAGAGTTATGGCCTAGATGTAGCCGGCTGACCTTTTTACTTTTTGTCGAAATAACTCAAGATGTCAGCGGGACATTTTTGGATGAGTGTAAGGATTAACCCTTGTTCAGGGGAGATGATGCATGTCTGCAGTCGGCAGGGTAATAACTCATATGTGCAAAGCGTGACTGTAAGTCGGAAGTTGCTGCGGATATAAGATTTCAGCTAGTGCAGTTTTCGGTCTAATAGCAATTCTCACGGTGACCTTTTTCAGGACGACGAATGAAGTTACAAAGTCGCACCTCGCATTTCCACCGGGAATTTTATTGTTCATTTCGCATTGTAACTTCGTCGCGAATTTTTATGCGATTATCTTTCGAAACTTTATCTTCGAAATGACATTTCACGACAGGGCACTTACACAACAATTAGGGCGTTATTTATATCTGTCAGAAAATTACTCCGCTTGCTTAGATTCATTTACACTATGACACTATGTACGTGACTCTATGCAATTGTTTTATATCAACCTGCAATGAAGAATGCAAAGTCATAGGAGGAAAATAGACATTTATTAAAGCAATTAAAAATAAAAGTGGCGGCAGAATTATAAAACGAATGGTTTGGTAGAAACTAGAAAAGGAGAGAACGACATGGCTGGAATCAATACAAGAAAGTTTGGAAAAAGCTACCTAGTGATGAGATGACTAGCGATAAGAACAGATAGAAAATTTATGGGCCAAAGTTAAAAAGGTTAAAAAATCTGATGAATAATATTAGTTAAAGAACATATATGTATAAAATACAACACTTAAAAGTTTTCCTTTATGCTAAATGAAATACCCCATCCTCCTCCCCACCCTCGTCCCAACCAGTGGTTGCTTGCGGGTATAAATTATCTTTCGTTCACAACACGCCAAACCGCACAAAATGCAAAACTTTCCGGGCATTAATTACTAGGCCTCGAATTTGTAAAAAGCCACTCATAAATTAATACCCATTATATGGTCGAGCTAATTTATACGATTTTTACCGAACTCAAAAGTTAATTGACCAGAACGATTGTATAAGTTAATTTAATGCTGAAATTTCCCGGCCAGTTGGTGTTACAGTCGTCCGTTTATTATATTTTCGTCGGTGCGCGCCGCGCAATCGATGGAATATAGTTTCGGTTATTTACTCCACCTTTCGAATAACTGCGGCTAGCATAAACAAGTCTGAATTAATTCCGCGCAGAAAAGTTGTTAATAAACGGCATTTCGGGATAAAACGCTGCTGCGGCGGGCGAGCTTCTCGTGCTTTTTTTGTGTGTTGCGTCGAGAGCCGAGCGATGTTTGAAAAACCCATCGAAACTAAATTGAATTCATGTTCGAGAGAGTTTTTAATGAACTCATTGCAATTAAGTAGAGCAATTGATTTTAAATAAAATCGCGTGTGTTTGCATCGGACGAAATGGAATCCGGACGACAGCGTCAAGTTGGTTTGTTATCGGCGTTTGTATCCGATGTACGATGAAAGGAAGAGAATTGGATGTTGCGAATGCATTTTAATTGATATAATTTTCCAGTTGACAGGATTTGATCGTGTGGGCACTAGAAAATCGATGAGGAGTATTTAATAATTGTTGAATAAATTGGGTTTAAAATATCTGAGGTAATTGAAAAAAATATTTAAAAAATAAAATCTGATTTTACATCCATACTTGATCGACGTTTGAATGTTTCGAAATTCAGGTATCGTTGACAATCGGGATCATTCTTGAAGTACACCACTGGTGGTTTCCTGCTTCTATATGCATGTTTGGTATCAACTTCGACATGGTTCGGTTGTGTACCATCCTTTCCAATTTGATTTGTATCCCTTCTGAATGATTCGCACGAATTTGTTATTGTAATTTGTTGGATCATTGTAGCCGAAATTACGTTGCTTACTCATTGTGCCCAACTTCGCGCCACCCATTCGTGCATGCAAATTAGACCAAACAACAGGCACTCGTTTGAGGTGATGCATATTGCGGTAATTATTTTATCGAATCGCATGACATTGTCCTAAAATTATAAAATTCATGCGTTTTGACTATCTTCGCGTTCCTTGGGAAACATCTCGTATGCTCTCTAAAGTGTTATTGCACATATTTTATCAAAATTTGACGCTCTTGTAACCGCTGTATTCTCATATAACCTTATAATAAAATTCCCTCAATATTTGTCTGCAAGTGAAAATCGTAACTTCCTCCAGAACCCTTCTCAATTTGTTTCAATTCTTTTGGAGGAGATTTTGTTTTCGAATGTCATGGTACCCATTGCTTTCTTCCTCTGATGTTTTAAAGATAATAATGTTGGCTAGCAGTTTATGTACTGCTCTAGTTACTAAAGATAGACCAACATTTCCACCGTTTCTTTTCCACAATACAAGGAAAAGTGAAACTAATAAACACTGTGGCCACGAAAATATCCATACATTATTGGTTTCCTACGCATAAATTGCTGTATTTCATAATTACCATAATATCTTAGCACCGTTGCATCGATAAGTTTTGTTCTAAAGCACCTTGTCTTATCTATATAAGGTATAATTTTGACATGTCTTCAGTACGCAGGAATTGTTTCGAAAATGAATTATAAGTAGAACAAAACAAATTCTAGTAATTAACAAATTAAAGGAAAAAATCGACACACAACAAACTATGGAATATTCCATTTCATCGATTGGCAAGAATATGTTTTTTTTTAATTAAATAGATAATTTAAGAAAAAATTCAGGTCTTAATATCAAAAAATATGAACATTAATTAAACATATCTACAAAAGAAACATTATTTGAATATGACGTTCTATTATATTTGTCTGAAATTGTATTCAATTTGAACATGATTACTTGATTGTTTTCCATGGTTTTTATTAAAGTTATCTTGGGTCGGCTTTCAATATTTAAACGTATTGATTTTGGTTAGCGACTGTGGTTGTTTTAACCATTTGAGGTTGCTAGATCGTTTGGTACTTGTGGCGAGTTTTTAATAAGACTGAAGCGTCTAAGAATCCACCCAAATAATTTTTTTGCAAATCAAACTTATTTAATTAATATCCGTTTCATTGACTTGCACTATTAACACGAATGTAGTAATTTTATATATAATATATTTTTGTCATAATTGACATAACCACATTTTCTAAAAAGTAAAAAAATCTGAAAGGCATAAACCTCGAACCGCAAAAATTATAAACAGAATTAAAGGATTAAATTTATTTTATTATCAAGAAATCGGTTTTTAATGTTGACGGCTGCGTAGATTGCGGCAAGTTTTCGGAGATGCTGTCCAAGCTCAGGCAGTTAATGTTAGTTTTGAAGTCACTATGCTTGAATTTGATTCTAGCGCAACCTGATCTGCTCCCCACTATGGGAAGCTTTACTTCAGCGATAGCTTTCTTGCCAATGCCTAGGTCATGAAATTGGATTGTGATCCTGAATTCTGGATCGCGCGGCACTCTGGACACCATGTACGACAACATGTGTGGTTCTATGGGCTTGGCTGAAGACAATTCTTATGCTTCTCATTTCCTTGGTAGGTCTAGGTGAGTATTGTGATTCTTATTGCATTTGCGGTAGGACTACGAAGTGCTCCCATAATGGTTGGAGCGCAACCAGTTCAAACAAAAAGTCTTTGTCTTGGCCTAGTATTTCCTTAGTGCATAGTGTATCTTGGGTGCTAACATGAGCTAACGTTGGCTTCTAAATGGCTTCATGTTAGTTGCCTGGTGTTTTGACCTAGGAAGGGCTTCGGTTGTTCGGCATTTGTGAATTAAAAACTCTGTCTATCGCTTGAATTCGGGAATAACTCTATGAATAATATTCCTTCTCTTCCTTGGTGATGGGTAGATGGATGAGCTGATCATCCCATGAATCCACTGGTCTCTTCAGAGATCTGAGAGTAGGGTGTCCGCAGTTGCCTTCTGGGCCAAATAAAGGTCCAAAATGGCCACAGTGTGCCTTTCGATGATTAGGCGCTTGTAGTGTTTTTTGACAACTCCCAAGCTTCGACGTACTAGTCTGATGACAATTCAAGCGAATGGAGAACTTGAGCGGCCTAGTCTTTTAACGATGATTTGAGTTAGTGTATTTTCTAATGTGGTTGAGACCGGTGCTGTTATAAATAGGCAAAGTAAACGTATCGTGAGATGGGAACCATTCTTCATATGATCCGGTGAATGCGGGCAAGTTAATTTGTGGTAGACACACCATGTTGCTTGTTGCTCGATTAGACCGACAGCCATCCACGCGTGGAGACTTGCTTGTCGAATTTGCCAAAAGAAGCTTTTTATTATTTTTCTCTTAGAAAATACTTTTGGAGAAATATGTTCAACGCTGTTGCACTGACATCTATTCAGCCAGATGCTACTTGACGTGGAAATTGGGTCTGGTCACAATTTAGAGCGCCATCCGATATAAATGTATACACTCCTAACCTGATGATGGCAGTGTGCGTCGTATTGGAACGAGTTGAACTAAATAAAGCGCGTTCTAGCTTTAAATGTATGACCAAAAGAAATACAATGATTATAAAGTCGGCGTCGGGCATATTATATTATTATTAATATAATATTAATAAATGCAAAAATAAGCAACCGATTTACGAACTCATACAAGCGGGTTCGGGCCAAAGGACATTAATATTACACCAAAGTAAAATTATAAACAAATTAAAATTAAATAAAATCACCTCGTCCGGTATCATCGATGTACAAAGTACGTGTATCATTAGTCCCAAATAAACATGGATCACCTTGCGGTAGTCTGGGCGGTATCGACTTGGTCGATAAGGAATACTGCTCTGACGTATCAACAACATTGTGATGTCTGAATGGCTTTAATACTCATACATACAAGCTCTTTCTCGCTAAATTCATGTTTACTAAAATAAATAATAAAATAATAAATAAGTGAAACAAATAAATAATGAAAACATGAAAAATGATCAATGAAAAAGCAAATTGATAGAAAAGTACAACGGAAACTATGTAATTTTTTTTATTAAGAGGAGCACGTTGCGTAGAGTTAGTTTTCTAGGCCGTTACTGACGATTTCGATTTCATGTTCATAAAAATTATTGGTTCATTGAATTGCTTGACTTGACTGCAGGTTGGTGACATTTTCTAATAATTGAATTTATGAACAAAAATGCGTTTTGAAAATGCTTCGGCCTGTTTTAAAGTTTACGGCAAAAATTTTGCCGACTTCATCAGATGGCACATCTCATTCTGTCCCAGTAATGCCCACAGGTTGAGGTACACCCAAATTAAGAGTTAACAAAGCTATCTCTATTACTTTAGAAAATGTTGGAGTAAATGCCAACCCAACCCAACATAACCCAAAGGAAGATCTAACATAAATGTTCTATTTATTTAGAAAATGCTGCAGAAAAAGCTCACTCAACCCAATTCAGCCACACAAAAGGGCTTCATGAGATAAAAGGGTTTTTCGACTGCAAAAAAATTGCAATTTACTGAACATATCTAGGGCAAGCTGGTAAAAATGTACTAACTATGAAGGTCGCTGTAGATTCATGTTAATACCTCTACGTTAATAAGACTTGTTGCGTATGCAACTGACCTGGACTTGCTTATTGCCGCAGTTTGACATGTCTTGTCAGAAAATAATTTTATCTTTTGTATTTCTTTTTCAATCATTTTCTATTGACAATTGCTTGAATAATTCTACTGGTTCAATTCTAGGGTCAATTCTTTTATTTTTAACTTAAACCCATTATTTGCCTCAAGCAGACAACTTAAAGTCTTTACTTGCTAACTTGTCTCGTAATGTCATTTGAATATTACTCCATTCTTTCTTAACATTTTCGACGTCTTCACCACGTACCAATCATACGTAACTGTTGTTTCTGTTTTGAGAATTTTTGTCGTTACAATTTTGGTGCCCTTACCTTTTTATTTTCGAGTAGCTCATTGTTATGCTTTATGTCACTGTACAATGTTAGTTCGTTTTTCTACCACGAAAATATCTAATGCACCATAAATTAATCATATACGTACTCGCACGTACACGTATTCGATGATGATGAGAAGATTTAGAAAGACAGGGCAGAATAAAAACTAATGCCAAACTATATCTTACAATCGGTATGTGCGTCATTTAATATGTTACCCCACATTCAATGGCAAGTTTCAGACAAGATTAGGATCACGGCATGCATTGGGGATTATTTTGAATACAATTTAGTTACACTAATATTCAAATTAATTTCAATATTTCAATTATCTTATTTTGTTTTTGTCCTGTAATTTTTTCTGTTGTGAAAAACAATCATTATTATTATTATTGCTAGACGTGGTTTTAATGGTCGAGGTTGTCACACGGTGAAGTTTTCAGCTCATTGATGGTGCCGACTAAAATCAATAGATATCGTTTAATAACTCGCGACACATTCTCATCACTTGATACCGGATTTGCTTTCGGAGTCACGTCTGCCAGCGGGAAATCGGAGATTTACCGGAACAAGAAAAAAAGCATATATGAACTGGTAAACTGAATAAATTCTTTCGCCGTTGCAGTATTAGATTTTACTTAAAGACGCCTTAACGTAAACTTAAGCCGGAAGTTAGTATTCCGTGGTACTCCCCGACTCCGTGCCAGCTCACAAAATAAATATCACATCATATTACCCAGCGAACAAGCGCATGCATAATTCATGCCCAGGAATTGCCTCTCTGGATATATTTGACACGTTACTTACCAAGGTATATCATCGTGTTTGGTAAACTCGACAAAAAGTTATTGTACGTTTTGTTTATTTACTTCCCATTATTCAATATATATGAAGTTTCCACAAAAAGGATATTTCCATAAAACGGGGCGCACACACACGAGAATGGGGCGCAATATTGGATGGAGGATCGATTTTCTTCATCGTGGCTTTATGAGTATAAAATATAAGGCAAACATCAATTTTCTTGTCGACGAAGTAACGTGGAAACGAATTCTCGGATTCACGTCGTGTGCCGTGTGATGCCAATTAGACGCACAAACTCCATTGTTGAGCAATCCATTGTTATCTGTGGAACTTTAAATTAGAGTATATTTTATTAATTATGCTTGTAGGGGTAAATCTAAGCTACGTATTGATTTTGGTGTTGCTAAGTTTTGGCCCAAAGTTTTAATCAAATTACTTGCCATTATTCTAACTGGAAAGGTTGCTACGTCGTGTTCTGTTTAAACCCTCAAATTAATTCCCATTATACAGTCTGAGTGTAATAAGTATACTGTTGTTTGACATCAAAATCATGTTACAGTCTCTATGAACATGGTTTCCTTTGATTATATGAATATTATATTACAATAAAACATCATAAAATTTCAAAATCAAATAGATTTATTTCTGCTACAATTAATAATGCGATTAAGCATCGTTCGAGTTCTACACTCCCATAAATCATAATACACATAAATATAAAACTTAAAATAATATAATATATATTTGTTCTGCCGAGGTTATACATTAAATTTCTGGAATTGCAGTTACACACCATTTTCAACGGTGGACTGTATCACCGTCTAGTCGTTAGCTGGCTTCCGCCGCTTTATTCGTGCTCTTGGTGCACTGCAATAGTATATGACGACGAGAGAAGTTGCAAATAAATTTTTATATTAATGTTACTGAATAAGCAGTCATCTTTGTATTATCTAAATTCGTAATCGTGATACAGCAACTAATTACTTTTATATGAAATGATAACTACTTATATGTTTATTACATAACACAGGTTGCTTTATTTTCTTGTATCCTTCCATTTATCATTTTTTTGTGCATTGAGTACAATGCATGCAACAATTACAAATTTAATAAATAAATAAGAAATGGAATCGGTAAATAAATGAACGCGAATTTCCATAGCGTCGCGGTACCTACCGCGTAGTGAAATTACGACATTAACGTGCGTATCGTTTTGTATAACCATAGCTCTCTGGAAAGTAACGCGAGCTTTTGGTCATTACTCAGTAGTGCAACTTCGGTCGATTTTCCAGGCGCCATAAATTGAATAAGGAGATATAAGAAGACGTATATTTTGTTGTATTTGTTATATAAGATGTATAAATTATAAGTTGCGAAGTAATTAGTTCAAGACGTGAGTACTACAAGGATGATTGTTAAATAACTCTGCACAACGTGAGGGCATAATGTAGGTGCATAACGAATATTATAATACATATGGCTCTCTATCTAGGTGGAATGCTGCACAAACTTAAGTTTATACAAAAATCTTAAATACAATATATTAAATGTTCGAGTGATCGTATGAAAAGTGTAAATAGTTCAATAAACTGACCATAATCACACTCATTCATTCATTTTTAGTGGGTGACTGTGACTCAGATTACATGCTCTATACTACAAAGTTTGATTTAACACAATTTGAATAATAAATTAAATCTTGAGATTAAATCAATTAAATCATTTCCATCATTCGGATAATTTCGTTATGCGTATCATATTACTGTCTTTCTAGAATAAAAATAAATATTATATGTCGGGGGAAATAAAGTTTAAAATATTTGATGTTCGTGTTAGTTTTATTTTAGACGATTTTTTCATGAAAATTAAAATTAAAATACATTGCCATAAATTCAACAGATGGCCGTGATTGTTAAATGATAAGTTGATTATATTTACAAAATATGTCACTGAAATTATTTGGTCCCAAAAATCTAGAAACTGTTCGCTATAATTTACGTTGATGTCGTTTATTAACTGATTTATTAACTGATTTTTGTATTGAAGTTAATTAATGAAGTTCAGGTTAATTAAGTGTTCATAGAAATAAAAATTATGACACGGAATTGAAATTATTGATCTGTTTTATAAACAACATATTTGTTTTACTTTAAAAAGTTCTTAGTGAAGTTATGTTAATTATAAAAAATTAAAAAGTATTTAACATTCGTGTCTAACGCGACAGATTTACTTTAGATCCAAAATGCATTACTGAAGTTAAGTTGATTAAGTTCGCCATAATTTCAATTCTTCTTCCGGCTCTTCCTCCCCCATTCTCTTTTCTTCCTTGGTGTCCTCCTCTGGCTGCATTTCCCTCACCCTCCTTCTCTTGTTCTTCGTCTTCAATTCCTGTAGCTTTGCCAAGAATCTCACCCCCTCCCCGTTCCCCCTCATGATTCTTCTCCACTTTCCTCCTTTCCTCTTCCTGTGCTTCACTTCTTTACACCCTCTCATCGAATGCTACCATCCCATATTTTCGTCTTCTCCACAGAGTTCGCATTTCCTTTACTCAAATATCTTGGTTCCCCTCCCTCAACTTTTATTTCTTTGTATTTTGCCTTCCTTATTTTGCCCTGTCTTTCTTGAGCTTCCACTTGCTTCCATCTATCTAATCTCTCTTTCCACTTGTTTCCCCTTTCCTCTTCGCTTATCTACTTCTTCCTCTGATATTCCTACCTTTTCCAGCAGCTTTCCCCTTCCTTCTTCCCACTTAGATATTTTCCTCGTCTTATCGTACCTGTTTCTTATTTCCTCTATTCCCATCCTTACCAAAGTTTGCTCCGTCCCCTCTCTCTTTGTCGATTCATACTTCAACGCTCTACCTCGTACTTCGACCTCCAACCTTTCGCTCCCAATCTCCTGCTTTACAATGTACCCCGACGCTGATTTTTCTAATGACAGTGTTCTTTTTATTTGTCTTTGTTATGCTGCTTCTAATTTTTTCCACTCTCTCCAACCCCACACGGCTATAATAATATATAACAATAATATGCTTTTTACGCATACGCTCCATATTTTTCTTGCCATAAGTCATAAAAAAATATTAATTGTTTGCATAACACGTTTATTTTATTTTATTATTGTTAAGCTAATTACTGAACCATAGAAATTTAAACATTTTTTGCTGTAATTTATATTGATGTTCTTGTTTGTTAAACGGTTTATGTTATTTACAGCATGTATTATGGAGTGGAGTGGAGAGAACATATTAGTTCATGGAAATAAATATTATTTGCAATAATTTAGTTTGATGTTCGTGTTTGATAAACGACAAGTTTATTTTATTTAAAAATGCATCACTGGTAATTGGAGTTAATTGTTTCTCCATGAACATATAAAAAATATGCACATAAACCAAACAAGGCTTACATTTAATAGTATTACATTTCCTTCCTAAACATTACTTAAGCTAATATTTTTATTCGTAGAATAATAATAATAGTTTGTAGTCAGTAAATAAATTATACGTATCTGATATTTTATTGTACCATTCCTGAGACCTGTCGTATAAAATCTTGGACAAAGACAATAAAAAAATTCTTTTAAAATAATTTCAAAAATAAACAAAATTGAAATAATATAGAAATGTATCATAATTGGCAATTAATAATGAAGAACGAGGCAGGAAGGATTTGCTGGTGATTTACAAGCTTATTATTTAAGACGTGGCTATAGCGGCACTTAGCTATACGTTTAATACATTTAAAAATTTAAAACATTTAGAATTAACCAAAGTGTGGAAACGTAAGAGTTTTTGTTATATTATTGTGTGAAAACGTTAAGGTTATTTATTTATAAATGTATCATTTGAAAAGTTTAGTTAATTTAAATTCGTTCTGTTTTAGACGTAAAAATAAAATTCAGCGAATGTTATAATTGACCATTTCGCATTTCGGTCTTATCAGACCACCACAGACAATTGCTGAGGGTGCATCTAGACGTGGAAATATGAGTTACATCTGTGTGAGTGTATTAACGCCACCCAAATTCATGTTACTATGTAATTACAGTGGTCTGCTTTGACCTAAAAGTCATTACTGTAGGTTAAAGCAGACCTATGTAACTGCATAGCAGCATATTGACGTGTATCTCACATTAGTATATTCACACAGCAGCGTGTCATTGGAATGTTTATTTTAGAAATGTATATTTTTAAGACGTTTAAAGCGGTTGTACAAATTTAGATTATTTATTTGTAGATTTATTATTAAGAAGTGCAAAACATAAGCTGTTTGCAATTTAATGTTGTTCAAGACGTGAAAACGGAAAGGGTATATAATTATTATATATGTTATTTGACTACTTAGTTTCAGAAATTGTGTATTTTTAAGACGCTTAAATCGTATAATATAATTAATTTAAGCATTTATTTAAAAGAAATGTTAACGTGAAATTCTCTTCAATACTATTCTCGTTTTGCGGCACAAAATAAGAAATAAATTTAATGTCAATATCCAACTCACTAATACGTCGATGCACATTTCACATCGATGGTAATTTGTATAAACCGAGCGATAATTTTGTCTCGACTTTTGTGCGCTGGTTTTAATATAATTTTGTATGAAATTTTCATAGCTCGTACAATAAAAAGAAAATGTAATTGCCTGCACTTATTTTGTTTTTCTTGTGCTTCCTGCAACTCGGTCCAAAAAAAATGCATTTAATTAACTCGCATTTCTCATTAAAGTTTCTATGAGGATTTTATTAAAATTTGCACTTTAATAAACCAAAATAATTTCGAAAACAATTAAAACACGACGCACAATTGCCCATTTTTAAAATTTAATTAGGCGTAATTAAAATTAAAGCATGCGCGCGAAAGGAAGTGCACTTAATACGAGTCGCCGGGTTAATAACTAAATAAAATAAAAAACAATTTGCTCGTGTGGAGTGGGTTGTGATTTGGCGTGATATTTGTGCGTTTCTCGACATTATTTGCTAACACGAATTTGATTTATTTCGTCATTAACCAATGTAGAATTTTAGGTTTTTGCAGTCATTTTGAAGTAATTTTTAAGCAGAAAATGTGGACTGGGCCGGTTGTCATTCGATGTAATTTCTACGTAAACTTTTCATTGAGCTCCATATTTGAAGTAGATAAGCTCGCATGCGAATACAACGAATGCACAAGTTTGTCCAAGCAGCAATATAAAAGCGACGCCGAAATACGACGAAATTGTGAGGGATCTCGTTGGTTCAGAATCCATGACGTTGAGATTACTCTTTGAAATGGACGCCGACGCGATCGTTTTAAACCTGCAAAAAATAATGTGCACGTTAGAAAATTTCAGCACTCAATGCAAAAGTTGTATATGACGCACTATACATTTCATGTAAATTTTAAAACGGTGGTGAAGACTTTTAAACATGAAACTTTTTAAGCTACAAAATAAAATAAGCGATAGTTAATTAAAATTAACGAAAATGGATAATGGAACAATGATGTATAAATAAAATAAAATAAAATTCCTGTAAAATTTCTCCACTATCATTAACTATCATTAATCAAATTCACGATTAAGCTGTTTATGTTTAATAGAAGTTCAATTTTGTAATGCACCGTTGCTTACATAATAAAAATAAGTGTTAATTTTTAAATGAAACGATTTGAATTATATTAAATACAACGATTTCTCCCTGCATACAAGACTGGTATAAACAAGTACAACATCTAATACTGGGCATTTACTTTTGTGGTTTGTTTTAACTTAAAAGTGTATGTCGCAATAAGATGATCTTGACAATGTTTGGAAAAATTAATTGAAAATTATTCCACCTCCACAACATTTTAAAGAAATTACCCATACTAATAATATTTGCCATCCAACTTACGAATTAAAAAGTCTAAAGCAAGGTAAAATAAAAAACTAAATAATCCCCCAATAAGAAAAATGTACTCAAAGTGGGGAACTCGTAAAAAATCATTTCGACAATATATCAAGAAGCAAATATTATGTATTGTATCAAAGGTTTAAATGAAATTTGTGATACAAATAATAGATACATGATGATAAAAACTTAGGTCATAAATTGTAAAAATGTCAATAGCATGGTTTTTGATGCAAGGTTGATACCATATTTAAAATACTAGTGCAGCATAAATACTATATATATTTGCCATGAGGCTGGGCCGGGTTGGGTTTTGTTGGGGTGGGTTAGGGTACTGATAGCTACAATGATGTAAACATGAGCTGTTATCCCTGAAAGACATAATGGGCAAACAGTTGTTCCTCGGTCCTTTTTAGCTTAGGACCAAGAAAATAATGCAAAATATTTACAAAAACCTTGACATTTGTTAAGGGATAAAACGTCTAATCCATAATCCCATTATATAATCCATTGTGGGATTAACTTCCCAATAAATTTGCTTTTCATTTACCGTTATTTAAAATAAAGTTTGTTACATTTATAGTTTACGGTTTGCACTTAATATCAAGACCGCTTTGAATTAAGTTCATAACGATCAAAATGTTCACACGACGCGTTATGTAATTTTTATTTCAATTGATTCATAAAAGTATAAACCGTAACACTTCATATGAGACTCTTCGGATTATTTGTAGGATGTAGAGATAAAAAAAGGATGAAGATGAGAACGTTTAAGATTCAAAAACTGTACTAGGGTTGGATTGGGTTGAGTTCGATTACTAGGTTTATTCAATAATTCAATAAGTTAACAGTTTGAAACTACAATTAATTTCAACAGTTTTTCATTAAAAAATATCCTATTGAAACAATATTTCTCATATTTTGTGGCGTCACAGTACGCGTGCATAGATCACGTTGACATAAAACACACTAAACAAGCTAAATAATGTGAAGAATAAACGCACAGCGCCACATGAATTCGAAACCATGCACTTTTGCAAAGTAATTGTCTTTGAAGAAAAGAAAGAAAAATTAAATTATATATTTTTATATATAAGCCGACCCAACCCCAAGTTTGTTAAAAAACTTTGGGTTGCTTGAGTTGGGTTGGGTTTGCATAGAATTGTTTGATATATTAGATAATAAATTCGATCATTTTCTACCACCAACAACTTAAATTCAAAAAATCCCCCTAATAATGTAAATTTACTGGAAACTTGAATTCCGCAAATTCTGCAGCACTATATAAATTGAAAATTAAGACGAAATAAAAAGGTTGTAAGTTATCAATCGCATTCTGAAAGTAATTGTTTTTGGTTGTAAAAACAAAAAAAACTGTTTAAAGCCTTTGGGGTTGCTTGGGCTGGGTTGTGTTGGGATACAATTGTTTGCTATATTAAGCTTAAACCAATTCACCCAAACCATACTATAAGCTCTGGATCTAAGTTTCCAGAATGATTTAACTTGGTGGGTTCTTTTGCAGGTTTTAGAAAATTTTGCAAAATTAGAGTAGCATCGCAATAAGGTTTCCAGCATACTTCGACTGCAACTCTATCCAACCTGCGCTAAGGTTGGGCTCGTTTGTGTTTGTGTTTTTGCTTGCCCGACGGTAGAATCAGTAAACAATTTTAAATCGAATCAGGCGATCCAGCAAACAAAGTTAACACTCCAGCGCTTTCCACCGTTCATTGTTCTAGAACGAATTTAGGCAACAAAGTTGAAAATACGTAACCTCGATGGGAACAAACAACCCAAATCCACCTGGAATCAAATTATAGATTTAAACCAAATATTAGATGCAAACCTTGTAATAGAAAATTATAATAAAAACGTCAATAATTGTAATAGAAAATTATAATAAAAACGTCAAATACCTTAGAGGAAAACAAGTAACCGTACATAGTTTTCTGCTGAAGATGACAACATAGTTGTCGAAATGTACATTCAGATTGATTGAAGTGCTGTGTGGTAAGAGGAATATTTATTTTATTTTATTTTTAACCAAAAACTGGTTATATGAAAGATAATTTGATAAAATGTATGTAAATTAAGCCATATCAAAATATTTCGTGAAAGTTTTATATTATTTAATTGTAAAAAATGCAAATTTTCAAAAAAGGTGTTGTGTCATAGTAATTTATAACAAGTCGGGGAATATTTGAATATATTATATTTTTGTAAAAACGAAGGAAACATTCGAAACGTATATCTTACGTATGTTTCGAAGATGGTTTCTATGACGAAATTGGTGAGAAGAATAGGAGGATTTGGAATTTTTTAACTGACAACTTTTCATGAAGAACGATTAGGTTTTTAATGATTTTTATTGAAGGCGTTTTATATTTATTTTGCAAATTGCACGTTTACCAAATGGCTATATAGAGAGAATATCTTGCCATTTGGTTTAGGCAGTAAGAAAATAATCAATTTACTTAATTTGCGAATTAAATCAACTAAAAGTATAATTATGTACAATTGAATCATTTAAGTTAACCAATGTACATTGTAGGACTAGATTTCGGCACTAAAACCTGCACGTATTAATTAATTTAGATTGCACTTTAAATAGTAAAATAAACCTATGAAAAGAAAAGAAAAGAACGTTGATAATTAATGAAGAAATGATTGCAAATAATTATAATCCGTATTTGTCCGTACATTGTTAAAAAATGAAATGAACATTATGTATTTTATTTTGGCTTTCAATCCGAATAATTCTATGGAAATTTAAGAAATGTTACATTAGTTACATATTTTTAACTATATGCCCTAAATTCGTTCTACAACAATGAAGTGATTCGTTGCTCTAAACCTGGTTATTGTTTACTATTTATATTAGTAGAAATGTTTGTCTAAAATTTCATATAAAATAAAATAACGAACTTACATCTCACAGTGCAATTAATTTGTCGAAGATACAAATCGTACGATCTATAAAAATATCCGCACGTCGTTTTATTTTAAATCCAAACATTCATTCCCCTAATAAGATTTTGTTCATTTCTGAATGGCCGGTTCCCGCAATCTTAGATCCTTTGAAATCGGCGGGAGAGACGAAAATCTTTTTACAAAACCGCTCTTATCGTGGGTTCGGATGGGTCGGTTAGCTTGGTCAACGCGCTCTCTCCCCTCGACAGATAAGAGGATCTTTTTAGTGTTAGCTTAACATCGCAATTGTCACAATTTACCGAGTTTTTGTCCCGTCCCGCAATGAATATAAGCGTCTCCGGCAACAAAACCTAAACGAGTTTACTGCACTCAAAGGACACTTTTAAAATTTACCGTGCAGTTTGTACGGACAGATGATACAAAAACAATGCAGCGATTATTCCGCAGAGATTTTCAAGTCCGTGGAATTTATAACGGCGCAGATTATTTTAGTCGCGATGGACATTATTTTAAAGCTGGGTAACTTCGAAAATAATACTGAAATAATATTTTCAGCGAGATTGAAGGTCGATAATTATTTTTATTTTCATGTAGGTTATAGATAAACATATGGGGTGAATGGTGCCCGGCTGGATATATCTAATATTTGCAAAATTTTACATCTTAGTAATCTCAATTTAGGAGGGAATAACTGGTGATACAGGATCGTGGGAAGAAACGAGTTAAAGCCTGGCATTGGCTTAGGAATCTGGTAAATGATAAGAAAATTGTGTGTAAGGTGAAAATTGGAGATGAAGATTAGAGACGAAGATTAGAGATGAAGATTAGAATGGAAGATTAGATATGAAGACTAGACATGAAGGTTAGGGATGAAGATAAGATATTATGTTCTAATCATAGGAAAGGTAAGATGAAGAATGTTCAAAATGTTACCAACAGAATGGTGTTGAAATATATTTAATGACTGCACTCACACTGCGTACCAATGTTCAATAATCCCAAGAGCTTTCAACCGCGATATTATTTTCGAAAATCGATTCCGGTAAGGAGCTCTAATTTGCAATGGCCAACCATGCATACTCGGAAACAAACTTTGCTTCGTCACTCGAATATTCGCCATGTTCTCGGCTGTCAGCAGTCCTTCACACCTGGACCGTAACTAAAAAAAATCTTTAAGAAATGCGACACACATTTACCGAACCATCTCAACTATGTATTGTCCAAATGTTTCTTCGTCGATCACTGCTATCTTGCGAGAAGCGCTTTTCAACAGGGCTGAGCAAAAATTTAGGTCGTCTTTGGCCCGTTCTAAAACTTTACGGAATCGTGGATCAATACTGTGCTGGAGACGTTCTTTCAACACTGTATTGTCTTCGTTGTTCACCTGTAAATACGAATTATAGGGATATGGATAAAATTGGACGTAACTTACCTGGAAGTTATAGCCATCCTGGTACAAATCCAAAACAGAATTTGGTTCGCTCCTTGGTGATTTTATCATCGACGCTACCAATTTGCTCTTGTATGACGTTGTAATAATAATTGACATCAAAAACCATGCGCTTAGGAGTATTTTCAGTGCGTTGATGTGTATGCGCAAGTTTGGAAGTGGTTGTTCTATTACAGTATGTAAAGGAACCTGGAACGTTTGAAGGAATATCAGGCACGTAATTTGATTCTTTTTTTATTAGTTAATTAATTTGTTAACAAAATTAAAACGCTTGGTTTAATGTTCACAAAATATATTGTATAGCGACAATTGTCCGGCTTGTAAACAAAGTGTTTTCATTTTGTTAATATTACAATGTTTCACCAAGTGCCTACCGCTAACTCAATTAATGTGATTAAATAATTTGATTGGTGTGGTAGGAGCTTAATTTTTTTCCGATGTATATAGTTGTAGACAATCAATTAAATGTAAATCGATGGATTAATGTAAGTTAATATGGTTACCATTTCTTTCCTGCTTGATGATTCAAAATTTCATGGGAGGTATGGAGTTCAAAGGAATTTGGAGGGAAGAGAATTCAGGCGATTCGATTGAAGCTATAGCTCAGTGATTGCATTTAGTTTCAGGATATTTTGAAATTATTAAATCGTCGTAATGGCATAATTTTGGAAGTGAAATGAACATAAAAGGGGATTAGGTCCGATAATCGGACAGGTAGGTAACAATACCTAGACTGCAAGTCTCAACTAGGCATAGTCGTTTGGATATCTGTCTCATGATATCTGATAATCTGATTCAAATTCCCACCACTATAGAAAATGTTGCTGGTCTGTTCTGCAATTCATTCAATTTTTATACTTTCAGGTAGGTACATCTAAGCAATTAAACTCGAAGTAACGTAAAAAATAAAAGTTTCTAAGAGGACGCGTTGCAGAAATTGCATCATTTTATTTCAAAGTTGATACCCATGGAGAGATAGCCCACCTATTCGTTGAAAATGCCATTAATGCATTAGAATAATTGGTGACTATAAGCTGGTCAGTGACGATGGATGGAATCTCATCAAACCTTTCGAACAACACCCAATTGGATTCAAAGTATTTTTGGTGATAAAATGAGCTGGGCTACTCATTTAGGACACAGCAAGTATGAGTATTCTCGAGTAATTTTTTCCTCATCAAGGTAAAAGCCAAGATTCCTCTCTTCTTCATCCCTTTCCTCATGGTAAAAATGTTGCCGTAAAATCAAATAAAATGCAATGCAGTTTAAACCAACACGTTGAATGTGCAACAAGAAATAAGTTTGACTTCCTGGCGATTACTTCATTACCACTTGAACCCCTCAGCGGGAAAAATCAAAATTAACCTAAGAAATCTTTAATTTCATTGTACGAATGAATAACCATTAATATTTTTATTATATTTCTGTCACAATTTTTTTAATTTATAATTAATCAAGATGGACTTACGTCTTTAATTAAATCAGGATTTTTAATAAAAATATAAATAATAAGTATCAACAGACCAAATAAAACTACTACTAACAGACCAAAGCCAGTAATAATTACTAAATAATTTTGTGACAGTTTGAAAGCACGTTGGTTGGCCACCAGCCAGAGGGCTTTCGCCATCAAGTGTCGTGCTTGAGAACTCGTAAAATTATGAGTTATTTATTTATGCTTGAGATCTATTTGGTAAGGAAATTAAATAATTTATTTAAAATACAATTATTAAATGTAACATTGTAAACGTGTCTCGTTGCTGATGTTCAATTAGCATACGTTATAATTATCCATAAGTGTACTGTTAAGTTGATTTTAAATAGTTGAATTTAATTGTATATTTATTGCACTAAAAAATCTTGTTTCAAATACGTAGCAAAATGTGTATTAGTTATTATATTTACCATTTTATTTATCATTTTTGAAAAAATGCAATTATTTATGAACAGATGACTGCAGCTATTTATTATCTCCTGCCAACTTAAATAACCAATTGAAGTAAAAAATACGTTTCGACAAATCTGGATATGTGTTTGAATTTAAAATTAATTTTTATTATCAACACGTTAAATAAACACGGTTAGCCAAAATCGTTATATTTCCTGGAAATTGATGCACCCTCCTGATTAAGAGACGAGGGTAAATAGTCGACTAGGTACAATTGTGACGTTAAAAGTTAGCTGGATTAAATTAAAAGTGTCCCTGATTAAAGGACGAGGGTAGTTTGTGGATTATTTAATTAAGTAACGTGTTATTCATATTGTAAACTCATAAAATGGAACGTTAAGAAGGCTAATGATAGCTATTCAATTGAAAAATGAGATCATTAGGACGCACACGTGTTTTAATCGACGTGCACGAATCCCAGGACTAGACAAAAATAACGTGCACGCTTATTTGCATATTCTAATTATTGTAACTTCGAACATCGAAAAAGAGACCTAGGTTAAATTTGTACCGTTCGTTGTTAAGGGCAAGTAGAAATTTTCGACTATTTAATTAACAACATAGTAGAAGTGTTGTAAAAGGGGCCTTAGATTACATTTTTATTAGTGTTGGTTCAGAAACCAGGGCAGACGGTTGAATTTTTAAATTAAAACAGTGACACCGAAAAACCGACAAAATTAAATTTGTTTTTGTTCGGATTGGGTTGGGTTGGTTTGGATGTTCCTATCTATGATATTTATTGCAAAGAATAAGCATATTTTGCTTTACAATGTTTATAAATATATATTTGTTGAATGTTAATTTATTGATTTCAAGAGAAGATAGTTAACTCTGATGAGTCAATATTAACTTGGGTTGAGCAAGTTTTGGATTTTTTTGTGTGCCAGTTCGAATTAAACATATTTGCATTGCATTGATTGGCTATTAGATATTAGATGTCGATTATGGATGTTTCTTCAATATTTGTTTCTATTTATTTGGAAGGTGATGGATTAAGTTCTGTATTTCTATAATTTGTAATCTTTCCCGGTATATACTGACAAAACGCATTACAATTTCCAATTTAAAGTGTGATGCTCAGATCTCTTCATAGGATATGTCCTTTATTCTTCGAAAAACGTTTCTTGATAAACGTAAACCTTAAATAAATGTACATAGTAACTCATTAAGTTCCTATATTATACATTTATAGGTCACTATAATAATATGTATGAAATTGAACTGCAAGAAAATTAAATGAAATGCAATTTTACGAAATCTGTTATACGAGGGGTGATCATTATTTAGCGTCCCTGACATAGTAGGCGTTGAGTGACGTTGAATCAATTTGACACATTAAAGTATTAATCATTTGTTGTTTATTTGGTTCACTTCAAGTTTTGCTACCTGTTCAAATAATTTAGAATTTAAGTAGAGTTGAGAGAAATTCTAAAAATCGAAAAATCAGAGGTTCGTGCAGTTATAAAATACTTGCAAACGAAAGGGTTGTCGCTAAAAGAAATTAATGAAGACATGGTAGGTGTATTAGGTGAGGGTGCTGTTTCTTACCAAGTGGTGAAAAACATATCTCGAGAATTTAAACTGGAAAGACAAACATGTGAACATGCGAAGGGTGCTGGACAAGTGACAAGTCATTACCCAAGAAAATGTTAATCGTATACACTATATGGTAATGGCAGATAAACTACTGACCATTTCCGGATAGCATCACTAGAATATGCCATGCAGTAATCCAAAAATGATCCTTGATTAATAAATTCATATAATAAATCATACATTTGTACGGTTTAAATTATAAGTGTATATGATAATGACCTTCAAGAAAATTAAAGGAAATAGAATTGTACAAAATCAATTTTATGTATCAATTTTGAACAACTTGCTGTCCGTTTTTCCTGGCTTGATTTTATTGAACATAACTTCTTCATCTAGGAGTGCAACTATGCCAAAGCCAACGCCGAATGACGACAACCCCCAACATCATTTTGACGGGAAAATCAAGGTCTTACTGGATCTTTATGAAAATGTACAAATAATATTGTAGAATAAATAACTATAACTATAAACCTTTATGGATACAAAAAAATGCAGGTGGATGGGAAATGGTGGGAGTGGGATGGAGATTTAGGGAGGCTAACAACAAAAACTAGGAGAGAGGGGGGAGAGAGGGGGGAAAGGTGGCAAGTGGGGGGTAGGTAGGCGTAAGTTATGGGCGAGAGAGGACAAAGAAATGACAGGAGGGTGCGGTAAAGGGGGAAAGGAGAGTCCGAAGAAGAACAATTTGAAGGCCTGTTTCTGGAATGTAGCGGGATGGACGAAATGGTTGAGAGGAGGGATAAATAAGGACTTACGAGATTACTTGGAGAAATTCGATTTCATAGGCCTAACGGAAACGTGGATAGAGGAGGACACTTGGAGGAGACATAGAGAAAGCATGCCGGGGGGGGGTACAGCTGGGTGTGCCAACCAGCGCAGAGGGAGGTAAAAATGGGAAGGGCAAAGGGGGGAATTATCACAGGTGTGAAGGAGTCATGGAAGGAAGTAGAAGAAGGAAGATATAGATCGGAGGCTATTCAAGGGAGAATGATAAGAAGAGGAGAGGAGAAGTGGAGAATATACACGATCTACAGTAACCAACAGATGAAAGAGGTGATAGAGGAATTGGAGAATATATTGGAACAAGTGGGGGGTAATATAATAATTGGAGGAGTTTGGATTGCGAGGATTGGGAGGAGGCAACAGCTAGAGGAGTGGAGAGGAATGGGAGGAAGAAAAGGGAGAAGTTCGAGGGATGAGGTGGTAAATAGAGAAGGAAAACGGAGTGAGTGGGTAGAACGGCTAGAGTGGGTAGAAGAAAGAAACTTCAAGATATTAAATGGAGGAGAAAATGGAGACGGAGAGGGAGAATTTACATACGTAGGCCCCAGCGGAAGGTCAGTAATTGATTATGTGATCATCAGCAAAGAAGGGTTGAGTGAGGTATCTGGGTTCACCATAGGTGAGGATAGAATCGGACCACCTCCCCCTGGAGTTAGAATTAGGAGAGGAAGATAAGGGTACAGATAAGTCTACAACAGGGCAAAATTGGATGGTAAATATTTGGAACGCAGAAACAAGAAGAAAATACAAGGAGAGACTAAATGAGGTGGACTGGGGAAAAATAAGAGAAATAGACGTGATGACAAGGATAATGAGCAAGGAAATGACAAGGAAGGTGACAGGGGGACAGAAGAGAGAGAGAGGGAGAACATGGTTTGACGGGGAATGCAGGGAAGGAAAAAAAGGCTAAGAGAATTGTTAAGACAGGCAAGAGGAGGAGAAAAAACGTGGGAAGATTACCAGGAAGAAAAATGTAAGACGAGGGTCACATGGGAAAGGAAGAAGAGAGAGCTAAGAAATGAGGAGGTGGAGGAAATACAGGGGTTAAGAAGGGAGAAAGAGATTTGGGAATTTATCAGGAAAAGAGGGAGGAGGAGAGAAAAGCAGAATACAATAAAGATAGAGGTTTGGAAAAATTATTTTGGAAAGCTATTGGGAGGAGAAGGAGGGGAAGAAGAAAAATGGGAAGGGGACCGGAGGGAAAAAAGGGAGGAGAGGAGAGGAGACGGTATAGATACAGAAGGGTGGATAAATGCGCCTGAGGGAATGTGGAGAGTCTTCCTGAAGATGCTGAATGCGATATGGACGGGAAGAGAGAAGACACCACTTAGTTGGAGTTCCGCAGATATGGTACCGATCTGGAAAAAAGGAGAAAGAAAGAGCCCGGAGAATTACAGGGGGATCGCACTGCAGAATGTGACGTATAAAATATACGCGGGACTTCTAGGGATTAGAAAGAAATTCAGGCGAAACAACTTATACCGGAGGGACAGGCAGGTTTTAGGATTGGCAGAGGAACAATGGATAATCTGTTCGTCCTCAATTACTTGATAGAAAGGGAGATAATCAAGAAGGAGGGGAAGCTCTACACCATGTTCGTGGATCTAAAGGCCGCCTTCGACAGAGTTGATAGAGGGATAATGATAAAAACAATGGAGAAAGAAGCAATATCGGAAACACTAGTAACAAGGATAGAAGAGATTTATAGGACTACGTGGTGCAGAATACGGGTAGGAGCAAGGACCTCGGATAAATTCAGAACATACAGAGGATTAATACAAGGTTGCCCCTTAAGCCCCCAACTTTTCAACCTATACATAGCGAAGTTAGAAGAAGTATTGAGAAACGGGCAAGATGGTGGAGTGAAACTGGAGGCAGGAAGAATATGGTCGTTGGCATATGCGGACGACATAGCCCTCAAAGCGGAAACCGAGGCAGAGAAATGATAAAAAGACTAGAAGGATTCTTAGAAAAAAGACGTTTGGAATTGAACATAAGAAAGACCAAAGTGATGAAGTTCAAGAAGGGAGGTGGGAGACGGAAAGAAATTCACGTGAAATGGAAAGGGGAGCCGTTGGAACAAGTGAGGGAGTGGACTTATCTGGGGGCAGCCTTAAAGGAGAACAACAGCTGGGAAGAACACATGGTTCACGTCTGCAAAAAAGCGAAAAGGGCGGAAGGAGGGTTAAGAGAGTGCCTGTGGGGTATACGAAGAGGGAGATTTGGGGAGAAAATGAAGATTTGGGATATCTGTGTAAAAAGTATTTTGATGTACGGGGCGGAAATCTGGGGAGTAGAACAGCAGGAAAAAATAGAGAGGACATACGTAGGGCAAATAAAGGGTGCGTTGCACCTGGAAAAGTCGACACCGGGGTACATAGTCAGACAAGAGACAGCGTGTTACAGATTGTAGGTAGAAGCAGCGAGTAGGATTGCAAAATATGAAGACGGTTTAAAGAGAAAAGAGGGTAACAGTTTAGGAAAAAGGTGATGGAGGAAATCGAGAGGAGGGGCAGACAGGGAGGGGTACTATCGAAGTGGGAGAAACTTAGAAAGAAGATGTATGAGAGAGCGGATCTGTCAATAGTGGAGGTAGAAAATAGGAGAAGAGAAGGGGTAGGGGTAGAGAGCGAGATAGCAGACAGAGGGGAGAAGATAATAGAATCTAAATATAACGAGAAATATAAAGGGATAAAAGTTTGTGGTCGGAGACCGAAATATTTGGAAGGGGGGATGTCGGAGGAGGACGAAACAATAGTAGCCAGATATAGATGTGGTAACGAAGAAAGGAAGAATAAATATTGGATGTGGGCGGAATTCATAAGATGCCAGATATGTGGGAAGGGCAGGGATGATTGGAAACACTGGTGGGAGGAGTGTGAAGGATTGAAATGGGATCCACGGGAGAAAGAGAGAGGCGGGGCATGGTGGAGGGTCTTAGCAGAGACGGGGGAGGGGATAGAAATATTAGGGAAACTAAGGAAGATGAGAGATGGAGAGAGGAAAAGAAGGGAGACAGCTAAAAAATTATATTGTTGCAGGTAGAGAAGAGTAGGAGATGCGGAGAGTGGGAGGATGGCAGGAGGGGGTCATAAGCCGAAGGGGCAGAGTCGACATGGGAATGGAGTCACATGTACAAAGAGGAAAATATATAGATGATGTAGATTAAACAGGTTATAATTGAGAAGTATGCCAATAAAGGTTGTTTTTTTTAACCTTTATGTGCTATGTATTAATAATTCTTGATGTTTTTTTATTTGTGTGTTATTAAGCAAGATCGGCGTCTTCAAATGTTGTCCCTTGTTAATTGATAATGTGAATTATATAGATTTTAATTTAAGCCTATTACAATTGCAACACCAGATTATCTTATAATACGTCATCACAGCCTCACACCCATACTATATTATTCAGCCATCTTCTCATGCATCGTCGACTTTTCAAAGAATATGTTAGTTGGTATACTATTTAAATATTTTCATTGAATAAAGGATCACGTCGACTGGAAAAGAATTGTTTACAATCACAATTACTGCTGAACAAATTTGCTACATCCGGCTGTATTCTATTTTAATGTACTAGGAATGTTTCCATCGTAACGATTTTAATAATGGAATGGATTCCGTACAAAGTAAAAGCACCCCGATCATATATTGATATATTCCCGATACTTTCGCGAAATATCAGGAGAATTGAAGCCGTGTATACGCCTTTGCAATCTTTCCACAGAATTTGATATACGATATCGGATTTTAATAAATTTTGTGTGGCCGCACCGATTTCTTGCAGGACGTATCAGAACGAGAAACTTTTGAGTTACCTATTTCTAATGTAGAAGCGGTCAGGATTGCTGCTGGTAATTATGAATTATTGAATTTTCGAAATTAAATGCAAGTGTGTAAATATTTGTTATTATTTGTTTGAAAAAAATCTATTATTGGACTTTTATACTGTTGTCAGTTGCATCTAGTTTTATATGCCCGACTGGTCCATTTTCATCAAAAGTTTTAATATTTGTCTTTGCTCCACATAAACGTACCAATTGCTCACGACATTTCCTTGTATTTTTGGTTCAAACTTTCCAAACAAATTTCACACTAGCCTCTACTTTTGTTATGTGATGGAATATAAATCGCTGCAGTTACTGTTGATTGTGGTTTCCAAGATTTTGCTACTTTGATAATCTTTGCCCAATTATGATAGTTGACAAGAACATATTATTGACTGCTATAGTGAATACAAGTGCTAAAAACTTTATTTACATACATCATTTTTAATAAGAAATTAGTATACCAAAACATTTATGACTTGGTACGCGCATAAAAATACTTACTTCGATAAATTTCGTTAATTTCGTAGTCTTCGTCCACACAATCAAACGAATTGCTGTCTGGATAACCATGCCCACGAAAACTAACATTACGGCGAGGCAGATCCACACCAGCGCGTTAAATGGCCCAAGCACGTTACCCCATCTTTCCAGTTCGTGTCCGAATACAGTGTAGTACGCCGTGTAACTTTCCATGTGATTGAATGTGGTAAAGTCAGAAATCTCTTCCCTTTCTAGCGTTATGGACATGCCGCCCAGGGTCCAATCCATTAGTTCGTGGTGGACCTAAAACATGTGACAACCAAATTAATAACGTCGAAGAAGATCAGGAACAGCAGGTAAATCGTGTACCTGCTGCTTGTTCCTTATCGATGTACATCTAGAAATTAATGAGTTTCCATGTCAGTCCCTTTGGTCCATATTGAAGTAGAGCAATATAAATTTATGATTATACGAGAGTATAACATTGATAACTAGACCTGGGATGATAAGAAATAGTCCACATTTTGATGGCAATGAAACTGCACGCAATTTTATTCCACTAAGGATTTTCACGACATATAAAAATCAAAAGTATATAACCTGTTACATTATAATACTAAAGGAGAAGAATAAGAAGTTGGTAAAATATTTGGGTGATAACCTGAAGAAAAATGAAATGTACAAAATACGGAAAAATATATCAAACAGACATTCGAAACAAAATTTCAACTTAATTTCAAACATCTGTCGCAATTACATTGAAACATTAAACAACGTGCAGCGAACCCTGTTTCCTCGAGCTTTAAGGCCCGTTGACAACGTACTAACCTCCCATAAGGGTAACAGCTTCACACCAACGGCAAACTATGTTTCCATAAACATGTATCAACAACTAAGTTGTCATCTTCAGTGTACTTACATTATAATCTAAAAATGATTGTATTAACTTAGTGTTTCTAGTTAAACTATCACATGTGAAGCTAGCTCTGCTTTCTCGAGCGTTAAGACCCACCGAGTAAGTACGAATTTCCGCTAAAATAACAGGTTCACAGTAACGTCAAACTATTAGTTAAGGATTTTAAACGACAACGCCTCCTGTGTTGCTTATCTACGATATTCAAATTCAAAAAAAAATATTGTCAAGCCCCATTTTATTGTATATGCGAATATATGTGTCAACCAAATTAAAACCTAATCTGAAACAGACTAAAAATGTTTTAAATTACTTTAAGTTCTTCACTGTGATTGAAAGATCACTGAATCGTTTGTTAATATTTAAAACAGTTGATTTTCATTTATTTTCAGTTGTATCTAAAATGAAATCTGATTAATAAAATTATTTATTCTTGCATTTGTTACAACTAATGTAACTCGATTTAGCATTTTGTTTGCAAAACAGATGAAATGTTACTATAATAGAAAGTACCAGAATCATAAAATCAACTAGTTTTTACATCTTAAATAATTTGGATTATTTCAGAATTTTATTAATTTTGACTTTTTACATTTACCGCACGAAGGCTGAATTAAAACACGACTGATTAAGTGACTCGGCTAAGGTGGCGAATACAAATTGTGAAAATGTTTATGTTTAATTATTCAATTGGGTTGGCGTTTTTTTTTTACATTTTTGGATTCTTAACAATTTGATATTTTTCTTTGCAATTTTTACAATATTCTCTTATTTTATAATTTAACAATTATATTAATATTAATTTTAATATTATAATTAATTAATAGCTCATATGTTATTTCAAGTCGAAACAATTTTTGTGTATTTGTACTTGCATAATTTTGAACTAATGTTTGCAACTCATATTTTGACATAATCACTCAATTTATGGCCTAAATTAATTTCAAAATTATGTTTACTAAATAATTTGCTATAATTTTTTCACAACGGAAGCTTTTAAATTGAATAAACGTTGCGATGAATTATGCGAGAATTATGTGAATGAATTGTGTTGCTGATGATGCCCCTAATATTTATTATGAATAATGGCCGAGTTAGACGATTGATCAGCTTTTTAACTGGTCAATCAGAGCATATTTTGAGTGATGACCAATTACAAACACAACAACCACTTATCATCGTTGAACAGCTGCAAGAAATATTTTAGAGGCTATATTGCATTTAAATTTATTTGTTATTCATCATTCATTGAATAAATAATATAGATTCAATAACAGACTTTGTAACCAAAATAAAGTATTAGTTTAGTAATAATAATAATAAAAGTATTTTTGTATCCAGGCGTTAGCCAAGCCACAACATTCATTCCAACGCACTAAAATAATTTGCGCATGTGATGGATAAGTTTGCTACAACTATGTGATGATAATAAAGCACGCAAATTAAGTTTTTCCTCTCTAAAATAATAAAAAAATTAAAGGTAACAAAGCAAATCGTAATTCCGTTAAAATTATCTAAATTAAAATATTTTTAAATGTAATCATAATTCTTAATTAATAAAACTCCAAAAAATATGACCGGTGACTGTTTTTCATCTCCAATTTCCTGACTACACGATAAACGAAAGAAAATACACAAAACGAGAGAAAAATAAAGACAGTGCTTGTATAAGACGAAATAGTAAAAATGAAACAAATTAAAAAAGCTGCTGGCCTTGCAATTGTACCTGCATAAAAACATATGCAGATTATTGATATCAAACTATCAATGTTAACATTTGGAACTAGCTGCATTCAATATGGAATTTTATTGTCAGATTGCGTTTGAGTATTAACGCCAACTGACCAACGCCAACCTGTTTGTTTCAACAGACTAAGTCGGTAGTGATCAGATCACCACATATACATTCACTGAAGATTCATCAGGTAATGTAAGCTAGCACGCACTATCGAGTAGTTACAAGTGTGTGCAGTATCAAATTTGCACAGTACCAACTTAGTCGTTCGAAGCGGACATCCTTAATTACGTAGCAATCGGGGCAATAAGCGGTCTGAAGATGAACCTAAATTCCTTGAATTTGTTTAGTATTTTTCTTTTCTACTAATAAAATGTGTACTGAGTGCATGGTACAGTTGAACATATTTCATTATCTCAATATTTCTTGGTCCTGTTCTTCTTACTGTCCAGAATAGTACTTACTTGAACTTGAACTTAGTCCAATTTCTGAACACCTTTGCCCGAGATAGCTACTAATATTGCTCTGCATTAGTCGATTATTATTTTTTTTCCGGTAGAGCTTCTTTCCATACTTGTAACTGATTTAGGCCATCCTGAGATTTGGCAAGTACACCAGGATCGTCTGCAAAAGCACATCCCGATACTTTTACCCCTGGTATATTTCGATGCCTCATAAATATTTTTTTGTAGATTGTCTCGTGTCAAGGTTTCCCACCATTTTTCATGGTCCCCCATAATTCGTGTATTTTTTCAGTCATCTGTTTGGTTAGGTTCTGGTCATGTGTTCTATGCCCTGTTCTTAATCCAGTTTGGGAATCTTAGACTTGGTGTTGTATCCTTTGCATCAATTTGCTCTCTCCTGAGCTTTTGCCACCACACTTAATAGTTTGATGCCTCTATAGTTCTGGCAGTCTTTATCATTTGATTTCTTGTACATTGGGTACACCCGCAAGTCGTAGATAGATTTAAATAATTTGTGTATTTGTGATGGCCTTTGCAGGGGTGGTTTATGGCAAAAATGGGTGGAAATATCTAGGCTTCTGCATTTAATTTAATAATAATAATAATAATTTAATTATATAATTATGATCATAGATAATTTTGTTCAATCCTTGAAGTTGTAAATAAATTAAAAAGTGTATTATAATGCAACCATTAAATATAATTCTGGCAATAATTGATTGTTTGCAACTATCGTATTTATAATAATAAAGCCCTCCGAGGGAAGACATCAACAAAAACCACACACTATGTCGACACGTGTAAATAAAATATAAATTGGTGGTTTCTGTGTAATTCTTGAAATAATTGTTTTTTGCAACCCTCGAAGCTGCAAATAAATTATTGTGTTTGAGTTGGGTTGGGTTGGGTGTTGATGCATAGATGGCGTTAATACTCACTCGCAAACTTTTGTCACACATGATTGCATGGCTTGATGCACATTCAGCAAATATATATGTCGTGATCTGATGCGACGAAAACGAAATGGTAGATTCGCTTCCATGTCTTATATGTACACGTATAAATTTACATATTTTTCTAATTAAAACGCCTAAAACCTTAATTAAATACATACAATTAGATACTGCTACTCCACTGATTTTATATTTTGTATTTTGTAACTTCTCCAACGATATTTTTGTGCAACCTACATAACTAAATGACTTATGATCAGGCATGATGAAAATTAAAGGCAGAAATATTATTTCTAATCAATAGTTTTGCATAATTTTGACAGCATGTGTGATACTGACTAAAGGCGCGATGTTAATAAGATACAATATTGCATGTAGTAAACTTCTACATGAACTAGTTCACCGTATGTGAGTCATATTATCCAAGAAGGTCGTGTAGTGGAGCCTGTAAGGACCTGATACAATACAGAATTATTTGCAACGGTATCGCGATTGACCATTTATATCGAATGTAAGAGATGCAAGGCAGGTTGACTTCAATCAATCCGTTCGATCGCGTGGATGAAGTAAGGTCAGGGCCAGTCGCTTTGACGATGCACTGCAATTGAATCGCGTGCTGACACCGCATAAGTATATATCTACGCCGTTGCTGGACAAGTTAATTATGCAATTGTCAGAAAAAGCATCATCTATAGTTCAATATGTGCTTTAATCAATCAACCAATAAGCGCTACAAGAGCATCAATGCAAAAAAACAAAGTTAACATAACCACGTATGGTTTCCAATCACGTTTGTTGGGTTGCAGCAAAGCAATGGCGGACGATGCACGCACAAGCTGCATGAATCATGTAGATCCAAATGCATATAACACCATCAATAGCAAATAATACTGTTGAATTTTTTTACTCATCGATCCTTTGGTTTTAATGCTTATATGTCATTTAAGACTACAGGCGAAATATCAAGATTCGACGGTATTAATCCGAACAAGTAATCCATTTGAACCGTGTTGCGGTTGTTAATCTTAAGAAAGGTGGAGATTTATCCGTTGTCGCGAATGATTAAGCGAGCGAATTACTCAAGTAAACAGAGCGAAATTTTATCCTGAATGTGACAAAAATGTATGTCGCACTTTTGTCTCACCCCGTCAGCGTTACCGCGCGCGGTTATGAAACTTCATTTCGCGCGCTGCAGGAAACGCAATTTTCGACGGAAAATTTTCCGCTTTCAAATTAAAAAGTCATCGTTCAAGGCGCACAACGTATCGCGTAATTCAATTTGGCACACACGCCGATTTAAATTTTTATTAAACGCGGTTTTACGTGTTAATATGTCGCAAGTAAATAGCGAAACCTGCCGCAACTTGCGATACATTAAATGCGCGTTCTTTTACTTACTTAAGAACCAGATGCACTACAAAATATGAACTATTTTGTAGCTAGTACGTTCATGGATGCATAATACGTACAACGACAAACTAGTGCGGATAAAATTGGGAATGGCAGGGATGAGAAACTTGTTGGCGAAATTATATGATTGTTAAAACAGTGAAAAAAAAAACTAGATTTGTGTGAAGCAAATTACGGTTCACATACCTTTATAAATGTGATAGCTACGCTCCCAATCAAATATTTTAATTAGCAATATCGTCGAGGCGCACAATTCGATCGAAATGCATTCAATGACGTCACGTTGCAACACAGCGAATGATACAAAAATAAATTAATCCCTATTTTGCATAATATAAATTTACCATTGTGTTTTAATGGCGCAAAATAATAAATACCCGAACAAACATGGGGGCGCGCGCACGCACACGCACACGAATATGTAAAACCTACAAAATTAATTAAACGTACGTAAACATAGAGGAGATATAATGCAAACACACAGAGATCATAAAATAAAAATGGACTCGAAATTGAAATATCGCGTTGCGTACTCGCGGATTTAATTTATATTTTAATCGTCGCTGCGGTAATTTTCAAAAAGTGGTTTTCATAAATATTTGTTCGTTATTATTGCTCCGATTAATTAGGGATTATTATTCGATGGGGATGTTTTAGACGGCAGTAGAGTAAACAAGGCGCGGTTCAGGTATTAAATAGAACTGAGTATTGTTTACCTTCGGGGCTAATTGAAGAGGAGCGTAGGGCCGAAAATGTTTTCGATAGCCGACATTAAATGTGTTCGCGAAACTCAAAATAATGGGTGCGCAATTTATATTTGGTGCGATCAACGATTATAATAAGTGGAACAAATTTAAATCAAAAATTACAATTAAATTAAGTACGAATTTTTAAACACACGAAAATGTGATTTTATTACAAAATATAAACACCCACACACCCTACTAACTCACACACACACACACACTATTTTGAAACACCTGAACTGTTGAATTGTTTCGTTTTCTAATCAAAACCCCAACGTATGTGTCTGAAGGGACATCAAAGGTTCATTGAATTTCTGGCAAAGCAATATCTTGGAACAAAATACGTTACACTACTACAAGCACAAAGAAAATGGACTCCACATTTACTTGTTGGCGAAGTTCAATTTGCTTGTTTATACGAACATACTCTCGGCAGGCCGTTTGCGGTCCGTTTACGGTGCTAATGTGGTCCCTTTAACAATCTTCCCTTGTTATCAACCGAAGATCTGACGAATTTCCTTTCGGAAATTGCGAGGGCCCTATCGATATCAAGTAATTGGACTTTTAATAAGACGCTCGCATTTTGTTTGATTGTCATTTTCGAGTAAAGTCGTAATGAAACGGGGATATTTATTGAAAAGTCGTTGGCACTGTTGGGGGTGTTAATTAAATTAAATTGTTGCACAATTTGACATTAGTAAAATAGGCTTAGACATCCTTCAAATGTCTACTCTAGATGATACTAATCAACTGAAAGGCAAACGAAACATCGATGTTAAATAATTCTTAAAAAAACAATTACATTGGGTTGATTACATTCGTGATTATTTTAGTTTTTTTTATATATATTTGACACATTTGTGTATTTTCATAATTCTTACAAATGTTCGCAACCTATACTATATTAAAAGTTGTGAAAATAAAATTAGTTACACGTAGATACTATTAAGGGCATTTAAAAATAGGACAAAATCAGGAAAATACAATGTTGCAACTTAAATATTATAATGATTATATAATATTCGCTGTTGCAATACATATGGAAAGATGTATACAATAAAAAATGTAATTACAGTAATCCTCGAAATTCCATTTACTATTCACGTAACTACGGAAACATTCTTGAGGACCAGGAAGTTCCTAAAAAGGAACGAACAATTTTAGTTGAGAGCCATAAAAAGAATGGACAATTTAATACTCAGGGATACGCTGCGAACTTGACACGGTTTTAGGATTATTTTACATCGATCGAACGTCAAAATTATTTAGCTCAACACGAATTGTTGCAATGTTCTTGCTGATGGGGTCGGAAAAGCGATTATTATAAAGGAACAATTGTCTTGGAATCAACAAAAATTCTAATTGAATTGGTAATTGAGGCGGCGATTAATTAACCAAACAACAGGACCGGAAAACGGAATTATTAATAAAATTCAATCCAAAAGCTGTGTGCGATCCGGCAGAAAATTAATAAAAATCTTATCGATGTAAAAATCTCGATATACACAACACCCAAAAATTTTCTCCATGATATAAAATGTCAGAATAATTTAATTAAGAATTTTACGAACAATGCAAACATTTCGTTGGACGTATAAAATACTACATAATTGTAATCAGTTTATTAAGAATTTTTGTTGGATAAATACCAAAAACGTGAAACTAAAGTCATAAGAAATTATTACGGGGTAATAATTTCGTTGGTTTTCTAAAATTCCTTAAGCACAGTTATTTAATTAATAACTATTTTTGAAGTAATGCAAACATGTAACTTATTGTATAAAAACAGAAAAATGTAATTAAATAGAACACTAGAAAATTTTAATTTAAATTATTATTAATTTTACTCAAAATATACGTTAGAATAGTAGAGAGGAGACTAAGAAAATAGTTATAAAAATATTACAAACGAAACAAGCTTCCTACAGGGGAGGTGGGCTGAGGGACCACACGATTTAAATTCATTACATTACGTAATGAAAAAATATTGAAACATAACTTACAGTTATAGACCTAAAATCGAACTCGACACTATTAAAAAGGAAGAGGTACCACTGAGGAGCAGCAATTAATGGAAAAAATCAGGCGCTTATTACTCGAAATAATACCTAGTAATAATACAACTTGGTACTCTGAGTAGTATGTATATGCAAGAAGACGTAATTTCGAGAAATGAAACAGCCGATATTGCCAACTAGTTGTGTAGTTTAATTAACAGCGCTTACTATTGTCTACAAAGCAATATCGCGTGATTCGGAGAAATACAATAATATAAACAGTAGAAAAATTCTTCATTTCGCTACCAGCTATGAGATATAGTACTGCAGATTCTTATGAGTACGTAGGTGGAGCTTTAGAACTGGGCAAATTTGAAACACAATGATTATTCTCTATAAACTAGCTTCGACAATTAAAATTGCGTCTAACTTCTATTTTACTGAATACCATAGCCAATCACTGCGTTTATCTTGACAATTGCAAAATATTTTTCCGATTCTGATTTGTAATGCAAATCACCTTTCATAGGTATTGTGATACGTCAGACTTTACCTAACTGTACTTTAAATAGTTATCTACACATTATACATATTTTTGTTTCATTAAAGATTTTTTCCAATTCAGATAAATAATTTTTTTGTATACATTTTTACCATACTCGTGTAAAATGACTCCACTCTCTTCGCTACGCTCGCTCGTGAATGCATTTACACTCGCTGGTAAACTAGCACTTTTCTTAACTTGTATAACAATCTACTATTATTTGCACTAGCAAATAAAATCACATATCAAAATGATGTACATTTCATAACTGCATTAGAGAGTAGACATTTTCCCAGATGGTATTATTTATATGGAGATGGTCAGAAAATAACCCCTAATGATAACGAAACATGAAGTCACCATTTCACATCAGAATCGCAACAAAAATCTATGCAGTGGATAGAATCTGGTTCGTCAGCACCAAAGTACACGGTCCCATTGGTGGGAGAGGTCATGTCGGTGAGTTTTTGAGATGCGAAAGGAATTCTGTTGATCGACTATAATGAAAAAGACAAAACAATAACTGGGGAGTGCTATTCTTTCTCTCTAACGAAACATAACGTTAAAATTTGTAAAACCAGTTCTGACAAAAGAAACAAAATATTTTCCATCAGAACAATTATCTGTCCACGCAACAGTTATTTAGAAATGGGAAATCCACCTGATTCCTCCGATTTTGTCCTCTCGAACTTCAGTTTCTTGCGAAAATTCAAGTTTCGTCGCTACGTTTTTCGTATGATTGATTGCTACTGTGGACGGGTACTTTGCAGTCCTTCCGAAAGAAAACTGCAGATACGAAATAATTACATTGGAAGACCGTTGCATGAAATGTGTTTATATTGAATTTTTGTTGAAAAATAAATTGTAATTTCGCTATCATGCATTTTAACTATTTGCATAGTTAAAGTGAAAGTAGTGCCGCTCTCTCAGGGGAAAAATCACAAGCACAGCTAACTTCAAAAGCCATAATTTACTCGAGTAATAAAATTGAACTCAACAATAAAGCCCAGCCACATAATAACAAATTCACAGGTAAGGGAAATGAAACTGATAACTCTACACCACAGAATGCATTAGGGAATAAAACTCAAATGAATAGCATGGAAGAAAGGGGTACAGCCGTCAAATGTTCGTCTACGGATCTCTCAGACAACCTCCTTATTAGATATAAACAAAGACGCCTGTGCATGAAGAAAACGAAACCAATAAATGGATGTGTTAAGAAATGAACTATAAAATCAGCAAGAAGGTGTTCAAATCAGTCGTTTTTTATACTACGTTGCTCAAATTAAAGGGGAAGGAAGTAAAACGAACCGCCTGACTTTGGTGTGATCAAACGTCACACCAATTACTCAACAACTTGTAAAAGCTTAGGCGTATTAAAAAGAATGCATTTTAATATTCAATGCATAACAAATAAAGCGTTCTTGAAGTTTTGGTCAACGACGAATGCATAGACGTCCATTAGTGAACACTGGCTTAAACCTGAGACTTTGCTATAACCTGATGAGGTATGTGAACACCAACATTTACTGTCGACAGGGCAAACCTCATAGTAGTGCCTGCGTCTTTGCTAGGGACAATCTGAAATCAAAATGTATTATATACAAGATTAGTGCTTGCGTATGATTTTAACATAGACTTGATGACAAGAAGTGGTGCAACGATGATTTGGAGGAACCTTTTGAATTCTTTTAATCCTCATCCTACGATATACTCTCCAATTAGGATTGACGTGAATCGGCAACATGTGTGGCCAAAATCGTGGTAAACTTCCTGGTACTTATTCTACTTACGTTGCATCAACTGCACTGAGTGACCAATTTCTCTTGTTAGATACCACTAAATTCTAGCACGTTAAATTACAAATTATAACTCATTGCAGTGAAGTAACTTTAGTTTTATCTTCGTCAAGTTGTTGAATGTAAGGAACAATTGTATAACTCTGAGTTTATGCCCTCTTCAAACGAACCTAAAACAACGTGGAAAATAATCAACCAAGAAACAGGGCCAACAAAAACACATTCCGAACACTCTTTATAACTGGAGGTTTTTGAATATTTTCCATCTAATTTGGCATCTGAAATAGTCGCCGAGGTACTTGTGGAGCGTCCTCATGCCGATAGCAATTTGAGTTCCAGAAGGACTCCACTTTGCAGGATATGCATTGTCTCGTTGACGTCATGTTTTGAAAACGGAGATCTGTTTACTTCTGTTACCTATGTAAGATATTTGGTAGTATGGCCCACGACAATTTTTTTATGAAGGTTGAACACTATGTGTGGCACTGAATCTACTTCGTTCGTGCATGACTGATCGCCATTTTTACTACATTTCTCGACGGTAAATTAAAAGAAAACTCATCTTAATTCAGAAGGGATACCTCAGGGTACTACCTTGGGGTCAGTCTACTTCTTATTATACCTTAACGATCTACCAGCTAATCTACCATGTCGCAGCATACTGTTCGCCGATGACACCTTGATGATGCTAATAGATAAATCTTTGACTAATCTAGAGCATCGATTGCGAAACGTAGTTCGTTTTGTTCAGAATTGGTTCGCTCCAAGTTAACTCTTTTAACTACATCTAACTAAATGCACTTGACGTCTGTTTCGGCGCGAAATTGATTTGGAAAAGTGAAGTAGATATTCTAACAGAAAAACGAAGAAAGTTGCAACTGCGTGCATTGTCATATTTCATTCAGTTACGAAATATAGTATAAAGCTTTAGGGCAACTCCACACATGCGAGTAGGATTCTGACATCACAGAAGAAGGCAATCAGAGCGACAAAAGGAGTGGGGTGGAGTACCAGTTGTAGGCAACTGTTGCCTAGACTGCACATATAAATTACATTTGTCTGCTTCAATCAAAAAATTGTCACTCATGACAGAATCAGTAAGGCTTCAATCTTAGAGGATCTGATGCAATAGTATTGCCTTACAACCGCTTGAGGACTGCAGATGCGAATATTATTGGTTATCACTTGTTTAGTGCTCTTCCTAATACTTTGTAGAACCTTCAACCCAAATTATTTAAGAACGAAACAAGCAACTCATCAAAGTCGTCCCATATCCGCTTGATGAGGTTTTTGCATTTTGTTCACCAACATAATACTATAACTATAATTAAAACTGAAAATAGAAAACACCGAACGAAAATTTACGTCGTTTAAATCAACACAAATAAAACTAAGAACGCGGCGCAAAAATATGTAATTTCCATAAAGAATATGGTTATTTTTAAAACAAAAAATGCGAGCTACAAAGAGATACGTTATATACGATGAAAAAAACGTATAACATTGAAGCATTAGCAATGTGAAATGCTGATTGATCGACGTAGTCTACAGAGCTACATTTTAATAAAGCGGTAAAAAAATGCATTCGCTCCGTTGCATCTCTTTAAAAGGAAGGAATATATTCGTATCTGTAAACCACCAACTGTTCAGCTCGGTTTAATATATCGTTCAATACCAAAACGGAAATTTCTTTATGACGCAAACGGGCGGCGTATTCCAGTTTCCTGAATATGTTTGAACGTAATTTCGACGATGTTGCTCGAAAATTCAAACCGGCGCGGATGGGAGAGTTCCGACAATATTGAACGCCCAATTGAATTTATTTCAAAATGGAAATGATAATAATTCGATTTTTAATGCCACTAATGTATTAAATTTCACGGTTATAAAACACAAAAACTTTTTCCTCATAAAAAGTACTTACGTCTTCTATCATAGCCTTCCACTCGCCACCAGCTCTCAATCCAGTGTTGACTTTTAAAGTAAAACGAAAGTTCAGAACTTCGCTCAACAGCACTAAAAGTTTCCCGTCGGTTCCGTGGGCTTCGCATTCGCACGTTCGACTGTTGTTTCTGAAAAGATGCAGATCGTCGTGTAACATTTAGCGCGACAAATGCGACGGCGTTTTTTCGCGCGCGAATGCAAATTATGAACTGCGAACTGCAGCATTACGTCTTGAGCGGCGTGCGGAACTTCCAAGTTATTTAATTAACTTTTCAGACAGTTCCATTCGAAAATTTAATACACGTTTACCTAAATTTCAACACCTGTCTGAACTTTTGTTTGCAGTTCAGTTCGTAATTAATCATTTTTTGAGATGGGTGCGACTTTTAACCTTAATAATGCAACGTAGTGACGAAGCAGATAGCTGTAATTAATGGGGTAGGTTAATTCATTGAAATGCAATGCAAGGAACAGCAGGATCTGTGTGTATGAAATGGATTGATGAAGAATATACTGTGTGTCAATTTATGCAAAGAGGGTGGACGGATGGATGGAAGTATAGGACGGCATAGGTGGAGAGATAGACGAATAAAAATTGGAAGAGATGTCGTAGTGAAAGTAAACTGAAGCGTGTAAAGGAGGGAAGAAGGTCGATAAGAAGGAAAAGACAAAATATTGAAAGTAGAAGTAGAAATGCAGTACGAGTTGAAGAGAAAAAAGTATCCAGACTGGAAGTGGAAATTGGATATTTGTGGCTGAGATGTAATGTGTTAAATAATGAATATGCCAATAAAAAATGTTACTACGATAATTTTATATAATTTCAAACAAGATCATTTCGGTGAACCATATAACATAACAAACCGTGAGAGGTGAATAATAAAAGTTAACTCACTCGATCCAAATGAAAGGCGCATACGGATAGTACGCAACGTTAAACATGTGGCCATTAAAATTTGTAAAATCGTTGACGTAGCGCAGTAGATGGGTCGCATTATTCATAACTCGAATTTTATTAACCATCCCCGTCATATTCCCGGCATAAAAGTGCACGTAGTAAACGTCGTTCATTTGTATATCGCACAGGACGACGCATCCACATCGATGCAGGCCTTCCTGCTGCCACACATGAGTTCCCGCGTCGGATGTTGCGCGTTGGAAATCTCGAAAGTTTCCAGTGACGAACATCACCACGTCGTGGTAATCTAAATTAGTTACGATCCTGGAGAATGCGCCGAACCTGAAGGGATTTTTCAGGTGTACGACGTGGACGGTTTTGTGTCCCGCACAAAGACCGGTGTCGCGAAATGCATCGTAGTTTATCATCTGCATAACGGGGTTTAATCCGCGACCGTCGTTAAAAAATAAATCTAAATCTTTCTTTGTCGCGTTGTCGCAGTGAACAATGAATTCGTATCCGGGGTATTGTTGTAGAATTTTTGCCGGCGCATCGTCGTTTTTCAAAAATTCAATTGTTACAAGCGGTTCTACTTTCGCGAGGATTAGGGCGATTGTCACATATTTGCTCATTGTGGGGTTTCTTCAATCTGTAACAATACTGTGTATTAGTGGAGAACCATTACGGACGTAATGTAAGAATAATAAAGTTTTATTTGATGACACCGGGAAACTATTAAACTCTATTTTAGGCGAAAACGAGTTTTACGAAATACTCCTTTAATGGTTAATTGATGAGGTATGTTTAATGGCATAAGAAACACAAATCCCCAGGGACGGAATATTGACCCCGATTTAACCTACATATCCGTGTTGGTTCCAATTTATTTTTCTACTTTTATATAAAAAAAGTCAGAGACATATACTTGCTTTACACATAGAAGCGTGACTCAATTATTACTGAAACGACTATGAGACTAAGTAATCGGATTGACTGCTATAAGAAAAAATTACATAAAACACAATACTTCCCAAGGTGTATTCGCAGAGTTTGCAAACATACCGATTAGCTTAAAGTTATGAACATTCGCATAAATAAACCAATGGTTAACTAATTTTAATGGTAAAATCATTGATACGAGTATGTTACACAAATCCAGCCAGTTTCGATTCAGGATTACGAGGTGGTTTGGATACATGTCGGTTCCGGGGGGGGGGCAAGGTGAACTATTCTACTATATCTTGTTCAACAATGAAACAATTGTAACATTTGGATATGACTATTCAAAGAAAATACGAGCTCTTTTTTAAACGTCTTGCAAATGCAGTGCTTCCTATAATATATATAAAACACAATCGTTTACTATATTTGCCAATGATATAGTTTACAAACGTAACCTGTTTCAATGTTACGCGGCAGTTTGGTTACGTGACCGTTCTGCAACGTAGAAGGATAACTTGGCCCAACGATGACCTTATTCTAACATTACGAAGTAAAGTTTCGTTGTGAATGACACTTGCTTCTAAATCCGTCTATAAATTAACTGGAACAATTCTTTTTTATATTTATTTAATTGCAACAATTTGTTATTATTTATTACTATTTTCATGAATCTTATATTTCATTATACACTTAGCACTTACAAGTATTAATAGTTATTATATTTTGATTATTTTCAAAGCTTTTAACAGACTGACGTTACATGTGTTCCTCGGCGATTTATGATCTACTGGTTGTTCCAGCAAAGTGCGACATATTTTTGTAAATGTCAAATCACGTTTTTCATTCTGTTTATTTTCAGAAATTTTTAGAAAACTACTTGGGTTGAACGATCAAGTTATCATCAACAAAATATCTTGTCACAATTAATATCAATTATTATGCAAAGTAATCCATGCAAATAATTGCAATATCAAATTATATAAAGCACATAGTTATAATGTTCACAATAAGAAATAGTTTCAATGTGTTCAATAAAATGTTGAAATATTTAAAAATGGTTAAATTGCTCACCGGAAATCAACATAAATTACATCGATCGATAAAATTATGGCTACAACTTCGGACTTTTTGTATCTATCACAGATTTATCAGAAATTACGTTTAATTAATTAGTTAGAATATATATTTTGAATTGGATGTTTCCATTAGTTTTATACTTGTTTATTTTAATACAGAACATAAGAACAATTTCATTGTCACTGTCTTCTTCAATACAAAACTACTCTATGCAGTACACACGTTCATGGGCTAATTAGAATTTTTATTCTCAGTTATTATGCAAATAACAGCACACAAGCTAGTTCAAGTAAACACATTCGAATTTGCTAAAACTAAAATTGCCTACAATATTAAATTAAATAAACTTCATAGTTAGACGCGCATAATACAAAGTAGTTTCATAGTTAAATGTTGAAATATGCAAAAATTGTGAAATTGTTTACCAAAAAAGAACAACCTTTTACAAGTTCACAAAATTATAAATAAGACTCGTCAGTAAATTTACCCACCACAGCCAGCTTTATTAAACAATTGAAACGAGAAATTAATTAATTAGCCTCTACTTTATTCAAACATATCATGTGAATGACGTGTGCAATGCTTTTTATGATAGACTGTATCAAATAATAAATGCGACTGTTCCTCGATGGTTTAATGAAAACATTATTAAGAACATTAAAATTAAAAATCACTATTTGCGGATGAATAAAAGAATTAGTTCGAATTTCTATACACTAAAAATGTTAGAAAATTAATTAAACAAGAAATTTTAACGTCTATGACAATTTCTTAAATAATGCTGAAGAAAGTCTTAATGATAAACTCAGTAAAACAAGAATACCTGGGACAGTTTCTTTCAACAACATTTCTTACAGTTCTCCACAGGGCATTGTTGATCCATTTGCAGCATACTATGCTTCGGTATATGATGATCGTCCAAATATTGCTGTTCCTTCCACTTACTACAACTATAATTGCATTACAGCTTTATATATGAAAGCTATTTCGGAATATGATATAATTCAAGCATGCAAACGCTTGAAAGCAAATTTTACAATGGGTCTAGATAACATTCCTTGTTGATAATTTTTAATTGTATCATTCAATATAATGTTTTCCCTGATTGTTGGAAACTTGCTCGAGTGTCTCCAGTTTTTAAGAGGGGCATTTCTACCGATGTTAAAAACTATCGTCCAATCTCTCTCATTTCAAGTTTTGCTAAAATCTTTGAAAATATAGTTGCAAAATGTATTTTCAATCACGTTGAAAAAAATATTACTCCATTTCAACATGGATTTTTCTCAGGTAGGTCAACAGTTTCTAAGTTATGTTTGTTGATGTTATACCGATTTCTCCAAAGCGTTTAGTATGGTTCCGCATTCTCTTATTCTTCGTAAACTTGATAGATTTTGAATATCTAATAATATTATTCAATTAGTTGGTAGTTATTTATTTAATAGAACCAATGTCGTTGAACTTGGAGGTTATATTTCAGAGCCTTTTCACTCACCTTCAGGAGTACCACAAGGTACCAATTTAGGTCCTCTACTCTTCCTTATGTTCATTGATGATATTGTTTCCGTTAGAAAAAGCAATATTTTACTATATGCTGACGATCTCAAGCTTTTTAAAAAAATTGTAACTTTTGAGTATTGTATATGTTTACAAGATGACTTAGATGCGTTATCTGTTCGGTGTTATAACAATGGTTTATCATTTAATATTCAAAAATTTAAGCATCTGTCATTTTGCAGTAATTTTTCCAGGAATGATTTCAATTATAACATTTGTGGGATCCTTCTTGAAAATGTAAATACATTTAAAGACTTAGGAGTTATGTTTGTTGTCAAACTATCATTTATTGCTCATATCAATGCCATTTGCGAAAAAGCATGCAAAATGCTTGGATTTGTCATTAGAAATAGCCGTGACTTTAGAAACAAAGATGCAATCAAAAGTTTGTATTTTGCAAATGTCCGCAGCGTTCTTGAATATTGTTCCGTGGTTTGGTCCCCTATTTATTCAGTCCATATATATAGACTGGAAAGCATTCAGAGAAAGTTTTTGAAATTTTTATATTTTAAAACCCATGGCTTTAATCCCCCTTGAAAATGCGACGGGTTATTGCACAGAGTGCCTTTTTATTTAGAACTGTTAACAGCATTATTTCTTGCAATGATTTGCTATGTTTAATTAACTTTCATGTTCCGCGTCTTAATTCTAGATTACTTAGAATGTTTAACTACAATTCAATTATGTGCAGACAATTCCACCTTATAATAAACGCTTTTTTTGAAGCAACTTAGAACACTAATGGAGTAGTTCATTTTTCTGTTAGTCTTGCAAGATTATTGCATATTGTACAGTATTTTTTTATTATTTTTTTTATTATTTTATGTCGATTGGTTCTCTTATACGTGTTTGTATATTTTTGATTTGTTTACAATTATGTATATATATATACACGAAAGATGGTCGAATCTTACACCTCAGTAGTGCAGTGAACATTAATTAAAACAGGTCCATGAAGACTAATTGGTGGATCGCTAGACAATATTGTTTCTGGGTTATTACCCTTCGTCAGTAGCGATTACCAAGAACCTTAGTTGTTGAAATACCTTTACATATAGTGGCCATCAAAACTTCTTGGCGCGAGCCAATCACTCCTAACGAACCACTGACAACAGAACACTGACGAGACGACACCTTGTCTAACATCTTGCGGAGACTAAACAAGAGAAGGCTGTCAAACGTCCAGTGTCAACATATAAAAGGATTGCTGCAATTAAGTTCAAAAACAATTCAAATTAAAAATGTGTCTTGTCATATTTGACAGCAAAATGTAAAATTTACACGAAAGATGGTCCAATATCACACCTCAATGGTGCAGTGAACATTAATTAAAACAGGTCCATGAAGACTAACTGGTGGATCGCTAGACAATATTGTTTCTGGGTTATTACCCTTCGTCAGTAGCGATTACCAAGAACCTTAGTTGTTGAAATACCTTGACATGAAGTGGCCATCAAAACTTCTTGGCGCGAGCCAATCACTCCTAACGAACTGCTGACAACAGAACACTGACGAGACGATACCTTGTCTAACACCTTGCGGAGACTAAACAAGAGACGACTGTCAAATGTCCAGTGTCAACATATAAAAGGATTGTTGCAATTAAGTTCAAAAATAATTCAAATTAAAAATGTATCTTGTCAAATCTGACAGCAAAATGTAAAATTTACACGAAAGATGGTCTAATCTTACACCTCAATGGTGTAGTGAACATTAATTAAAACAGGTCCATGAAGACTAACTGGTGGATCGCTAGACAATATTGTTTCTGGGTTATTACCCTTCGTCAGTGTTCTGTTGTCAGCGGTTCGTTAGGAGTGATTGGCTCGCGCCAAGAAGTTTTGATGGCCACTACATGTAAAGGTATTTCAACAACTAAGGTTCTTGGTAATCGCTACTGAGGAAGGGTAATAACCCAGAAACAATATTGTCTAGCGATCCACCAGTTAGTCTTCATGGACCTGTTTTAATTAATGTTCACTACACCATTGAGGTGTAAGATTAGACCATCTTTCGTGTATATATATATATATATATATATATATATATATATATATATATATATATATTGTACTGTTATTTCAATATAACAGCACAATGTGCAGAAAATAACGTAATAAAACATGTAATAAAAGAAAATCTATGTTTCCGCAGACTGCGTAATGTTTATTTCAATCTTTTCAATATTAAACACAATATACAAATTAAAACCTAAAAGATTTCGAATATTATAGCAGCTTATGTATTGATGGTCGACTAAACTAAGTGAAATTAACATTAAATAAAAAAAATTGTAACATTTTATGTATAAGTATAAATAGAGGTTATGTCAATCGTTATATCTTGTATATCGGAACAAAATTTATCGCCATACCTTATAATTCGTAAACTTCGAGTCCAAAATACATAGCACTAAATATAGACATCCATTACAATCACGGTAACCGCGTTAGTAACAATATTTTACCTTTTGAACCAATGACGTGCCTGTCGACCAGGTAACAAACAAATACCATCGAAAATAACAAGGGACGAAGAAGAAGACTCCGAAGAGCGTCAGTCGCGTCGATATCGCTCCAGAGCATAAACGAACATTTATTTATTTCAACCCTCTAAAATAAAAGTAATTAATTAATAAACTGTAAGACTAAGTGTTAAACTCACCTGATAGTGGAAAAATCAATAAAAAAATCTATATCGGATCAATATAACCTCAAGTGACCAACGGTACGGAAATCCTAAAATCTTCAACGGGGACCCGATCCGGAATGCCTAAGCTGAGCTCCAGTACCCAGCTGCATCGGAACGTTGCAACTTTTTGGCCGATTCTGCGTCATTCCAGGAGTGCGTTCGGAAATATAGCGCACAAATTGTATCAGGTCGGAAATAGAATTTAAGAACTTACACTTTTGCTTAGTTAAATTATTATAAACACGTTCAATTACATCACCTACACATATTTAGTTGTTAGAATAAGTTATTGCGTCGTAGTTAATATTGCGTACGTGACCGGTCGAGCGTCTGTTACCCGCTAGCTGTTGCTTAGCAACGTAAACTGTAAAATATCTGGTCAATTGCAGATACCCCTATAAGGAGAATTACATGTTAAATAAATAGATCGATTATCAATATTTAAATTGACTGCGTATTTATTCGAATTCTTCCAACCCGCGGCGTCTCCGCGAGATTAAGAGTACTCTTCTATGCTCTCAAATAACACCTATACACCCACATATTAACGATAAACACAACATTACACGTTATATACACACACACAACACAACATTATATATATATATATATATATTGAAAATGTGTCTTGTCAAATATATATCCTGTTGTCAGTGGTTCATTAGGAGTGATTGGCTCGCGCCAAGAAGTTTTGATGGCCACTACATGTAAAGGTATTTCAACAACTAAGGTTCTTGGTAATCGCTACTGACGAAGGGTAATAACCCAGAAACAATATTGTCTAGCGATCCACCAGTTAGTCTTCATGGACCTGTTTTAATTAATGTTCACTACACCATTGAGGTGTAAGATTAGACCATCTTTCGTGTATATATATATATATATATATATATACATGAAAGATGGTCTAATCTTACACCTCAATGGTGTAGTGAACATTAATTCAAACAGGTCCATGAAGACTAACTGGTGGATTGCTAGACAATATTGTTTCTGGGTTATTACCCTTCGTTAGTAGCGATTACCAAGAACCTTAGTTGTTGAAATACCTTTACATGTAGTGGCCATCAAAACTTCTTGGCGCGAGCCAATCACTCCTAACGAACCACTGACAACAGAACACTGACAAGACGATACCTTGTCTAACACCTTGCGGAGACTAAACAAGAGACGACTGTCAAATGTCCAGTGTCAACATATAAAAGGATTGTTGCAATTAAGTTCAAAAATAATTCAAATTAAAAATGTATCTTGTCAAATCTGACAGCAAAATGTAAAATTTACACGAAAGATGGTCTAATCTTACACCTCAATGGTGTAGTGAACATTAATTAAAACAGGTCCATGAAGACTAACTGGTGGATCGCTAGACAATATTGTTTCTGGGTTATTACCCTTCGTCAGTGTTCTGTTGTCAGCGGTTCGTTAGGAGTGATTGGCTCGCGCCAAGAAGTTTTGATGGCCACTACATGTAAAGGTATTTCAACAACTAAGGTTCTTGGTAATCGCTACTGAGGAAGGGTAATAACCCAGAAACAATATTGTCTAGCGATCCACCAGTTAGTCTTCATGGACCTGTTTTAATTAATGTTCACTACACCATTGAGGTGTAAGATTAGACCATCTTTCGTGTATATATATATATATATATATATATATATATATATATATATATATATATATATATATATATATATATTGTACTGTTATTTCAATATAACAGCACAATAACAATAACGTAATAAAACATGTAATAAAAGAAAATCTATGTTTCCGCAGACTGCGTAATGTTTATTTCAATCTTTTCAATATTAAACACAATATACAAATTAAAACCTAAAAGATTTCGAATATTATAGCAGCTTATGTATTGATGGTCGACTAAACTAAGTGAAATTAACATTAAATAAAGAAAATTGTAACATTTTATGTATAAGTATAAATAGAGGTTATGTCAATCGTTATATCTTGTATATCGGAACAAAATTTATAGCCATACCTTATAATTCGTAAACTTCGAGTCCAAAATACATAGCACTAAATATAGACATCCATTACAATCACGGTAACCGCGTTAGTAACAATATTTTACCTTTTGAACCAATGACGTGCCTGTCGACCAGGTAACAAACAAATACCATCGAAAATAACAAGGGACGAAGAAGAAGACTCCGAAGAGCGTCAGTCGCGTCGATATCGCTCCAGAGCATAAACGAACATTTATTTATTTCAACCCTCTAAAATAAAAGTAATTAATTAATAAACTGTAAGACTAAGTGTTAAACTCACCTGATAGTGGAAAAATCAATAAAAAAATCTATATCGGATCAATATAACCTCAAGTGACCAACGGTACGGAAATCCTAAAATCTTCAACGGGGACCCGATCCGGAATGCCTAAGCTGAGCTCCAGTACCCAGCTGCATCGGAACGTTGCAACTTTTTGGCCGATTCTGCGTCATTCCAGGAGTGCGTTCGGAAATATAGCGCACAAATTGTATCAGGTCGGAAATAGAATTTAAGAACTTACACTTTTGCTTAGTTAAATTATTATAAACACGTTCAATTACATCACCTACACATATTTAGTTGTTAGAATAAGTTATTGCGTCGTAGTTAATATTGCGTACGTGACCGGTCGAGCGTCTGTTACCCGCTAGCTGTTGCTTAGCAACGTAAACTGTAAAATATCTGGTCAATTGCAGATACCCCTATAAGGAGAATTACATGTTAAATAAATAGATCGATTATCAATATTTAAATTGACTGCGTATTTATTCGAATTCTTCCAACCCGCGGCGTCTCCGCGAGATTAAGAGTACTCTTCTATGCTCTCAAATAACACCTATACACCCACATATTAACGATAAACACAACATTACACGTTATATACACACACACAACACAACATTATATATATATATATATATATATTGAAAATGTGTCTTGTCAAATATATATTCTGTTGTCAGTGGTTCATTAGGAGTGATTGGCTCGCGCCAAGAAGTTTTGATGGCCACTACATGTAAAGGTATTTCAACAACTAAGGTTCTTGGTAATCGCTACTGACGAAGGGTAATAACCCAGAAACAATATTGTCTAGCGATCCACCAGTTAGTCTTCATGGACCTGTTTTAATTAATGTTCACTACACCATTGAGGTGTCAGATTAGACCATCTTTCGTGTATATATATATATATATATATATATATATATATATATATATATATATATATATTGTACTGTTATTTCAATATAACAGCACAATGTGCAGAAAATAACGTAATAAAACATGTAATAAAAGAAAATCTATGTTTCCGCAGACTGCGTAATGTTTATTTCAATCTTTTCAATATTAAACACAATATACAAATTAAAACCTAAAAGATTTCGAATATTATAGCAGCTTATGTATTGATGGTCGACTAAACTAAGTGAAATTAACATTAAATAAAAAAAATTGTAACATTTTATGTATAAGTATAAATAGAGGTTATGTCAATCGTTATATCTTGTATATCGGAACAAAATTTATCGCCATACCTTATAATTCGTAAACTTCGAGTCCAAAATACATAGCACTAAATATAGACATCCATTACAATCACGGTAACCGCGTTAGTAACAATATTTTACCTTTTGAACCAATGACGTGCCTGTCGACCAGGTAACAAACAAATACCATCGAAAATAACAAGGGACGAAGAAGAAGACTCCGAAGAGCGTCAGTCGCGTCGATATCGCTCCAGAGCATAAACGAACATTTATTTATTTCAACCCTCTAAAATAAAAGTAATTAATTAATAAACTGTAAGACTAAGTGTTAAACTCACCTGATAGTGGAAAAATCAATAAAAAAATCTATATCGGATCAATATAACCTCAAGTGACCAACGGTACGGAAATCCTAAAATCTTCAACGGGGACCCGATCCGGAATGCCTAAGCTGAGCTCCAGTACCCAGCTGCATCGGAACGTTGCAACTTTTTGGCCGATTCTGCGTCATTCCAGGAGTGCGTTCGGAAATATAGCGCACAAATTGTATCAGGTCGGAAATAGAATTTAAGAACTTACACTTTTGCTTAGTTAAATTATTATAAACACGTTCAATTACATCACCTACACATATTTAGTTGTTAGAATAAGTTATTGCGTCGTAGTTAATATTGCGTACGTGACCGGTCGAGCGTCTGTTACCCGCTAGCTGTTGCTTAGCAACGTAAACTGTAAAATATCTGGTCAATTGCAGATACCCCTATAAGGAGAATTACATGTTAAATAAATAGATCGATTATCAATATTTAAATTGACTGCGTATTTATTCGAATTCTTCCAACCCGCGGCGTCTCCGCGAGATTAAGAGTACTCTTCTATGCTCTCAAATAACACCTATACACCCACATATTAACGATAAACACAACATTACACGTTATATACACACACACAACACAACATTATATATATATATATATATATTGAAAATGTGTCTTGTCAAATATATATCCTGTTGTCAGTGGTTCATTAGGAGTGATTGGCTCGCGCCAAGAAGTTTTGATGGCCACTACATGTAAAGGTATTTCAACAACTAAGGTTCTTGGTAATCGCTACTGACGAAGGGTAATAACCCAGAAACAATATTGTCTAGCGATCCACCAGTTAGTCTTCATGGACCTGTTTTAATTAATGTTCACTACACCATTGAGGTGTAAGATTAGACCATCTTTCGTGTATATATATATATATATATATATATACATGAAAGATGGTCTAATCTTACACCTCAATGGTGTAGTGAACATTAATTCAAACAGGTCCATGAAGACTAACTGGTGGATTGCTAGACAATATTGTTTCTGGGTTATTACCCTTCGTTAGTAGCGATTACCAAGAACCTTAGTTGTTGAAATACCTTTACATGTAGTGGCCATCAAAACTTCTTGGCGCGAGCCAATCACTCCTAACGAACCACTGACAACAGAACACTGACAAGACGATACCTTGTCTAACACCTTGCGGAGACTAAACAAGAGACGACTGTCAAATGTCCAGTGTCAACATATAAAAGGATTGTTGCAATTAAGTTCAAAAATAATTCAAATTAAAAATGTATCTTGTCAAATCTGACAGCAAAATGTAAAATTTACACGAAAGATGGTCTAATCTTACACCTCAATGGTGTAGTGAACATTAATTAAAACAGGTCCATGAAGACTAACTGGTGGATCGCTAGACAATATTGTTTCTGGGTTATTACCCTTCGTCAGTGTTCTGTTGTCAGCGGTTCGTTAGGAGTGATTGGCTCGCGCCAAGAAGTTTTGATGGCCACTACATGTAAAGGTATTTCAACAACTAAGGTTCTTGGTAATCGCTACTGAGGAAGGGTAATAACCCAGAAACAATATTGTCTAGCGATCCACCAGTTAGTCTTCATGGACCTGTTTTAATTAATGTTCACTACACCATTGAGGTGTAAGATTAGACCATCTTTCGTGTATATATATATATATATATATATATATATATATATATATATATATATATATATATATATATATATATATATATTGTACTGTTATTTCAATATAACAGCACAATAACAATAACGTAATAAAACATGTAATAAAAGAAAATCTATGTTTCCGCAGACTGCGTAATGTTTATTTCAATCTTTTCAATATTAAACACAATATACAAATTAAAACCTAAAAGATTTCGAATATTATAGCAGCTTATGTATTGATGGTCGACTAAACTAAGTGAAATTAACATTAAATAAAGAAAATTGTAACATTTTATGTATAAGTATAAATAGAGGTTATGTCAATCGTTATATCTTGTATATCGGAACAAAATTTATAGCCATACCTTATAATTCGTAAACTTCGAGTCCAAAATACATAGCACTAAATATAGACATCCATTACAATCACGGTAACCGCGTTAGTAACAATATTTTACCTTTTGAACCAATGACGTGCCTGTCGACCAGGTAACAAACAAATACCATCGAAAATAACAAGGGACGAAGAAGAAGACTCCGAAGAGCGTCAGTCGCGTCGATATCGCTCCAGAGCATAAACGAACATTTATTTATTTCAACCCTCTAAAATAAAAGTAATTAATTAATAAACTGTAAGACTAAGTGTTAAACTCACCTGATAGTGGAAAAATCAATAAAAAAATCTATATCGGATCAATATAACCTCAAGTGACCAACGGTACGGAAATCCTAAAATCTTCAACGGGGACCCGATCCGGAATGCCTAAGCTGAGCTCCAGTACCCAGCTGCATCGGAACGTTGCAACTTTTTGGCCGATTCTGCGTCATTCCAGGAGTGCGTTCGGAAATATAGCGCACAAATTGTATCAGGTCGGAAATAGAATTTAAGAACTTACACTTTTGCTTAGTTAAATTATTATAAACACGTTCAATTACATCACCTACACATATTTAGTTGTTAGAATAAGTTATTGCGTCGTAGTTAATATTGCGTACGTGACCGGTCGAGCGTCTGTTACCCGCTAGCTGTTGCTTAGCAACGTAAACTGTAAAATATCTGGTCAATTGCAGATACCCCTATAAGGAGAATTACATGTTAAATAAATAGATCGATTATCAATATTTAAATTGACTGCGTATTTATTCGAATTCTTCCAACCCGCGGCGTCTCCGCGAGATTAAGAGTACTCTTCTATGCTCTCAAATAACACCTATACACCCACATATTAACGATAAACACAACATTACACGTTATATACACACACACAACACAACATTATATATATATATATATATATATTGAAAATGTGTCTTGTCAAATATATATTCTGTTGTCAGTGGTTCATTAGGAGTGATTGGCTCGCGCCAAGAAGTTTTGATGGCCACTACATGTAAAGGTATTTCAACAACTAAGGTTCTTGGTAATCGCTACTGACGAAGGGTAATAACCCAGAAACAATATTGTCTAGCGATCCACCAGTTAGTCTTCATGGACCTGTTTTAATTAATGTTCACTACACCATTGAGGTGTCAGATTAGACCATCTTTCGTGTATATATATATATATATATATATATATATATATATATATATATATATATATATACATGAAAGATGGTCTAATCTTACACCTCAATGGTGTAGTGAACATTAATTCAAACAGGTCCATGAAGACTAACTGGTGGATTGCTAGACAATATTGTTTCTGGGTTATTACCCTTCGTTAGTAGCGATTACCAAGAACCTTAGTTGTTGAAATACCTTTACATGTAGTGGCCATCAAAACTTCTTGGCGCGAGCCAATCACTCCTAACGAACCACTGACAACAGAACACTGACAAGACGATACCTTGTCTAACACCTTGCGGCGAGTAAACAAGACGACTGTCAAATGTCCAGTGTCAACATATAAAAGGATTGCTGCAATTAAGTTCAAAAACAATTCAAATTGAAAATGGGTCGTGTCAAATTTGATAGAAAAACAACAACAACAAGGTTCTTGGTAATCGCTACTGACGAAGGGTAATAACCCAGAAACAATATTGTCTAGCGATCCACCAGTTAGTCTTCATGGACCTGTTTGAATTAATGTTCACTACACCATTGAGGTGTAAGATTAGACCATCTTTCATGTAAATTTTACATTTTTCTGTCAAATTTGACACGACGCATTTTCAATATATATATATATATATATATATATATATATATATATATATATATGATTGATTTTGGCAGTATTGCCAATTGTGGGTATAATTGGTTTTTAAAACACTGTATTTCTTATGTTGTTATATTTAACGTTTCGGTACTGCTGTTACCTTCATCAGAAATAATATAAGATTTTAATATCGTTTTGAGGCAATGTATTATCTTGGATGTTTAAAAAATTCAAACGTAATTTACATGCGTCATATTTGTTTACATTTACATGTAGCGCCTTTGATTTCGTCGTATTGTAGCATACTTGGATGTTTGAAGATGCATTCGCAATATTGAAAATGTGTTGTTTTAAGGGATGGCCATGCCAATTACATACGGATACATTGCGTCAAAACGTTACATAGACATAATTTTGTTCATATAACGTATCCTTAAATCGAAAATAGTATTAATATGAACCAAAATTGGTGGTGAATTAATTAATGCAAAACATTTTTAGTCAGTGAAATCAGCGAGGTTAGCGTGTTATTTGTTTTCAATTAAATGATTTGGTAATATATTTGTGATAGGTTCTTTATATCAATTTTGTCATTGATTGCCTTGGGTTCTTTGATTATTTGTATCATTTCGTGCAAAAGTCTTTGGTGGTATTTGATTTCTTTTTTCAGGATTGTTATATTATCGAAATTGAATTTGTGTCCCATTTGTTGTGTATGCTTTTTTAAAGCTGTTAAGTTGCTGGCATATTTGTGTCCTTTTACTCTTTCCTCGATTAATTGCATGGTTTGCCCTATGTAACAGCTGTCGCAGTTTTTACATGGTATTCTGTAAATACAATTAGATTGCTTGTTTAGTGGTAGGCAACTTAACAGCTTTAAAAAAGCATACACAACAAATGGGACACAAATTCAATTTCGATAATATAACAATCCTGAAAAAAGAAATCAAATACCACCAAAGCCTTTTGCACGAAATGATACAAATAATCAAAGAACCCAAGGCAATCAATGACAAAATTGATATAAAGAACCTATCACAAATATATTACCAAATCATTTAATTGAAAACAAATAACACGCTAACCTCGCTGATTTCACTGACTAAAAATGTTTTGCATTAATTAATTCACCACCAATTTTGGTTCATATTAATACTATTTTCGATTTAAGGATACGTTATATGAACAAAATTATGTCTATGTAACGTTTTGACGCAATGTATCCGTATGTAATTGGCATGGCCATCCCTTAAAACAACACATTTTCAATATTGCGAATGCATCTTCAAACATCCAAGTATGCTACAATACGACGAAATCAAAGGCGCTACATGTAAATGTAAACAAATATGACGCATGTAAATTACGTTTGAATTTTTTAAACATCCAAGATAATACATTGCCTCAAAACGATATTAAAATCTTATATTATTTCTGATGAAGGTAACAGCAGTACCGAAACGTTAAATATAACAACATAAGAAATACAGTGTTTTAAAAACCAATTATACCCACAATTGGCAATACTGCCAAAATCAATCATACTTCAACAAAAATTGGTAGAAAGTTCAACGAACTCAACGCATTGAATAATATATATATATATATATATATATATATATATATATATATATATATATATATATATATATATACATATACAGTGTGTTTCACTTAAGAGTGTAACACCCTCATATCTTTTTTATTTTTAGTTCGATTTTAGTATTTTTTTTACCCAAACGTAGAATACTTATTGCTCTTTTTACTTCCAAAAAACCAAGTGTCTTCTTTAAATGCAAAGCAACCTGCGATGGGAAAATAAATGGAAAAAATCAAGAAATCACTTTAGGGATTTTTTTATCGAAAAATTTTACTAGTAATAATTGTTCAGAATTGCCCAAAAACACTAAATACAAAAATTTCATCAAAATTAAAAATGTTAAAATTTTCTTCAAAAGCAATTCCCAATCGGTTAATATTATTTGCAGAGGTGGCTGCGCCTAAACAACAACAACTTTAAACAACTTTGACAGTTTAGGTTTTATTTCAAACAAAATTTTCACAGCATACTTTCTTCCGCGCAGCAAATAATATGTATTTACGGACTTTTACGGAAAATTTTAACATTTTTAATTATCATGAAATTTTGGATTTAGGGTTTTTGGGCAATTCTAATCAATTATTACTTGTAAAATTTTTCGATAAAAAAATCCCTAAAGTGATTTCTTGATTTTTGCCGTTTATTTTGCCATCGCAGGTTGCTTTGCATTTAAAGAAGACAATTGTTTTTTTTGGGAGTAAATAGAGCAATGAGTATTCTACGTTTTGGAAAAAAATTACTAAAATCGGACTAACAATAAAAAAGATATAAGGTCGTTACACTCTAAAGTGAAACACACTGTATATATATATATATATATATATATATATATATATATATATATATATCTTTGCAGGGGTATCGACCGTAAATTTAAATTGATGAAAACGACGATTATCGGGGTTGACGGTCAATTTGTGGCGTTAATGAAACTCAATTAGATACTTTTTCAATATTTCGCAATTTAATTATTGCTTCATCAGGAAACTACAAATGTTATGTAAAATTAGCAATTGACAAAGAAAAGCAGCAGGAAACAATAAAATAATACTTACAATACTGCGAGTTAAACTTAAATAGAACAAACATTATCCAAATTAGCGATGAAACGTCGAGATTAAAAATATATCATTAGATAAAAATTATGTTCAAACCAGGTTATGTCTAAACACGTTGAAAGTCAAAACAATAATGGATGACTCCAAAACTGCCAACACACAAATTTAGGACAGTTGGTAAAATGTTTTATTTACTATATGGCACGAACGATTTAAATTTGAAATTTACATGTGCTCCCATCCGTAACGTGTGGATTATCACGATTAAAATGTAGTAAATACGCATAAATATTACTTAATTAATTGATGTCAGTTCTAAAGTTAATTGAATTAGTATTTTTTTGGATATGATACATTTCAAGAAAATTTCTATGTTTGAATTGGGAATGGCTATCAATAATTGTGGCATTGTCCAAATCAAAAGTGTGGTTCTTCGTTCTAAAATGTACAGCAAGGGCACATGAGTTTTTCCCTATTTTGCAATCACTTTTGTGTTGGACAAGTCTTGAATGCAACGATTGTGATGTCTGTCCAATGTAACAGCCATCACAACCGTTGCAACCAATTCTATAGACAACTCCCGACCTGTATTTCTCCGGTATTTTATCTTTAACACAACTAAATAATGATTTTATTGATTTTAAATTGTATTTAGCTATTTTTAAATTATTCAAATTGCAAACTTGTATTATCTTATTTGTAATGTCTTTTATATATGGTAGACGTTTGTAAACAACCGCAACCTCACGTTGTTGGTTATTAATATTCTCCTCTAGTCGTACTCTTGTAGTAAATAGTAAACTATTTACTAATGTGCGGGGATAGCCGTTGTTGACAAATATCTCGCTTAATATTGTTAAGTTCTTTTTGTGAAATTGAGGGTCGCTAAGTTTGATGATTCTATTTTTTAAACCTGTAATATTATTAATTTTTTGTTTAACGGGGTGGTTGGAATGAAAATTAATAAATCTACCAGAGGCCGTAGGTTTCTGGTACCAATCAAAGACAATACAGTTGTTAACATCTCTAATTACTTTAGTATCTAGGAAGGGTACAGATCGGTCGTTCTCTAATTCATACGTGAATTGTATATGATCATTGAAGTCGTTGAAAATATTTAATGTATCCTCAACCTGTCCAACTGGGACCGCACAGATGATGTCATCGACATACTTTTTTAAAAAGGGTAAATGAAATGGTAATGCAGGAATGATGTAATCTAGCATGTAATCTAGAACTATTTGTGCTATTATGGGACTTAATGGGCAACCCATAGGTGTACCAAAGCGCTGTCTGTAAAAATTGTTTTGTATTACTAATATCGGAGAAATACAGGTCGGGAGTTGTCTATAGAATTGGTTGCAACGGTTGTGATGGCTGTTACATTGGACAGACATCACAATGGTTGCATTCAAGACTTGTCCAACACAAAAGTGATTGCAAAATAGGGAAAAACTCATGTGCCCTTGCTGTACATTTTAGAACGAAGAATCACACTTTTGATTTGGACAATGCCACAATTATTGATAGCCATTCCCAATTCAAACATAGAAATTTTCTTGAAATGTATCATATCCAAAAAAATACTAATTCAATTAACTTTAGAACTGACATCAATAAATTAAGTAATATTTATGCGTATTTACTACAATTTAATCGTGATAATCCACACGTTACGGATGGGAGCACTTTGCATGTAAATTTCAAATTTAAATCGTTCGTGCCATATAGTAAATAAAACATTTTACCAACTGTCCTAAATTTGTGTGTTGGCAGTTTTGGAGTCATCCATTATTGTTTTGACTTTCAACGTGTTTAGACATAACCTGGTTTGAACATAATTTTTATCTAATGATATATTTTTAATCTCGACGTTTCATCGCTAATTTGGATAATGTTTGTTCTATTTAAGTTTAACTCGCAGTATTGTAAGTATTATTTTATTGTTTCCTGCTGCTTTTCTTTGTCAATTGCTAATTTTACATAACATTTGTAGTTTCCTGATGAAGCAATAATTAAATTGCGAAATATTGAAAAAGTATCTAATTGAGTTTCATTAACTCGTATTAATCGTCGTTTTCATCAATATATATATATATATATATATATATATATATATATATATATATATATATATATATATATATATATATTATATATATATTTAGTTTTTTTTTATATATATATTTTTATATATTCTTTCCCTGTAATTGGCATTTGCTGTTGGGTTTTGAATAAATTATTATTATTATTATTATTATTATTATTATTATTATTATTATTATTATTATTATTATTATTATTATTATAAGTGTTTACTGAAATATGAAACACAAACGCAACAGAATGTGGCCTTAGCCTTGTTGAAGCAGAACAGTATTTAATTTGTACGTTCATGGGTAATCCATAAAATTCTCAGCTGATAAGTGTCGATTTGTCAAATCTCAATTTTTATTCCTCTTCCTGTTGTGTTTAGAATACTACATTACATAGGTCTTACAGAGACGTGGATGGAGCTAGAAACATGGCGAGAATACAGGGGCAATATGCCAAGAGGATATAGATGGGAGTGTAGGGGAACGAAGAGGGAGAGAAAAAGAGGTAGGGCGAAGGGAGGAATAATAACAGGGGTGAGAGATAAATGGGAGGAGGTGAAAGAGGGTCGATACGACTCGGATACGATACAAGGAAGAACGATAAATGTAGACGGGGAGAAATTGGGGTTATGCACTGTATATTGTAACCAGCAGATGAGAGAGGTAACGAGGGAAATGGACGAGCTGGTGGAGAGAGATAGGGAGAGGGTTATTTTTGGCGGAGACTTCAACGCAAGGGTGGGAGAAGAATTGGACTTGAGGGGGTGGCGAGGAATAGGGGGGAGGAAAGGGAGGAAGTCAAAGGACAAGGTAGTGAATGTAGAAGGGAAAATCATATTGGACTGGTTGGAGGAGAGAAATTGGGAAGTTCTCAACGGCGAAGCGAATGGAGACGAGGAGGGAGAATACACGTATGTAGGCCCAAATGGAAGATCGGTAATAGACCTAGTGGTAACAAGTGAGGACGTGAGGGGGGAGGTGTTCGGGTTTAGGGTGGGAAATAGAGCGGAGTCGGACCACTTACCGATAGAGGTGGGCTTATGGGGAGGAGTACGGAAGACGGAAAAGGTAGGGGGGAAGGAGAAGCGGTTGGTGAATTTATGGAACGAGAGAACGAGAAGCGAGTACCAGAATAAATTGAGTAGGGTGGAGTGGGGAAGAGGAAAGAGTTTAGAGGAGATTGAAGAAGTGATGAAAAAGGCAATAGTAAGAAGGAGTATTGGAAAAGAAGAAGGAGAAAGCTCATGGTTCGATGAGGATTGCAGGAGAGGGAAACGGAAGCTAAGGGAAATATTGATGGAGACGAGGCAGGGAAAGAGAGGTTGGGAGGAGTACATGGAAGAAAGAGGAAGGCAGAAGGAGATGTGGGAGAGGAAAATGAAGGCCACTCCTTCAGGTTAAGAGAGGAAGAGAAAGTGCAAGGGCTAAAAGGGGAACAGGAGATATGGACGTTTCTGAGGAAGAAGAGGAGAGTGAAGGATGGGACGGGGGGAAATATCGGGGGAAGGGAATGGAGGGAGTATTTTATGAATATGCTGGGAGGAGAAGAGGGGGAGGAAGACGATGGAGGGGAGAGCAGGGACAGAGAGATAGCGGAGGGCATGGAGGAATTCAGGTGGGGTGAAATAATGAGATTAAAAGACAGGCTAAGAAGGGGAAAGGCGGCGGGAGAAGATGGAGTGGATACTGAGGGATGGATAAACGCTCCAGATGAGGCATGGAGAGAGGCATTGAGGGAGATAAATGACATATGGAAGGGAAGGAGAGGAATGCCGGAACGGTGGAGGACGGCAATTGTAGTGCCGATATGGAAGAAGGGTGATAGAGGAAAGACAGAAAACTACAGGGGGATTTCTTTACTGTGGATGTGGGGTATAAGTTATATGCAGGAATGATAGGGGCACGTTTGGAAGAAGAACTGGAGGAAAAGGGAGTATTGCAGGAGAGCCAGGCGGGGTTTAGTAGAGGTAGAGGGAGGAGGGACAACCTATATGTAATAAACTTTATAGTGGAGAGGGAGCTGACAAGGAAAGGGGGGAGGGTGTATGTCATGTTCGTGGATTTGAAGGCCGCATTCGACATGGTAGACAGAAGGATGCTAGGGAGGATTATGGAAAAGGCGGGAATATCGGAAGGGCTAGTAAAAAGAGTAGGACAGATATACAAGGAAACATGGTGCAGGGTAAGAGCGGGAGATGAGTTGTCAGAAAGCTTCAGAACAGCGAGGGGACTGAGGCAGGGGTGCCCTTTGAGCCCTACACTATTTAACACATATATAGCCCAGCTAGAGGAAATAATGAAGAAAGGCCAGGATGGAGGGGTAAAATTAGGGAAGAAAAAGATCTGGACATTGTCATTCGCAGACGATGTGGCAATCCTCGCGGAAACGGAGAAAGGGCTGAAAGAAATGGTGAGGAGGCTAGAGGGTTTCCTAGACAGGAGGCGGCTGGAGTTAAATATAAATAAATCGAAAGTGATGGTGTTCAGGAAAGGAGGGGGGAGATGGAACGAAACACAGGTGAAATGGAAAGGGCAGGTCATCGAGCAGGTGAGGGAGTGGACGTATCTGGGCTATGTGATGAGGGCGAACAACAGTAGGGAAGGGCAAATAAAACATACAAGTAGAAAGGCGAAAAAGGCGGAAGCGGGCTTGAGAAAAATGATATGGGGAAAGAGGAAAGGGAGATTTGACGAGTCGAAGAAGATATGGGATGTCTGTATAAGAAGTATTTTGATGTATGGGGTAGAGGTATGGGGGGCCAAGGAGCACAAGATCATCGAGAGGGCGCACCTAGGGCACCTTAAAAGGGCACTGCACCTTGAAAGGTCGACGCCCGATTATATAGTGAGGCAAGAGTCGGGGTGCGAGAGGCTTGCAGTAGAAACGGGGAGGAGAATGATGAAATATGAGTTGGAATTGAGAGGAGGGGGGGAGGAGAGGTTGGGGAAAATGGTATTGGAGGAAGTAGACAAGAGGGAGAGGAGGAGAGAAAAGTTGTCAGAGTGGGAACTGGCAAGGATCAAACTCCATGAGAAGGCTGGGCTATCGACATGTGAGGTGGAAAGGAGGAGAAGAGAGGGGAGACAGGTGGAAAGCGAGATGGTAGAGAGGTGGAAGCAGGCGGAAGCGCAGGAAAGAGAAGCGAAGATAAGGGAAGCAAGGTATAATGGGAAATACAGAACACTGCAAACATATGGAAGGAGGCCAAGGTACTTGGGGGCAGCTAAATCGACAGAGGAGGAGCAGTTAATAGCTAGATATAGATGCGGAAACGAGGAGAGGGCAAATAAATACTGGATGAGGGAAGGTTATAAAGGGTGTGAAGCATGCGGGAAGGGAAGGGATGAATGGAAGCATTGGTGGGAAGAGTGCGAAGAAATGGGGTGGAGTAAGGAGGAGGAGAATGAGGGCAGGGATTGGAAGAAGGCATTGGGAGAAAATGGGGAAGGTGTACAGATATTAAAGGAGCTAAAAAGGAGAAGGGAGGAGGGTAGGAAAAGGAGGGTGGCAGAGGGACATAATTGATATGTTGCAGGAGAGAAAACAGCAGAGGGCCGGAGATGGAGGGAGCGGACACAAGGTACAAAGAGGTGAGAGAAGGAGGAGGAGATGGAGTGAAGGAGAGAGACCAAGGAGTGGAATGTATAGAAAAATGTAAATAGGGCGAGGGGAATATGGGATTTGGAAATTTTTTTACTACAATGAGTTGGTTTTCCACTTCTGTAGCGCAATCAGGTCAATGTGAGTGTTAATTGTTACGCGAGAATGTCTTTGTTCGTGGACACTTCCACATTTCTTGCATCACAGAGAAATTCGCAAATATTCGTTGCCATAGACTGGCCTTAATTTTATATTTTCATAAAAAATGCCCCAACTGCCGGTGAATCAGATGTAGAGTAAAGGCATTTCTTCTTACATTCTACATTGGGATATTTTTAGTTTTGTAGTATTGTGTGTAAATATATCGCTGTATGATACCTAGAATATCATTGATTTTCTTGCTTAAATTTCTTGCTTATATCTAAAATGTTTTTCGTATGGTATTCACTTCTGGACGGCGTAGTAACGTTTTTGTATTGGCCGAAATCGATCTGTACTTCGTACTTAGATAGGTATAATATTCTTATCGATTTGGATACTTTTGCCTTCTATCATTACACTGCAACTTTATGCCGTAACAATGTAAACTTCACAACTTTACACGACCGACATGAAAATTGCAATTATATCCGGTTTACACAATAGTATCATTGATTTACTACGTCTACGAGTCACCTTTAAGAGTTTATTCCATGTAACTTCGTCAAGCAAATAGTTTTAATTTACATAACGATTTATGTATATATGTTATATTATTCTAACTATTCTCAATGTTATTCATCTAATTTATTACAATAACGTCCAATTATTTACGTTGATTTCTACAAATATTGGTGATTGCATATAATTTATATCATATCAAAACATTTATATAAACACCTTATGACAACCAAATGTTATGATAAACAAGGAAATTTTATAAATTCCGGAATCATGTGCTAGTGGGAAATTAATCAGTCGTATTCGGCAAAGAGGTAATGTATTATACTTCCCCGTTTCTCAAAACAGTGATAATTGTAAGCGTTACATTATTGGAGATGAAACATATCCATATTTAATTTGCAATTTACATGTGATTTAATCAGCATCGATATACGTAAAATATATATTGGTATCATTATTAACCATTACCATTACTATTAAGCATCGAAATAAGAAAATGGGGATACAACCAATCAAATAGGGATATCAAATAAATAATGTGTCAACTATTAATTACATTTTTATTGAATAAATAGCATGGCAAATGGGATCCATACTATTCGGTGAATTATTTCAATATTGTTTTACTTTATTTTCTTATTAGATTTATTTATATGGTGAAGTATCAAACTTTAATTATAATCGATCAGCGGTTGCCCTAGATGCAAAACTGAGATGTTTGCCTATTTGATAAACAATTACCAATTTACGTAAGGGGTAAACCAAGCATATTGAATTTATAAAAGAACGCGGATTACAAGGTATGGATTGACAACACCTTTGCAATTAAACCGTAACAACAAAATACATAAAAACCAAAAAACTAGATTAATAATATATGGTGATTATGCAAAAATGAGGAACGATATATTATGTTTTAATTATATCAAATTATCATATTACAAAAATTGTAATAAACTGATTATTAATATAATTTAATGCCGATGATTTACAACGAGAAATTCTGCATTTTCAAACTTGCAAACTTGTAATTATATCTTAACAAAATTCCTGCGTGGGATCAGTAAATCACGCTATAATTATACAAATGGACCTGTCTTCCTGTTTGATACACTACGAGTTAATTTTAATCGTTACAATACACTTCTGGTGGTGGGACTGACACTGACAGGATCAATTGATACGCATTGGTTAATATTCTGAATATGACAACACAGACACAATTACAATAAATAATCAATCTAAATTTCGTGCACGTAACAGAACATTACTATTAATGTACCAAAAATATTCACCTGAAAATTCAAACAGCAAACTAGTAAGAGCGTCTTGGGGTAAATTTAATATTGCATTCGTACACAGGAGCACAACCGAAAAGCTCTCTCGATGAATCGTATTTACAACAACACTTCGACCGAAATTACTATGTGTCTGGTAAAATAACTGACATTAATAACACACCTATTTGCGTTAAATATGTATTTATATAATGACATCAACATTCATTTCGTTTCCGATAAAGCCATAAAAGTTGTTGAGCATTACCACCGATTAAGTTGTTTGGAGTAACTCGATCGTTGTCGTGTTTATCGTTAACAGCTGTTAAATGGGTATCGTATCGCCGATTTTAATCGGTAAGGTGTAATTATGTAATTTCCACGTATCTTTTTTACATATCTAGTTCTCAACGCGATGTAGTTTTAATTGTTTATTTTATCAAGTGCAGTTCGATGTAATTGCGAGCTCATGATCATTGTATGGTATTTTAATGGCTTTGTTTTACACTCGTATTGTTTGAATAATATGTGGGCGTTCATAGAGTTTAATAAACGCTACATGTCTTAAACAGTCCTCAACATCATAGTCGTCACTACCTTGGGATTAAAAAATAACGTACGCAACTAAAGTTTTGGGAACATTTTTTGTTATTTTTTTTACTATTACTATTAAAAATAAAGTAATCAATTTACCATTGTATATTGAGAATGTGTCAAGTTTCTGCTGCAGTTTGACAAAACATTTGCGTTTACAAAGTTTTACAAAATATCCTACAAGTTAGATTGCGGAAAGGTATTTACGATTAGGTTGGTTAAATGCCCAAACGTAACATTGTCGCCATTCATAGAAATCAAAATATTTCTAAGACAACAATTTACCGCGTCATTAAGGAATGTCAGGAAGGTGAGGAATGTGAGGCGGGTCGCACTCGAGTTTTGAAGGCAAGGCTTCAGAACTTCATTGAATCTGCAAGAAATAGAAAACGAGAAGATTAGGCCGAAGCTTTCACATTTCCGATATGATAGCCAAGAGAGAAATTATCAGAAATAAGTCTAGAAAGTGACAAAAATGTCCAAAATACACGTCTGCTCAATTAGAGAGGATTCCAAGAAAATTTCAGCAACAATGCCATAATGATAATTTTAGACGACGAAAAATATTTTGTATTATCTAATTTTGAAATAAAAGGAAGACGAAGGCTTTTATACAGACAACATTGAGTAATGACATAATGACGTAAGGTACAAGCCATTTCGGAAGCTGGTTTTTCAAGACCTTATGTTGGGCGAGTTAGGGGCGAGGCTGTAAATGCAGACGTTTATATTCGAAGATGCCGCCCCAAATTAGTGAATTTTATTCAAACGCATCATGTTAATGATAATATTCTTATCTTGTAAGTTTATCATCGTGCCATTATGCGAGAAGAACCCAACATTAGTTAAGGCAACAGAATATCCCGTGCGTACCTAGAGATAATAACTCCCGGAATGTTCCACAGGTACGTTTGTGCTTTACCCGGTAAACAACTTTACGACGGTTGGTGGGAAACCAAAAAAGAAGAAGAACTACGACGAAGAGTCTACCAAAAGATTCCAGAGTTTAACTCACTTACCGCCCAAAAGCTGATGAGAGGAATTCGCGCCAAATTGCGAACCATTGAAACACATGGCCCTTTAGCTGCTTTGTGATACATTATAATTATAGGTTAAAGCTTCACTGAATCGCTTTCTGTACTTCCAAATTAAGTAAAATAATTACAGTTTGTTATGTTTCAAAACGTTTCCCAATTATTATGGAATTCGTTATTCCTGCGTTTTATTTCCAGCAATTGTTTCACTTTTAAAAATAAATTTTTATAAACAAATATAGGATTAGTGTCGACTTGGTGTACACTTAGTCCAATTAGCAGTCCATACAAGTACACCATTCCTGCACTTCTATATGATATCTCTTTTATTTTTTAAAAATCTGACAGATATAATCAATACAGTTGCTGGGTGTATTGACGACACTTTGCACATATTTAACATGCATAAGGAACACATTCAATTTATAAGAAATAGAGAGAGAGCGACTGAAAACGAGAGGCTGTAGGAAGAGTGAAAGAGAGATAGAATATGTGAAATTTTGACAATTTTTGAAAGTCATTCTCAATAAAAACAATAATATCATTTTTAATTTCTTGTTTTTTCTTGGTATGTTTTGTTTAATTCAATTGCTTTTTCCTTGTAGACATTTGCCTTATATGCCAGTAGATCTTTCTTTTCGTTTGAATGATACTTCTGGGATTGGCAGTGAGGCTTCCTGGAAAATACATTAGTAATCGTATTTTTTTAAGAGTTGCTATTCATACTTCGCTGAAATCAGATAACGTTCGACTCCTAGGATGAGCGATAGAGTTTAAGTTTAAGGACGACGCTGAAGCTAGTAGCCTTTTGGTGAATTGCAAGAATAGTTATGATCGGCAAATATGCCACTGGTCGTGTCTTGTAAAATTTATATGAAAAATATATTAAAAGCACACACTAAGGAAGGATCGACTCCCATGACGAAGCCCTGAGGCAATTGAAAAGTTTTATCTCCACTTCATTTAACTACGATTTTCGTAGATTGAACTAAAATCCATAAAATCCCATAAAATAGTTTTCTCTCTCACGATCCCTAATAATCTTTGTTCTTGTTCTTGTTGATTGCTTGGCCATGTTTCACCGTGGTAAGTAACGATAGATGATAAAACCGTTTTGTACAGTCTGATTTTTAGAAATGTTTTCACGAATTTGTTTTTAGAGTAGTTACAGCGGTTTCCTATCATTAACCTGCTTCGAATTTCTTTTTATACGTCTCAATTTCTTGTGAACATTATTCCCAGGGCTACTTATTTAGGTTTTCAAATTTAAAGTTTTTTGCTGTTCCTCGTTGTTATTGTTAGTGTACTGATTCGTTTTAAAGTCAACAAAGTACAGCTTATATTAATTTTCGTCACTTCGTTATGTCTTATGTTTTGTGCTCCTCTTCCAACCTATCGGTTCTTTTAATGCTAACATTAATAAATTATTGAAATTTATCGACGTTCAAAAATATGATATTCACATTTCGATGTATTTCAGAAAGCTGGATAGCGAAATTAATCAAAATCTAATTTAAGTTTCATTGACTTGCGAGATTTAGAACTGTCGATTGGACTTAATCAAAATTTGGTGTTTAATAACTTTGTACATATCAATTAAATATTTGAAGGATATTTTTCTATTTTTTGTCTATTTGCATGTTTTGTTAAGTAAAAAAATGTTGCTCGTTTTGATAACACGGTTATAGTGTAATTGATGAAACTGTCTCTGTTAACCTGCACAGTGGCCACTATGCCTGGCCTGCAATACGTGGGCATATGAAGGAATCTAACCCAACCCAACCCAACCCAATCCAAGTTAATCGAATTCAACACTTTCTCTATTATTACTATTGAACCACACTATTAGCTATCCGTTACCCACATCCGTTACGTTATTATTTGGATTGGATTGATAAAGTTGGGTTGGATTGAGCTGCGCTCCACTAGGATGGCTTTTGTTTGGAACACAATTTTCAATAAAATATCACTTTTCTCATATAATTATATATCTAATTATCAGTTATTCGAATTTTAATGAATGAGAAAGTATTTCGAACAGCATGTAAAATAGGCAATAGGAAAATTCAATTTGGACAATGAAAAAGGCAACAGCAAAACGAATATTTGTAAAACGTTGCCATCGTAGGATATTAAAAAAAAGAGAATTGTCAAAGGAGATGAAATGACAACGATACAAAGAGAGCAGCACAATTTTATTTAAGTTTTGATCGATTACTTACTAAAACCTGTCATGAAAGAATGTGTCAGATTCTTCCGAATCACGTGGCCAAATTGAAGCAAGCAAAACTGTTATACTATAGATCAAATAATGCGAAAGTCAAAATGTTGAACCATAAATCATCCCAATGTGTAATGTGAAGCTGAACGTTTGGTTATAAAATTATATTAGCCCTAGATATATGTTTTGGTATCAAAGGTTTAATAATAAAATTTATTTCACCAATGGTGTAAAACAAACAGGATCAGAATCAAAATCAATCTTTCGAATATAAGAAACTGAATCGGCTGAAACATAGATCAGATGTGATACAATATTCTTTTAGTAAGTTAACAACTTTAAAATGTGTCGCAAACAATGAACGAAATCTGTGATGGAAACGTTTATAAATTCTGCGATATTACGGGAACATATTTCATCAAGACGTCCATGCAATTATTTCTAGATATATCTGTTGTTATAAATGAGCATTTAATACGTAAATATATTTAAATAAAATATGATATATACTAAGGACAGCCAGCGGAGATTTATATCCCCGTAAATGTAAACATCATTGCGTTCGCGGTCGCGGGAATTTATTGCAATAATGTATAATTTTAAATAACTTGAGTGGCACTTTATATTCGCAACCAAAACTAAATTGAATGAAATTATTGATAATTTAAACTAATTTCACTTTAACTTATATAGTACAAAAATAACGCATATCGTTATCGCATCTAAAGAAATAACAACAATAAAAAATGAAGTGCAGCGATAACCATTTTCTTAGTTTATTGCATGGCGATCCTGCATACCAACGAATAAAAATAACAATTTAGTGGCAATGCCAGTAACTAGCACATTACTATGCAAATGACGCATTCGAGGTGACTTAGTTTACTATAAACATTATCGTGGTTTAAAATCGAAATATAGAAATTAAAGGTAAAGAAATAATAAATTTATATAATGGACCAGTTCTAAGTTTTGCGATTTAAGAAGAGCCGATTTATTTAAATTTATTTAAATCTTACGATTCATTTAAATTACGAAACGTAAATAAACAGAAACAATCAAACTGATGTAAATATAATAAAGGGTAAGAAATTAATTCTATAAACAAGGCAGAACTGATGAGGTTGCGTTGCGTTGGATATAACAAATATAATGTAAAGAAATCAAATAATTATATTAAATATATCAAATAACGATTTCATCAGAAAATACAGGTCGACCGGAATGTAATGACTTTACTTTCTTTAACCTATTTTTTAACCGCAATCAAGTCGTTGACAAATGTATAGAAAGTTTATGCATAATTGATTTATTCGTCATCAATTAGTTCACTTGTTTTCGTTAACCGTATAATTATTTTTATTTCCAGTGTCTAGCGTCCCTCGGTAGCTAACTATGGACTGGAATTCACGGTAAGGGATTATTTAATTTTTCATTTTATTACATTTCTTAACTTTCTTTCATGTCCGTCGTTGCGGTAGGACATATTATACTATCCTATTTCGAATATAATCAGATAATCTTTTTGTAAAACACTTACATAATTTTTACATTTTTAGTTTAAACAAATATCTGGGGTTAGTGTTTGGCAAGTTAACAACTTCTAAAAGGGCTGTATAAATTTATATGGCGCTCTACAATATAACTTCACAACACTTTCCATTGAAGTTAGCAGATGCACTTTAGCCAAATATCAGTGCCACAAGATTAAACTAAAGTTTCAAAAATCGTTTTCAACAGATATACAATAAATAGAAATCACCCAGAAATATATTGAAATATATTGAAATATCTTTATACATACATATACCGTATGTCCCCAGATTGAGTTTACAATAGGTATGATTGACCAAAACTTTTCGAATTGGGATTTCATGTTTTGGGGTTCCGCTCTGCTTGGTCTGAAACTTGTTTCTAGTTTACTTTAGATTTGTTTAAATCAAGTAGGCCTTTACAGTTGGTAAACACTATTTTAGTTGTTAGTTAGTTATAATTAAGTGGGGCGTTTATCGCCCCTCCACTGCGACCGCAAGGGTCTATTGTGGCTCACAACTAATTATAGTTCACCTTCCATACCCATTCTCCAGCTCCAGTTTTATCTTACCAAAGACTGTGAAACTGATTTTGTCCCCGGCGGGGCAGGCACACATCACGTGCTCTGTTGTTTCTTCCGTTTCACAGCATAGTCTGCACTCAGTGGCCTCAGCCACTCCCAGCCTATGCATGTGATGCCTTATTCGGCTATGCCCAGTAACCAGGGCTGTCAGAGTTCGCAGATCTTTCCTGCCCAAACCTAACAGTATCCTGGTTCGTGCCGCAGATGGGCCCTTTAGTACTAACTTGGAATGTCTCATTCCCTGGCATTCCTGCCAGTTTTTCAGTACCTTGTGCTCCATCCACCTCTTATTCGAGCTTCTGGCCAGGGCTCTTGTAATCCCAAGAGCCGGTTCTGGACCAATAAATCTTCGGTTAGCCTCGCTCTTTGCCAGGGAATCGGCGGCTTCATTTCCCTCTATTGCAGCGTGTCCGGGTATCCAGACCAGGCTAACCTTGTTGACTCTCCCTACTTGAGAGAGCACTGCGCGGCGGTCCCTGACCGACATCAATGTACACTGATTGTCGGCAAGGACTTGCAGTGCTGTTCTGCTCTCAGAATTTTTTTTTATCGTCCTGTGTTGCCGAGGGCTTTTTAATAGCTCTCTTGCGCGCATTTCAATGACATAGACTTCTGCCTGTTGGATCGATGCATGCTTACCAAGACTGAACTCTAATCCAGTTCTTGGTTTGCGGCAGAACACTCCAGCTCCTGCTCCTTCAGTTGTCCTGGAGCCATCCGTAAACCAGCTCGAATCTGCCTGTAACAGGGCGACTTGATTACGCTCCCATTCGTCACGAGAGGGAACTATGACTTTGTAGGGCAGTCCGAAGCTGTATGTTGTAGACATTGTATCAGCCCTGATCCCCAGGATGCCATCCGCGTCAATGTCGGGCGACAGCCTGTTCCGCATGAAGGCCAATGTCTGCGGCCTTTGCATCTCCGCATTATGAAATCGATGTGTTGCCTTCCTGGCCTCACTTTGCAGCAAAATATGCAAAGGAGGAAGATCCAGTAGCACTTCCATGGCAGCTGACGGCGTGGTGCTTAAAACCCCAGTCACCGATATGCTGGCCATTCTCTGTAGGCTTGCCAGTTTTACTCTGGCTGCCCTTCGTGAGGAGACAGCCCACCAGACAATACAGCCATACGTAATGATTGGTCTAATAACCACCACCTATAGCCAGTACATTTGCTTGGGGACCAATCCCCACGTTTTTCCACAAATTCTTCGGCACATCCAAAGTCCTTGTCTAGCCTTTTGTTTTTTGCCGTTTTTTCCATATGGGAGTTCCAGTTGAGCTTTCTATCTAGTGTCACCCCCTATATTTTGCCTCCTCTACCAATGGTATCGTTTTACCTTTCAGTGTGGGTTGTTTGAGACTCTCAAGCTTCCTCCAGTTGGTGAATGGAACAATAACTGTTTTACGAGGGTTTATAGCTAATTGCTCCCCCTCGCACCAGCATTGCGTGACATTTAGCGCTTCTTGCAGTATTGCAGAGATGATTGCTTCATCGCTGCCTCTTACAAGAATAACAATATCATCAGAAAAGGCCTGTATGTCGACCTCCAAACTGCTGACAATGGCAAGTAGGTCGTCCACCAGAAAAGTCCACAGTAGAGGGGAAAGAACCCCTCCCTGTGGGTAGCCTCTTACCGCCCTAAATTTTACTGTTTCTCCACACAATGATGTGGTCATTGTTCTGGACTTGAGCATAGCTCCTATCCAGAGGGCAACCATAAGCGCCACCCCTCTCGCTGATAGGCATACTGATGGACATTCAGGGGGTTAGTCGCTAGTACCTCCCTCCGTATATGCCCACCTTTTCTAAGGTCTTCAAAATGAAGGACATCAGGCTAATGGGTCTGAAGGATTTTGGGTGTGGGTCTACTCGTCCCACCTTTGGTATGTATACCACCCTCACCTCCGACCAGCTGGATGGAATGTAATTCCATGCTAGACTAGCTCTGAATAATCTAATAAGGTGCGGGATCAATGTCTCCCGTCCTTGTTGCAGTAGTACCGGTAGGATACCATCTCCTCCCGGTGACTTAAATGGTTGGAAGGACTTAACCGCCCAGCTAACCGTTTCATATGAGACGACTTTTTTCAGCGTCGCTCAGTCCTCTTTTTTTGGTCGTTTGTCTCGACGTATATGGGCCGGGCTGACGTTTACTTCATCGCTCAGAAGCATGCAATCAGGGAAGTGAGTTTGGGCCAGAATCTCTAACGTTTCTTTTCCTGAGTCCGTAAATGTGCCATCTGGTCGTTTTATCGCCCCTAGCATCTGTGTCGGCTCTCTGGATAGTATCTTGTGAATTCGTGCGCTGCTAGGGGTATCGTTTACCGTCTCGCAGAACCTCCTCCAAGATTCTCTTTTGGCCCTGCGTACTTCCTTATTGTAGTCCGTTAGAGTGCTTCTATAAAGGTCCGAGTTGCCTGTTTCTTTAGCCCGATTAAAAAGTTGTCGGACTTCTCTTCTTCTTTTTCCTAGTTGATGGTTCCACCAAGAGACGTTCCTATTGTCTTTCTTCTTCTTGAGTGGACAATGTTCATTGTAGGCAGAGACAACCGCCTCCCTTACTTGGTCCGCGGCTATCTCAATCTCCACAATTATTCATTGTAGTGATCACGTTTCCCGTAAGTTCACGGAGGGAACGCCTATATCCGTCCCAATCCGTTTTCTTAGGATCGCGATATTCCACTACAGGTCGGGGACCTACTTCAATACTAAATTGAATATTTCTATGATCTGCGCATGAGGGCACAGTAGACACTTTCCAGTCAAGTATCTTGGTGCTCAAATAATTTGAGCTGAACGTTATGTCCGGTACCACCTTACGATTTCTCGTAACAAAGGTTGGTTCAGAGCCAACGTTATTAACTATTAGGCCCTTCCCTATAAGATTTTAAACAACAACTCACCTCTTTTGTTGATGTTTGTGCTTCCCCACACCGTATGGTGGGCATTCGCATCGCATCCAACAATTAGGTGGGCATTCTTCCTCTTGCAGTAGGTCCCTTACTACCGCAGGAGGTGGTAGTTGGTGGTAGCAGGCTACGATGTTCAATCTGCCCTTCTCCACTGGGATGGTCATGTGGACTGACACCGCATCACCGGTGCAGTAATCTGTAAGTACAAAATATTGTATCTCTTTTCTGACAAACATGCAAGCTCTAGGCTTGCATCCTGTGTTAAATATCACTAGCTTGCCAGAGGTGTTCCCCAGTCCGCTGATCTTGCCCGTGCTGGAGACCCAGGGTTCCTGAACGAAGGCGTGGAGGTGGGTTCCCCCTTTTTTTGGGAGCTCCACTGCCAGAGGCAGGGGTTTTGCCTTTGTAGCCTGACCCGCGGGTGTAACCCGTTGGCCTATAGGCTGCATCGGCAGTAGCTTTTGCGGTGCCGATCTTGCTTCCGCCTTCTTTCCTGGGCACACTTTTGGTGGTCGCTGTAGCTCGACCTTTCGCCGTTGCCGGTGTTCCGTCAGAGGGCCCAAGAGTTGCAGCACTTGTGTCTTGACCCTCCCGCTTCCCCTTCGGCCGGAATAGAATCCCACCGAAGCCAAAGAAGGGTCTAAAGTCCATGGATTCAAGAGCTTTCATGGACACCTCATCAATTGAGAATGTCCATGTCTGCCCGGGGCCTGACACCTCACGGTGCAGTACAACCCACTCTTACGTGAGCAGACCCCAGTTGCTAACTCTCAGTCTCGTGAGCACCACCTCCGGTGTGAGCCTCTCTTCAGGCCCATCATCAGGGATGAATGCCACACAGACATGAGGTTTAGGTAGCTCAGCATCCCGTACCGTTTTGAGCTCAGCGCCCTCCCGCGGCTTGAGGTTAATAATTATACCTTCAAGCCATGTGGCACTTTGCTCATCAGCACAGGTCATCAGGAGCCATCCAGGCCGAAAAGAACAGCCTTGAAACCGCACCTGCAGATCCTCCCTGGTCAGCGACTCCATAGTGTTCAGAATCGCTTTCCGAAGGGTTCTGAGCTGCTCATTTGTCATATTGACTCGGGGAGAGCCAGAGAGAATTACTCCCACCCTTACGCCCTCCGCCGCTGCACTATATGACTTTTTTGCAGCTTCAGCATCATCCTCCCTGCAGTGCTTTTTAGCCTGCTGTTCGGGTGTGCTGTCGTCCGAATGGAGCCGCTTAGATGATGCAAGGGCTTCCGTGGAGGTCTGATCCCCCTCTTCCACCCTCTTCACCACCCGCCGCTCCAGCACTGTACTCAGGGCAGTTTGGTATTCCATCCCGCCCTTAAGTAGACGACTGAGGCGTTTCCTTGCGGCTCCGCACAGTCTATTGTGGCTCCGTGCCTCTACGCCCCTTTCAGGGTTGTTTCGGCACTCGAGCTCTCCACCACCTTCTCCTCCACAATTTCCAGGGGCAATGGCGCCTCCTGGTCATGTACAGGGGTTGTTGCTGGAGGTACAGGAGTGGGTTCAATCCCATATTCGATCGAGGCTTATACTCGCCTCGTTTGGGTTACAAAAATGCTCATCGGCCATAAAGGTCCCACGAGTAGCAAGGGAAAAAAGGTCCATCATAGCTCCGCATGCCATGATAAGGCTAATACTCCGGAAGGTCGCCCGGTATTCCGGAGTTGGAACCAGTGGGAACTGGACTTCTAACCAGCCATGCATCCCTTCAGCCTTTAGTTGTAGGTAAACTTCATTTTCCGCTCGCAGTAAGCCAAATTGTTACTAATGGAAGTTGTTCAGAATGTAAAGATATGACGTTATGCAAGTTTTCACAATGATCGGCCTACTTTGATAAAATCCAGTTGAAAATTGAAAGAGCAATGATAACATGAGGTGGCTTAATAATTACAAAACAAAAACAGTTGATTACATGTCAAGTATTTATTGTAGTATGATATGGATCGTTATCTTTCATATCATTAAAGTAATATTACAAAACTGATTCTCATTACGAAATAATGACAAAATATTTACAATTAAATGCTAACGTTAGAACAGAAAATATATTTAGTTAGGGTTAGTGTTAGGGAAAAAGTTACCGTTAGCTAAGGAACTGTGACGGCGGATTGCATTATGCAGCGACCAACGTGGAGGGTTAATAGAATAACTTAATAGTTGTTCTTTGTCTTAATAATTTAATTAAAAATTTCTTATATTTTTTGTTTTTCTGAAAATATACATAACGCCATAACTTTACATTCTGAACAACTTTTCTTACACTTTGACGTACTGTGAACAGAAAAAGGTTTGCCTTGAACTAAAATAGTGTTTGCAAAACTGTAAAGGCCTACTTGATTTAAAAAGATCGAAAGTAAACTGACAATAGGTTTCAGACTAAGGAGGGCGGAACCCCTAAATATGAAATTCCAATTAGAAAATTTTTGGTCAATCGACCAATCTCATTGTTTTACAGGGCGAATGTGTTCTTGTTTACGGGCCTATCGGATTGACCTACGTATGTCTTCTCGCAGTTTCCATATGGTAGTACATATGCATATATATTGAAGTGTTTCACAAACATTGAAACGAATATCTTTGTTTAATGACCAGTTTTTTAAACAATTCTGTTCAACACCTAGTCATTGTACACGTTTTCAAAAGCTTCCATCTACAACATCGTCCAGCCTCCGCTGGCATCCGTGAAACATTATATTCTTGTTACTAATCCAGTACATCATAATTTACAACTTATAATTAAATTAAAATTCAACAAAGTAGTTCGCGGCAACTAAAGCGCAGCGAGCTTGGTAATTCGAACTGCGGAATGATGTATGCATTTTCAGTTGTGCCGCGCGAAAAGTTTCCGCCGAAACTTCTGATGCTGACGAGGGCGATTGTACGAAGCGAAAAAATCCATAACACGGCGAGTTAATGAATGTGACTTTTATGACGTATAAAAACGCAGTCTACTTCAATTTGTTCTTTTAAGACTGAACTTTATAGGTAAAGTTCACCGTAAACTGAAGTTATTTAATTACTGCATTTTCAAGCGGCTTGAACTTTCAGCTGTCGGTGAAATTTTATCGCATTTGGTCGCCCGTTCATGTTTTAAGTTATATATGTGATTCCTCGTATGAATATATACCAAGATCTTAAATAAAACTACTCTAAAGTTGAAGAAAGTGATGGGGATAAAATATAAAAATGTTGCTTACTAGTTGCCCTCTAATTCATTGCGTAAACCATAATTAAAAGAAAACATTTTATAAGAAATAAATTAAACAAAGAATTTTCCAAAAATCGCAATATATTTGCAAATATAATTTCGTGAATTTAATTTAAAAATCTAAGTTTATTTCATTTACCCAATCCATCGACAATCTCACGCCCCATATATCTCCCTTATCTCATGCATCGCCTTTATCGCCCCTTCTTAACACTTCATACGTCCCATATCCGAAACTGTGTTACGAAATAGCTTAATTCGTTTTTATATAAATAAACGCTTTGCTAACCAAACACATTCGAATATTTGTCCATCTATTACACATTCAAAACAAATTGCCGCTTGCGTTAACAATGATTAATGAAAAACGAATAAATCGGTTACCAGCAATAAACAACAAATGCACTCGAAGCGTGTAGACCATTAAATATTTGCGCTCATCAAAATGATTTATATCTCAGATATTAACGAACAAATATAAAATTTCCTGCCGACATGACTGAATTGCTTTTCATTGTTCTTTTATGCGGTGAAATTTAGTGCTTTTCATGTGGACCTCTCGAGCGCAATATACAACTGTTCAAGTCAATAGCACGCCATAAGCGAATAATGGCCACATGTATTGATTGACACGTAACGTTAAATAATGGTATTTACATTATACGCAATTTCATATTTCATTTGGACTCGCGGGCGGCATCATCAATTTAAAATGTTCGGTTCATCCGCGAGGACGGTCTAAACGTGAATACGGGGTGTTTAGAAATAACTAGGTTGTTTGCAAATTTAACGATTGCAAATTCGAGGGTACATGACCCTGACGAAACTTCGTAAGTTCTATGAACTTGCTGCATACTTGTGCCTAAGTACAGCCGCAATGCAATGTAATGGACTAAAAGTCATTATTTAATGGAGTAATTTACTGCACCGAAATGAACCCATTGATTAAACGAATTGATTTAGAAAACGATACAAATCAGTGTACATTTGACAAAACGGCTATGGACAGGCTCCCCAACACATTTTACCCAGTTCCCTGTTATAGTTTTAAATACCTTCGACAGTTTCCTATTTTCTGTGCTACCAAATTAAATAAAACAATTATAGTTTGAATAATTATATAAATATAAATTAACCTTACATTTTTATTTATTAGGAAATAACTCATAACTGTATAAAATTTTTGTCAAAACTATCTGTTTGTTCTGGTTGGGTCAGGTTAAATAATACGACGGTATTCTTAAATTACAATAATATATTTTCAAAATTAAATTCTACACTCTCCAATACAATATACAACAAGTTCTCTGTGCCTGTTAAGAAGAGAAAAATGATTTATACAAAATTTATTTGCACATACCAGGTATAGGCAAAAAAAGTAGTTCCGCGTCAATATTTGTTTTATTGCTCAGGCGTGTTCTGATTTAAACAATTTATTGTGAAAAATTCTATATTCGCTCTACAAGTCGCAAATAAAATTTATTGAAACAATTTGTTATTATTTTTTATTCGCTCAATAAGTCGTTTTGCTCAACAAGTCGCAAATAAAATTTGTTGAAACACTTTGTTATTATTTTTGTTTATTTGCTCAAAAAGTCGCAAATAAAATTTATTGATAGACTTAGTTATAATTTTTCGTTATTTGCTTAACAACTGCAAATAAAATTTATTTACACAATTTGTTATACCCTTTCATATTTGCTTAACAAGTGCAAATAAAATTCATTGACACAATTTATTTTACCCTTTTATATTTGCTTAACAAGTGCAAATAAAATTTATTGACAGACTTTGATATACCTTTTTATATTTACCCCAACATTCATTGACACATTATAAACGAACATAATTCATTTAAATTTATATTTTTGCCAAACAAGTTGCAAATTATTTCATTTACCGCTTATCCAGCCACTGGTTGTCCTTAATTCAGGCACCATCAGTAAAATTTTAGAAAATTTTAAATATTCTTACCAAACCTTCTGTACTCTTCTATCACGAGGGCATTCGCTGTTCTCTGTTCTGCCTTGGGCCGGTCGCTGGATTGAACTCCCTTGTAATTGCCGTTGCACCGGGCTTTGTAGCCCCGTCCCCACACTTGTCTATATCCCTGCTCTTTGCTTAACAGGTGATCATCTCCCTACTACATCTATCCCTTCTTATCACCGATTTAAAAACAACATTAATTTTCCTAATTAAATTCTCCTTTTATTAACAAAACAAAAATAAACAATTTCTTTCTCTTTATCTTTAGATAATTTCTTTATTGAAGCGTCCGTCTCTGGAAGTTTCATATTTTCCCTTTTCTGTTTCAACATCATTCTAACCTTCTGTTCTTGGGTAGAAACTACCACCGGAATCCCCAACCCCTGCGGTGTGGGCTTCTCTTGCTCCTTTTCCCTGGCCTGGTACTCCTCTATTAATTCTATAATGTCCTCTATTTCTATTGTACACCTTATTCCTTCTCCTTGAACTTCAGCCATTTCTATTTCTTCATTGGGAATGATACACAATATATTTCCTTGAATTATTCCAAGTTGAAAATCCCTCCCTGGTCTTAGTGGACACTCCATTATCTCTGTCTCAGAGTTTTCCCTAAACACTTCCTGGTATTGCCTCTGGATCCAATTTTCTTGTACAGCTGACGATAGTTCTAGTTGAAGTTCTTTAGTTTGTCCTTCCATTCTATCTAATTTGCATAAAGTTTACTTATATATATATATATATATATATATATATATATATATATATATATATATATATATATATATATATATATATATGGTACTTATCTTGTATCATGAGCAGTCAGTCGTTGAATAAAACACTTTTAGCAATATTAAAGTTTATTGCGACACCTTTTTTTGCAATAAGGTGTTTCGGAAACCCTTGTCAAGCAATTCAAGGTCATTTTATTACTAGAAAGTTATCCAACGAATTGAAAAGGCATAACTCACATCCACCGCGAATATACGGGTTGCCTAAAACACACAAACAAAATATTCCATTGAGACCAATAATATCGAGTGTACAGAGTCCTACTTACAATTTATCAAAAATTTTTTCTAAAATTTTAAGTAACATTGTTGGTAAACAACAGTATAATGTTAAGAATTCGTGGGAACTGGTTGAGTTTTTAAGAAATCAAACAGTTCCTACGAATTTTCAACTTGTCAGTTTAGATGTAGTATCTTTATATACAAATATTCCTACTAACTTAGCATTGGATATTATTGGTAAAAAATGGAATATTTTGAAAGAATTTTGTAATATTCCGAAATCGCAATTTTTGAAAGGGGTTGAGTTATGTCTAAATTCATGTTACTTCCAATACAACAACAACTTTTATACACAATCATTCGGCACTGCTATGGGTTCGCCCATTTCAGCAGTAGTATCTAATTTAGTAATGGAAGACTTAGAGCTAACGTGTTTAAATAAACTAAATTTTGATATTCAATTTTATAAACGTTATGTTGATGACTGTTTAGCTTGTATTCCAATTACTAAATCAGATACTATAACACACATTTTCAATTCCTATCACCCACGATTACAATTTACACTAGAAACAGAGACAAATAACTCCATAAATTTTTTAAATATACAAATTACACACACTAACACTCACATTTTTACAAATTGGTATATTAAGGAAACTAATTGCAATAGATACATAAACTTCAGTTCTGATACACCTTTAATATATAAAAGAAGTGTTGTTAATAGCCTTGTTGATCAAGGAATTAAATTATCACATCCAAAATTTCGAAAAGCAAATTTAGACAAAATTAAATCTTTTTTAATTACAAATAACTTTCCAAATTCATTTTTCGAAAAGTTAATTAGGCGTAGAATTCACAATTTATATAACAACAATGCAGATCTAATATCTACTAATAACGATATTAGATATGCATCACTTCCGTATATTAAGGGTTTATCGGAACGCATTAAACATGCTCTAAGGCCATACGATATTATAATTGCACACACAAACCATAACACAGTTAAAAACATTTTTACACAACTTAAACCACAAATACCAAAACAAAACCAAACACACACTATATACAAAATTAACTGTTCTAATTGTCCAGCAACTTATGTTGGTCAAACATTACAATACTTACATAGACGCATATACACACATAAATACAGTACAACATCTAACAAAACCATTGACACTGCTTTATCCAAACATGCAAAAAACACAGGACATATTTTTGATTTCGATAACACCAAAATTCTTACAAAAGAGTGCAATTATAAAAAGCGTTTGGTTTTGGAGATGTTACATATACAAAAAGACACTAACGCTATAAACTCTAAAACTGACACTCTCAATTTAAGTAAAATTTATAATAATTTATTACTGTGAGCCTGCACCTTTCTAGATTGATTTTTTTCTTTTTCTTTTATTTGTTAATTTAATTTTAGTTTTATTTTGACCAATGTTGAAACTAACTTTTTCACATAGCTTTAGTTTGAACATTGATCAAATTAGTAATTAATATTTAAGAGATGTGACCTTTAATGAACTCATTGTAGAGCTGATCTTTAAGGTTGATGTGTGGTTCTATTTTGGTGCATGCTGGTGTTTACTTTTGCATAGTCATTTTTTATGGCATTGGCATGTATTAACTTGGAATTTATACGTTATCCTTTTAGAGCGGCCCTGCGTTTGAGTCGATTATTGGCACATTAATTTAAGTTTTGATTTGTATATTTTTTTAAGAGGTCTGACCAATGTTGAATTCATTTTAATCATTTTTAGAAATTTGCTTTGTTTTAATGTTAATTTTTTTTTTTTTTTTTTGAATTAAACATTGGTCATTCTAGTAGATTTTTATTATTAGTTCTCTTAGCTAGCCTTTTCACAATGGGAGTTTTGTGGCTTTAATATTAATTTCTAATATTAATTTTGATTTATTAATATTGAATTAATATTGTCACAAAATTCCAAGTGTCCAATATTTCATTCATTACAATACATTTTTTTGATCATTATTATTACAATTGCGGGTTAATTTATTTTTATCTTATCATATATATTTTTTTTTTATCGTTGTGATTTAAATTGTATTGTGGTGAATTAAATGTTGGTCGAATACCCTAACTAGGTTTTTACAAGGTTTTCCCTAGTTCTTGCAGTAAATACTGGGGTAATAGAAAGTCGGCCTTGTTACCGCGATAGGTTTTATTTAATGTCATTTGTCATATTAATGTTTATTGCTTGACAAGGGTTTCCGAAACACCTTATTGCAAAAAAAGGTGTCGCAATAAACTTTAATATTGCTAAAAGTGTTTTATTCAACGACTGACTGCTCATGATACAAGATAAGTACCATTTTAAGTGATTTACAGTCGAGAATTTGTACAATAATTATATATATATATATGAAAGGAAGATTCTTGGGCATACACCCGCATGGAAACACGCAACCGCCGACACGTGTTTCTGACTTATTAGTCGTCATCAGGACGGTATAGCCAAATTAAAAGGTGGACAAAATTTGGAGATACAAACAATCGGAGCCAACAACAAGCAGCCGACCTCCACATTATGATAACAGTAAAAATACCCACAAATTGTGTGGGAACATTCAACATAACCACGCGGGAGGACATCGCCATCTCCGTGAACAACTGAGCACAGGATATAATAATGAAAAAAGGTTTTAAAGCGGGAACAAAGATATATGAAAGGAAGATTCTTGGGCATACACCCGCATGGAAACACGCAACCGCCGACATGTGTTTCTGATTTATTAGTCGTGATCAGGACGGTATAGTCAAATTAAAAGGTGGACAAAATTTGGAGACACAAACAATCAGAGCCAACAACAAGCAGCCGACCTCCACATTATGATAACAGTCAAAATACCCACAAATTTTGTGGGAACATTCAACATAACCATGTGGGTGTATGCCCAAGAATCTTCCTTTCATATATATTCATTTGTTAAAACCTTTTTTCATAAAAAGGTTTTAACAAATGAATATATATGAAAGGAAGATTCTTGGGCATATATATATATATATATATATGTTGGTGCGTAAGTTCTCGCGGCTGAAATCTGTGCTTCTTGGTTCTCGGGTTGTGAGCCGCGTTGTAGAAATGTTGTATGAAACTCCGAACGTCAGTTCTTCTAAGTCAGCGAGACCTAGAAGAGCTTCCTGAAGACGACAGATGGGACTCTGCCGAAACGTCGAACCGACCCTTCGGGGAACATTTCTACAACGCGGTTCACAACCCGAGAACCAAGAAGCGCATATATATATATATATATATATATATATATATATATATATATATTAAAATGTATCTTGTCAAATCTGACAGCAAAATGTAAAATTTACACGAAAGATGGTCTAATCTTACACCTCAATGGTGTAGTGAACATTATTAAAACAGGTCCATGAAGACTAACTGGTGGATCGCTAGACAATATTGTTTCTGGGTTATTACCCTTCGTCAGTAGCGATTACCAAGAACCTTAGTTGTTGAAATACCTTTACATGTAGTGGCCATCAAAACTTCTTGTCACGAGCCAATCACTCCTAACGAACCACTGACAACAGCACACTGACGAGACGATACCTTGTCTAACACCTTGCGGAGACTAAACAAGAGACGACTGTCAAACGTCCAGTGTCAACATATAAAAGGATTGCTGCAATTAAGTTCAAAAACAATTCAAATTAAAACATGTAAAGGTATTTCAACAACTAAGGTTCTTGGTAATCGCTACTGACGAAGGGTAATAACCCAGAAACAATATTGTCTAGCGATCCACAAGTTAGTCTTCATGGACCTGTTTTAATTAATGTTCACTAGACCATATTTCGTGTATATATATATATATATATATATATATATATATATATATATACCGTGAGTTTTATTTAAGTATGGCCATAGGGGTTTACATGGTAAAAATTGTACCCCACGTTAACTTTTGTTGCCGTTCAAATTTGAAACATTTTTTTGCTTTTATTAATAAATCAAACATTTTTCTACAAAACGTACATTATTTGAAAGACATAAGCGTGTTAGAATTCTGTATTTTCGCTTTCAAAGTTGAAATTAATGACACAAATAATTAAGACAAAAGATCAACTTGGCGTAAATGTCATAATGCTTATTGACAACTAATGGTTATAAAATCGCACGAAAGTTTGTTAATGTGAATTTTTTAAGAAAATGTCTGTTTATAATATTAAAGAACGAGTGGGAATTGTAACTGCATACATAAAAGGCATGTCAAGCCGCAAAATTGTAGATAACTTCGCTGCGGCACATCCAAATCGTCCTATTCCTCCTTTAGTTGTCAATAAGCATTATGACACTTACGCCAAGTTGATTTTTTGTCTTAACTATTTGTGTCATTAATTTCAACTTTGAAAGCGAAAATGAAGAATTCTAACACGCATATGTCCTGCAAATAATGTACATTTTGTAGAAAATGTTTGATTTATTGATATAAACAAAAAATTGTTTCAAATTTGTACAACAACAAAAGTTAACACGGCGTAAAGTGTTTACCATGTAAATTCCTATGGCCATACTTAAATAAAACGCACTGTATATATATATATATATATATATATATATATATATATATATATATATATATTAATAAATGCGTCTTGTCAAATCTGACAGCAAAATGTAAAATTTACACGAAAGATGGTCGAATCTTACACCTCAATGGTGCAGTGAACATTAATTAAAACAGGTCCATGAAGACTAACTGGTGGATCGCTAGACAATATTCTGCCCCAGTGCTTTGTGTATGTTGTCGATTTCTTTCTTCTTGCTTCTGAAGCTTCTGAAGCAAGAAGAAAGAAATGGACAACATACACAAAGCACTGGCGCAGAGTGGATTCTCAAAACGGGAAATTCTCAGACCCCCCAGACAAACCCAGGAGGAAGAAAAGGAAGAAGAAAAACCAGCAGCCATAGCTTTTTTACCGTATGTCAGAGGGACCACAGATAAGCAGGATCCTTAGTACACAAAACATCGATACAACGTTCAAACCATTCAGGAAGATGCCGAGACGTCGAAGCGACCCTTCGGGGAACATTTCCACAACGCGGTTCACAACCAGAGAACCAAGAAACACACACACACACACACACACACACACACACACACACACATATAGGGTCGCTTCGACGTTTCGGCAGAGTCCCATCTGCCATCTTCAGGAAGCTCTTCTAGGTCTCGCTGACTTAGAAGAACTGTTCTGTTCAGTTCTTCTAAGTCAGCGAGACCTAGAAGAGCTTCCTGAAGATGGCAGATGGGACTCTGCCGAAACGTCGAAGCGACCCTTCGGGGAACATTTCCACAACGCGGTTCACAACCCGAGAACCAAGAAGCGCATATATATATATATATATATATATATATATATATATATATATATATGTATGTATGTACATATGTATTGAAAATGTGTCTTTTCAAATATGACAGCAAAATGTAAAATTTACATGAAAGATGGACGAATCTTACACCTCAATGGTGTACCTGTTTTAATTAATGTTCACTACACCATTGAGGTGTAACATTCGTCCATCTTTCGCGAATATATATTGTTATGGAGTTAATTTATTTTTAATAGGGGAAATATTTTTTTAATTGCCCCACGTTTGCGACGACAAAATTTGTTATGGTATATTAATTTTATTTTAAATACCTTTTAATTTAATTAAATAATTGAAAATTTTAAACAAAATTACAACTTTTATTAAAACTTTAATACAAATATTCATTTCCTTAACTAAATGTTTTTAAATGCTATCTATATACTTGAATGTTAAATAAAATAATCTCGGGGCTATTTTTTTAATTTATATTTCTCGTGGGTTCATTTGGTGAATTGACTAGAGTCAATTTTTAATTATAAACTTACAGGTACTGCCTGGTGTTGATATTTTCGAATGACGCCGATGTATTTTACTTCCTCTCGCTGCACTTACTCATTATTTCAAAGGCACGTCACTTAATTTTGACGTTTTAAGCGCCGTTGCTTCTCACTATTCCTTCAATACACCGTTACCTACTAACGTTATTATTAAATTTCTTACCAGAGCGACGTGCACTATCGAACATATAAAATGACACTCCTCCGGCTGTTATAAGACCTACCTTGTATAGTTTCGGCAAGGGTGTACGATTATATATCGATCTGTTGAACTTTTTACCGGCTTTTACAATTTGTATTTTCTTCATCAGTTATTTTTTAATATTTATTGTTATATATGGAAAGCTATCGGTTCCACGATGTGCCTTCATGCTCTCTTAAACTGCATAAATATTTTTCTTAATTTTCACAGTTCTTACAGCATTGCTAATTATCTAAATTTTCGTTTTAGTTTGAAGCCAAATGGATGTATATAACGTTAAGTAGAAAACAAATGTGTGCTAGTTAAATCAAAGTTAACGTCTATCAATAAAGACTATTATCTTATCTAAACCATGATAACATGACAAAAATTATTTAGAAACCATAGCAAATATCATCTCCAATAAACTCCAAACGAAATTAATTCACATTTTAATTTATTAATGATTTTTTTAATTTATTTGTTAAACATTTTAATTTAGTAATAAATGTGGAATATATACGTTTTATATTTCATCATAAGTTTGTCAGTTTATGATTTATATATATTTTGATTGAACAGTTTCACACTTCTAAATATTGTAATTTATTGAACACTTAGGAACGATTATGTATAGTCAATCTATGTCTACATTTGGAAAATATTTGTAAATAGAATGCCAGAATATTTGAGACAATATATTGTTTCACAATAACATAAACAATGCGTTATAAACATTTGATTATTACGACAATTGACTTTTGAAATCTGAGGTAAAACGCAAAATCAAACACCAAATTGTGTGTAATTGCAGATAATTTCCCATTAGATAATTGCCCTCCTCCATGAAACCAAAAGTTAGGGAAAAGTTAATTGTGTTAGTGCGGTTTAATCGCAACGTTTTTACATTGATTATGTATACGTGCAACAAAAACATGGATTCGCTTTACATATTCGCTCGTTTTTGCTTCAGCTCACGTTCGCATAGTGGAATATGGTGGTTAAGGGTTTCCCCAGGAGAGGTTTGAATGTGGTCCCCAGCCGAGTGAGATACGTGACTCATTCCTTCATGCCCCATGTGAATACAATTTCGGCCGAAATAACGTGCCACATTCGAAAATATTACTAAATGGAACTGACAAAAATATCGACTGCTCCCACGATTCTATGAAAGTACAATGAAAGTCTGATTTTTATACGAACACGAATTTGAATCTAATTAAAATCAATTGAATCTCCAACGCTATATAAAAACATTTTCACGATAATCTCAATAAATATTGAAACCTCATCATCGATCTTGGTTTCCATTAGTCATTAAATGGTGTTATTAACGATCAACTAGTTCGACTCTAATCGACTGCCAGCATGCACGAAACATGTTATCGATTTCGCCATTAAATTATGCTTTTAGTTTCTCATCATGGCCGGCAAGGAATCCGATAGAAAGTCGTCTAAACTTTAACGTCGAATAGAAAAGAAACAAAGGCAGTTTTAAGTGTGACGCGATATCGCCGGAGAAAATTTGAAAAGATTCCAGCCCTGCAACTTTTAAATTGGAGCTCGCGAAAACTAATTTAAAGAAATGAATTAATCCCTTTACAATCGACGGAACGAATCAAATAAATTCAAATTTGTAAACGTAATAGACTGCGTTGGTAATGACTTATTACTTCATGAAATTCCGAATATTACTCACAGTCTGCGTGGTTCATCGCTATAACAACTTTACTGGTTTCAGAGCCGTTAATTTTACAGCGTAATTATTATAAAACTACTCACATATATATTACTTTAGAACGGAGAAAGACGCCAGCAGACAATATTGCTGCGGGTATAAAATTCATGTTTATTGAAACGCATTAAGCTTCGTTGGAATTTTAATTATTTTTTTTTCATGGCGCTGGCGAAAAACGCCGGCGACTACTTTAATCAAGTTGATTTGTCATATGTTTGAATATTAACCGCGCCATTAAATGTTATATTTCAGAAGGATGCTCGATGAAATAATATTTCAGCTGCGAAAATACACCGCTGACAAACTGAGGGTCAGTCTAGTTGCAGCAAAGAAAACTGAGTTGCGAGAGAATAAAATAGAAATCGTTAAGTGCTTTCCTTACATTCTAACATTGTTATCGAAATGAAAACAATAAAATCGCCGGATGAAACGAAAACTCTATATTACATGTACTTTGATGTTGCACTCCGGTGCAAAAAGTACGTGGTTAAAATAAATAAACGATGTTAGAGGACACAATTTTTAATAATTAAAACAAATAATTGTAAAAATCGAATGGAAGGAAGATTGTTTGGTTTATAATTAAACAATAAAAAAATTCACTTATATATGATCGAGTTCCTTTTAAGCTATTATCATAGACGTATATTTCCATAATTGTCTCCATGCTATGTTTATTTTCTATTTTCCCAGAAATCCAGATTGTGAATTCCTTCAATTCATTTCCAATTGAAAATAGTGACACAAACCGCATGCTCACAACTCTTCAAATCATATCTAGAAAATGTAACAAATTAGGTGACGACATGACAATCAATGAGGACCAATAGTTCGCGCACACTTCACGATTCGCTGATTGAAACGATCTTTCCCAGTTGCCAGTGAACAAAACTGTGATACTTCGTATAGAAAGTAACTGTGCTATACACCCAATCTATCACTTTACAAGAACTAATTATCCAGAGATTAAATTATTCGTTAAATATTTAATAAAAAAATTCTGGCATCAGGTTAGCGAACATAGTCTTTATGACCAGGTTCAATATGCGCCTCAAGGTAGATAACAATTTAACAAATTTCCAAATTGTGTTTATTATTTATTTTGACCATTAAGAAAATAATATTATTGTGAAAATATCTTCTAAATTTATTTTATTATATAATATTTCAGATATGGATAGGTTTTGTTGGGTTGATAGTAAAATTAACCAATTTGCATGTAACTAAATTGTAAATTTTAAAGCACTGACTTGTGTGAACGAAAGTATAGCAATGGTGAATGGAGGCATTATCACTGAAAATCTATCTAAAGTAAATATATTAAAATATAAATCTTTGCATATTCTCCTTTACTAAATGCAATTTTCTATTCGCTACTCCTTCTGAAGTAAATATGGCTCGGTTCTACTTCAGGTTCTTCCCCAGTCAATTATCCCAAACCCTTTCTCTTGATTTCCATGAAATATTTGTGATGTTTAGTTTTCGTGTTGTCAAAAGGTAATAACAGACGAGTACTTTGATCGGGCTCATATCGACATTGCGCATTGTCGCCGCACGCATTGAAATAATACGAAGTATCGGATTCTGATTCGAGCTCACCATGGTTTGTGCGATTAACACGTAATGCATATAACACGAAACGTAAACAGTAGAGTGGATTTATTGGTCCGACTCATAATTTAATAAAGGCAAAAATATAAGTACACATTCTTAATAATTTATGTTTAAAAATATCTTTGTAAAGATAATTAATAAAGAGATATAAATTCGGAGGCTAAAGCTAAGGAATAGATCAATTCTCATCTTCGATACCCATTCTAGATTCTTGAAAATTGTTAATTAATTATATTATGCTTTTGTTGAATTAAATATTATAACCTCCATTCATCTGAGGAACAAAGATATGTCGCAGACGCATATAGAAAATTTATATTTTGACCAAAGCAAATTAAGTTTAGGAATGAATAGTGGGTAAGAAGTTAATGAATTAAGAAATAAAAATTGAGACAATAATACATTTTAATGAAAATAAACTTTTTTTCAGATTATGTTTGGAAGTTAATAAAGAAACGTGGTCAGTTAAGATATTGCGATGTGATTTTGAACAAATAAAGTTTAAAGATTTGAAAATAAATCTATTATCACTGGGGTAAAAAGGAACTGTTGGTACCTTATGTAGAGCATCGAAATGCCTCCCTCAGACCACAACAACATTTGTATCGTATAGAAAATATATTGCACAAAAACAAATAAATAAATAATAATAATAATGTTAGGTTAATAAATACTAAAATTAAACCATCATTAAAAATCAATAGAACATATAAAATGAATATGTTTTGAACAAGAATGCTGTTCTAAATAACCAAACTATTTTTATTATCATCATCAGACACAGTGGAAATGCCATGAAATTCTGCAAAATTAAGAAGGTGTTTTGAAGCATTTCCATTTAAAACTATGTACCAACCTGGATACAAAGTTGTTTGGATGGGGCTTTTAAGCCCCCTGACACGTTATGTATAAAATTATGAATTAACGATAGCGACCGCCGTGGATGTTTTCCTTTTCAAAAATGTGCTACCTCGTCCTAATAACTCCAAAGTTTTCATTCAAAACGGCTTAGCAAGGCACTATATGTGATATTCCATGTTCCCATTGGTCAGAAACGATCATCTGGTTTCTCAAACATCACTACTAAGTCGTATTATGTCAAAATTTCCTCACTTGCACATACAAATTGGAGTTGCGATATGTACCAAACGGTACCTTGCACTTTTTAAAATTAAACGATCACCTTGAGCACGTCGGAAATGCCCGCCCTTCCACGCGAAATTTCAAGAAGAAAACTGTTTCATTTGAACTAATTTCACGACTTTTAATAATTTTATAAAATAAAATCATAATCCAAATTACACGTGTTTAATTGAATTTAGTAACTTTTTTTAAACTCCATCCACCCCCTGTCCCACCTCAGTGCGCTCAAAGCCGCCGGTGATTTATTTAAAAATCCAAACACAAAAGTTAAACTACGCAACAAAATATCGAAAATATCGAATAACAAAAAAAGCGAATCCAAAAATTATAAACCAATGAAATTAAATTCTTAAAAAAACTATATTATAAAAAAAAGATTTTACTCATTATGACCATTTTTCAGCCCCTGTCTTTAACTTACCACATCTTTAAGTTGTGATAAAGTCATTTATTGTTTTTAGGATTCTTATATTTTCCGGCAGTTTATTAAACACGGTATTGTCACACTTTATTTATATTTGGTACTGTATGTTGGTACCCTTAAATGCCCCCTATATCTATCTCTCCACTCATAAATATGGTCAATTTTTATTTTGTTATTATGGTGAAATAATTGTTCACCATTACCCTCGAGTCGACCAAATGCTACCAACGTCGAAACGTAAGGTCCTACAACAGCATTTCAATTGTCCTGCCTAGATTTTTATGAACTGCATACATTATATTTGCGGCATGCAGCTTATATTTGCGGTGTTTAAAGCTATTCCCTATGTCGTCAACGTAAATTAAGTATAGCATCGGGCCAAGCATGATTCCCTGTGGGGCATCTCGTTCCACATCCACGTACAATCCCACTACTTTTCCTATTTTAACGGCGTACTTTCTTTTCTGAAGCTAATCTTTAAACCATTTTAATAGCGATCCTTTCCAACATTTGTGCGCATCTACAATATTTTTTCCATGGATGCAGTACCTTTATGGGTCTGTAATTTATATAGCGATCCTTTCTTATATAGCGTAACCACTGCTTTTTTCAGTCTTCCAGGTATTTACTCTATTTGCTGCGTCATAATTATCTTTTAAAGTTTCTTTTATATTGGGCGACTTTTCCATATTTGAAAGAGTCTGAGTATCCCGCACTAACTCGGTACTGTCCAGAACAACTTCGCAGCATTGGGCACGAAAGAACCCTTTGTTGAAAATATCTTTCAGTGACAGTAACAGGGTGAAGGTAGTGTATTAACACCTTGTAGACGTCTATTGGCGTTAACTCATACATAACCTTTTTTGTCAATAAGAATATACTGCAACTGCTATTATTGGTAGTATCTTTCTGACTTATTCATTTCATATTCGGCGCAAATTCTAATGAAATGTGGGTGCACGTGCGATCGCTAATTTATTCGTTTTTATGAACGGGGATTACGGAGTTAACTGGGGATCTATTATCATCGATTATTTTTTGACTAAATCGTCTTTTTTCAACTCATTTTGTTATTCAGGTTTACATCGCCCGACATGCGAGTTCAGAATTTCGGTTTTCAGCGTCTAATTGTGAAAGCTTTAATAATAATAATAATAATAACGTCTTTATTGTGTGAAGTACAATGTAATACAATGCAAAACAATAAAATCAACAAAGCAAAGCATGTTTCCAACAATTATGTTGTTAAATTAATCATATATTATAACCAAATGCAGTAAATTTTGTGTTTTTAACAATATTATAAATTATACTGGTATCGAAAAGATTTTTGTCTCCATTAGAATCATTCTCATAAAATAGTTCTTCCACATCATTGTTAATTGTAGGTCCATTTTTTACAAAAAAGTCATTAATTTTATTAACATCATTCAAATAATTATATTAATAGCAGGCTTACCAATACCCAGGTAGTTGAGGTGTTTCCACAAAGATTTAGTTTCTTTATTTTTAGAGATATAGTCAAAGTAAGCCTTTTTGTCCAGACTATAAGTATTAGTGGTAAGATTTCGTAGGGATTTATAGTAAGCCCTATCCTCGTTTTTTTTCGATTTCCGATATTTGGACTTGGGTCTGTCTCTTAATGTCATCCAAAGTTGCACGTTGTCCGTGACCCATGGAGAGTACGGTTTAGTAAAGCGACACGTAATTACCGGAGCATGTTTATCAAATATTGCTAGTATATGGTAATTGAGAAATTCAATTTTATTTTCTATATCAGTAATATAAAATATATGATTGAAAGGAATAGGAATAGATCAATATTGAATGTATCTATGTCTATGTTGTTGAAATTACGGTAGGAACGTGAAACTGTTCCCCACATAGGCAACCTTGAGGTTAACGCAATAAAAGGTGCAGTCATGATCAGAGAAGTCACAGTTAATGCATAATTAGGTTAACATCACTAGTTAATATACAATCTAATAAAGTCGACGAGTTTTTTGTAAGTCTGGTTGGTTGATCAATAAGTTGACTAAACCCAACTAAATCAAGAAAATTAAATATAGTGTAGAAGGATTATCAACATTCATAAAGTCAATATTAAAGTCACCACAGCAAATTATTTTATCAGATAATGGCAGTATTGAAGCAATTGTTGAATCCACTTCATCCAAAAACAATTTATAATCAGTTGTGGAGGTTTTTATACTCCCCCTATTACAAGCTTGGAATTAAATAATTGAAATGACAACCAAACCTTCTCGATATTATTGCTCACATCGAGCATCGAGTATTTAAAAGAATTTTTAAAGTACCGCCAACACGTCCTACTCGATCAATTCTGACAAACTGGTACCCACATATGTTCAAAGAGACATCACTTTTGGACCTAACCAGATCTCAATGACAATTAAGACATAAATTTTATTAGATTGAATAAGTAATTTAACTTTATTAATTTTATGTACTTTGGGCAGAAGGGATCAAATATTAACGCAAGCCAGTTTAAAATCGTGATTAGTCATTAAAACGTTGATAATATAATATTAACTATGCAAGCCAATAATTATTATATACAAAATTTACATATGAATGCTTGGCGACAAACAAACAATTGCACAATATATAAATATGACTTTATAACTTAAGTCTCACTGTGACCTCTATAAGAAATACTGGAGAAAAAGTAATCCTTTTTATAATGAACAAGTGAGACAAGAACGTGATGGTTCGCTCGGAATGATAATATTTAACTGATATTTATAGAAGTTAAGTCGGAAAGCTTTTTTACCTTATGCAGCACATCATTTAATTTAAACAAAATTATCCCATCATTGGTCCATACATTTTTAACATTGAAGTTGCGTTGCACGTCTTGCAATTCAACGCGCTTTCTTGCAGATCTTCACGAATCACTAATTTCGATCCCTTAAACCACTTCTTGTTGTTAAAAACGAATTTCTTGACATTAAAATTAAACAAATAAAATAATTCACTAGCGCACCACCACACGACTACTCTAATCGGCTGCGCATCACCGAATTGCTTCCAGTGCGTCGTCGTTTTTCTTTTGCTTTGAACAAGAAAATACTCTAGTTTAACGATTTCTTCATTTCATGTCAATATGGAATTCTTAGTAAGTCATTGCAACGGTTACAGAAATAAAAACTGACGATTTAAATTTAACGTAATTTACGGAATTTACATAAAAATATGCAAATCGAACAATTCACTAAAGTTAGGAACATGAAACATAAATCCGCGACAACTCTGCTATTACACCCGGCCAAGCTTGCGTCGGTGAGAATCGTGGATAACAAGCACAACACAAAATATGGAAAATCACAGCGTCACTAGTCATTTAAGTGAAAGCATTCGTTTTTTTGTTCATCACGTCTTTTAAACTTTAGAATTTTTAATCTATTTTTATATATTGGTGAATTTTACCAACGTTCAGATTTTGTTGCAGTTGGGGGTAATGGATTGTACCAATGGGCGAGATCCGATGTGGGTTACTTTGAGTTGGGTTGGGATGGATATCTCTATGTTTGGAAGCTATTATAGTTTGGTTAGTAGTGTTACCATGGATATGGTTCAAACGGCCTTTTCCGGGTCTGTTGTAACAGTCTCCACATATGCGGCCGTTTGAGATACACGTGTACTGTTCTTGCTCAACGCCCCACATACCATATAGTGATCCGAAATCTTTAGAGAGATCACGGCACTTTACACTTCATGTGCAATAAATCTGATCGATCAGAATCTGAGACTGGACATTATTTCTAAGTTATTCGCGTATCAACTTTCGCTGAAAGCCATTGCTGCATTTTCATATAAATGTGTGAGATTCATTTTTAGGTCTATATTCATGTCGCCTACAATCTACAAAATAATCAAAAAATTAAGTATCCTTTGAAAGTTTTAGAACACGCGATTAATCAATTTTAAAAATCCAAATCATTTTTTACACCATGTACAATTAGGTGCTAGTACTACCTCTACACAGTTACATAGCAAGCACTTATAATAAAGGTAGCACTTCAACTTTTACAGTTTCTTATAAACGATTATTTATATGTTCAGTTGTCCATTTTTCTAAAACATGTAGCATGAAGCTATCTAATTCATGTAATATTATATTTTAGTTTTGTTTATATGGATAATTTTCAGATATAATATATAATATATAAAGTCGTTGTTTATAATGAAAATATGGATGGATTACTCCTTATATACTCCTTATTCGACCTAGAAACTAACAATTTTTTTTAGAATTGATCCGACGTATTTTACTGAACAGGTTCGATCTATTGGCAATGTGATATTTAGATTTTCTATGGTCTGGCTAAAAACTTGTTCTTTCCCAACTTGAAGTCTTCTAACTGAAGCTTTTAGTAAACATTAAAGTACACGAACATAGACATCAATTAAAAATAATCCAATTACACTAAAAGTGCATTAACTTAATATTCTCAAGAGTGGCGTCTCAGTTCCAACATAAAGAGCTTGTATCTCAAACTTATTACAGACATCGAAACAACAAATGTACTGCAAAAATGTAAGCTTCTAATTACACAATTATTGCTCACAATGCAACGAAATTGGAATTAATTGTTACGTTCGCCTGTGCCGGAGTAAAACAAATTATGAATAATTCCTCGCAATTAGACGCGATAACGTTTTATGGTAAGACGATTTTGCGCAAATTGGCGTTTTATATTTACCCGATCGTAACAGTAGCGAAGTGAGTTAATATATAAGTGCATATGCGAATCGGGAAGGCACTGGAATTGCATTTAAATCCGTCTTTTTAGTTGAGGACAGTATACGCAGACTTATGTTTTTAAGTTAATGTTTATTGCATGTCAGACTCACTTTATCTAAACGTACTTTCCTTTAATGCCACGTCTTTATCTATATGGATCCCATTCCATAATCCATGAACTTGCTTTATATCTGTATTCAACTACGTCTAAAAGCGCATCGTAAAAACGGCTTCAAAGATGTCGTTGCACTTTTACATATATGCATATTGCGCTCAATGTAAACGCGAAATTAAATATTTGTTTGCAACGGTCGACGCAGATGTATATTTGATGTATAAAATATCATCAAATATATTCCGTTTCGGATGTATTTTATGTAAAAACTTGCATTTGCAGTAATTAAGTTTGCGCGGTATCAGACAAAAATTAAATTTCACTGTGGATATGTTACAAAAGTATGCAAATATTAGCCATGGACAATTTGGTATAAACTTTATTTAAAAATTTGTACACATTTTATTGTAATTATCGTTCTGTGTTATTGACGATAAAACATTTATATTGGAATGAAATTGCACTTGACCATTGAGATTAATATTCGTCACGCCCATTTTTTACACTTCCCGCTTACTACTTTACTATGCCAAGTGCCAATAACTGAATTTGCCTTATTATCATATTTACCACTCGTAGAAACTTATTTTAATGTACATTAGCTGATAATTTTTTTCACAAAAACTATACACGAACGAAATTCAAAAATTAAGTGCTTGAATTAATTTTATGAAATTTCGATTACATTTATGTAGCCATAGGTCGCTTACGCAAATCTGCAAAATTTAAATATTAAAACAACATGGCACAGCCCGAATTCGAATGCATCAAACTCGAATTACCGACGAGTATTTCATTAAAAAAAGTCCACCGACGCATCAGAGAATGTGGAAATAAATTGTACGAAAGTGGGATATGTCCAAACGTGTATCACCGTAAATAAAACTACAATATACTACCTCGTAAAACCACAATAATTTAATACAGTGCAAATGCAATGCAAAAAATATTCATTTATGTTCTTGCGATAGAAGCTGGGCAGAAACTTTATTCCGGCGCTGGATTTAGAATCGCAGTCACGTTCCTACACATGAGTTATTACACTGCCAACTACAGACATGCATCATCGCCTGAGACTAGAGGTTAATCCTAACACTCGTCAAAAATTTCCGTCGACGTCTTGTGTGCTCAGTAGACAAAATGTTTTTTATTGCGGTACACATTATTATTGGCGGGACATAAAAATGTCTTTATTAATTTTAACTTGTTTTATTAGCGTATACATTTTCATAAATATGACAAGAGTATCCATGCAGGATATTGAATAGATACTTTTAAATAAACTAGAACTATTCTTTAATATCACGTTACTTCGAGCTAGAAGTGTCATTAATGCTAAATATATATAACATCTGTCAGCACTAACAATGAGTACAAGTTTCTGAAACACTATATTGATAATTTTTCACATTTTCTTTGTATACGCTTTTGTGAAATAGATGTCTGGAATTTGCATATTAAAACACCAAATAAATAAATGACAATTTATGTTAAATGACTTCTTTATATATATTTTTAATACTCAATACATATACTTATTTTTTGTTTCTCATGTGTACTTAACATTTTCGTCACGTCTACTACAATCGAATATATATTTTCATGGTTCCCGCAATTCCATTCGTTTGCTGCAATAACTGCCAGCCGCCTGATAAATTAATTAACTTGCCCATTTAGAGCCCTGTTTCTCTTCGACGATATTGTAAATGTCTGTAATTATTGAAAGAGAACAATATATACATATATAAGTTATACATAATAACGTTATTGTTTTCCTGCATATTTCTGGGTGGACTTTAATTCATTATAATGTACGAGGGTTGCCTTTTATATTTCGGGAATAGAGAACAGAAAGTTATGTTAATCGTCATATATGGCTTTATTGTTTTTCAAAATATTCTCCATTAAAATCAATACACTCGAACCAATTTTCGAACCAATTTTTCCACTTCGATTGAGGTACCTCCAAAACATGCATTTTCAAAGCATCAACCGCTTCTCCAGGCGTCGAAAAACTTTGACCTCGTAATTTATTCTTGATGTGAGGACATAGAAAGAAGTCATTGGGTGCAAAGTCAGGGCGGTACGGCGGATGACCCATCAATTCAACTTTTTTAGTTGTCAAAAACTGTCTTGTTTGGACCGATGTGTGAGAGCTCGCATTGTCTTGGTGGATAATGATCTCTCTTCGGCGGTTGGTTTCTCTTATTTTCCCGAATACTTCTGGCAAGCAAATGCTTGTGTACCAGAATTGACCGTCCGACGTTTCACTAATGGTAGAGTTGTCACATGTCCGGTTTTTCTGAAGAAACAAGCGATCACTTGCTTCGAAGTGCTTTGTGCGCGAACAACTTTTGTTGGGTTCAGGTCATTTTGAAAGATCCATACAGTCGACTGCGGTTTACTTTCGGGCTCATACAAGTATATCTATTATTCGTCAACAGTGACTATGTCACAGACGTGTTTTGAAGCACCGCGATCGTATTTTTTGAGCATTTCGAACAATCTACACGAGTCTGTTTTTGAGCGATTGCCATATTATGTGGGATCCAACGCGAACAATTTTTTTTGACGAGCAAATGTTCATGCAAAATTGAATATATGCTGGTCCTACTAATACCCAGGGACACCTCCATCTGACGATAAGTGACATGACCATCCTGCTATATGAGTTCACGCACAGCAACAATGTTTTGCGGAACAACAACCGATTTTGGACGACCTCCTCGAATTCATCAGTGAGCGAAGCACAGCCACGATTAAATTCTGTATACCACCGATATACACTGGTTTTTGACAGTGATTCATCGTTAAAAATCGAATTAAGTTCATTTATGCAAGGTTGTTGTGATAATCCACCTAGAAAATTGTAAAAAAATATCGCACGGAAATGTTCACGAGTTAATTCAATTTTTAGGCCGAGATGAATTTTGTAAGTCATTGTAAACAACAGAAATAACCCCTGTACGTCAAAATGTTCTGAGTAAGTATTCTGCAATAAACGTGGAACTTTACGATAGAGTCACTTGTTGTCCGATGGCAGCACTGGGATGACCTATTCCCGAAATATAAAAGGCATCATTGGCTCATTTCTCAGATAACATATAACATATAATTAAATAAATATAATATATTTCATTGCATTCCATTCAATTTTTAGTACTTGATTCACTCATTTCCCTTCCTCTCTTTTTTTGTAATATTTCCGGCCTAAACCTAGTCTCACCCAAACTTCTTTTCTAGTCTATACTTTAGCGATCCCTATCTCCTTGCAATATTCCATGGATCCCATTTCATGCATCCCAATACATTGTCACAGAACCATGATATATTTATTTGTTGCTCATCAATACCGCACCTGGATTATTATTTATTTTCCTCTCCCATTCTTCCGCTCTTCAAATAATCTGGTTTTCGTCCATATGCATCCATATCGTTAACTTCTCCTTATTTCTGTGTTGCCACCTTCTATCCCTGTTTTCTGTTACTCCCCTACGGACAATACACTTTTTACCAAACTTTCTCATTCGCTCGCATTTCTTATTTCATCTCTTTTCCAACCTCCACCTGAATTATTTCCCTCCCAGTCTCTTGTCGCACTATGCATTCGACTTTGACCTTATTGTCTCTCTCTCCACTTAGTCTAGATACCTCCTCTCCTTCATCTGTTTAATCTCATTTCTTTCCTTTCCTTCACTTTCCTCACATTTGATCTACTCATAATGCTTCTTCCCGCTTTCCTGAACACCGCTATTTATATTTTCTTAGTTTTTATTTGGAACGGCAGAAAGGGGCACATGTATATTTTAAAAATGTTTGCCATTTCTGCTTTGCCTCCCTCTGTATGTGTTAGCGTGCATATGTCATCTGCAACGGTTATCGACCATATATTCGATTTCTCTAATATTGCCCCCCATCCTGTATATAATAATAATAATAACCGCAGGCACGGCAGGAACCCAACCCAGCCGTGTGGTGTGTAGCGACACCACGAACCTGAACTGAGCAAGGAGGCTGAAGTACAAACTCCGTACCAGCTACCACATGAAGTAGGCCGATTTATAGTTGGGCGACGGGTCAAAATGGCTCACGCTCCTTAGGCTGCATAACCGGTTCCTAAGCAAAGAATCAGGAATGCCACCCACAATCATTCTCTCTCTCATATGGTTTTCCAGGACAATTTATGTGTGGTTAAAATCACGGTCCAATTAAACAACGAAGACAAATGGTGTGGTCCGACGAGATAAATAGTGATCTCATGGCACCTTCACATGCACTACTTTTCAAAATAAATCCTTCGAGATCAAGTCGCTTACCTGCTTACCTGAAAAGCAGAAACTTCCATCTAACTAACCCGTCTCTCATTGAAACGAGTGATGGCGAACCTGTCGCTCCAGCCATTATCTAATAATGGTGAAATAAATCAGTATAAAACGAGTCCATAGAATGAAGAACATTAATTTACAAAAAAAAAACATTTGAAAGAAAGCTACGCACTCGATAATATACCGAAGGCAGTCACAACAGCAGCGCATCTACTCACGAAAAAGAAGGGATTAAAAGTAATTTTCTCAAATAAAACACAAAAAGCAAGAACATAAATTTACACAATTTTAAATTTTAGTTTTTTTTATGTTTATAATTTTTTGATAATCTCCACTAAACAATTGTTATGTTTGTTTCGTTCATTTTTGATTTATTCGCTTTAAATCAATCACTAGCATTTGCAAGTGTTTGTAGGTTACTTCATAGGTAGGTGACACGGCCTCCGATTCACCTATGTTTAGGAACGCCATGAACGCCTGAACTGCATTCAGAGTTTTTACTTCTGTTTTGATGTTGCAAGTAGATCATTAATATACAATAAGAACAACAAAGCACCCAATATCGATCCTTGTGGAACACTGTCTGTTATTTCCTCTTGCTTAGATTAGCACCATTAAATTCAACGATATGTGCCTATGGCACTTAAGTAGGATTGTAAAATTTCATATGGCTTCCTTCGGATGCCATAAAATCATAATTTATCAAGTGAAAATTGCTCTTGTTAGATCTACTGTGGCTGCACTACATATGAATTTATTATCAAAATGTTATGCATTAAGCATTGCGTAAGAGTTTCCTTACCTTGCCTATACCCCAATTGTTCTTCGACTAATATATTTTTCTTTTCTGTGTATCTTTTCTGATATAGTAATATATCTTTTATATTCACATCCAAATCCCCTTTCTTGTACAAAGGAAACGTTTTGCAATCTTTACTTTCTCTGGAAACATGCCAGATGTTAGTTACATATGTTAACTGTTTCTGGGTATATTCAATTCCAGTCTTAATTATTATTCAGCTCATTTCATACTTGTCACAACTGCTTGTATTTTTTAAATTATTAATCTTTTTTTCTATTTTGTTTTCGTTAACGAAAAAATAAATGAAAGAGCTATTGCTGTTAATTGTCAAGTTATTTAAATACGTCTTATAATTGTTACCCAAATACATGTGTACTTGTATTTGGTTCTAAAGGACATGTTGAAGTCGTCAGGCAAAATGTGTATCTTGCTTTTTTCGTTTCATTGTTTATAATTTTCTACGTGGCTTTATTTTTATTGTCTGGTTTCCCTGCTTGTTGCCCACTCTCATTAATTTGTGCCTCAACTCTTGCATTTTTATACTTGGTTTTCAGGTTTTTTGCATTCTGTATCAATATAATCGAACTGTACATATAGTTTAATTGAACCATTTTAATCGCTTTTTCTTTGCTTTACATACGTTTTGAAATGTTGTTGATATGCCTTTAAATATATATTGAAAAGCCATCAAAAGCATAAGGCTAACCAGTAATGGTGGGTCACCCCACTTGACTTTGCTTTGTTTTGCGTTTCTTCATTATAACCCTCCATCTCACCATTCCTATGCTCTCTGTATGTCTTTTACAATCTGCTCATCCCTTTCTATTTTGATTTCCCCCTTGATAAGTTCTCTTTTGGCCTCCACTTAAATATATCCTTTATATTCTCTAACCCTTCCATGAGTATGTTCACAACATCTGGTACAGGCGAGTGTTTTTAAATATTACGTGCCTCCTTTTTTAATTTAATCTCATTCAGTATCAGTATTTTTTGTCTAATCACGTGCCTTCATTTTGTACCTTATCGTCGTCCTTCATTCTGTTTCTGCAATGCTGCGATAAATCAGTTTAACTGCTGGACGAAGTTATTGTTGCAGCCCCTCGCTTCATTTTAATCGCTTGATGAGCCCTTGGAATACTCTGTGCTTCTTGGATGAACAGCGTCACATCGTAAAGTAAGAATGCGTTGCAGATATTGGTCAAACTGGAGCACATATAGATTGTTCTGTCAACATTGGCGCATGTGTTCCTAAATATTTCAAGTGCAACGCATTGATCGATCCTATTGCTTACAGTTTAAGGCATAATTTAGTTATTGACGGTCCTCAGATCGTTATAAATTTGATAGTAGCCTCGCCTGGAAGTTAGATCGTACGATGTTTCCTGTGTAATTTCATCGCATTTTTATTATAGAATTGTCGCGACGGTCTCAATAACTCTGTATTTCCGTCTTGTCCAATATGCAAACACTCCCGTCGGAACTCTATTGATTTGACGTTTTGAACATGCATCATTGAAGAGAGCATTTAGGCTGCACTATTTGAATTTATGCGTTATTTCCTTCCCTGGCATTTGATTTGATTTGATTTTGGTTTCTTTCTTTTTCTTTAACATTACGTCGGGCTCAGTAGCGAACCGTTCGTTCTTCTACAATGAATATGCTACATAACCTCTCGAAAATATTGAAAATGTTGTACTTTAGCATCCTCATCTCCTCCCTTCTCATGTCCTTCAGCACTGCATGGGTTTCAACATGATCAACAATCTCCTGTTATTCAGCCCCACTACACTTGTTTTTAACGTCCGTAAGTATTTTTTCGTCGCACTAGATCGTTACGTAGCGAATAACATGCCACATTTCAAAAACGTTAAGCTATTGATAATTCCCTGGCAACACTAAGCGGGCTGTTATGAAAAGAGGGCCGTTAGGAATCCTTAACAGCCCGCTTTTGATAACAGCCCGCTCTTAATCGATCGTACAACATTTAGTTGTCACGGAAACAATGACATCTATCATTTTAAAATTATAGATTATAAAATTTTTCATTCCAAATGTTTACCTTCTTAGGTAAGGTAGTGCGACGAAAACCGTTCTACATACCACGGGCTGTTAAGGGCCATAACGGCTCTCGGTAGCATTAAGGCCCTCACTTCGTTCGGGCCTGAAACGGCTACCTCAGCCGTTATGGCATTCTTAACTGCCCTTGGTATGTAAATAACTATTTCGTCGCAATAGATTGTTACGTAGCGAATAACATGCCACATTTCAAAAACGTTAAGCTATCGATAATGCCCTGGCAACACTAAGCGGGCTGTTATGAAAAGAGGGCCGTTAAGGATCCTTAACAGCCCGCTTTTGATAACAGCCCGCTCTTAATCGATCGTACAATATTTAGTTGTCACGGAAACAATGACATCTATCATTTTAAAATTATAAATTATAAAATTTTTCATTCCAAATTTTTACCTTCTTGGATAAGCTAGTGCGACGAAAACCGTTGTACATACCACGGACTGTTAAGGGCAATAACGGCCCTCGGTAGCATTAAGGCCCTCAAACGGCTACCTCAGCTTATGGCCTTCTTAACAGCCCTTGGTATGTAAATAACTATAAAGAGTGTATAGTTCAGTCTTTCCGTACATGCTTTACATTGCCTTTATCAATTTATGATCTATTATTCTGTTCTATAGCATTATTCCAGGACCTTTTTCAAAGATTTTCTCCATTAGCTTTGCCTGTTTTACATTAAGGCATAGTACACGATATATTAAGTTTACCTTAAAATAATGAAACGGTTTACCATCAGTGAGTATTACTAGAAAATTTGTTTAATAACCCGTAATACGATTTGTGTTCTCCTGGAAATATTATAAATAAAATTGTTTTTTAATATGATGTAAAGTAAAAATAAAAATATCGTCGATTGTTTCTAATCACAAAGTTACAAACAAAATCTAATATACAGTCACTAATAATGAAATTAATTACTGTTATTTCCAAATAGAATGTTTAAAATTAACTATTGATGATGTAACATACTACATAAGTGGAAGATGAAATGTTTTAATATAATCCATGAGATTCGTCGATAATATTCTGTGAAGATAGTGCTTTCGTGCACGGTTGCATTTTTTTGTTTATTCAAGCCGTTACCAACAATTAGTTCGATTAAATGAATATCCTGCAACTTGATACATCATCACGTTCAAATATCTCTCTAACAATACCTGGGATTTGCAATATTTCAGCAATAAAAATGCTAGTGATATGACTTTTCTAAGAAACGTCCTGAATCCGACAATTAATACGATAGTGATTCTACCAAATCAATCTGATTCTATTGTACGCATGGGATACATGATATCATAGTGAATCAACTTAGAGAAAAATTTATTATTACTATATTCTGTGTTACCAATATCCCATCTACCACTTGGTTGATTATTAATTCCCTTTGCTTCATTCTTTCATTTCATTATTCATCTTGCATATATTTGAAGATTTTCTGATTGTTCCCAATATTTTCTGTGGTTCGTTGTTTAAATAGTGTAACTAAACTTAACATAATGTAGTATCTAATTGTGATTTAGCACACTTGTATTTCTAAATAATTGTGTCAATGATGGAAAACTACTACTATTTCATCGACTATATGTCGCGTTGCCAAAAACGAGCTCGATTTGGATAATTGCTGTCCCTTATTTCATAATGTTATTTTCCTTCAATACAACCCATGTTTTGCAAATTCGTATCTAATTTCAAAAGTTTCATCGCCTTTTATAAACTATTTTTAATCATCATCGATCTATTTTATTTTTTAACTCTGTATACCCATACATCAATGCCGACTACATACTTTAGGGTTCCGCAGCAGGTCGTATCTCAACCTCGAGCCCCAGCATCCCTCACTTTACTCCACCGCCGGCCCTGACTCCACACACACATAAATCCATATCCAATTATTGCCGAAACGATTTAAATATTTTTTTCAACACCTCGTATTGATTTCAATCCAAAACATACACACGCGTTTCAGTTTATGTGACAGAAAAAGCTACTTTGGAAGTCAAATAGAGTGTAAATTGATTTTTATTGCTTATTTGATGGCGTTCGTAAACCAACCGAAATCTTTTCGCATAATGGCAAATTTATTTCCCTAACGTAACGATGTAACGTCGCAGAGTTTTTCATATTTTCATTTTAGTTTTATTGTCCGTCCCATATCGCGAGTACTATAAAACGCCGTGGATTACATTACCTTCAAATTTATCCGGAGAGATGTGATGAAACGGCATATTTTATATGCACGCTGTGCGCCCTGTTAATATTATTTTCTTGATTCAATGTTTTTATGGCGTTTGATATCCTGTGGTTTCCATAATAATGCAATATGGGGTTTTATTACGAACGTTAAGGCAAACTGTGTCCAATTAACGAATCTAATTAATAGGAAGCAGTGTTAAATATTTTATAAACAACCGTTCATCTTGTTAGGAAGCTATTCTTTGGATTTATCTAATTTACTCGTCCGTTACGTATATCGTCGATTATCTGAAATAGTTTTTTGGCATTGTTACAAGATGCTAGTAATTTAAAATCATTACGTTGTTACCCATATTGGCACCGTCGTTGACTTTTGCGTTGGTTGTTGGAGTCCTGAAATAATTGGCATCAAATTGGCACAGATGAGTGAATTAATATTTCATCCAGCTCAAAACACTTTCGAATCACGTCAAAATGAATGAAACCTGCTAGTTTATGTTTTTCCTTTATTTAGATAGACAAACATCGATCGTAACACCACTCTCACTATGTACACCATCGCATCCATCACAACCTAACAAAGCCAGCCACTTGTTTATGTAACCCACAACATAAAAACAAAATCATGAGCGAAAATAGAAGAGGTAGAAAAATTAACACGATGCGTATTATTCGTAAAATATATTTACTTCTCTAAATGTCAGTTAGATGAAACATCCGGAGTGAAACGTCATTTTAACAATCGCACCACTGTAGTTCACATGCAACGCGATAAAGCGAAACTCCAAGTCGGATGAATGACAAGCGGCGAGCTATTTTGCTTTATTGCTCCGGGGAGTAATCGGCTATCGTACTGAACCATTTAGTATTCAGCGACAATAAAAGTTGATAGAGATTTTCATCTCGCTAGACACTTTCGCATGAAATATATAGCCTTTTATGACAAATTTATTGCACGAACATTGCACATTTGTAACCTTAAAAGTTAATATTTTACTGGTACATATATTGTACCAGATTTTTACATTTTGTCCGTTTGTGGCAACTCACAAACTATTGCTATATGGATTGTGTTAATACATTCATGAAAATTAACTGTATTGTATGGACAAATCTCAAACTAAGTCTCACTACGTGGAGCATGAAGCATGAAGCATTTTTGGACCCCACCGAGTGTGCTAAATATGGCAACAGAAATGTCGTTAGCTTTTATATTAATTTATTTTTTGTACACAGTCAATAAAAAAGATAATTATCCATCGTTGTTAAATATAAATCAAAATTGTTTCCGCCCGGGATCGAACCGGGGACCTTCCGCGTGTGAGGCGGATGTGATAACCACTACACCACGGAAACATATCTACGTCATTTTCAATATTTATAAGCGCTGATTATCGGCCCTACCATCAATCTTTCGAAATAAAATAATCAACAATAACAATTTTAATGACCGCAGCTGCGAAATGTTCAGCAACGATTGTTTAAAGTAAGTTGTCAACAAAACTGCACGCGTCAATTTCATAGTTTTTGTATTTGACAAGTGACAGAAGTTGCACTAAACGAAATGGAAGTGTCTAAAAGAATTTTATTTGAGAAGGTCGAAGTACCTGTAACCACGCGAAACACTTTTAAGTACATCTACGAATACCATGTATTGCAAGACCCTTTAGACCAAAAGCAGTTACATTCAATGAATTAAAAATTATATAATTATTTTGACCCATCTTATAGAAATACATATATAAAACTTACTTCCCCCCGGACTTGAACCGACGACCTTCCGCCTGGTACGCGGATATGACAACCACTACACCTCGGAAACATGTGTTGTCATTTTCAATATTTATTAAGTTATTATCAGTCCTAGCATCATTGTTTTAAAATTAGACCATCCATAATGATTTTATAACAATAGCTGCGGAATTGGCAACATGGGGATCAAAGTCAGTTGTCAACGAAACTGCACGTTTGCGTTTCATCGCCCCGCTCATTTTTTTACTTTTGATATGAAATTTGCTGTGCTAAACATTCGAAATCGCGTTTGTATTCGACAAGGTCCAGAACATACACTAAACGAACTCCCAATTTTGAAAATAATAGTGAATTGTCAACATAATTTAAAATAATTGTATACAAATAATCAAGTAAAAAGTCTTAGTGTATTTTATGAAAGAAACTGAAACTCCGGATGATCACGAAATCATACTAACCTATAACAAAATGACTATTTCAAAGTATATAACATGTTTCCGCCCGGGATCGAACCGGGGGCCTTCCGCGTGTTAGGCGGATGTGATAACCACTACACCACGGAAACTCGTTTGCGTTATAACTAATATTTATAAACGCTGATTATGCTGTCTAAATCCAGAGCACCTATCACAATTTTACAACTACAGCTGAGAATTATACGAGATGGAATTTAAAGTCAGTTGTCAACGAAACTGCACGCCTACTTTTCTCCACTGTACGTTTATGTTTCATCGCTCCGCTATACTTTTTTATGTTATCAGTCCTGTTTAAACATTATTTGAAATCGCCTTTTTATTTGACAAGGTTGAGTACTTATACTTAACGAAAAGTCTTAAAAGTAATAGTGAACTGTCAACGTAATTTAAAATAATTGTATAAAAATACTGAAGTAAAGAGTCTTAGTATTTTATGGAAGAAACTAAAACTCAGTATGATCACGAAATCATACTATCCTATAGCAAAATGACTATTTTAAAATATGAAACTTGTTTCCGCCCGGGATCGAACCGGGGGCCTTCCGCGTGTTAGGCGGATGTGATAACCACTACACCACGGAAACTTATTTACGTTGCTTCGAATATTTATAATCGCTGATTATGCATCTTATCATCGTTGTTTAAAACCTGAGCACCCACCACAATTTTACAACTGCAACTGAGAACTTTACGAAATGGAATTTGAAGTCAGTTGTCAACGAAACTGCACACCTGAACGTCTCCTCTGCACGCTTGCGTTTCATCGCTCCGCGTTATTTTTTTTTTTAATATGTTGTCTGTCCTGTTTAAACATTATTTGACATCGCATTTGTATTTGACATGGCTCAATACTTACACTAAACGAAAAAAGTCTTAAAATATTCAAGAGTCTTAATATTTTATGAAAGAACTCAAACTCAGGATGGTTACGAGTTCATACTGACCCATAGCAAAATGACTATTTTAAAATATATAACATGTTCCGCCCGGGATCGAACCGGGGGCCTTCCACGTGTTGGGCGCATGTAATATCCACTACAAAACGGAAACTTGTTTAAATTATTTCGAATATTTAGAATCGCTGATTATGCACCTTATCGTCGCTGCTTAAAACCAGACCACCCATCACAATTTTACAACCACAGCTGAGATTTATATGAGATGGAATTTAAAGTCAGTTGTCAACGAAACTGCACTCCTTAATTTCTTCACTATCCGCTTCCGTTTCATCCCTCCACTCTATTTTTATACGTCATCTGTCCTGTGTAAAAATTATTTGAATACACTTTTGTAATTGACAAGGTTCAATATTTACACTAAACTAAAAGTCATAAAAGCAATAGTGAATTCTCAAAATAATTAAAAATAATTGTATAAAAATGCTCAAGTAAAGAGTATTGGTATTTTATGAAATAAACTAAAACTCAGGATGATCACGACAGCATACTGTCGTATAGCAAAATGACTATTTTAAAGTATGAAATATTTTCCCGCCCGGGGTCGAATCGGGGGCCTTCCGCGTGTTAGGCGGATGTAATATCAACTACACCACGGAAACTTGTTTACGTTACTTCGAATATTTATAATCGATGTTTATCAGTCTTATCATCGCTGTTTAAAACCAGAGCATCCGTCGCAATTTTACAACTACCACTGAGAATTATACGAGATGGAATTTTAAGTCAGTTGTCAACGAAACTGCACGCCTAATTTTCTCCACTGCACGCCTAATTTTCTCCACTGCACGCCTAATTTTCTCCAATGCACGCCCAATTTTTTCCACTGCACGCTTATGTGTCATCGTTCCGCTCTACTTTTTTATGTTATCTGTCCTGTTTAAACATTATTTGAAATCGCTTTATTATTTGACAAGGTTCAATACTTACACTAAACGAAAAGTCTTAAAAGTAACAGTGAAGTGTCAACGTAATTTAAAATAATTGTATAAAAATACTGAAGTCAAGAGTCATTTAGTATTTTATGGAAGAAACTGAAACTCAAGTTGATCACGAGATCATACTATCCTATAGCAAAATGACTATTTTAAAATATGAAACTTGTTTCCGCCCGGGATCGAACCGGGGGCCTTCCGCGTGTTAGGCCAAAATGCCAAATGCCAAATCCTTTTATTATAAATTTCCTTAAGATATTACATTATAAAATAAAGTAAATAAAACATTTTAGATTTTGTTGTGAACCCCTATGCTCAGCACTTATTTCACAAATAACTTTGAAAAATTTTGAAAATTACAATTTTGGTACGCCTCCCTTAATGGCAATGTCCGTGTCCAGTGTCCGTCTATGTGACGTTTTTGTCTGTGTTGGCGGGAAACTTCGAAAACCCGCCCTCTACGTCCTGCCCTAATGTCACTTTTCAGTTGTCCGGGTCTTCGTTATACAAGTCCAGAGTCTCGTACGGCAGTCTGTGCACGTGTCTCTGTCCTTGTTGGTGGCGTTGGTTAGTAATTGTACGTATCAGTACGTTGTCGTGAGTGACGGTCCGCCTGTAAAAGCGGTCCGCCATCTCGGTCATGTAATCGGTCAGTAGCGGTATTTGTGCATCGGCATGCAGGTCGCGTATGCGTGTGTATCTGTCGGCGCCCAGAGCAAACCTAAGGCACTTGTTCTGCGTCGTCTGCAATAATTTGAGGCTCGTCTTGGAAGCCCCAAACCACACAGGCGACGCATACGTCATCGTAGGTCTAATTATTGTCCTATATAAAAGAAGTTTGTTGTCGGTCGAAAGTCTGCTGTTCTTAGCGACCATCGAATAGATGATCCTAAGAACAGCGTACGTACGTCTGTTTACTTCACGTATATGTGCATTAAACAATGTCTTTGTGTCGAGTATTACTCCCAGATATCTCACTGTTGTTTTCATTGGTATCGCGATGCCGTTGATCCGGGTTGGATTCGGCACCACAAACCGTCGGGTGCGTCGCGTAAATGTGATACTCTCACATTTCGTCGCGTTTACTTTCAGTTTCCAGTCCGCAAAGTAGCGTTCCAGTACGTTCATGTGCATTCCGATCTTTCGATGTGCTATGATTTCTGAGAATGAGGATGCATAAATGCCCGTATCGTCGGCGAAGATCATTAATGATGTGTTGACGTGCGTCGGTATGTCATTGATGAACAATGAGAACAGTTGCGGCCCAAGGACGGATCCTTGGGGCACTCCTGCTCTTATGAAATGGAGCGCAGATATGGTTTGATTGAGTCTTGTTTTCATGGTTCTGTCGGTCAAGTATGAATAGATGAGTCGGATGATTGATAATGATAGTCCGTAATTGATCATTTTATACAAAAGTCCATCTATCCATACAGTGTCGAATGCTTTCTGCAAGTCCAGCAGTGTCATTGCCACAACCTGGTTCCGATTGAAATTCGTATGTCTGTCACGAGTCGCGCCACTTGCAGTACCGTGTTATGTCCGGATCGGAACCCGAATTGCTCGTTCTTGAGGAGACCAAGTTCTTCAACTTGGTCCCTCAGTCGGTTGTTTATTACCGACTCCGCCACCTTAGAAATACTGCTGAGGAGGCTGATCGGTCTGTAACTTTCGGTCTGGTCGCGTTGCTTCCCGGGTTTCAGGATAGGTACTACTACAGCACTTTTCCAGTGGCTCGGGAAGTGCTGTAGTTTCAGTATCGCGTTAATGACGTAAGTCAGTTGCACTATGGCTTTACGGGATAAGTTCAGAAGAAGTTTGTTCTGTATATCGTCTTCTCCGGGGGCTTTTAGCGGGCCTTGCCTTTTTATTATGCGGAAAATCTCCCGGGGGGTCGCCAGCCGTAGCGGCTCCCCGTCGTCGTCAACATTGTCGTCGCGACGTGACAAGGAAGTCCTCACGGACTCCACAATGTCCGCCTGCGCTTGCGTCAGTGCGTCGAGCCCGATGTCGTGTACTTTTTCGAACGTGCTGGCAAGGGCCTCCGCTTTCCCCTCGTCAGTCATCTCCGTCCTCCCCTCGTGCACAAGCGGCGGAACATTTTGGAATTTCTTCCTCAGTTTCGCCGCCATGCGCCACAAGGATCCGTCATTGGCGGTCAGTTCCGTCATTTTGCGGCTCCAAGTCTCGTTTCTGTGCGTCCAGATCTTTTCACGTATCTGTTGCGTCAGTGCGTTCATGTAACGTCTGTCTTGGTCAAGTCTGGTCCTTTGCCAAACTTTCCGATGTCTGTTACGGTCACGTATGTCCTGCAGAATGTGCCCGGGAAGAATGTCAGGTTTGTACGGGTCGATCATGCGAGTTTTAATCGCACGATCCTTCGCGTATTTGATCGCCTTCGTCAGCTCGGTGACGGCATCCTCGATCTTGTCCGGCGTGTCAAGGTCTCTGTTAATCAGTACCCGGCTGTTAAGATTTCTTCGGAACGACGGCCAGTCCGCGGTCCTGTAATCGACTATCCGGATTCGTCTGCGTTCGTGTCTGGCCCCGCCCACTTCAAAAGTGACCGGGTAGTGGTCCGAGTTTAAGTCATCCACCGTGAAGAGGTCCGAGAGATTTCCCACGTTCCTCACCACGGCGATTGACGTCGTCGTTGCCGTCGCTCCGTTTGTCGGATGATGCGTCGGCGTGTCTGGAAAAGCCACGAAACAATTGTGCATCTGGATGTGGCGGAAGACCACGTTCCCATTGACATTGTTTCGATGGCAATTCCAAGTTGAATGTCTAGCATTGAGGTCACCCAACACTATTGTCCTTGCAGAGATACCCAGGAGCGCCTGGAGGTCTTGTTGCGTGATACGTGACGTCGGTTTGTTGTACCAGGCCGTCACTGTTAAGTCGTTCTGGAATTTGATCGAGATCAATTCCAGATGTCGCGTGGCGTCGTCCCAGACGCGAAGGTAGGGTATGTCGTTCTTTATCAGAACGGCAACCCCACCCCCATGTCTGTCTCGGTCTTTTCTTTCTGTCACGTAACCCCGGAAGGTCACGTTGTCTTCGTCTGTCAGTTTCGTCTCGTTAATGCACATAACGTCTATGTTATGTCTGTCGAGGAACTGGATTAGTTCCCCGCGCTTGTTCTTGAGTCCGTTGGCGTTCCACGTGCAGAACGACAGTCTAGCCATCAAGTTCAGCGCAGAATTGGGCCAGAACCTGGAATCGAGCGGATTCGGAATTAACATTTTTAAGTCTTTGATTTAAAATTTTGACCCTGCTGAGCATAAGGGTCACGTTAATTAACGAATTGAGTGTTCTCATTTCTGAGAAGAGATCGTTGAGGTCGTCCTGTTGGACTTGCTGCGTCACCTCTGGAAGCCTTTGTTGCGTTCTCTGCGACATCTTGGGCTGCTGCGATGGCATCCTCGGCGGCTGCTGCTGCGTCGTCTGCGGCTGGCTGCTCCACGACGGTCCCGGCTGGTGCTGCGATGGTCTCAGCTCCCCCCTTCTCGGCGCGGGCAGTGGCCATTCTTTCTCCGCTGCGGCAGATGTGGATGCTTGTGCCCTCACGGTCCAGGCGTTTTGCCTGGGCATTGGCGCAGGCACGTATGTTGGTTTCAACGGCTTTGGGTTTCCCTGCAGAGCCCTTCTCTCCAGCTCCTTAATATATGACGAGCAGTTCGTTGAGTTGGCTGGGTGCGGGCCGCCGCAGTTGCAGCACAGTGCCGCCTCGGTGCGCGGTTTCGTACACTCCGGAGTGGGGTGACCTTCGCCGCACTTCAGGCATCTGTACCTAGCGTGACAGTTGCTGGTCGCATGCCCCCACTCCTGGCACCGGTGACACTGTACTACGTTCTTCTTATTTTGGTATTTTTTCCCACTGTATCTTAGTATAGAATAAATATTTGCATTTAATGTTGAGTGCTTCCGTGCTCTCGTTGGAAGTGACAGTTATCAAGTAGAGTGGCCTGAATGTATTGCGCATTTTCATTACCTTCTTTGCATCAATCTCGTACCTTTCTTTTAATTCTTTCTTAATTTCTTCCTCTTCCACGCCTTCCGGAAGACCTCGCACCACATGGGCCCGCAGTTTCTCGTTCGCTGGCGTGTAGGTGTGAAATTCTGCGTCCTTCAAGTTTCTTATTAATTTGTCGTAATCCTGTTTATGGAACGTGTGAATTGTCACACGTTGCCCGGCATATTTGATATAAAAAATTTTCGATTTTATGGTGTCTTCAATTCCTTTGATAAATTTGGAATGTTGAATCGGTAGCGTGTGTAACACAATGGGAGGTGGTTTTCTTGTCTTTTTTAATGTATCCAGATTTGTTGTGGTTGTTTCTTGTTCAGCTGGCAAATTTCGGAGCGTTTCGTAGCCATTTTTTATGGGGATTGCAAATTGGGTAAGGTTTTCTTTTAATGTGGGTGTGATTAAGTTAATTTCACTTACGTGAGTTTCAGATGTGTCCATTTCTACTGATTCAGTGACCGAGCAGCTCGAGCTAGGTGTCGGGGCTCTGTCCGTTACGGCGATCTTCGATCGTAACCCGACAGATCTCTTTTTCGGAATAACCACTTTGGACGGCGATGCTTGCTGCGGGCTGATAGGCCGCTTTATGGCCTTCAGTTTTCCGGCGTCTGCTTCCACTTTGGTGGTCGTGGCTTCGAGATATGTGGTAATAAAGTTCTTCAACTTGGAACTTGTCAGTAGTCAAAAATATCGAAACTTAAAATTGCACTATTTTCGGCCAACGGGCGCAGAAAATGAACGAAAACACAAGAACTGAACACAATGAACACTAAACAAACGAATTGAGTAACTTTGAAAACACGAGAAAGGTAAAAACTGGCAATCAAAAATTATTTCACGGAGCTGCTTGTTATGCGTGTATTACTTGCAAAAGTCAAGGCACACTTGCGTGTTAGGCGGATGTGATAACCACTACACCACGGAAACTTGTCTACTTTATTTTCAATAATTTAGTCGCTGATTTTGCTTCGTTCATTTTTGCCTTCATAGATAAAGCAAATATTCAAAAAGTATCAAAATATTTTTTAAATGATTATGAAACGGCGAACAGAACGAAATGCAACTCGCTAATAATAACTTAAGCAATTTTGAAATAAATTTATTGAAATATTTTAAAAAAAGAAAATAACATGGTAAACTTTTAAGAAATGTTAAAGCCTAAAAACTTGGCCAGGTTGGGCTTGCCGTCGTATGATTATAATTCGGCTCCTATTGGTTCAATGCGCCCCTGTATGAGTAGCCAACGCATCATAAATGGTTTCTAATATAAGCATAAAGGAAAACTTAAAACTTGGATATATTTCGGCGATACTTGTTAAAAACTCCATAATCACAAATTAAAACAATATTGTTAGTTTCACTATATTTATTGTATTCTATACACAACAAACAATTGTTGTAGAATACAATAGATTAATAGTGAAACTAATAATATTGTTGTAATTTGTGAAAACTTAAAAGGCCAGCTCAACACCAAAATATTGGTAATAGATAAAAATAATGGGCAATAGAATAACGAAAATATATTTAAATCTAGAAGAGTTATAGAAAGGCAATATAATATATAATTAAAAGAAAGTACTGGATCTGGGATTATGTTGTGTCAAACAAAATTTGACCTAGAATTATTTGCAACATCAAACGAAAATTTCAGGACACCTAAAATCGCAAGAAATAGCTTAATTTAATATTGATTACATTTAAATTAACTAGCTTTAAAATAATAAAATCTAAATTGGGGTTAAAATTTCTGAAATTCGTTAAACAAAAAGTAAAAATAAAACAACATTAGAAGCTATAATAACGTGTAATGGCATGATTTTAGTCCATACCTAGATCATAAAGTGCAGCAAAATTAAAGTTAATAGAATGCAAACAATATTAAAGTTTAAATTACAAATATTTGGTGGATGAAATTATTGGAGTGCCAATTTAACAAAATTCTTTATATATGACCATAAGACACACTGTGAAACACAATTCTATTGTTTAAAGCAAGCCAGATTACAATGGTGAAGAAGGCTTTTCAGGATTATTCAGACCTTTATTTTATCACAAAATAAAATGATCAGTTATAAAGTAAATTGAAATAAACAGAATTAGCATACAAATATATGTTAACAGCAAATAGGGGCGTAGAAATAATAATCACTTAAACTTTCTTCCATAAACAATTTTCACCTTGATTTATTTTACGTTTTATATTAAAATTATCTTTATGATATGGGATGTTTTTCAATCTTTTAACCATTCCCTTAGTACTCTCCTAGCAGCCTTAAGATGTTCTGTTGGTCCAAATGGGAAAGTGAACAAAAACACTCAAATCCAATCTTCCACAACAATAAAACCAATAGTAAGTTTATTTCATTACAAATAATTAAATTCTCATAAATCATAAGGAACTAAAACCAATTAAATGTTTAAATTCTTTTATTATGAACAATTAGAATACTTATTCCACGAAAATGTTGTCGGTTAAGGAATTAAGGAATTATATTTTTTTAACGAAAATGCTAATCACCCTAATGACTGTGTGAATTAAATAAAACTCTTAACGAAATAATAATGATTGCATTTGAGCACTGTATTTAATCTGCCAACATAGGATTAAAAATAGGAATTCTTATTGCGTAAAATATAGTTCAGATAAAATAAATGTATTAATATTTCCATTTCTTTATTTATGTCCACAGAAAACTTATTTCTAAATCAAAAGATAAATTTGTTGTTGCTGCGTAATAAATTTCAATTTCAATTTCTGGTGCCTAACTAAAACATCAGAACACAACGTAAAGTAGATTGTTAAATCAAACACAGAAATATATTTGTAAACAGTCTTATTTTTAAAAATGCATATCTGTTCGAAAATTACTTATTGGAAATATGATGGAACTAACAATGCTGGGCCTTAATTTATATTTGTTTCTACTTTCGACGTGAACTGATTTTGATGTAAAACAGATACAGTGTGTCCCAAAATTCGTGGAACACCTCGATGGTACGTTATTATATGACGTCCAATGATTACGAGAAAAATAAAAAAAAATCCATTGCTGTTAATTTCAAAGAAATAAATATTTAAAGTAAATACTTTTGATGTCGTTTAACTAAATTACTGGAAAACATAAAAGATTGGTTTTAATATGGTGAATGGAATAACAATTTTGAACAATTACAACCAAGTTTGTGATTAATCACTATTTTAATTATAGCATTTTCAGAAAATGATTTTACGGTAATTTTACCTGCAAAATCATATGGCAACGTTGACGTGAAGTTACACTTTTTTAACGTAAAAAATATTACAATCAAGATTGTGTATTAATGGCATCGTCACATCCTGCTTGTTTCAACCCTAATACTACCTTACTAATTTTCGTTACATTTTGGATTTTAAGTTCTTCGTTATATTTTCCATTTTCCATATTCTTCAATGTTTCTGATAATTTTCGAATTCTGTTGGGTTGTGTCGGTTTTTTGTTTTAAATTAATGTTGAAATGATTTCAACGACGAATATGGAGACATGCATTTGCTGTTGGGGGAATGCGGAAACAATGCTTCTGCTGCTGCCAGAGTCTATCACGATAGGTATTCTCTAAGAAGACATCCTAGTAGTAATGTCTTTAGACGTTTAGACCGAAGAATACGAGAAACAGGAACCGTAGCACCAACAGGTGCCTGTTATCGGGACAGAGGTCGTCCAAAAACTGCAAGGACTCCTCAAGTAGAGGACGCCGTATTAGAAGACAATTCAACAACATCAACACGTGCAATCGCTAATATGCTAGACGTATCACACAGCTCAGTTGGCCGAATTATTAAGGATGAGCGGTTGCACCCTTACCATTACAGAAAAGTTCAACCTTTAATACCTGAAGATTTTCCACGTTGTGAGAATTATAGTAACTGGTTTTTAGAACAAACACAAAGAGATCCTCAATTTTGCCGAAATATCTTGTGGACAGACGAAGCTAATTTTTCACGAGATGGATTTTACAATCATCGAAATTCACATGTTTATGCTTTGGAAAATCCTCACGTATTTACACCTTCTAAACATCAGCATAGATTTAGTGTAAATCTCTGGGCAGGTATTATCGGGAATCGGTTAATCGGCCCAGTCATTATTCCTAACAGGCTCGGTGGTGACAACTTTTTAGAATTCCTGGTAAATGATTTACAAACTTTGTTAGATGAACTACCATTAGCGGTAATGAATAATATGTGGTTACAAATGGATGGTGCTCCTGCTCATCATGCGGCACCGGTTAGAAACTGGTTAAATGAGCAATTTCCCGAAAGGAATAGGTAGACCGTTCCGTTGGCCAGCTAGATCTCCAGATCTCACCCCTTTAGACTTTTCCTTTTGGGGTCACATCAAACAATTAGTGTACAGAACACCAGTTTTAAATGAAGCAGATTTGACTAACCGAATATTTGAAGCAGCTCGTTCAATAGATGGGGAAATGCTAGAAAGAATGCAGAGGCGATCAACAAGGACACAATTTTGTACATCTGTTATAAATTTATTATTATTATTATTTAATCTCGTTGACAATACTATTATTAGGATAAATTAAACGTGTTGCCAAATTTACTTTTAGAAAAAGGCCAGTACCTAACGTGAATATTTTTAAATATTTTTTCCGTGTAGCTTTATTGCTAGTTTAAACTGTAGTGTAGAGATGTTCCACGAATTTTGGGACACATTGTATTTTCTTCACTACATACAGGGGTGCTGCATTCAAAAATATATTATTGTTTTGATGTTACTAATTAGAAAATATTTTGTTTATAATAATAATAATAATGTTCTCTACTTCAATTTTCTTTCATATATACGGACAAGAATTAACTAGAACCTCAAAAATCGAAAAAAAAAAATACTTTGTACTTCAAATTAATATATTTTTTATAATATAATTTATATTATTTGATTAATATTTTTCTTCCAAAAATTTCCATTATTTCTCAAATATGATTAGAGCAAATATAGCGTATTATTTGAAAACGTTTATTAAACTGCCGGTTCACAGAAAACAAACAAATTTTACATTTTGCACATAAAATACTTGAAAAGCTTTGCTACTGGCAAGTTTCTGACAAGTTATTGCAACAAATTTGATGTGTAGCGTTTTAAATTTCTTGCCGAGATGCTAGCAGCGTTAATAAAGTGATAATATATCTATGTTATCATAAGACATAAACTCACCAATATTTCAAAATCATATCAAAATATTAAAAATGTCAAATGCGCAAGCATTTTACTAATTTTTAAATATGAAATTCAGGCGAAACTTTCTTGTAAAATCTCAAGGGGATTTTAAACAAAAATAAGACCAGCATGATAAAAAAATACACATTTTTATTTCGTAGGTTCGAGTTAAACTGAATCATATATTTTGTGGTTATCTTCTCTTATATGATCTTGATTGCATTGGATGACACGAGTGAACCATAAAGTGCATTAAAACAGTACTGCTGGTCATCGCAATTTAAAAACCAACGTTCTTTTTCATCTTTCCCGTTAAGAAATTGGATCGTCGAATATAAAACATCAAACTATAATACGTATCCGTACGTTGTACATGGATTGTATAAGCAAGTGAACGTATCGGACATCTGTCGCGAGTATTTTTGAAATATGAAAACCGCTTCTGGGAAGTACAAGCCCGAAGTTGTCCACGAAGGATCAATACCCAATACACTACAAAAACAAGACCACCGTAGCAAAGAAAACTCCGCAATAAATTATTTAAGACACAAGACGTAACGACATAAATTATCCGGCACGCATTCAATTCGTTGACACATTCCTTTCGAACGCGAAAAAACGACGAAAATATCGCGTTTAATATATTTATAAAAGGCGCATAAATTTCAGAGAAAACAGTGCAAACAATAAATCCGTCGCGCGCGTTTATATCCGAGTTATTTGACAGAATATAATGGATGTTGGCGAATGTGTACCTCGCAAATTTACAATATTATCTACAGGATATTTATGTGTTCGATCGTTGGAACACATATCGTGAATCTTCCTTCCACTTTGGACCTTTCGGGCGTTTGGCAGCCACTTATCTCTTCTTTATTTCCAGCCTTCGCCTCAGCGTTACATTACTTCTGAACGTGATTCGCCCGGCTGCATGACCAATTTCGATTTTTCTTATCATTTTTCCATCTTAATTGAGCGATAATATTTTATTATTAGTGCGCTGGAGAACTTTCCGCAACTTTATCTCGTAAATTACTTACAAGCGCCGTCGCGGGAGACGATAAAATTATTGCTCGGGGATCAGATTACTTGGGGATTGTGAAAATCGCAGAAGAATCGAAAATGGGGACGTTACAATTGATCTTTTTATTGAGTAAGTGGAGGGCAACATTTATCAACTTAATCGAATACAACCCTGACGATCCAGCTGTACAAGAAGGAAAATACATCCAAGACGTAGAAAATTCACTAAGTAACTCACGTGCAGCCATAATAGAAAAAAAATACGATTATTAATAATAAAAGTTACATTTAAAATAAGATAGCAAGCCATCTCGTTATCCTGTGATCAGCTAATTCTAAAGGTTTTGAGGACAACAAACATGGACTACATTGTGGACCCAACAACATGTAAACTTTGAAAGGATTTACAGGAGGATAATAAATATGAAAATATCGTAGATGATGAAAATGGACAAAAATATTTGTAAAAACTCAAATATATTTGATTGCATTTCGTTTTCTATCGATTGCGATGATAAAAAAGATTTATTTATTTATGAGCTATATTGTAAAACTACAGTTAGGGGATATCATTCAAGTTCATGTACCTTTAAAATAAAAAAATGATGTAGCTTAAAATAAAAATTATTCCAACTTTCATTTCATGCAAACATTTAACGCTTATTACGTTTGAGCCTTAATTTATCAGTCACTACTTCGTTGCATACAGCAAGCATCAAGTCCTCCAGAAAGAATGCAAATAGTCTATGGCAGGCACTTTATTTTCATCGATTTCACCGAATAAAACCCCCTCGGTTCCCATTGTTAGTTTTCCAACATCAATATCCCCGTCTAGTTCCAAGAACGCATGGTATGTGGGCACTTTCTTTGTAAAATTGCGGTTCTTAAGCAGCAAGTGAGCGAGACTGTTTTATTTGCGACATAAATATACAACGAGTACGTGACTCAATTCCAAAGTGTCCGTGGTTTCTTTGTCATAATTTACGCTGGTTACATGTATGTTAGGAACTCTTATTTGAAAGATCTTCAGCAATTGAAATTTTTGATTTAAAGAGATGTTATCGACTACTAAAATTAACTCAATTACCGTTCATAATGAATGCGATCGCTCTCAACGCTTAAAAGATTTTGCGTTGCAGTCGGCGGTGGAATCGGCTTCCTTTTCTTTGTTTTGGCCGGAGAATAGGTTTGAATTAAATACAACGCCGTTGTATGGGCAAACGAGACGAATTGTACAACAAATATTAATTATAACTTCGGTAATTTAATCGGTTTGCGATTCGAATATTGAATTTCAAGTTAGATTCATATTATTGATACTTCTGCTCGCGGCCATTTCGTCTACGGTTAATTTAAAATTCAACTTTTGAATGGAGTAAAACTTTAAAATCCATGCATTACTAGATCTGCCGGTTTTGTAATTGCGAGTATAGTTCGGTGTATGCGGGATGATTGAATGCCTCTTTCAAGAGTATTTTCCGAGAAAAGTTTTCAATATAATTATATGGTAAGCATACATCGCATTGAGCTTTTATATTTTTCCCAACAACGAACAAAAAAATGTAGTGTGCTCGTATATTTTATCATTACGGTTTTGATACAAAATACGTTTCCCTCACAGGCAGTTACTACAGCCCATTTGGAGAATTAAATTATGCAATGTGTATATATTATTATAATTAAAAATTACATTAACTTTGTAACGTAATATATATTCCAAATACCATATGAAACGTGCACCTCACCTATTGTACCTATTATACTTCGCAATATTTTGTGGACAAATGTGTAAATCATATTCGGTAAGTATACGACTTAAAATTAAATGGGAAGATCGAGTCGATAACACGTTAAAGAATTTCTAAAAGGTAGAAACTTACTAATTCCTACATTCTAGACTTCTAGCCTGGACGTTTTTTGAGCATTTCTTAAGGGGTTACATCTAGTTGGCGGCCGAATAAAAAGTGTGTTTTTGTGAATTTTTTGGGAAAATGATTGCAGGTTTTAAACAATTTTTTTTGACTGTTTCATAAAATTTTTTATTTTAAAAAAATCAGGAATGTAGCAGATATAATATATTTCCCGGGCCGCTGTTCAAAAGAGGCCATCCGCGGTGACCACTGTAACTTCTACACCGATCTTCTCTTAAGTTTTTGTATCGTATTATCTAGTACTTACTGAGTCGGAGGATTTTTGACTTTTTTTCACCGAAATTTACTCTTTCACTTTCAATCGCGCGGAACATTTTTTTTAATTGATATTTTATCAAATCCTTAAGTATGAAAAATTTCAAGTAAATCGATCCACTGGTTTTTAAGATATCCTGATCACCGGTTTTGAAAAAGCTGTTTCGAGAAAAAAGCCTTTAAAGTATGAAGTTATAAGTCGACAGTTATAATTCAGGCACTGTTCGCCGTATTTTTCTTCTGAATGTTTAAACACTTCGTCGCCGTCAACCGCCAACATCCATTTTTTCCGGAAGATCCTGTGTGTTTTGCTGAGCACACATATTAGTTCTTCACACCACCTTTATCGTATACGAGGGTCGCGCGGTTCGCAGCCCTTAACGGTAAAAACGGCCATAACTCGCTCAATTTCGAACGCATCGACTTGAAATTTTCAGAGAACATTTTTGAAACGTTATATTTTAAGAATCCGAAAACGAGAAATAGATTTTTTCGTAAATCCTGACTAGATGTAACCCGTTAAAGGCAAGACGTAAAGCCATATAAGGATAATATATTTAGATAATAATTTCAGCACAACTATGGCACTGGAGAGGAACTGGATATAGGAAAGGTAATGACATATTGCAGATGGAAGTTGCAATGTGATAAGGACGTTATAGATCACGAACATACATAAAGTTTCCTGTCCTTTTATAATGATTTTCTTACAATGATCGTAAATTAATTATGAAATTATTTTAAAAATGTGTCTTGTCAAATCTGACAGTACAATGTAAAATTTACACGAAAGATGGTCGAATCTTACACCTCAATGCTGCAGTGAACATTAAAACAGGTCCATGAAGACTAACTGGTGGATCCCTAGAGAATATTGTTTCTGGGTTATTACCCTTCGTCAGTAGCGATTACCAAGAACCTTAGTTGTTGAAATACCTTTACATGTAGAGGCTATCAAAACTTGTTGGCGCGAGCCAATCACTCCTAACGAACCACTGATTCGACCATCTTTCGTGTAAATTTTACATTTTGCTGTCAGATTTGACAAGACACATTTTTAATTTGAATTGTTTTTGAACATAATTGCAGCAATCCTTTTATATGTTGACACTGGACGTTTGACAGTCGTCTCTTGTTTAGTCTCCGCAAGGTGTTAGACAAGGTATCGTCTCGTCAGTGTTCTGTTGTCAGTAGTTCGTTAGGAGTGATTGGCTCGCGCCAAGAAGTTTTGATAGCCACTACATGTAAAGGTATTTCAACAACTAAGATTCTTGGTAATCGCTACTGACGAAGGGTAATAACCCAGAAACAATATTGTCTAGCGATCCACCAGTTAGTCTTCATGGACCTGTTTTAATTAATGTTCACTGCACCATTGAGGTGTAAAATTCGACCATCTTTCGTGTTATGAAATTATAAATAAAATTTAAATATCAAAAATGTATATCCACGAAGAGCATAATTTCTTCAACTGATACGAAAGGGTGCCTCGTTGCATGGAGTGGTTTATTCAGATCCAGATCCCAGATAGAATTAATCCTGAAATTCAATCTCCATGTCCATCGGTGCATATTATTTGTCTAGGGTATCTCCACAGAGCTTCTAGTGTATGTGATTGAGTGTACCTGGTGATGAGCAAGACATCTTCAACAGATACTTTCAGGATTTTAATTTTCTAATTATTCCTAAATTTATAACTTTTTATGTCACGGCCATTATAATTCATTTGACAGTCTTCCCTTCCATTGATGATAACTAGATAATAATTTATCGTATTCCATTTTTATTTATACTTATTTAATAGTGAATATAAATCTACATGCTATAATTCTGTAAAACTATATTACTAACAGTATTGAAAATAAGGCTTGACCAGCGCTCGAAACTTTTACTACAACTTGCTTTAATATCAATCAACAGAGAAAATGACATCGAAATTGAAGGGGGGGGGGGCTTCAATTTCGATGTCATCTATAAATGAAGAGGTTAAGAATCCGCATGTACATAGATCTAAATTTTACTTGTACATTAAACCAAAAATTTTAAATGCCCCAGTGACATTATGTCTCGGATAAAACAACATTCTTGGACTTGGATAAAAAATTACACAATTAAAAGAGTTATGACACTGTGGCAAACTTATGAAATATAAAAATACGCGAAAATTGTGACATAATATGACATGATAACAACATAGAAAAGACTAGATGGTCGCTTTTTACCAATAGCAGCAGTGAATCATATCAGAGCGCGTTTACTAGTTGTTTTTGATAAAAGCTCCTGATGATGCTGTAATCTAATATAGTTCTTGTCGTCAAACGAAGTATGTAAGATCCGTTTGTAGCATTCTAAACAGCAATGCTATATTTAAAAATTGACTGCAAGTCCGGTAAACAAAAATTCGAAATACTTCCATTTCTCACCTTCCAATACGTCGCAACATAATTAAATATAAATCAAACGTGAAATTCCCATATATTTCATTGTGCTAAAATGGAAATAAATATAAACTTTCTTACTTCACTTATTCGGCATCTGAATGTTATTCTAATGCTTTTCACTGTTTTTAATGTAAATATTTTGGTGTAAAATTTAAAGCACATTATCTACGATACAATCTTAAAAGCGTCAGAAATATATAATTTTACAATTTTGGTATAAATTTAGACCAAAATAGTAAGAACAATATATGTCGAAATTTAGGATACACATTTTCTAAGAGTCAAAAGCAACTCCACAAAATCATTTACATAGGACCATAAGGAACAGTTTGATATGAATTATATTTCCAAATATACGAGGTGACTATAATCATTCGGTCAAGTGAAACATAAAGTACAAAGTCAATTTGTAAATTTCTTCGTACTGAAAGCAATACACCGGAATATGCAAGACAAGTAATAATAATAATGATGTTGATTTAATTGCGCTTTTGCAAGACATTTTCTCGACAAAATTCTTGCATATTTCATAAATATTTTGAAAAATATTATGTCCACGTTTATAGAAATACGTAAAATATTAAAATTAAATCGACTTCTATTCCCGGATTTTATTCGCGAATTGGAGCATTCGTTTGAATTTCTTATGTTTTGTTCAAGCATTCAAGTTCTTTAGTAACATTTTCTTAAATTAAAAGCGTCGTTAGTAATCGCGGTTTTAGATCGGGGGTCAATTGTCGGCGATTATTGCATTCTATTCTCAACTCAATTTTGTCATTTATCTGCGATCATAATTTCACTTTTGTATATTTTCTCCGTTGTTTTTGATTTGTTTCAAGTTGAAGTGTTTTATTATGCGGAGCAATTTAGGGTGGGTGTTGCTTTACTTACTTAAATACTGTACGCCTGTAAGATGTTATTGCTTCTCAATACTCACTGCACTGCTTGTCATACAAGCTCTGCAACCTCCGCTGTCGCATTCGGTGAACCAAAACATATTTCATAAGTCACGTAATCTCGTAAATTAAAATAATCAACCGTATCAACATACAATCGGCATTTCGGAGGGTTTCCTCGTATAAAAAAAGTGTGTGTGTGAACTATTTTAAAATAATTATTGCTTTTCAATTAAACTATACCGAAATTTCCAAGCCATTTGCTTTATAAATCCTATTAAGCGATCCGGTGGCCACCAAAACTTTGATGATTTTTATGCACAAAATCAAATATACGAGCATTCGTAACGGCAACCCTTTCATTTAATTAAATTCGATGTTTTTGCGCCAAGGAGGAGCCGCGTCACGCTCGCAAACCGGTCCCAAACAATTTCACGAGTTTTTGAACCGGTCCCCCGACTGTGGCGAACCGTGGTTATGTCTTCCGCGTTCCAACCCCATTTTTTCCCTAATGAAAATACATTACGTCATTAAAACTAAATTACTTTTCAGAACGAAACAGAAAATTCCCTCCACCGGTTCGCAGATAAATTGCGCTTCTCGTTTCATTTAGTTTTATGTTTGCGAAAACTAACCTCCAGTCGCATATCAAAGCGGAAACGGGCGCACCACTACATATTTCTTATCGTGATTCTAAAACCCCGATATTTATGGATACGTAAATATTCGCATTAAGTGTTCGGGTGCGCTTTTTTGTTTCCACTTGGGCGTTATTAATAGCCGACGACGTGCGTAATTTTCGTTTTTCGCTGCGGAATCGTTCCAGTTTTGAAGCTCTGCGATCTTTTTTGGCGCGTGAAGATAAAAGCTAATGAATTTGTTAACGTTCTTGGTGCTTTAGTGGAGGTAGGGACAAATTTAAATGAGCAAAACCCTCCACATTTCTAATGTACTCATAAAATATATAGCACTGCGTGTTAAAAGCTAATAGCTCCTAATATGGTTCGAAATAAAATAACTACAACCGATAAATCTATGTAGACAAAATATAGATTTAAATAAAATATAACCAAATTCTAAGAATTAAGAAGGGAACTAATCAACAGCTAATCATTAAAACATTTAATGATTATTATTATATTAAGCATCGCTGTTATCTATTATACCAGCAGACGAATTGCATAAGTACAAAGGCGTTTTATTTGCCAAACAACAAAAAATTAATAACATTTTTTAATTAATGCACCAGGAGCTAACGTCCTGTAGATAACTTCGAAGTTAATAAATTTATTTCGCAAAATTTCGCATTGACATTGATTGATTTATTTGATAAGCTCGCGAGAAACAGCCGCGTAACCAAAATCTAAATTAAAATTGCGAAAGTCATCCATTACATATTAAATTAACCTGTGTCATCGTCGATGCATTAACGCTCAGGAATTTTGGAGGGCGGGTTTTGTCATAAATTATCCGGCATAAGTGTGTAGGTCCCTACAAGAACTGTATTTCCAACGTCTTGTTTATCACGTCATGAACACGCAAAAACGTCCGCCCTTAGTCTGTTCTTGTTTTCCATTCCTCCCTTGCACTACGCCGCGCATTCTATCCACATTTATTTACCTTGCGCTGTGAATGTTAGGTGGCAAAGGCAAGATTAGCCTTCGTTCAAATATTGGGATCCTCGACGACTCCATTTGCTTGTTATTAGGTGGGATCATATTTATTTTAGAGCCCACATCCGAAGTTTGGATTGGTAATTAAAATAGAAAGTAATATTTCAGGCGAAAATCTCTAATCAAATAAAATTAGTAGCAGTGGTTCATCAATTTCTCTTAAATTAATCGACTCGTTCCATAAGACTTCTTCTTATACTTTTAAATCGACACGTTGGGTGCCAATTTATACGAAATGAGATTCTTTATAATTAGAGATTTTTTAGAAAAACCACGTAACCCAAGTATTAAGAACTGAAAAATTAATGTAACCGTTAAATGTTTGTGCCTGCGTTTGACATTTAATATTTGGATCGGTTCTTTCGCCGTCGGAACTTGTTGAATTAAATTTCCACGAAAGTTATTAAAACTAAGCATACTTTTTACATTTATTTAGAAAATTACACTTTTTTTCGTTTAAAAACGCATTCTAGTTTCAGTTCGCTGATATTAATTAAGTTTTTCTATGTTATGATTTCAATATTAAACAAGTAACTACTGTACGATTAATCACATAACTTCATCCCGATTTGCAAACTTTTAATGCTAGTCCTTACTTCATGTATATGTCTCGATATTATTACGCGATTTACGAGATTTTTATATACATCCTCATATCTTTTTTATTTTTAGTCCAATTTTAGTAATTTTTTTTTCTCAAAAGTAGAATACTTATTGCTCTATTTACTCCCAAAAAAACAATTATCTTCTTTAAATGCAAAGCAACCTGCGATTCCAAAATAAACGGCAAAAATCAAGAAATCACTTTAGGGATTTTTTATCGAAAAATTTTACTAGTAGTAATTGATCAGAATTGCCAAAAAAACCCTAAATTCAAAATTTCATGAAAATTAAAAATGTTAAAATTTCCCGTAAAAGTCCGTAAATACTTATTAGCTGCGCCGAAAAAAGGATGCTGTGAAAATTTTGTTTGAAATAAACTCTGAACTGTCAACGTTGTTGTTGTTTAGGCGCAGCCACCTGTGCAAATAATATTTACCGAATTGGAACTACTTTTGAAGAAAATTTTCACATTTTTAGTTTTCATGAAATTTTGGATTTAGGGTTTTTGGGCAATTCTGAACAATTATTACTAGTAAAATTTTTCGATAAAAAAATCCCTAAAGTGATTTCTTGATTTTTTCCATTTATTTTGCCATCGCAGGTTGCTTTGCATTTAAAGAAGAAAATTGTTTTTTTGGAAATAAATAGAGCAATAAGTATTCTACGTTTGGGAAAAAATACTAAAATTGAACTAAAAATAAAAAAGATATGATGGTGTTACACCCTTAAGTGAAACACATTGTATATACTCATATATGCTGTTTAGATTTATTTTCTCATTACATTTAACTTAACATATTAGAAGAAAGATTCTAAATAAATATGTAATAAGATTCGACCATCTATCATGTAAGTAAATAAATTTATCTAAAGATAATTAATTTTTTTCATAATCATCACGTTCTTCTTCTTCTTGATCTCTTACCCTTATTGCACTAAAGAGTCTGAAACATCTTTCTCGTTAATCTTCTATCCATTTCATCCACTCTTCCCGGTCCCTTGTTAGTTTCTTCATTAATTTACGACCCTTTCCTTTATTTTTGCCTTTATGTCATCTTCTCCATCCTATCTTAAATTATGCATTCCTGATTCAAATTCGTTGCCGGGGCCATATTAAGTGTCAAATGATTTTGGTCATCGTGGCCCTAATTTTGTTCAAAACTGGGATTTATTGCATTACATCGATACTGTTCTTGGTAATTTTATTGTTCATGCCAAAACTTCTTTTGTGGCGAATGTATATAAATTTCACACCTTACTCTGTTCTGCTAACCGTTGGGATCTCATAACAAAAAATGTTTTAAAATTTCATTAACACCCGGGCAAAATTAATTATGTTATTTTCTAAGTATTTTTATTTGGTTAGGAAACGTTCATTCCAAAATAGAAATTGAATTAAATTAAATTTATATGACATTTAATTAATTAAATTTGTTGAATAGTCATAATCAATTTTTTATTTAAACAATTGAAATGGCAAATCGTAATCACTTGACAAACCAATCATTCTATTATGTAAGACCGGAAGACCCCATAAAATTACAAACTTTTATCACCCGCGGCGTACATTTAAACATCTCGGGACAACCTGCTTCAGTTCTACAATTTATCACCAGTCCACAAAATTATTCTATTACATATTTGTTCGTTTTGGAACTGTATTATGTATTATGGTTACATCAACTAAATTAAATAATTTTCGATTTATTGTTAATTGGGTTGGGTTGGGCCGATCCAACTAACGATAAATCGAAAATTATTTAATTTAGTTACTTAACCAAACCAAACACAACCAAATTATAATAATAATAATAATGCTTTTATTGTACAATCATCTTAATAGCAACAAAAACAAAGGAAAACTTACAATTAACAGATTGTGTACACAAGGCGAGATTCAGATGAAATCAGCTTTATCTAACCTTGAATTACAATAAAAACTAAATTCATCATTTGTATACATTCTAGCTTACGATAACTAACTTAAATGTAATTGGCGAGTAAACAAAACGAATAGTATATGGCTTGGCAGCAAAGTGTACATCTATACACTTTGCTACCAAGCCAAAGCAATCCAACGCGATCCAACCCAACCCAACCATTAAATAACGGTGCAGCTAAGCTGTGTAGACTGTGTATTGATCAAATTCATACGTTCCCGAAATATAAAATGTATGTCATTTTATTTATTTTGAGACGTTTAATTCTATTAAAGATGAAAGCAATGCTTTCGAAATGTACATTTAGAATAAATATTATTCTATTTGTGAAATAGTGGTTGTCTTAATAATTTTATAAAACTTGCTGTTTTCGTTGTATGAAGATTTTATCCAGCGCATCTCCAACACAATTCAATTCCTAGAGCAGGAGTTTACCTTGATTTTGTTTACAGTATTTTACACATTATTCAGGTCTACTCACAGTGGGCCAACAAATAAATTTAACTATGTGTAGTTTATTACCACAAATTTCGCCAGCAAATATTGAAAATCCGTTCATATTCGAATGAAGTGAGAAATTTTCTGTTGATTTTAATAATTATATCAGCAGTTTCGTATTTCTAAATACATCTTATATTTATTTTGCTGCATGGTATGGTACAAGTCGATATATTTGAAATAAACCGCTACAGTCTACTTGCGTGCTGGTGTAGAAAACAATTTTGAATATATTAAATAATATTTCACGTCAACCCAACCCAACACAACTCAACTCGATACAGTCCATATTGTTGTTTTGTTTGTTTTAGTAACAAATCAAAATATTGTAAATAAAACAATTACTCCGCTACAGCCTGCTTTGCTGCGTGCTGGTTTAATAACAAATTGAAATATTTTAAATAAATTGCTACAGTTTACTGTGTAGCGTGCTGGTGTAATAATAAACCAACCCAACCCACCCAACCACCTTGCTGTGTGTTGGTTTTAATAATAAATTAAAATGTTTAAAAATTTAATTAGTTATCCCGCTGAAATAAAACCTCATAGATTACTTGTGTATTCAGGGACCTAAAACTCCTAAATATTCATTATAAAAGTTAAGTAACGTACAAGTCATTTTAATGCTGACTCCGGAGTTGATTCATTTATAGTGGGATAACACATCATAATAAGTGTCTAATAGCTTATTTTGATGAATATGGAGGATTTTATTCATTCCGGGTAGAAATATCAGACTACTTCTGAAGAAAGTAGTTTTGAATCTCGTAACCATACTCGTAACAATTATTCCAGATACAAATATATGTAATGATGGTTAACCAACATAATAACCAGCAAAAATCCTTAAACGGGACCTGGACCATCTAGAAAATTTCGCCGTTAATATAAGGAAATATGACCAAAAAATCGAAAATGTTGATTGTGGGTGCCCAAAAAAATGTGTTATTTACAGAAATTGAAAGAAAAGAAATATTTTACTTCTGAAATTTAAAACATTTCAATTTGAAAAATTCATATCTGTATGGACTAGTGCAAAAAGCAGTTAACAGAAAACGCCCAAAATATCGACCTCGTGCAGTAAGATGAAAGAAATCTTGTCTGGCGACATTTTAAATAAGTGATGAAAAATTGCATCGGTGCCTCTCGATATATTTCTCAAACTTGATGATTTTGATATTGTTGCCCATATTCAAAATATTCCTGCATACCAAATCCATTATACACGAGAGTAATCATAACAAAATACATTTAAATCCTGCGCTGACCATTCGTAAGATATACTTTGTAAAGAAAAATGTGAGATTGAAATGACTGAACCCAAGAAATTAAAGTATTATATTAAAATATTCAACACCAAGTTTAATCTCAATTTTAATGCATCGCGACATTACACATGCAATCAATGACGCCGCTACAGTCTTCTTTGTTGAGTGCTGGTGTAATAACTGTTTTAAATGTTTTAAATAAATTAGTTTAATGAGTGCAGGTTAGTAACAAATTGAAATATGTTAAATAATAAAATGAATTCATCATGATTATTTCTGTTTCGTCCCTTTTCTTCCTTCTCAAGATTCGATTCCTAGAAGTTGTTTGGAGAGACCCTTGGTCGAAGAGAGCAAGAAATATTTGGTGGGCCACTTAAATATCGTGTTCCCTTCGTAAATTGTCTTACTATTTTTGATCGTTCTTAGAGTTTTTACTTTCTTATACATTATGTATAAGTAAGTATAGGAATCATGAAAACTCGAGATTTTATCGGATATACACGTTTTAAGGTCTCCTGAATCGATTGTGACTATTTTTGGAATGACGTCTGTGTGCTGTCTGTCTGTGTGTCTGTGTGCCTGTCTGTCTGTCTGTCTGTCTGTCTTGATGTGTGTCTGTGCGCGCTCTACCATCCAAACGATTAAAGCTAGAGCTATGAAACTTTTTGAGCGCAATCTCTCAACCGAAAGTGATGGTTTACTCTTATCACTTTTTCCATATCTCGAAAACGGTACATGTTATCGAAAAAAATATTCTTACGAAAGTTGTAGATACTGAAATTTTGAACAACTTTCATTTGAAAAGTTTTTTTCGAAAAGTGTAGTGTAACAAGAAAGTTCAGAGCGGACCACTGGTCCCAGGTTGGTAACATTGGAGGCTGTCAGCTGTCCCTTGTATGTTTGTAAATACCCCAAGTTTTGCATTAGGTGTTATGTTATGAAACCAGACATTCAGGTATGTTAGTGAATAGGATTACAATATCAAGGCTAACAAGGACTTCATTATCTGGGTAAAGTCAGCAAATTGAAAAAATATCCTGTAAAATGCTATTGTCATTATTATATGAAATAGTTAAATTGTTACTACTGAACTTGCATCATATCGAAACGCGATTGAATTAAAATCGGCAAATCTCAGCAATAACCGATTCAACAGATTGCGTATTACGAAGGTTTCATTTCTGAGGAAGATTGGTCATGTAATTTACAAAAGTAATTTGTCAGCAAACTTGCAACGCGGCTTAAATCTCAGCAGAGAAGCTTAGAGTATGAATAATACAAAGCAATAAATTCAGCTAACTGTAACGCCGTCCGTGTTCGGTTATCTTTACAAAACGTTGTCGTGTACAATAAATAAATATTAAGAACGCATTTCGGGCGAAAACCGCGGGGAACGCCGACGGAAAATTTCCGCGTTCGCGCCGACTAATTAACTTTCATCGATCTGCAATGTCGTGCTATAATTAATTTAAATTATTAAATGAAACGGCAAGTGTGTAAGTGTAAGAAAGCGATCGCGTGGGGCGGATTCGCCTGAGTAATGAATATATTGTGCGACGCGCAAAATTTTAAACCTATTAATAATGGATTTACTTATGCTCGAGTGCCGTTATAATTAAAATTAGGTGCATTGCATGTTACACAATAATTATACATGGAGTCTAGATACCGAAACGTAAATGCGATTGTGGGCGACATCTATTATGTATAACGTTGTGAATATATCAGTCGAAATTTATATCACATGAACATGGGACAGAATTGCAGAATAATGAATGCACATATGTAACGTACGATACCAGGAAAACTTATTCCTAATATATGACGACATTGCCTAGTTTTATCAAAATATTAAGAATGTGTATCTCTTAACGTATGTAACAAAATTTTAGGGGAATTTTTTCGTATTATTTTATTAGTCGCCCTCAGGTTTTGAATTATGCAAGGCTTCAAAACGTCATTAAACCTGCAAGAAATAGAGAAGAAGTTTCAGCGAGAACATTAGGCCAAAGATTTCACATATCCCATAGGACAGCCAAGAGGGAAATTAGCAGAAATAATTTAAAATATAGAAAAAATGTCAAAAATGCACGGCTGCTCAATTGGAGAGGATTCCAAGATGTTGCAGACAATTTAGATTAGAAAATTTCAGAAACAATGCCATGATAATTTTAGACAACGAAAAATATTTTACATTATCTAACTCCGAAACAAAAGGAAACGAACAAATGTGGTGCACCATTTCGGAAGCTGGTTTTTTAAGACCTTATGTTGGGCGAGTTAGGGGCGAGCTGTAAATGCATTTACATTCGAAGATGCCTCCCCAACTTAGTGAATTTTATTGAAAGACATCATGATAACACTTAGGGACTCGCTAGTGGGTCTAATGGACCCAGTCCTTCGTATTTTGTGTCATAACTTTTAAATTTTGACGTTTGCGACGTTGCCGCTCTTAGTACCTTTCAACGATTGTATAGCACGGCAGATGACGATCTTAGTCGTCAGTTGACGCGCTGCGTGTGAGTGCTACGGACGTCAAAGGTGTGTATGGGTCCGCTGGAGCCGGTAGCGACTAAATACGTAAGTGTTTTTTCCATCATGTTGTTACTATTTACCTTTTTTTACTTTATTTCATAGGAAATGGCTACCAATAGGCTTTTGAGACCTAATGAAATAGAAGTATATCTCAATGAAGGAATAGAAAACGAAGAAACTGAGACTGAAGACTACTTAGAAATAAATGAGCATGAATCGGATTCCGAACAAGAAGGCGACGACGGCGGAGAAAATATACAATCTGAGCGTGAAATAACCTCACAGGCAAGGCAAGGCATCCTTCGACCAGCACCTGATCTTCGTCGGACTTTGATTGTGTTCCATTGACGATATTACAAAATGGCTATTACATCGGTAAAGATAAAACTACCGAATGGAGTATTGAAGAACCCGCAAGAAACGTAAGAACTCGGAGTCATAATATTATACGTGAAGTTCCAGGGCCTTGTCTAGAAGCATTGAACTCGACTACACCGTTAGAAACATTTTGTCTTTTGTCAGCTATATCAAGAGATAGATTTCACTTCTTGCTTAGATGCTTACGTTTTGATGATATCAGGACTAGGCAGGCAAGAAAGGAAACTGATAAATTGGCGCCAATCAGAGAAGTTTTTGAGGAATTTGTGTCTAACATTCAAAAAAACTACAAACACAGAGAGCATGTCACTATACATGAAATGTTATTAGCCTTCCGTAATCGGTGTCCATTCCGACAATATCTTCCCAGCAAACCAGCCAAGTACGGACTCAAAATAATTGCGGTCTGTGATGCAAACACTTATTATACGTCGAATCTCAAAATTTATGCCAAACCGATGGGCCATATCAGATCAGCAACTTTCCAAGTGATGTGGTAAAAAGACTGGTGGACCCGATAAAAGGTTCTAATCGAAATGTCGTCATGGATAATTGGTTCATGAGTCTTCCATCGATTTATTGGACGACTTTAGATTGACATGTTTAAGAACTCTTAGAAGGAACAAGAACAAGAACAAGAGATACCTCAACAGTTTACACAAACCAGAGGAAGAGAGGTGCACGAAACCTACTTTGAGTTTCAAAATAACACCACACTGCTATCTTACGTGCCTAAACGCGGCAAAGTAGTTCTCTTAGTATCTACTATGCATCATGATGCCAAATAAATGTAGAAACCGGTGAAAAAAAGAAACCTGAAATGATAACCGATTATAATACCTTGAAATGTGGAGTCGATGTAGTTGACCAGATGACTGGTACATATTCTGTGTCGAGACGAACTCAAAGATGGCCACTTTGTATATTTTTTGGGTTATTGAATATTGGTGGACTAAACACTTACATTCAGAAGGCCACAGTACCTTCTAATAACTTCACACGAAGGGATTTCATCAAAACGTTGGCTATTTCGCTGATTCAACCACACCTTCATGAAAGAATTTCTATCACAAACATTGCACAGCATATCAAAAACCGTATCCGAAATATAATACCAGAAGTAGAACCAACTACGGCATCAAAAAAAAAGATAGAAAAACCAAAGTTTTTGCGTAAAATGCAATATACCAATTTGTGGAGAACACATGAAGCACGTTTGTTCAAATTGTTATAACTAAATTTGATCTAGAAAGAGACTGAACAATGTTGAGATGTTATTTTATCCCAAAGAAGATATTTTAATTTTGTTAATTTTCAAAGTTGTTTGTTTTTTCTATAATAATTGATCTCTCATTGTTATTTCCTCTAAGTAGGTTCATTTTAGTAGTGTAAGAAAATATAGAAATATAGATTTTGTTTAAAATAATTAATTACAGAAATTATAACAATTAGCCTTAATCTTTTCATAAAAGTATGGTAAAATTCATTATCTTTTTGTAGTTACTTTTTGATTAAGTAAAAACAATAAATATTAGTATTTGATTGAATATTGTCTTTCTTTATTCATATACCCATATTATTCGTATAAGAAAGTAAACATTCACTTTTATTGAGCAGTTTTTGAATAAACATTATACTGGGCACAGCGCACCCGGTAGCGAGTACTTGTGTTACAAATTAAGGCGCGAGTCCCTAAGTGTTAATGATAATACTATGTTCTGGCCGGATCTGACATCGTGCCATTATGTGAGAAGAACCCAAGATTGGTTAAAGCAAAAACAAAAACCTTAAGCAGTGTTCATTATTGATTGTAAGGAATCGAAGCTAGCGGTTGGCACCCGATATGATTGTGTTAAGGCACTAGACCACGGTGAAAAATAATAATATCATTCGATTTGTTCGGTCCCACATATGTATATATTAGCAATGAATTAAGTTAGTTTAGATATGTGCAATCCAGTGCAAAATATTCGCTACAATTATTTCGTTTCGACCCTCAGAATATTTTGCATACGAAATTAGTCCCAAATTCACGGCTATCCAGGTACAGATGGTTCGACAGATGCGCCAGCTAACGGTCGGTTCGATTGTTTACATTTATTACTCATTTTTCCAAACTAAAAACCCAAAAACTCTTGTACGGTCACGTACAAGACGTTATCTATTTCAATACAATTGCGGCCCGATATAAGCGCTGAATTCCCCGTTTTACATGAACCGTCATGAAACTGCCGCTAATATTGCATCAATACTTTTTAACACTGGTCACATTGGCCTCATAAATGTATTGGAGTTATTAGACATCAACATTGGTGAAGCACTCTACCAATATTATCAAAACATCGACGAGAAGCGAATATGCGAAGCCGAGCACGAAGCAGAAAAAAGCACGCATGAGGGTCGTCTTTGTGCAGAACATGGAAAAAATAATGATTCTCTGGACGCTGAGAAGCTGTTGTATGGTCCAGGAATAGCTAACTAAATGTAAGAAACAAGAAAAAATACACAAAGAAAATAGTTAGTTTGTATGTTGAATTATGCTTCAGTAAAACTTTGAACGCGTTTTTCTCGAAAACTACTTTTTCAACCTGGTTGACAACATATTAGAAAAACTCTACATCCGATTTGCATGCACCCAGTCTTAAACTGTTCCAAAATGTAGTCTCTATAGAACCACGTAGGGGTTTCTTTTATAATAGGTCTTCTTCTAATTTTTTTTCATATGAACGATGAAAATTTTTCAAAAAAATTGAAAATTGGCTGATCCGCCATTTTTTTTTTTCTAGATAACAAAATGTGATGCTGTAGACACATATGTCTAGTTTCTAAATATATTTTTATTTTATTTTTTAGATGAGCCGTATGGTTTAATCGCTGTCAACCGTCGCACGGCAATTTCGTCGCAGTCTCCTCTTAGGAGCGGCGTACACCGCAAACTATACTTTAGATTCAAGTATAAAAATTTGTATACAGTCTTCTATATGCATATATTGACAATAAACATTGATGAAATGAATTGCATTCATCATTCGCTTGAAAATAATTATGAAAGATACACCCTCGTACCGCGCACGCACCGTGGTCTGGTGCCATAATTACGGCCAATATTCATGATCACTATTAATTATTATTATTATTGTATCTTTTAACGTTGCTATTGTATTTCGTTGCCAGAGTGCACGCATACCTGTGAACTTCTTTCGTCCATCTGTGTGTTAAACGAGCCATATCTCGCGTCCCAGAGACAAGGAAATATTTTCCTCGAATTGTCAACGAATATTTTTGGACGCTTTTTGATATTTAATCAAATAATGCAATGAACTCGGATATTATAACTATGCAATATCATGTTCTTTCCCGCCTATATTACCAGGAATTTACGCCGTGGACCTATTCATGGTATTTTAATTAAACGATTTAATCTAAATTCTTAAAACCCGAAATCGATTGACCGATTTGATGAATATCAATTCAAGAATCCAGATGTTCAATTTCATTCATTTTAACCCAAGAATTTTACAAATGTATATATTTATTTATTTAATCAATCTATTTGAATTATATTTCGTAACGGTTTAAGAAAACAATTATAATTAAAAAAAAGAGTTTTGATATATTTTATAAAAATCAAAGAAATAAGGTGGCACTATGGCATTCGCTATGTTAATAAACAACTAGTTGATTTGGCTTGAAGAAGCTTGCAAATTTTAACGTCAACGTCAATTTGCTCAACGTTCCTCGTTCAAATTAAAAAGCAAATTAATTGGTCCAGACACACGTATTTCGTATCAAATCACTCACTACGATGTCCCTCCATACCAAATAGAACCAGAATGTGATTTCTATACCACTGTCAAATAGTTTTAAATTTGTAGCTTTTTCTTTTTCTTTTATGAACGCGATATATGTTATTTTAACCCCTTTCATCGTTTTCTAATTCTTTCAATACAAACTTTCCTGATAATGGTAATGGTAAAGTAGTATTTTCGTAATATATGTCTTAAATTTGCTTTAAAGCATAGAGCACATACATTATTTTAAGTCCTTAAAATATTCATATTTCCTGCCCAAAGTTTTTACATATTCAAATATTCAAATTGCTTAGTTGTCTCTGAAATATCTTCGAAATAATTTTAAAACCCAGATATAACACGGTATCTAAATCGTTACATTTTCTGTATAATTTAATTTTATATATATATATATATATATATATATATATATATATATATATATTAAAAATGTATCTTGTCAAATCTGACAGCAAAATGTAAAATTTACACGAAAGATGGTCTAATCTTACACCTCAATGGTGTAGTGAACATTAATTAAAACAGGTCCATGAAGACTAACTGGTGGATCGCTAGACAATATTGTTTCTGGGTTATTACCCTTCGTCAGTAGCGATTACCAAGAACCTTAGTTGTTGAAATACCTTTACATGTACTGGCCATCAAACTGTTTTTGAACTTAATTGCAGCAATCCTTTTATATGTTGACACTGGACGTTTGACAGTCGTCTCTTGTTCAGTCTCCGCAAGGTGTTAGACAAGGTATCGTCTCGTCAGTGTTCTGTTGTCAGTGGTTCGTTAGGAGTGATTGGCTCGCGCCAAGAAGTTTTGATGGCCAGTACATGTAAAGGTATTTCAACAACTAAGGTTCTTGGTAATCGCTACTGACGAAGGGTAATAACCCAGAAACAATATTGTCTAGCGATCCACCAGTTAGTCTTCATGGACCTGTTTTAATTAATGTTCACTACACCATTGAGGTGTAAGATTAGACCATCTTTCGTATATATATATATATATATATATATATATATAATTTTCATCAAACAATTAGTCAAAATCCATCATACTTCTATCTTTAAAATATGCTGATATTATCTATGGCTTTTTATGTCTATTCAACCTCACGTGCGCGAATAGAATATCTACGCTAACAATGTGTGTATGACGGCCACAAAGTTTAATTAGCTTAGATGCATTACGCAGATCAGGGCCGGAGCTTATCTAACAGAAAGGATGTATCTAAATAAGTATGATAATTATACAAATAATTTATTTATAATTATCTTTTGTTGTTTTGATGTTAAGTAAATAAGAAAATGTTTAAAGTTTTCGAGGATGTTTGATTGTGAACGGAAAATATACGGATATATTACTGCTGCATTTGTATTAAAAATATCTATTCATTTGAGTTAAAAAGTTGTTTTGAGATCGTGGAGTATTTTGGAGTAAAACTAGAGTATATTTAAGGTCAGGGTTTTAATCAAGCGAGCTTTTTGGTAGTTGAATAATATTTTGAACTATCCAAGAAAATGTCAAAGCAAAGATTCTCGGTGTAACAAAATATGCCTATTAATATTAATAGTTTTTAACTATCTTCGTTGGTTCTTCCCAACTACAAATCGATCTAAAATCGCAGCCAACCAAAACCAAAGAGTTCGACGCAACTGCACGAAAATATCAAAACCAATTGGTCTACAATTGGTCTACATCCAATACAAAGGAAACAACCCAAAAAAGGACGCAAATTAATTTGCAAAATTGTTAAAAATTAATAAATGTTCAAAAAATTGGGTTGAGATTGATTGCTTGTGTTCCGATTTCTTGTATGATGAGGAACTTATTATTGGTTTTGGTTCGTTTCGATTTGAACTTTATTTGTAAATTTTCATTCAGAAAGAAAATCTCAGTATCTTTGCAAAACGGTTTCGGTTCTTCCCCTGTTCATTCGCTTTATTTTTACCGTATTTATCTACATTATTAAGCATATGATGTTTTTACATTTTTTTACATTGTATATAAGAATGGATTACTTTGGCCCGGATTAATTTGGCTTTAAATGAGTTTTGGAGCAAATTGAAAAGGTTCATTTCACGCTCAATTGACGTCAATTATTTACAAAATTGTAACATGCACATGGACATTTGGGATTTGGTTGGGTTGGAAATATACAACATTTTTAATTAAAATCATATCTGTGGTCTGTTTTGTAACGTTAAATTAAATTTTTATTTATTTTATTTTCGAATGAATTTTGTTGATTTAATTCAGAAGTTATTATTATTATTATTATTAATGCGATTGACATCATGTAGGTCGAGGCGCAGTTAGGAGAGTTGTGTGTGGAGATCCAACCAGATAAGCTCAATTAGTTAAAAAATTAACAAAATCGATTATTATACTTACGTGAAATTAAACTCAAAAGCGCGAAGCGGGGTATAAGAAATTTTCAATTTGTGTAATGCACAAAATGGAAAATGACAGTAATTGGAAAATTTCCATAAATTTTTTTACAAATTATAGAAACAGTTACAATTTTCAAAAAATATAAATGCAAAGACAAAACATGAAATGAAAAAAAAAATCATTGAATATGTAAATAAAACCAATGTTACAATACTTTAATAAAACCATTACCGTGCCATGTGCCTAAAATGCCAACAATATATAAGAAGAATTCAAGCGGAAAATAAAATATTGCCAAAAAATGTAAAACATTTAAAATTAACAGAAAACAAAAAATAAAAAAATATATATTATATTGTTATTGAAATATTTTGAAAATGTCAAAATTTTGTTAAAATTAAAAATTGAAAACTATTCAAAATGTTCATTTTTTTCAAAAATATAAACGAAAGAATTTGAAAGTTAATAAATGAACAGGATAACAGAAGATAATTGTAGTAAACCGTTAATAAATTAATTTAAGTCTAATTTGCATCAAACGTAAAAATGTAAACATTGGAAAAATGCATAAAAACGTAAAAATACAAGAATTAAAGAATATGCAATTAAATTAAATCAAAATACTTAAAACATTGATAAAAATAAACAAAATCGAAAACGTATGGAAAGCTAATTAAATCGTAACAAATCTTGAAATAAAATAATATTCTCCACGTCTTTGAAACTTGAAAATGTCAAAATTCAATTCAATCTTCTGTAACAATAAAATATTTGAAATCAATTTAAAGCATTTAATACTTATAATTATATAAAATGTATATATAATATTAGGTATTAAATGTCTTTTATTGTTTTAAATTATTGAATTGGATTTTGACGTTTGAATGTTCCAACCAAAGATATAAAAATATTTCCACAGTCTACGCTAATTTTAGAACACATGGTATATGTACAGTAATGTCTAAAATGTGAGAGATTTTTTCACCGTATGTAAATTGAAAAATTTGTAATTGTCATAAAAATTAATTAATGCTTGTCAAGTGACAGATTCGCTTAAGATGAAATTTTGCGTCTGCATAGCTGAAACACGGACTTAGCACATAGACTACGAAAAAATATCCGCCATCTTGAAACAAAATCGTGGCATTTTCTCTCAGGAACCCGTGCACTTGTTAACTTGAAAACAGGAACTGTGTATATTTGAGGATTTTGAACTGCCTACTAATTAATAAAAACTTTCAGAAACGAACTACTCATTCATTAAAACTTAGTTCACCTAGTTTTAAGATTAAAACTGGTTATGGGTTGGGTTGTGTTGGCTTGGGTTGGTTCCATTGGGATTTTGAATTTTCATTCAACATATCCCAGTATCTTTTAGAAATTGTTCTAATGTCTCACCCACCGCATCTCATTATTTGGGTTGATTGGTTTTATTTAAATTTGTATTTGGTTCTGGTCTTGCGATTTAATTTTGCAACCAATTTGTAAAATTACAGAAACAATGACAGGGCCCTTAAATTCTCAATTGCTATCGTTTATTTGGCCTTGGATAACATAGGTTTTTTAGTTCGTTACTTGTACGTCCAGCATTTTTGAATTGATTTAACTCATTATAAAACAAGGCTGATATTCATAAAAACTAAATGAATTTTGGTTAGATTTGGTTGGGATGAATTTGAATATTTTACACATTTCAAATCAAAATCCATTTGTCCCGTGAGTAAATCATTGAAACAATGGGCTCTTACACGCTTCTAATCTTGCATATTTATATTAAAGAATTACACCATGTCAGCGACAATCGTTCGGCTAAAGTTTTATTTTATTACCTTATAACTTACGTGACCTATTTGCTACTTTACATATTTACTTATTTCATAATTACATTACATTAAATGTTTACATTCTATCGTCATAGAAGAAGCGATGAATCGATCGTGAATTATCTTGCTAACATCGTTTGCAAAATTGCAATAATTGCTACTTCAATTTTAACTTGTACCGCGACCGAAATATTACAACGCTGATTATTACAACCTATTAATTAATTTAAACTGAAATATTTTCTCTGAAGCCCTGTTTTAGTTTGTTTCAGTGAAGTTTATTTGGACGTACGAATTCTCCAACATAATCGTTAGCTATTGAGCTTTTTCTTTCGATACTTTCAAAACGTTTAAAAATACCATTCACACGCTACTTTAATACCACAGTGTATTATTAATTCTTCGTTATTAATTGAGTTTTGTATTTCGGTTTTAGTTCCATTGGATTAACCCCTTCAGAGTCCTTTGCGTGAATATTTGACCACACCCACTTCATTAGTGCAACAATAGCTGTTGATTACAAACGCTAATGATGTAACTTTTACTTAATCTACAAATTTATAGCACATGAATGTCAAGTAAAAGTTTCTCCATGATCCTAAGTAAATCGCCAATAATAGCTATAAGAGATCAGATGAAGCAATTCCGTTTTAATATCCCAGAGCCATCAAACGATCCCGCTATGGCTTCATGTTACATTATCCAATATTAACATGACCTTCTCGCAATTTCATTCACATATTAAACACAAAGTACATAAATTTTCATCGCGGCGAGCTACCTAACTGAAATTTATTTCACTTTCTGAATGCCGCAGCAGTTTGGAAATATTAATCTCTATTAGCGATGCATTCGCAAAAGTAAGTGCATTAATGACGACGTTAATTAGATAGATCGCGTGGCGGATTCGTCCAAGTCAGACATGGCGGCGAACGTGGCAAACCGCAACCTGGGTAATTTCGACGACATCCAGCGACTCATTTTACATAATCGAGTGTCTGGCCGCGACTTGCGGGGGTACGAACGCGAAGCGTTTCGCGACATGACGCATTGTATTAATTTTGCGCGCCATTGAACGCACGGTAATATCGGTAATAGAATTAGGTAGTGAGCTATCGATTTTCGGATCCGGAAACGTATGATTCATGCTTTTTGTTTTGGCGTTTCCGTGTTTGAGCTTTTTGCAGTGGCGATAAATTTCGCGAACAGCTGGTGTTCATTGTTACAAAACAATTTTTTACATAATTGCAGACTTGTTATATTATTTATGGGGCATTTTTATGGCGATATTGGAAAACGTAGTTTTTAGTTTTTAACGATTATTTATAGTTTTGTTGTAATGTATGAAAATCCGCGTTATGTGTTGCCAGGGATTAAACTGTTATTAATCGCCGCCTATATTGAAAAGCTTACCTGCAGGACTGATTTACACAGATTATATTTAATTTCACGATTAATAAGTTCCCACGATAAAACCGACAGTAACGCCTTTAAGGTACCCGAGTAATTTATATCCATATCGAAAATGTATCATATTTTATAACACAATTAATTATGAGACTAATTAATTTCCAACAATTCTTCAAAAGTTCATTCATCAAAATCGTCATTGAAATATGTAGAATCGTAGCACATGCAATTTTTCGTTTTATTTAATTGATTATGCCTGAAGTTAAAAATAGGAAACGGGCGTCTGTTACTAATCTAGAAAGGCGTTACTTTTATTGTTTATTGACGAACGTTGAGAAACGGAAAATAATATCCTATATGTTCATGTACCTGAACCTAACTCAAGCGATGATGATTGTAATCCTGGTCTCGCAATTCCTGAACGTGGATCGTAGCATACAGATTGAAGGAATAAAAACTTTGAGGCAGGGAAAATCTTGGCTAGCAAACAAATCTAGGCCATTCAAAGTTGCATTGAATTCAGTAGGAAGTGTTCTAGGAGTACAAGAACGTAACGCAACGTGAAGAAAATGAAAGATTATCGCGGTGAACGGCAAATATTTATATCGGACATTTCACTGCTAGTGGCAAAAGCATTATATTAAGGGGTTACATCGAGTCAGGATTTACGAAAAAATCGGGTTATCGATTCTTAAAATGTAGCGTTTCAAAAATGATCTCTGAAAATTTCAAGTCAATCCGTTCAAAATTTAGTGAATTATGGCCGTTTTTACCTTTACGAGCTGAGAGCCCTGCGACCCCAGTATACCATAAAAGGTACGCGCTGTGGTCCATCAACCATCAACTGTTGATGGTAACACAGACAAGCGAAACTCTGAAGACGTTCAGGGTGATAACTGGATACAAGTTAACAACAAAAATACGAGGAAAACTGTAAAGAATAAATACTCTTTCAAAGGTACAGGTAACGAATCATTGCCTACCGTTAAAAGAGTTTAGTACAATTGGTTGTTTGTAAGTAGACTGGATAAGGACGTAACCTGCGATGATGTACAGCGTTTTCTGAAGTCGCAAGCGGATCGTTCGTACGTCGTGGAAAAACTGGAACCGAAGATGGAAAATGCCGATTATGCATCGTTTAAAGTGGGCGTGCCACTGGACATTAAAGACCTTATTATAAATCCAACTTGTTGGCCTAAAAATGTGTTTGTAAACAGATTTTTTTTCAAAAAAAACAAATGATACAAAAAATTCTTTTTTTCCGGCAGCACGCCTAACCCGGATAGATCCATGAATACATTTAACGTACTATATCTCAACATTCAATGTCTGAGAAATAAAATTGAGAATATTGAACTATTATCACAAGAATATTCAATCGATGTTATGTGTTTTGCGGAACATTGGATGAGTGAATTGGAATTAACACAACTGAAATTTAAAAATTACATAGCGTCTAGTTATTTCTGCCGCACCGAATACATACATGGTGGGGTTGCTATTTTCGTAAAAAACGTGTTTCCTATAATCCCATACCTAATTTAATTAATTCAATTAAAGAAAAAGACTTTGAAATATCGGGTATTACACTTTCACATGTAAAAATACTACTACTAGTAATCTATAGATCACCTTTAGGTGACGTCAGTTTGTTTTTAAGTAGACTAGAACAAGTGCTAACAACTGTTGAAAAATTAAATTTTAAAATCATTTTGGTAGGGGATTTTAATATGGACTTCCTAAGGAAATCTACGGAGTGTACTAATCTCTGTGACATGCTTGCCACTTTTAATTTATATAAAAATGTTGCTGTTCCCAGGCGAGTTACGCAGCAATCTTCAACTTGCATCGATAATTTATTTTCTCCCCTTAACATGTCTTGCAAGTTAGACATATTTGATCCATTGGTTTCAGACCATCACGCAATAATGTTAAACTACAACTTCCATGCCAGACTAGAATGCAATTTCTCAATTCGGAGACCAATAACAGAAACTGGGTTTAAAAATTTTGGTTATGTGCTACAGAACCAGACTTGGCTTGATGTTTATCAGCAATCTACTGCTGCGGATGCCTTTGCGGTATTCCATAGAAATTTCTTCACATTGTTTAACAAAAGTTTTAATGAACGCAGTATACGAGTATCTAATAAATTTCACAAACCTACATGGTTCACGGAAGAACTAAATATTATGAAAACTCGGTTACACGCTTTAGATGTGGCAAGAAAATGCATTAAAACTACGGAAGCCCAGCAATTATATAATTATCAAAAATCAAAATACAGAGAAGCACTAAAGAAAGCTAAGCAAAATTGCCATAACTTGTTTTTATTACAGTCATCAAACAAAGCCAAAGCCTCCTGGCAAATAATAAATTCTCATTTGAACATTAAACAGAATACAAAGGAGCATTGTAATATATCTGCTAACAGTTTTAACCAACATTTTGTAAATGTCTCAAAAATGGTATTGAACAACGATCCTTTATCTGATAACTCTTACATTGACTTTGTTTCAAACTTTTTACATTCTAACAATAAATCACTTTTTCTAGAAGCTACTACTGAAGTTGAAATATATGAAATAATGTGTAAACTAAAAAACAGCAACGCTACAGATATTTACGGATTTAATACGAATCTACTAAAAAGAGTTTCATTATTCATCGCTGAACCTCTAACTTACATTATTAATAAATGCATTTGCGAAGGTACTTTCCCCAATGAACTAAAAATAGCGAAAGTTTTTCCATTATATAAAAAAGGTGCAAAAGACGATATGAATAACTATAGACCTATATCTATTTTACCAGTTTTCTCTAAAATTTTTGAAAAGGTTTTAAAATCTCGTTTAGTTGATTTTTTCGAATACAATAAATTACTCTGCAAACAACAATTTGGCTTTAGACACCACAGATCTACCATACAAGCAATTCTTGAAATAATTGAGAACATCTTTGATTCGTTTAACAAATCTAATAAAGCATCAGCGATATTGATAGATCTAGCAAAGGCATTCGATTGCGTTGATCCAGATATTCTTCTATCGAAACTAGAAATGTATGGAATAAGGGGAAAACCGTTAAAATTAATTAAATCGTATCTGTCAGAACGTAAGCAAGTAGTTAAAAGTTTGCATATAACTTCGGGCGAATTATTGGTGGAGAAAGGTGTACCGCAGGGTTCCATATTGGGCCCCATACTCTTTATTATCTACATCAACGATTTACCAGCTAATTTACCCTCTTCTAAAACAGTTTTATTTGCGGACGATACTAATTTGTTAAACATCGAACAAAGTATTGAACGTTTAGAATTAGTAGAAAAGGAATGTATATCGAAAGCAGAAGAATGGTTCTCGGCAAACAGATTACAGATGAACTCAGATAAAACACATAAAATTACCTTTTCACTCAAAAATACTGAGTGCCTGCCCGTAAAACTTCTTGGAATCAATCTTGACGCGGCTTTAAACTGGCATCATCATATTGTTTCTTTGTGTAAAAATTTGAATGTAACTACTTACCAAATTCGAAAATTAGTAGATATTTCAAACCTTAGTACAGCATTGACATTATACTATTCAAATTTCCAAAGTTTAGTAAATTATGGAATAATATTATGGGGTGCTTCTAATTATGTACAAAAAGTACTTGTTCTCCAAAAGAAGGTAGTCCGTGTTTTAACGAAATCTAACTGTCTTGAACATTGTAAACCTTTATTCATCAAATTAAAAATTCTAACCGTCATTTCACTATACATTTACAATTGCGTAATATTTATAAAAGAAAATTTATCGAATACAACATGTCATTCTGAGGTACATAATTATAATACCCGTAATAATGAAAGTTTGTTAATTCCATTTCACAGGTTAAAAGTTTCGCAACAATCAGTGTACTATCAAGGTGTAAAGTTTTTTAATAAATTGTCAAAGGAAACAAAGACCTTGCCATTACATAAATTAAAAAAAAAAGTCAAATTATTTTTGGGCAACAATGCCTTCTATTCAGTTGATGAGTTTTTAATTTGTACTGATCTTGTCTGATTGTCTGCCAGATCAGATTATATTATTATACTTATATTATTATATATTATTTTTCTCTTCTCATTCTATTTTTTTTGTATCTGTATATTGTGACATTCTCAAACATATGTATGATTTATATGATTGTATCTTATGTATAGGGAAATAATATTATTATTATTATTATTATTATTATTATTATTATTATTATTATTATTATTATTATTATTATTATTATGAAGAACACGAATCTGTGTACTCAGCAAAACACACAGGTTCTTCCGGAAACAATGGAGGTTGACGGTATCGTCGAAATGTTTAAACATTCAGAAGAAAAATACGGCGAACAGTACGTTCATTATAACTGTTGACTTATAACTTTAAACAGACTTTAAAGGCGTTTTCCTCGAAACAGTTTTTTCAAAACCGGTGACCACGATACCTTAAAAACCAGTGGACCGATTTACTTGAAATTTTTCATACTTTTTCTTTATATCAGAAACTAGTCCTTAATCGAAAGATTTTTTTTCTTCGATGCATACTTTTTTTCATATCAACAAAAATGGATTGATTTTTTCACCGAAATTTACACTTCCACTTTCAATCGCCGACCATTTTTTCAAAAATTGATATTTTATCAAATGCTTCTATTAAGGACTAGATAATACGATACAAAAACTTAATTCATTTGATTTTTTAATTTGAGATGATCGGTGTAGAAGTTACAGTGGTCACCGCGGAAGGGCTTTTTTGAACAGCGATCCGGGAAATATATTATATCTGCTAAATTCGCCTTTTATTCGGCCGCCAACTAGATGTAACCCCTTAAAATACATTCTTGACAAACCAAAAATCGATACACAAAAAAACCTGCAGCAGTTAGAATTAAAGTAAACTATTTCCATAACGTTGGGTCTAACTACAAACACTTTTGAGTTTTATAATAACCTTTGATGACATTATTTTGTTAACGAAGACGTGGCAATTCAGGTTCATGAATTTACTCTATTTATTAACCGTCACAATAATACTAAAAAAGAGGGAGGGGGTGTTACGTCGTTGAAGATCACTGTATTAATAACAACGGTCACCAGAAAAGAGAGCGAGATCAAGCCAGCCCGCGGCACACACAAAAATTTTCACCTATGGACCATACATTTTGTTCGACGAATCGTCAACCCAGCCCAATCTAACCCAACTCCACTCAATAGTATTTTAACCGAAATATCGCGGAATTGGACAAAAAAACGTTGAACATTTGAAAGTAAAGCCAAGCTAAAATGTTTTCATGTCATTAAGTAACAAAATTACCTTCCAAAGCACATAAAATATTTGTCTCGAAAATGACAAGTACATTTAGGACTAAAAACCATAAAAAATAATTATAAATATTTAATAATAATAATATATATTCCACATTTGAATTGTCTTTATTATCATAACGCGCAATGGGAGATTCTATTCAGAAATTTGAACCCAACCCTGTCGTAATAAACTTGTACTCATTAATTATCAGCACATTAACGAGCACAAGTTTATTATGAATGGGTTGGGTTTCTGAATAGAATCTTTCACATGCGCTACTCATTGTTTAAATTCTGACGCTGAAAGAATGATTTCAGTGTGCATTATTTTCAATCGATCATGAGTTTTGAGACTTTTATGTCATACGAAAGTTTAGTTGTCGATGAATTATCAAAAATCAGAGTTTTGAGTCATGTGTATTTTGAAGGTTTATTGCCCAATGCTCTTTTTTTGTTTGTGGACGACTATATTTCACTAATTAATTTTCACCAATGCATTTTTAAGATTATAACCCACTCGTAGATGTTTCTCTTGAATAAACATTCCAAACAACGTGTTCGTAAAAATAAACATGCTTTAGGCCACTTTTTATTTATTGTTGTCTGAAAAGTAGTTGGGTTGGGTTGGATTGAAATTTTTAAACCACATAGAGGATATTTTTATAATTTAAGCTTTTATTTTTACTTAAAATCCAGATCCAGCACGCTCTTTTAATTCTTTATTTGAATATCTAGACGATTTCTTATAAATATCTTGAAATTAAATCTATTTTCGTTATGTTTCTTTTGTTTGATTTATTGGTTTCAATGTGTTGATGCTGTCGAATTAGAATTTGATGAGTTTGATAAGATTGTAATTCTTCTATTCTATATTCTACGATATTTTGCTTATTTTGTTTATCAATTTTTTCGCAATTTTCCTTTTCTTTTCCTTATTGGTTTTATAGTGTGTTGATATTATCGAAGTTTAATTTACATACTTTAAAAAAAAAAATGCAAATTTAGAAATCGCACTGTCCATAAATAAATCGGATTTCATTTCATTTACAAAACGAAAACGTAAAAATTAGGAAAAAAATATTATAAATAATAAAGTCATTAAAAATTTGAATTGTTGCAAATTGTATAATTAAAAAGTCAAAACTAAAGTTGTGCGAAATCGTTCATATTGTAAAATATCATTGTAATTCGTTAAAAATTTCGAAAACATATAAAAAAATCATAAATCGAAAAAAATGTAAGCATAAGATTTGTAAAAAAGCTCAAATAAATCGTTAAAAATCATTGTAATTCATAAAAGAAACGAAAATTTATTAAAAGAAAATCATAAATCTTTTAAATTAGAAAATATATTATAAATAATGAAAAGATCGTTCTAATCGAAATAAGGATCAAAAAATCATCACAATGTGATTGAATTGAATTGAAGCACAATTGAACATTTTTTCAAAAAATTGTACAAAATGTCAAGAATCATTGATAACTGTAAGCATTGTAAATCGTAGAAATTGTAGAAACATAATTGGAAAAAAATTAAAGTTGTTAAAATCGTAAAGTTTATCACTTTGAGGGCTGATAGAATGGCCCAAAATATGCCGAAAAGTCATAATGAACATGGGTCCGCAAATCGACGGTTTTTGATACGAAACATTTTGCGTTTACACCACTTACACCACATCTCCGTGACATGGACCTTCGAACACTTTCGAAAAGACCTACGGTGACTCGGATTCGGTGGCATCCTCGTTGCTCGGGGAGATCATTTACAGGCGTAGCGTAAACTAACATTTTCAAATATCCCTAAAGAAAGAAATCAAGGGGGTTTAAATCGGGCGATCTTGCAGGTCATGATACAGGTGCGCCACTTCCTACGCATCTTCGTCCAAAACATTCAAGGGCCAAGCTTTTTATAATTCTGTAAAATAATTTATTTAAAAATTTGATTATATTGCTGCGTATTTTTGAGAATATCATACAGTTTGCAAAAAATTAAAAAAATCGAAAATAATTAATGAACATTGTAAAAAAATTGAAATATTCTGAAAGTCGCAAAACGCTAAAATTTGTGAAAAATCGAGAAAATCGTAAATATCGTTAAAAGCGTAAATATCGAAACATTATGCTTGAATTTATATAGAAATATTGTAAGCAACCTTAAAAATTAATTATTTGAGTTTTTAAATAATGGGCGAAACAACATAATTGTTTGTATTATTATTTCGGTTCCCAAAGCTGTCACATTTTGTAACTTATTGACCCTATCATCTTAATAATACACCATCATACAAATAATTTAACGCACACTATGTTTTATTTTAAAAACGTCATATTTAACGATCAATAAAGTGTGCTGATGGTTATAACATTATTTCCTTTCCAACTTCACTTAAGTGTAAGTAAGTTTTTTCTATTTACACCTCCACTTTATTTTCCATAAATACATAAAGCTTTCTTTCACTTTGCGACTTAGTGACTGGCCAGGCTGGATATTGTCACGTTTACGTCTCTTCGTCTCGATATACTTTAAAATTTTATTTACTATTATTATACAAATTACTGTCTACATCTAAAATGCATATTCATCTGCATCGACATTTAAATCAAGGTAACGATATGTACGTTTCATAATCCTCTTCTGCACTTAGTGACAACTAGATATTCACCACAACCACACCTGATTATCTCCTGCCATCATTCATCCCTCTTAGAATATAAAACATATCACAAACAAGGTCAGATATACCTCACCGAATTGTTTAATGATCCAATGTTCGAAGTCGCTTAGTTGTGGCAAACTTGCGACTTTAAATTAGAACGTTATCTGACGAGGCCGGAAAGAGAAGGCCACTCTTTTTTGCATCTACGCTCCAAAGGAATTTTGTGAACACGACGTTAGCAACAATGGTATCAAATTGTTTCTTAGCAAACGCCGAATTTTACTTTACTGACTACTTTACTTTACTGATACTTTAATCCAAGGAAACTCATATTAATTAAACGCCATATTATTCTGTTTACAGCCATTTTCGTTAAAGTGCTTAGCACAATATTCAATAGACAACAAAATGACCACACCACATGCAGCGCTATAATTGAAGATTGTGTTATAAACTATTATTAAGCAGATGGGGATAGATTAATGAATTATGGTCGTTGTTTGCTTCGGGGTAATTATTAATTAATTTATGAACTTTACACTCAAATTTGCAGCGATTTTGTAACAGTATTATCGTATTATTACGACATTGAAACGAGCAGATTTGATAACAATTTAGCCTTTGTGATTCCGCTTTTGTAATTTCGTATAATGGTTTTATTCGATAAATGAATAGCCAGCATAAAACATTATTTTTTCAAATTTCGGACATATGAATTTAAAAAGCTTTGTCATGAAGCCTTATTGAATAATGTATGTTAAGTAAATTTTTTGTCATCATAAATAAAGTGTGGGGTAAGTAGCAACATTTTCAAACCACAATACACCAACGACTCTAATAAGGCAATAAAAGCAAAAAACGTAGATATTCGCGTAATACTGAAAGATAATTGCCACATATATTACCGGAATGGCCGTGCCTAATGACACGAAATAATTATCGTGATTTCTGGACAATAATTTTCGAACGTTACTGCATTTTATGTATGATAATTGCGGTCATTTGTTTGACTTGTGACCGCATTATCTGGCTAATATATGAAGAGAAGTTCACGACACTATATCTAACATCTATATTTACTGTCTCTTGTGGACCTAAATTTATGGAGGCACATTTATTGTCATCAGTGTGACCGCTAATGGTCGCCCAGAGTGCAGAGCTGTGTCCAACTGTATTTAGATACTCATAAATCTCCATGCAGCATTTTATTCGCCAAGTAAATAACTCAAGTCAAAAAAGGGTTAAATTATTTCGAAATATTTAGAGCTTTGTCTGCACGGCGATTTCTACGAAATAATATATCGACGTGCTGGTAGTCACTCCCAAGCATGCATTTGCCATCGAACATTAAAATAACATTAGACGTCATACTCGAATAAATCTGAATTGTTTCAGCGTCAAAGTTGTTAAATTCTACTTACACCATTCGTAATATTTCAGTTTAAAGGAGGCGAGGGCATAATTAAGGATTAAATTCAACTGTTGTGGATGGGGATAATAAATGGTAACGTGTAGGAAATATATTTACGTTTCAAAAAAATATATTTTGTTATGTTACTTGAAACTATGTAATTATTATACAGTTGCGGTCGACCTTTTTTATTTTAATACGATACGGCGCGGAAATAAATAATAAATAATAAGTCCATTGTAGATAAACGCCCCAATACTTTGACTATTCATTTAGGTCGTACAGTCTCATTATAGTTTAATTGGCTGAGTTATAATTCTGTACCAATAACTTTTCCCTACAAGCATTGTTTTTATGACCATATCACATCTGATGTAAATTGCCTTTCTCAGGAATATTTCCTGGATATTTTTAACACGTGAATTAAATGAAAAATTATTATTAAATTTAATTACAAAAAACTTGTCATTATTGAATTTTTCTGCGAAAACTACCATACATTTACATCGAATGACGTTCGTGTTTTAAAGTAACTGTTTGCTTGCTAAATAATTTAAATCCATGCCGGTGTAAAACACGCCGTGAAATAATAATTAATCGCATACTCGCGAATTCAACGCATAGCCCTTTATTCAATTTTCTCCATTGTTTCGGAACAAAAGTTCACCGTTAATTGGTCGATCATTGTTCGTTCCTAATTAATTCCATCGGAAAGTTCGCAAATCTGATCAAAGCCATTGCAACAATTTTTAAATGCAAGTTCGATCCGAATAATTGTAATCAAAACCCGGCAATGCACGAATCGGGCCAATTAAATGCTCGGTTTTTTTCGAACGTCGAAACGAGCACGCAATTTGCAAACACCGATCAGTCGCGTAATTTTTAGAATATCGGGCAAAGTTCGCCCTCGCGGCGAATAAAAGTTCATTTTACGCGAAATAATTAACGTTAATTTCCTTTTCGTCCGGTACTTTCGCATTTTTTCCTGTTCGATGCGAGAGTAAATAAATAACAGACGAGATGAAATTACTCGTCTCTCGAGGAAAGACAGATAGACACTTTAAAGCGCCGTACAAAGTTTTCTATTTATTTTAACGGGTCTATTATCACACGGATCGTTGTTTCCAACGGGAAGACAAATTGTCAAAGGCAAAGAAGACGCTGTGTATTATAAATGGTTTGTAATTGAACTTGTCAGTAGACAGTAAATAAAAGTTAAGAGTTATCGTAAATTATTCAATAACTTGATTGATGGATTGGTCAAGTGGTTAGAATAATGAACGAACAAGAAAATAATGGAATAAACGTCTATCAAAAGAATAAACGCATTTACTTTCTACAGGCATTAAAAAATGCTGAGACACAATTTTCTAAGAATAAAACAATAATTTTAAGTTTAAATAAATCTCCTCGACTTTCAATAAATCTAATATTATACGTTGCCTAGACCAACTATCATCATCCCTTTTTTTTCATTGATTAACTCCCCACCCCGTTATTCTGCTATGCAATATAACTCTCATATTTACCATTAAACCCCAGATTGGATCAATAGTAGCCATCACTGTTTATGGACACCCTCTCCAGCAAATTGGATTCGCTAATTAAGATTAAACGTCGACAATTTGACGCGTATTCCTATGATTCCTCGCGTGCGATTCGGTGGGAAGATTTTTAAGTTCAACTTAACGTAACTCCGCCGATTTGCCAACAGTCGAAACAAATAGCTTGACGTTGCGTTTAAATTGTAAACCATTGCAAATTGGATTGGATTGGATTTTCGGAATCAACAGATCAATTTACATGCGAGATGTAAATTTTGCATTATACGGTGCATGCAATTGCTGAACGATTTGTTCCAATAATTGTTAGTGGGGGTGCGCTACCTATAATTGTAAATATCATTACGGGGTATGATGAATGCGAAATCGAATTACGTGGGAATATCTTTTAATTTAATGGCAAACTGTACGTCGAAACAATTAATCGATTGTTACACGAAATGAAAGTCGTTACTGTGAGAATATTCAAAAAATATTTGAAGAAGAACATAATTTTTAATAAGTTTATATTCCCCCATGCTTCAAAACTTCGATCAAGGGACAAACTTAATAATTAAAGTATTGTAGTACGTAGTTTGGGTACCAGTTCTAGAACTGCAATCAAAATATTTAAGCAGGTACAAAGTTACAAAGCCCTCAAACTGTGATACGACGGCCAAGCTGAATTTATTGAGAATAAGAACATTTAGTAGGCTGTGAAAAACAAAACAAATTAAGTGATATTACAAACAAACAAAAATTAACCAAAGAGCATTTTCGAATTATTATTTATTTTGACTTTAAAAAAAGGTTTAAATGCTCATGAATGCGAGTTTAGACTCAGCGTTTAGTAAATAGACACCTTCTTCAGCTACAAGTTACCAATGGCATAAGGAATTTGAACGCTAAAGGAACCTTACTGCTATTGAAAAATAATTGAAGATGACAATAAAACCACTTATGCGTTGCAACTGATACAACAATCATAACTGCTTTTAAAAAGTGGGCAGTCGTTTTGTCGATTTTTTTAAACGGTCGAAAGAATGAATGGCCAAGTATATCATGTTTTATATTCCCATTACATTCAACTTGATCCTCGTATCATCCTCATATATTATGTTAAGTTATTTGAATTGTACGTGAGCGCGTAATATGAGGCTATGCCTAGCAACTTTAAGACACTGGAGGTGAAAACAATTGTATAAGAGTCGTTGAGCATGTTAGTGACAAAACGTACTCACCTTATCTATATGAGCATTGTCTTATGTCAATGGGCATATCATAAACAGCTTTAAGGAAAGAAAATAGAACAACATTTAAAATTACATACTTAGTCGGGTTATGTAACTCCCCTGTGTTAGTATCTTCGACAGTTGCGTTCCAAGGCTCTAAATTAATTGAACAGTCCCAAATAACTATGTAATTTTCCTGCTGTCGCTCTGTTTGGTAATAGTTATTTACAGTCGAATGCGGGAAGTTCAATTTTACAGCGCGACGGCTTATTTGCCGGAGCGCTGTAAAATAACTTAACGCATGAGATTTGTATTAAATTTTTTGGCCGATAATTTTATTTTTAATTAATGTCATCTTTTTATACCTATATATTTTATATATTCAAGTTGGCAACATTGCATTGTGACAGACATGACATGACAGATTTGAATTTGTTACATTTAAATAATTATATAAAAGTTAACTGTTATTAGGTAGGTAGGTACGTTATTATTAGCTATTTATAATCGAATGTAGGAAATTGCATTTTGCTGCATGAAGTTTATATCTTAAACACGATGCCCAGCGGAGTGATTGGACTAATTTAATATTAAATTAATATTTAAATTTTATGCATTTTGTTATACTTATTGAATTAAAAATTAATATATCTCGTTCTCCTGAACATTGGCTTCATGATTTCAAAATTATGTATTTTTCCTACGTCTCTGGAGTTTAATAAGAAGGATTATTTACTTTACCGCATACTATGCGAGAAAACGCTCAGTCGTCGTAAAAACGAAGTTACATCTGACATGAACGGTGCATAGTTCCAATGTTTACATCTCGGGAGGCCAAAAAATTATTTATTTATTTATTCGCTTAAACCTTTCCATCACCAAAATTGCATAGATGTAAGCCGAACTTACAAATATATGTGTAAAACAAACGAAGGACATAGAAATAATGATTGCCTTTCAGTTTCCTGAAACGTTAATCAAAATGTGTTGGGTTTGGGTGGATTCGATCGGGTTTGGTTTGGTTGGGTTGTCGAATTGATCTCGAATACATTATTCCAAATATAATAAAATTTTCTTATGCACTCATTATCATTTAATTATTATTTGAATTGTACGTGAGCGCGTAATATGAGTTGCTATGCCTAGCAACTTTAAGACACTGGATGTGATCCAAAACAACTGTATAAGAGTCGTTGAGCATGTTATGTTGTGAACTTAGTGACAAAACGTACTCACCTTAGTCTATGTGAGCATTGTCTTATATCAATGGGCATATCATAAACAGCTTTAAGGAAAGAAAATAGAACAACATTTAAAATTACATACTTAGTTCGGTTATGTAAGACACATGTGTTAGTATCTTCGACAGTTCTGCGTTCCAAGGCTATAAATTAATTGAACAGTTCCAATTAACTATGTAATTTTCCTGATGTCGCTCTCTTTTGTAAAATTATTTATTTATTTATTCGCTTAAACCTTTCTATCACCAAAATTGAATAGATGTAAACCGAACTTATATATGTGTAAAACAAACGAAGGAAATAATGATTGCCTTTCCAATTCCAGAAACGTTCAATCAAAATGTGTTGGGTTTGGTTGGGTTGGGTTGTCGAATTGAACTCGAATATATTATTCCAAATATAATAAAAATTTCTTATGCACTCATTATCATTTTAATTCACCCAGCAAAATAACACGCCGACTATTTTCGATGCATTTATCTTCTTTTAATTGTTATTAAAGTTTCTACATTCGATTAAGTTTAGTTTCGTTGTTTACTTGGTTTGTGAACTCGCGTATGTTGAATGATTTAATATAATCACTGCTTAAAAAAGAGTTTACGCGTGGCAGTCAAATGAAATGCTCAGTAACTATGATTGGCGAGTCTGGTGTTTTTAACATGTAGAAAAAAAAATATCAAAGCAAAAAGAGTAATAGGCAGTGAAACAACGAACCGAATAATATTCGGGAAGACAATAAAAACTATCTTTCTGAAAAAAATTAACATGGTTGGATTAGATTTGGTTGGATCTATTTCAGGACCAGGACAAAACCTTAGCGTGATTGGTTTGAGGTAAACTTGAATACGTTAGGAGTCTGATGGTGATACCAGTGTGTTAAGTCCAAATGTGATCCTTTGAAGAATCAGAGAACGTATAGAACATGTTTCGGGTATTTAATGGTTTGGAAATGCATACTACTAAAAAAGTCATTACCTAGCAAAAATTGACGTGGTCGGTTTGACGTAAGCGTGTATCGACATAAAGTAGATATTTGATGTGATTGAAAACGAAGAACTGTAGAGTTCTGATGGAGCAAAATAAAGTGGGAAACGAGAAGCGTGAAGCGGTTGAACAATAACAGTTAATATCACATGTTAATTAGTGGAAAACGATGGAAAATAAGAGTTTGAAAACCTAGCAGGGATACCAGATGAGAAAACATCACAACAAGATAAGATCCTTGGAAAAGTGGCTGAAAGCAATCGAAAATAATGAATTATCAATGCCAAAGGAAAAATGTAAGCATAATTGACACATAAAAGCAAATGGTTAGATTGAGGGTAAGCAAATGGCAGTTCCTTATTATACATAGGTCAATGAAAACGGCAGAAGTAGTTCACGATTTAATGTTAAGCGATAGAATCAAAACAGGTCATTTGCCAATGGGGCAAGTGGGAGTTGAGCAGGGCATTCAGAAATTAGATAATGAGGCGGATTCACGGATTTGGCGTGGGTGCATAAAATTATAAGTTAGTAGGTTAGTTAATAACAATGATAGTTTAGCGAAGAGGTAAATTCAGAGAATATTGATGAATGATGTTAATTAATAGGAAGCGATGGAAACATAAGGCTAAGAAAACTAACAGTGGAACTAGGCGAAGCAACGCAGGAAATTGAGGAGTTAATATTGGTTGCAAACACGGAGATGAAAAAAGCCTTACAAGAATGGCTTGAAGCAATGGAAATGAACGCAAACCCAATGCCAAAGGAATGCACAGTTGAAAGAAATAAGCAAATGGTTAGATTGAGGGCAACCAAATTCCAATTGGGTGATTTATTATAAATGAATACATGAAGACAGCAGAAGCATTTCTCGATTTAAGAATAAGGGGTATGATCGAGACAGCTCATCTGCCAATAAGAGTAAATGGGAATTGATCAGGACGTTCAAAACTGATGGGGGTTGCTTAACGTACTTGTATGTGACGACATATCCAAAAAATAATACTAGCGCACTATAAATGAGCTTGTGTAACAAGAATTAGGCTTGATGCTCTATACGCGAGCCTCAAGCCTAATTCTTGTTGCACAAGTTCATATGTAGTAGTATAGGAAAACCGTTGTTTCAGTTAAGACCTTCAGACCCATCTTGCTACTGGTGGCAATAAGCCAATTATGCATTATCATCCCATGATACCATAATTGGTAACAAATATCTTACTGATGCTATAAGACTGGAATATCTTTTACTGTTATTTTACACCAGAAATATCATCGTATCGAAAAATAATGGTGGGGATTGTTTCCCCATTCACTTGTTTCACTATTGTAGCAGATCCTTCCTTTTTTGAAACATTGCCCTTATTTTTACATCATCATGTTTCCACTTTTTTATTACGTTGGGATAAGAGAGCATCAATGTTGGCACAATTTCTAGTGTATTTGCATGTATTTATCCCGTTCTTGACATGTACAGTTTTTTGCATCGAATTTATCCATGGGACTAATTCATTACCCTACAATCCACAATGTTTTTATTTCCAGGATCAAATATTGCAGTTGCTTTTTTTGCAACTCATCCTCATCCAGCAAATGATCGGATCCTGTGTGCTTCTGCCACACTTCTCATATTAGAAGCTAAGTTCATATGGTTTCATTCTACCAATACATGATCAATTTCTGGTGTTGCCCATGGCCCTTTATATATTTATTTCCATTCCAGTGACGTACTCCTCGCCACCACGATTTTGCTATTGCAAAATTAATTGCTCGGTGCCCATTATCATTAGATATTCCGTGATTACCGTGTACTCCTATTGTTGATCGGTACATTTATTGTTTCCCAATATTTGCGTTCTAGTCTCCAATCGATATTTTCATGTCACCCTTCGGTAATTATTCACATTCTTCGTCTAGTTGTTCGTAAAATGTCCCTGTCTTATTCTTATTTTTCTTCTGAAGGGGAATGATGTTGTGTTTCTCTTTTCGCAAACGTGTCACACGTTAACCTCAGACATCATCTCATCTTTATAACTTTGTTGTACCATGAAGCCAGTTTCCATCCTTCTGACTTTTACACCACTTAAAAAAACCCATCTGAATCGACGTCCTCAAGAATCCCAGAATTTACACAACATTCACACTACTCTGACGTTGATGTTCGCAATCCTTCAACCTCGTTGGATCCTAATTTTTAATGTTTCAATTTTGCCATCATATTCAGAATCAAAGTCTTCACAAATTCTAGGAGATCAATCTTCATACAACTTTGACGCAATGCTCCTAATCTTCGGCCACATTATATATTCCTTAATTTTTAATCTTGCGTTGTTGTCGCCCAATTCATAATCACCGATACAAATATCCGATATGTCGTTGAAAATGATCAGTCGCCAGAAATCCGAAAATCAAATGTAACACTGACAACGCGTTATTAAACATTTTGAACCTTGCAAATTTGACGTCTGCTTCGTCAGAGTAATTTCAGTCCACCATGTTGTTGAAATCAGACTTAATTTCTTGAAAATTATGGTCAAATCTTACTCTTCTGACATCGTATTCAGAATCAACGTCACCGGAAATCATTGACAACCAAATTTCATGTAAATTTGATGATAAATTTGAAGTCCTGACACAAATTTAATACACACCCGATGCACTTTTGTTAAACAATTTGATTCTTTATAAATTTAATTTCAGAATTAGAATAAGTTATTAATGTCAACCACAGCCAATCACATTTTTATCCAAATCAGACTTAATATTTTCAAATCATTCCCTGTGGTCGATCAATCAGCCATTTTGAGTCTATTTTACTTACAATTCAGAGACATTCAGACTCCATCATATTGGAAGTTTTTGACTAGTCCCCACAATCCTTATAAATAAAAATTTCACGCATGTGCAATAATTTCTTGCTGCGCCGTTTGTTATTTGGGATTTTGTACTATGACGTTCGAGTAAGCCACATGATCTATTTAGAATTTTAGATTTCAAATCGATGCCAACAAAATGAGTTCAAAAATTCTTGGCTACAATTTCACTCCACCCCTTCTTTTTTGACTACGTCCGTGGAGAAACCATATGATATATAATATGACATAATACCAGAAAAACAGCGACCTCAATAATTACTGAAGACTGTAGACTTTCGTCGATGACTTCTTAGAACATGTCGTTGAACCAGGTACCACGATGTATTTTATCTGCAAGTGCTTATTTCATGTATTTTTCCATATGATAACACAGACCTATTAAAAGTATCAAATAAGGTTTGATCGGATGCACCAGGGGCACTTAGTAGCTAAATTTATATTTAAAACTTCAAACATTGTTGTTCTAAAATAACACTAAATAGCATCAACTCTTCCTTCAATCAAGCGTTATCATGTGGATGGCCATATAAATAATTTATGTACATTTTCTCCACAATCAAGTCCAGTTCTTTAATGTTCAAGGATATTAATACATATTGCCAATATTGGCACTGGTCGTATTAAATATTTGTGCCCTATTAATTTAATTGCCCGCACTCGATCCGGCCCATTGCCCGTAACATATTTTCGATCGCTCAAAAGAGCTACGATCAATTTCAAACAAAGAATCGACAGCCATCACTTCCCCTCGAATTGAGGAATTAATACGCATGACCTAGATCGCGCGCATCGAATATAAAGAATTATTAGTCCAGTGGGAGACGCGTGCCTTTGTCTCGCAAATTTTACTGATTCTGTATGCTTAAGATTGGAACAGGAGCAATGGCACTAAAGGAAAAAAATATTTAATAAATTTATTGAATAAATAATGTATCTAACCAAAGTTAAATTTTAACTTAATTACAATGAATAAAAGTTGAGCAATTTAATGATTCGTCTGGGAACTGCAGTCGAATTTAAAATCTATGAAACCACTTAATGCAAAGTTCAATGATAAATATGTTAACTGACACATACTTGCACATATCCATTGTATGCCACGGGCAGTTTTCAGTTAATTGAAGTTATAGGTTCGTTTACGTGATGGGTAACATTATTTTTACTTTTTAGGACGTACAACGAATATTTTTTCCAACTATATTAAATAATGTCAACCTTTCGACGTCATTTTAATTGCACGGGGAACACGAATCTTATTTGTGCCTCGTGTTAAAAATCAGTTCATTTTGAAACTAGTTTTATATAGTAATCTATATAATAAATGTTTATTTACATATCAAGGCGTTGTATTTTTAACATGGTACCATTTTTTATACTTATTTATCCTTGGTTAATAGTCACAATAAATAATATCGTAATAAATGCAATAAAGTGCCACGGTCATGACAATAGTAGTGGTTTTACTTTATAGAAATACATAAACATTTATATGTCATAACAAATTCAACTATTAATTAAGCTCTAAATCTATTGATTAATACAAATGATTTATAATGAGGCTAAGCTATAATTTACTGCTATCAAAATTGATATATGTTTGTCGCATATTATTAAAACAACTTTTTGGATTTAAGGGTTAAAACATCAGAGGGCTGAGAACGTAGTGAATGGAACGTCTGGATACCCCTGACATTATTACGCGATTTCCTCTATGAATTTAATGCTGCAAATGCTACTTGAAGGAGCTGCGGCTCTAGCAAATCCATGTTCAGCTCAAAATAGTTAAATTGGACATCGATATTGTGGTTCGTAACTACCCCAACGGCGACGACCGTCCGTTCATTTGATGTTAAAGGTAAAACATGGGAGACCACGTAGTTGCATACAAATAAAGGACGACGTTGAATATGAAACCAAATTTATTAAGTGAAATAAACCGGGATTACAAATTGTCTCCCTCACACGGACCCGGGTTTTGCAAATACAAAATCTTTGTTAACGGTTCATTTTATTTTATGATTATTATTAATTTCTAGGATCGTTGCAAGATCTTACATTTATAACTTCGTCTTAATTGTATGATTGTTTCTCATATCATTACGGATATGTGGTTGCATATAGGCGGCCACTTCACGTAAAAATCTTTGTTAAATATAGGTGACTCAATAAATCCAAGGATATGCGGAAGCTATATTGTGGCCATTTGCGCATACATCGCGCGTCATAGTCCTTATAAAAGTTGAGAATTGTGGTGGAATGTGTTGGGTTTGGTTAGTTCATTGACTTGCAAACTGGAGGAAACATTGTTTGTTGTGGAAGAAGTAAGTTAATGAATAGAAATTAGAAATTATTTAAGGAGAACACAATTTCCACTCAACGAAAACTGAAATTTCATGTAGTAAATATAAAAATTTAAAAAAATCAATGCAAATAAAAGGAGAATTGAACCTGCATGAAGGAAGCTGTTGTCCAATGTGCTAGTGTTTATATTTGTATATTATTGAAGTAATATAAGCAGTACATTTTGACTGCTAATTATTTAATTTATAATATAGAAAAACCTTGATATATTCGCAATCTACATCTCATTTAAAACGTCATTCGTCTACATCCCTTTCTCCTGATGCCCCTCTTTTCCTTGGTTCTTTCTTAATCCTGTTGTTCTATTTTCCTCCTTTTCCTGCTCTCATCTTTTTATTTTACTAACATTTCTAATCCCCTCCTTCTCCAATATTTCTTCTAAAATATTTTTCTTTCTTCCGTTCGTCTTGTTCCAGTTTTATTTTCTTGCATTCTCCTACTCTATGTTCCCATTCGTTCCACCCTCCTCCACGGAAATTACACCTCCTCTACTTTCTTTCCATCCAATACTTATTGGCTTTATTCGGTTCCGCACCCGAACCTTGACAGTGTTTCCTCGTCTTCTACCGATCTCCCTCCACATAAGGTATAGTATGGTATCCTCCACTCTACTTTTATTCTTTAGTATTTTGCGTTGTACCTTGTATTTCTCTCCATTACCTGTTCTTCTACTAGCTTCCATCTCTCCACTATCTCCCCCTTCACATTTCCCGTCTCTTCTTCTCCGTTCTGCCTCTTCTATTGGTGACCTTTTCGGCCCCCACTCTTGTTGTAATCTCATATCTCATTGCCATTTTCCCTGCCTCTACTCCCAACCTCTAGCCCGTTGTCTCCTGCCTAACTATGTAATCTGATATTGAACTATCCAAGTTCAGTATGATTTTTATTTGTCCTAGGTATATCCTTTGCAACCTTTTCATTTCTTTCCAGCGCCACACTTTCGCTCCGTACACCAGATTGCTCTTTATACATATATCCATAACTTCTTTGTTTGTTGGAAATTCCCTTTCATCTTTTCCCATAGATTCCTCCTCAATCCTCAATCATCCGGTCTCTTCACTTTTCTGCACGCATGTATGGTGTGTCCTTGTCCATTGTGAAGTGATTTTTGTTGGGGATATTTCTTTTTTAATTTAACTAAACGTTGCTAATTTTAATAATTTTTAAACCATCACTGTAAATGTATTATAACCTAGATAATCTGTTTCTTTTTTAATTAACTTTAATTTGAATTTTATGTGTAATTTTTAGGACAAAATAAATGCGACAGCATTAACTACCACCAAGCTTAACTGGTCGTTCAATCTAAATATTTTTTGTGTTACTACCGTCACGTTAATTTCGTACAGAGTTCGTATTATTAGAATGCACGGTGAAATAGAATAAAACTACTCAGATGTCCTAGAAGCGCGCATGTAGCGCGCTTAACGTTCCAGGCTATAATCCTCATTCATTTGTCGTGTTTGTGAATTTGCGCTAACGAAAGTCATTAAATGTAATTACTTAACATCCGTGAAGCTGATTTTATGATTTCGTTCCCGAATTCGCTGCGATAAGTTCGCTGGAGGTACTTTAAAGCTCCTTCCGAGTTTCATAATTGACCACGTACTTTGCTGCCATGATCTTAATTATCTATAAGACGGAGGCCCCGACGCAAAGATGACATTTTACGAGTTTTATTCTGAAATGTTGCAAACGAAAAGTCTGTTATTTTCCGGCGAAGCAATTCGTATCCTGGAAATGACGTATACATTTCGTCCAAAAGGCATTAATTAATAAGTCTGAAATTAATTAATATGTACAACGAATAACATCAATCATAAATGGTCAATACAATTGGAATTTCCATTTTCGAACAACCCAATAAAATCAAACGAATCCTTTTCATTTCCGTGGTAATATTATTTCCCTCAACGCTAATTAAATATATTCGCGAATTAATGGCGGGCGCTTTTAGTTTTATGCGCCCGATTGTAAAACCGGCGTGCGTTAAATTATTAGCACGAAATTTACGATAAGTGATTTTGAATTTTAAATTTTCATTTAGGAGTTCGCGTTTTATATTTACTATATTTTTATTAAGATTTTGCGCCGAAATTACGCCGTAAACCGGTAATCAAATTACGTACTAATTTTAAAGTGTTAAAAGTTTTAACAAGCGGAAAACTTTTATTGCTTCCGCAGCAATAATAAAGTTATAAGCGATACATAATGAAGTAGAAAGTTTTCCGCAGACATTTTACACACCGTGGGTCGGACATTTCGCCCGGTCGATATATTTTCGCGACGCAAAAGTTTTAAGTAGAAAGACGAGATGTACAACGGTTCTAAATTAAATCCTTTAAGGAAACGGACCCCTTGCAACCATCGAATCAGTAAATAAAATATTACTTATTTGAGGGTTGTGGAGGATGCGCTTCATTAAAGAATTTTGTTTAGGACTGCGACTTGCACCGATTCAAGAAGAGACATCAATTTTCAAATTCGTCTTTCCGTCATGTAGCAATAAAAAAAACGACACATATAATAAGTTATATAATTAATTTTTGCATTAAGCAGTACACAGAAATATCATTAGCATAGGCCGGGCTGTTATTTAGAGATTGAAACGTAGTTCATGAAATTATAAATAATTAATGAATTCACGTTCCAAAATCATACTAATCTCTCAAGTTTCATATAAGTGGGGCGGCCTAGTAAAAATGTGCATTTTGTGATCAAAGCAAAAAATGTCTCTTACTGTTGGTATATTATATGAAAATGATTTGAAGATATTGGGGCACTTTAAATTCTGCATACATATTTTTGAAACTATTTTAGATTTTGCATTTTTTGGACCTTAGAACAAAAAAAAACCTTTATTGACATTATTCACTTGACTGGCCTGATGGCATACGAACTAGATTATTGTTGCCATGTTGCTGCTACACACTTAAGAATAATTTACTGTCAACTGCCAAAGATCAATTAACTGAACATGCGATAAACAGATTAATTAATATAGGTATAGTAATTTCTTTTTATATCTTTCTGTCATAATTGAAACGATTAATTTTCACAATCGGTTTATTGATATATCATTTGACGTTTTCTAAACATAGACTTCTGGAAACTTTTGTGATTGATTATTCCAGTTATTTTTTATTACATAACTAGATAATCGAAACCATATTCAACAAACTATGTAAATGAATATGAATCAAATAATTCTTCATTGTAAAAAAATATAAAGTTTAAATTGAGTATAATAACGTTGTTCCAATTGCAAGTGAAATATTTTAGTTATTCATAGTGGTGTAATAAGTGTTGTATTGTATGAATAGCCAAAATATAAAATGTAAAGTGCAATGGCTGATATGGCCAATATATTGAACGTCAAAATTGAGAAAAGTTCGAAAGAAATATATTTTAATAGTAAATTAGAGACTGTAGCTGGCAAATAAATTTAAACAAGCTTACCCTTACCACACAGTACACTGGTTAAGATGACAACTTAGTTGTCGAAATGTAAGTGTCTAGTATTAATAAAATACTGTGTGGTAAGGGTAAGTTTGTTTCGAAATATATTTTCTCCAGAAAAATGTTAAAAAAATCGTAATAATAAAAGTGCAAGGTAACCAACATGTTCGACATGAAATGACAAAGCTACTAAAAGTGTAGAAAGTAACAAAAATTGGGGAAAAATAAAATTGATAAACTTATAAAATATAAAAATAACAAGATGCAAAAATGTAAAGTTTGAAAAAATTGGTACATATGGCCATAAAAGACAAAACCGTCAAAAATTACAAAAATTTTGAAAATATAAAAATAATGGGAATTCTGGAAATATAAAAAAACGCTTCAAATTTAAGAACACGTCATATTTTTTAAAATGCAAAAAAAATTGTAAAATTTAAAGGAAATGTAAAATTGTGAACATTCTCTGAATTGTGGCAAAATAAATTTTGTGTAGTAAAAATGACAGAATATGTCGAAAATCTTTTAATATCAAAGAACTGTTAAAAATAAAATAAATTCATTTGAACCAGATTGTAAAATATGCCAGAAAGGAGAAATCAAAAATTGACCACAATAGAAAAGCAAATTAAAACAAAATTGTCAAGTGTTTGTAAATCTATAATGTACCATAAATTCATTTATCATTGTTGCTCTCTTCGGCTAATCTTCTTTCTTCCATCTCTTGCTGACCCACCTTCTTTTCTTTTGTTCCTTTTCCGTTTTTCTCCTACACTCCTCCTTCATCCCCTTTATTTTCTCTAAAAGTCTCCTGCGCTCTCCCCTCTCCCCCATGATTCTTCTCCAATCTTTTCCTTTCTTCTTCTCTTCTATTTCTAGGCTCACCTTTTTGCACCCTTCTATCCAATGTTCCCATGTATCCCAGCCTTCTCCACATAATTCGCAGCTCCTGTATTTGTCGTCCATCCTTCTCGTTCCCGCACCTGAATCTTCTTACTACTAATACTGACATCTATTGAAACATAATAATTTAAGAGTTACTGCTGTTTTTAATATTTTTTTTGAATAAATACACAAAGTTTAAATTTAAACATATACACATTTTCATTTATCGTACGCCGTTCTTAAATATTTTGAAAGTTATGCATTGAACCCTGGAAAATACTCCCTCGCACATTCATAGATCCCTGCATGGTTAATTGCTTTTCTTACATTTGCAGCCTTTCTTGAACCCATTCTTACAACCACCACTAATTAGTTCAACACATGCTTTAGCTGCTTCATGGATTGTTATCCACTTTGGAACATATAGCCCATCATTCACTTTACTCCAACCCCAACTTGTCACAGGAGGTAGTAACACTGGAAATCAGTGCACTGAGCTTGTTCTTGTAAATAACTTCTTTCTGGATACTTGTAAAATGTATCAGATGGGAAGTCTCGTTCTTTGTATGTTCATAAGAATTCAAAATAAAATAACCCAAAAATAAAATTGAAGTAATCAAAAGCTGATGTGATATAAGAAGATTGCCATATCGATTGATAGCTCAGAATCATTAAAAATCGATTACTTTTATATGCCAATGACCACTATCATGGGTCTCACGTGCAAAATGTATTTTTGCATTCACTTCATAGCAACATATCTGTCGAAATTAAAACGTCATTTTAATTTGATTTTGTAAACGGTTCATGGGTAATAATGATCTAAAAAAACATTCACGGTTTGTAGAGTCGAAACATTTTTTTACCTTGAATTCTTATTTCTCATTATCTGATATATCATTCAAACACATCAACCTAGACTTCTCATAATGCTAGCACAAACAGAATACCTATACGATATGCATGGCTTCTGTCAGCACAGAGTACAAGTTTTGGCTTCGAGGCATTGGTTTTTAAGCACGTTGTGTCTTTCTGCATTTTTACTACATTGTGTATTACTTGTGTTAAGTAGATATAATCTCCATTTGTAGAATATTACAACTCCGAAACAAAAAAGGTCACTGACCTACAGCTCGCCTTGGCAAACATGAGGGCTGAGGAGGCGTGGCGAGAGCGGCACTGCTTTTCAACGGGCATTCGGGATAAAAAAGTATTTCGGCGGCAAATTTAAATGTTTGAATGAAAAGGTGTGTTGCAATAAACTTTTGGCAATATTTAAAGTTTAATAACGAAATGATGAAATTAACTATGTTATTATAGGCATGTAAAAACAGCATGTTTCTACTAGGCGAGAGTAATGCAGAATAAAACAACAAAGGAATACATACTCAAAAATCTGTCAACTACTGTCAACAAATTGAATAACTTTTGATTCTGAATGTACCAAACCAATATACTTGAGCGTGATTGGTTAAATATTTTCCCGCTCAACATATTTTAAATAAAATTTTAGTTTTTCGCATATTTTTCGACTCTCATGTTTGCTAAGGGGAGCTGTACAAAATAGTCACTCAAACTCAAATCCATCGCTAGGCTACATCGTGAATCACTGCATGTCTGATCATCTCACTTCATGTGATTACAAATCGTTTAGATCCTATTGGTGCTGAAAATAACTCACGGGTGATTATAGATGCAGCTTGATGAGATTTTAAAGCACGTATTTAGATTGTATAATTGTATGGCGAATCTCTCTATTGCGCATATCGTTCCCTCATGAATACTGGTCTAGGCGCAAGTAAACTCCAGTAGTGCTTTTGAAAACGCTGGTATCTGATTCGAAGTATTCCATGCTGTCACTTTAGCATGTCCAACAAAAGAAGAAACTGTGTCACATTCGCTGCAATCTAACTAAAGTTTAACATCAACTGGAAATGTTTGCATTACCATCACTGAACCGCAACATCTATATCAACGATAATCAAAAACGGAAATCAAACGAAATAAATCTTGTGTGGTAATTCTGAGGATCCGATCATCTATTTACTATCTACGAGTGAGAAGTACTTCCATTTTTTTGGTATGAGTGCATTTCCAACCACAAGCATTCTCACTCCCTTTCCTCTTTGGCTCTTGTAGTACCTCACACAATATCTAACCGTGAGAGAATACTGTCAAACTACCTTTTAACATAGGGATGGAAAGCTAAGTTAGCAAAATCAAAAAGTGCTTCAAAGTTTGTACCTACATATATATTTTTCCATCTTGAGTTAAGGCAGGGTGGTATATCTGATTTTCGTGTTTGAAAAATTATTCGACCATTCCATTTGTGGTTTGGTAGGCAATATACCGCTGAGCAAATATTTCGACCTCTCTTTTCAGGGCCATCAGTTTTAATCTTCCTTTGAAGTCCTTTTCATTGAACTAGAAAATAAAAATAAATGGGATGTTGTTTCGATGTATGACATCGTCCAATGATGTTCTTTTCTTCACAAGACGTTCTTCCGCCTACAAAGTAATCTGATCATTTCCCATTTGTTGCATGTTTAGTATTCTTTTAGTAACGGAATGTGGACGCAATTTTCTTACTTTCTTGATGCAACAAATCCATGCATTCCTCTTCAAAAGCATTTCCAATGCCCTCAAATACATGCACAAATAATCGTAAGTTTTGCAACTGCTGTCTGGTCATGGCGTGTTTTTAATGTTTTCCTCTCAGTCTTATCCTTTATTGTCATCCTACTATATTTACATTTTTATAATTACAAATTATTTTATATGTCTTACATCTTTCCCTATTAGCTACTTCCCTCTCTTTCTCCTCCCTCCTGACCGTTCTTCCCTCTCTCCATATCCACTTTATCTATTATTTATCTTTATTAGGGAACTCTGCTCCCTTCCAATTCTTTCACATCAGCCTACTCTAATCTCTCCCCAAGTCCTTTTCCTACCTGCACCACCCCATATCCTCCCAATCTTCCCACCAATGTTTCCAAGCATCTCTTCCTTTTCCACATGCCTTGCACCTCTTCCCCCATTAAATATTTGCTACCATCGATCCAGCCTATCGATGTTCTACTCTTTCACGCCACTGTATTTTAGCTTTTTCAAAAGGAATATACATAGTCTTTGTACAATAGAAGAAAATATAAAACTCACGACATCAGGTAACAAATATATAGAAAAAGTTAACGTTTAAAAATTTGATCAATTTATATTAGTTTCGAGCCGACTGACATTATAATTCATAAGATGAAATTCTAATTTTTTGATTTGTAAACATTATATTTATAAGAATAATAATCACACAGCCAGATTATTGAAAAAAGAAAACCATCCTGTAAACAATTATCTAGATGTTTCGTAGCTCTTGCTATGCCCGAAGCCAAGTGAGCAATGTTTCTTTGGGGAGTGTCAAATTTGCCGTAAACCAAAATGTTTTGAAGATTTATAGACTGAACTTTTCAAAATCATCAAATTAATGAAATCAACTACAAACAGCTCTAGAAACCGTGCAAATTCTTTCAAAGAATTCGTTAGATTTTTTTTTGTAAATCTAGTAAAGCATTGCAAGTCTATAGGCGACTTGAATGATCAGTGTCTTCTTATATGTGATTTCCCAGAAAATTACGTTTTTGTTGATGCAAAATGCAGAATCGGTTTCCATTGGAATAAGATCAAGCAACACTTTTCCCGATTGTTTTTTTTATAATGATAGTGCATCAGCATTATCTAGGATTCCTATAGCACCTCCTTCACTTGTTGTATATTCTGCTCTTGAACTTGATCAATCGCAGGAAAAGCATGTTTAGTCTTTTGTGCAACAAAATCGCAATCACTAAACTCGGATGGAATTGTTAGATGCACAATTGTCCAGTAATGAAATTGGAGTTGGTTAACATGTTATTTAACTACGTTCATTTAATGTCTAACCATGGCCACTGTATAGACAGTTTCATGAAATAAAGACGAAGAAAATGTACGTGAAATTAGTATGGGTTCAGTTGACTGCTGATTTGTATGATATGCACCCCATGATATATCCTCGGGCGCTACTTGACTTGTTTCATCTAAAATGTTTCTTGCATTCCTCAACCACGCGTTGTATTGTTTTATTTGTTCCTGGAAGGCAGTCCCTTCAGCAATGTAATATTGCCTACAGCTGCGGTAGTAAATACATTCTTACTTAGAGATAATGATAATAATTTTCACACACAATGTTCCCCGTTTATAATGACAGTCTGAACGATCATATGATACCCTAGATAAACAAGCTCTTTTTTCCTGATATGAGGTTGTGTCATGAGACCAATGTAGATTAGACGATGTGTTTCCGGAGCAATACTGTGTCGAACAGATGATGTCTCCTTGTTTGAGGTTGTTGAAATTGATTTGCTGTGTGATACAAATTCATCATTTTGATGTTTAATGTTTGGACCTTCCAACACAATGTTTATTAGAGCTGACAACAGGCTGGGAACAGAGTTCTTATGGCAACCTTTTTGAAAGGACCCATCAAAAGGATTTGAATCTTGAAACATGTAAACATGTCTCGACGTACAGTCTTTGCAGCTCGTGCAAGAATAATTATATAAGTTACATAATTTTTACACTGCATTTTTCAAAAATTAATCATTAATTATTTAATTTAAGATCGAGGGTAGAACTAGCTTTTTTATAAACCTATAAAAAGAAACAATCTAAATAATTTTAAGGCAGTTTTCTTGTGCTTCGAATTGAAATTTATTTCAAAACAAAACTTTATTTTGTTAATTTAAATGTCGTTTGTTTATTTGCCACACTCATTAAACGACCCAAAATTTAAACATAGGGTCAGAATTGAAATGAATTGTTAAAACTTTATCTTATTTGTACATGATGTCTAAGGATTATTATTGTAACTCAATTTCTAACTTCCAAATAAAGATTAACTGTCTATTTGAACAAGAATATATATATCTTACATTTTTTTACACGAAAAGCTAAGCAAAATCGATTTTTGTGGGCGTCACGAAATAAAAAAAATCCTCCGGCTCGCAGTCAGATCAAACATTGATTTGTGTTTACAAAAAGTATTCGACCAGAGTTAGTTTAACACTTGAATTGATTTACCCAGAAGATTCCGCAAATCAAAAAGAAATCGTTTGAAACTAATAAAAAATTGAGATACGTTTACTGAGAGCTTCATTGCAAACGATCCTGAGATAAATATCAGATTGATCGTTTTATTCTCAGCATGTGTCTAGGCCTTTACAACAAGCCAGTAGGAAAAAACTTTAGACTAAAACTTTTACACAGTGTTAATTCTAAACTAGTACCCCAGGGCGCTGATTAATAAAACGTAGTCATTATAAAATGATTATGTTAAATCAAACGTGTTTGATACATGGAATAAAATAAGAGTAAATATTGCAAATTCGCCATACCCAGGCTTCCGTTATTAATAACTCATCGCTTACATTGGAGCTTGTTCAAATATACTTGTTGCCATGCCCGCCAAAAAAATCACAAAAATGAATGTCTTCAACATTAATATTTAGCACTCCGCACGCAAATTGACTGAACTAAGTTTATCAACTTCCGACGAATACATTGAAGTGGAACGAAGCCGTGTTTATTATCCTTTCGCAAAATAGATACGCCATTGTTGCGAACAATGCTACAAAAACATTGCGGTATTGTAATATTTACAGTGCTATTTCACTAAAAATGTAGCTTTATGTGGAACAAATGCAATTCCACTTCAAGCTTTGTTTCAAGCATCATTAACTGCTTTGTAAACGACTTATAAGACTCGCTCACAACTAAAAATAAGCTTCTCGTGACACAAACACACGAATTGAAACGTCATAATGGTAATTTTTGTGCGATTTCAGAAGAAAATTTAATTGCTACAAATAGATGCCATTTTCGGTACAGTTTCGCAAGGATTCCCTTATCTTGCAGGGCGCGCGAGTCGTAAATAAATAAACGACATAAATTCCCAAATATTAGTATTCTTTCAACTGCTCCGGTTAAAATTTGCAACTTTTGAGAGGGTGAAACTCCGAACTGCTTTTTTATGTATGGGGACATCCAAGACCATGTTTTCAAGGGAGACATTTCTGAAATATGAATATTATTTGTCTCAATTCTCATCCTTTAAATTCTTTATCACTTCGTGAAGTTATAAAGTCTACAAGGAGGCATAAAAAGTTTGCTAATGTGCGTAAATAACGTCTACAACAACAAAAGTTGTGGACATAAACTTGCGGCTGTGTCGCGTTTCAGGTCACGCGATGCGGAGCAATGCGATGGAGGCTGTTTAAAATTTGTTAACACGCAATTTCGGTGATAAATAATCTAGGAAGTTGCATAGTAAAGATTTTCGAAGTACATATGGCAAGAAATATAGTATATTTAATATTATTGTTAGTAAATGATAATGCACCTGAATAGAAGGAGCCATATGGTCCAAAACAAACGAGACTACCTCGAGTTCATTTCATATCACACGAGCATCAATACTAAAGCTAAGCACATAACACCGGCAGAATTTGGTTTAAGGTTTCGTTTATAGTAAATAAATTATATTTTATGCTGTATTTGAAACAAATGACCTAAATATATAATATAATATAATATATGCAACAACTTAGTTTTTTAGGTAAGTATATGTAGGCAATATATTTTTTATCAATAATGCATTTTTTCTACCACTAAATTACGATATTAAAGAGGACAGTTATTAAGTTTCTGATATCTGAAATAATTCTTGTGAAAAACTTTTTCGAAAACATTTATGAAAATACATATTTGTTTCGTGGTCCTTAGAGTAAGAAAGTCAGTAGTAGTTCTGAACAATACTCATCGAGATCTGACAATGGTGAAAATATCAACAGTGTTTTGACAATTGTAGAAAAATTGGAATTAAATGATCTAAAAAGGACATGCAAAAAGGAAATATAGATATATTTATAATATAGAGATTACAATAGTATCTACCTATTGGTGTCTAGTAGCTGTGACATTTTCATGCGTACTGACCAAGTTTGGTTTGGATCCGAAGAGTTTTGCTGTTTTTACAGTCTTATCTACGAAATTAGCCAAGTCCAGTTGGAACATAATATTTTGGTCTAAATAATTTCGCTGGGATAGGGAATGGAGTCAAGTTGACCCAATATGTGGAAGGCCTATTGAATCAACGACCAAAGATAACATCAAGGCATTTGATGAACTGGTGTTAGCAGATCAAAAAATAAGAGTTTCCTCAATTGTCAACCCAACCATTCCCAACCCAAACCAACAACGTGGGCATATCGAGGCTAATATTAAAAAAAAACATGATTGAAAACATGAAGATTTACGATTGAATAAAGTAGTAGCAGGCTGGATTCCCAAAGACCTTTTTTCGCAAAAATATAATCCATGCCCTCAAAAAAACAAGAACGTCGAATTCATCTGCAAAACTCATAGGGATAAAGATGGAATCTTAATAATAGAATACCTGAAAAATGTATCTGCAATAATAAGAGAAGTCTGCAAAGAAACATTCATAAAGTTGAAAACTGCAATATAGCAAAAAAGGCCCCAGTACTGTGTTCCAAAAATTATATTGCTTCATGACAATTTCAGAGTCCAAGAAATAATCAACGTTTGACGGCTATTTAGAAATGAAATATTCACCCTATACCCCGGAATTGACATCGAGAGGTCGTGATCTCTTTACTAAAGTAAGGAGATGGATTTTCTTAGACTTACCTATCGGATTTTTTGAAAAACGATTAAATACCTGACTCTTAGTGGCTACATATAAATAAAACGAACGTTAGTAACGCATAATCCTTACTTAATCTTCACTTCTTGGAATTACTTTCTTTCTGGATTTCCTCATATTTTAAAAAATAAATATCTCCTCTCTACATTTGCTTCAATTTACCAACAAGGAACTGAATGTTGAAATGTGAAATAGTATTTCATAAATATTAATGTTAGGAATCGCGAAAGTATGTATTGTCTCAGTTTTAAATGAAAATACAAAATAAACTAGAACTTTGGTGCTGGAACAAGCTCTTTATTTATGACATGAATTTCAAATCAAAACCAATTAATTGTGATGCACCCAAAATTAAAATATAAATATAAATAAACGATTTACAAAATTAAAAATTATAAACCCTTACCACATTCGATTTTTAGGAAACTATATACGTTTCAGCAACTAAGTTGCCATCTTCAGTAAAATCTAAACGTAAACTAAAAATTAATTGTGGTTTGAAACTACCAAATAATTTAGATTTAAAGAAAGGAAACATTTGCGTTGCAACTGCGGATGCCTAGAGGTATTTACCATAATAAAATCAATGTTGGGTTATGCAACGAAAATGAGAATCAGGCAAAGTTACGTAAATTCAATTGAATCGTAGTATACTGTGCATATTTCTAGAATTACGTTGAAAATAAGCATTTTCGCACGTGCAGAATTATATAAATATCATGAAACGATGAATTTAATAAATTATCCATAACGGTAATATAAAAAAATTTCGTGTAAAATATGTGCAAAAACGTTGATATTTTGCGACCTTGTTAGAAAAATTTGTTAGAAAAATTTCACTAGTCGATATTTTAAGTCGTGTTGCCAATCAGAGTCGTGGAATTCAAATTCAGCGCTCTGTGATGGAGGATGTTTTAGTTTTTGATCTCGTAAACTATATTAGTCGGTATGTTAATGTCAATGAAATCGAACGTAATTTTCGGTCGCTAATCAATTTTATAACCAACAAAACTAAAACGTGATCATAGGCTGTTGCGTACTAAAACAAAAAGGAACAAACTTTTCAAATTTTATAAAAATCTGAACAAAATTAAAAACTTGTTTATGATTACATATTGGATTTCGAATACTTTTAGTTTAGTTGTAAATGGCTATGGCACATAAAACTACTGATTTGTAAATGAAAACTTACTGACAAATATATATTACAGGGCTACCTGTCTTTGGCTTCGGGGTCTTTCACTATTCTTTGCCACCTTCTCTTCGTTCCAATATCTGAATCCTACCCCCACTTAGATGTTTCATTTCCTTCTCTTCCATCTCTTTCTGGGCCTTTCTCTTAATCTCCCCCCCCCCACCGATCATTTACCCATCTATCGTCGTCCATCTTCACTATGTGTTCCAGCCATCTGACTCTTTGTATTTTCACCACTTGGACAATGTTTGGTTGTTTTGCATTGCGCTTCTATTTATTCATTTGTTCTCCTTCTAAATTCATCATGTAGTTTCATTCCGCCATGTATCCTTCTTATAATTTTTCGTTCCTAAATTTTGAATTTCTTTGCAAACAAAAATACGAACTTGGAGGCGAAGTGAAAGTATAGGTTCTATCTCACAATAGTAAAATATCATTTGAGTACGTGTCGAGACAATAATTAATTTTCCAAACAACCATCAGGCTAATTTATTGCATATCTATGTAAAATTTGCAAACTAACATTGTACTTACGCCCTAACATTATGAAATATACTCAGTGACATATAAACTGCACCACCTAGAAGGGGTGGGAATGTTTGGACCAAATTTGGCAGAAACATTGGACTAGTGTAAGGTAACAATTGATTAAAATTTGATAAAGAAAACACTTCATCTTATTGATTTTTCTTTAATAATGTGTTGGTCCGCCCCTATTTCTGATACAATCATTGACCCGTCTTGGCATTGATTCCAGCAGGTGATCAATGTCTTCTTGGGGTATGGTATCCCAAGTAGCCTGTACTTCATGCCGTAGAGCTTCTATTGTCAACGGTGGGTTCGGTAGATTCCTCAATCTTCTACCGATCATGTCACACACGTGCTTAATGGGCGACAAATCGGGAGATCTTGGCGGCCAAGGCAAAAGATTAACATTGGCCTCTTCAAAGAAGTCAAGAGAAACCCTTGCTACATGAGGTCGTGCATTATCTTGCTGGAAAAGTGGGTCTTCCAGCCCTCGAAGATATGGAAGAACATGTGGTTCTCCCACTTCGTCAATGTAGCGGCGGACGGTCATACTGCCCCGAATGAAGAGCAAGGGTGACCTACTGCCGTAAGCAATAGCACCCCACAGTTCGGTGAACATGCCTCGCAATCGAAAAATCAGGATTGCGCCTTTCTCCATGTCTTCGTCTAACAATCATCCGACCATCATGAATTCCTAAACAAAATCGCGATTCGTCACTAAAGACAACTCGATGCCACTCCAAGTTCCATTGAAGTCTTTCCGTGCACCAGGCCAAACGTTCCTGGCGATGTTGAGCAGTGAGGGGTAGCACAAGATGTGGGCGGTATGACAGCAAGCCAAAGGTTCTTATTCGACGATAAACTGTTCGCATGTCTATCCGACGACCTTGTTCACCTAACCATTGATCAGCTATTGATGTAGTTGTAGAGAACACGCATTATTGTTGAGTGGTGCCGTCCCAAACGGTTGCCGATTTCTCTAAACGAAAAACCTGCTTCTCGTAAACCAACAATCCGCCCTCGATCAAAGTCACTCAACCGCTGGTAAACTTGAGGTCTCCTTCCTCTAGGCATCATTAAACACTTGAAACACTTTAAACTAAAGAACGGGATCCGAAAAAGTGGAACAAATTCAAAAAATGACTCGATAATTGATTGTCTATCACCACCTCTAAAAAAGCACACAAACGTCAAAAATCCCAGGACTACTTGATGATTGGGTTTCAAATTTTAATCAACTATTTCCCTGGACTAGTCCACTATTCCTGCCAAATTCGGTCCAAAAATTCCCACCCCTTCTAGGTGGTGCAGTTTATATGTCACTGAGTATATTTACAATGAGATATAACCAAAGCAAATTAGTTATACGCAGTGGTTTTTATGTAAACATTTTTTTATTGGTTTTTATTATGCAATAAATTTAATAAACTATAAATGAAAGTATCAATAATAGGTCACCATGTTGTACATGCGTTTTCTCTCCCTTACCAATGTTGATGTTAAGCAAATGTATTATGTAAAAAAACGCCACTCGACCCAACCCGACCCAAACCGACCGAACCCGAACGCGAATGCCCTGAAACTTTTTTTTCTTCCATTTATGTGCTTCCATGCGAGTGCTTGTAGATGTTGGCACTCAAACGAAGGATCTCTCGAAGTAAAAGTCAAAAATGACAAAAATTTCCCGAAATTTCATTTTTTTACCTATTTTGGTGTGCTCATAGATATGCGATCTTTGTAAACAAGCGAAAGGTCTCTCCAAGTAGAAGTCAAAATTGACAAAATAATTTTTTTTTTGCATGAATAGTGATAGAGCGTGGGAGGAGAATTCCATTGGTAATGAAACACAGGCAAATGTCTGGTGCTTATCACAAAGGCCGTGTCATCACAAGTTTACAGATTAGTGTAGGTTATGTTCGTGTTTTTGTCATAGTCCACGTTTTACTCGTACATGCACAGGTAACAGTAGGCATATTATTGTTTGGTATAATCTTATTTTAAGCCCCCGTCATATATATTCCTTGAAATCATTCTCGCTCTACTTCCTTTCGCTAATCGTTTTTCTCTTTCCCTTTTTCATGATTAAATTTGTGGATTACCATTATTTTCACCATACACTGTTTTAGTTTCATTAATTGAGAGGCATTATTCTTTCTTTCCAATAGCTTAAAAGTTTTCTGAATTTCTTCTTTTGACTTCGCCATTGATGGCTACTTCCATATATCAAACCCGCCACTTTTCCTTCGAATTGCATCCTGCACTACGTTGAAGATGATTGTTTATTGTGGGCCCCCTTGTCTCAGACCATTTTATGCAATAAATTCACACACTTTTCCGTCCATTGATATTTTATTTTGTGTCCTGCGTATATTCATTTCCACTAACCTTTTTAATTTTTCTTGTAATTCTAGATTTTCCATTGTTTCCAATAGTTTTTTTCTGTAATAGACTGGCTGTAAACTTAGATTTTGTTCATAAGTGTTTTGTTGAATCTGTTTCATGATAAAAATCTGGTGATCGATTTGTCCTCAATCGTCCTTGATATTCTTCCACTAGCTCGTTATAATATGTGTCTAATCTATTTTGGATTATCTTCACTACAATCGTATACGTCACATCGAGCAATCCAATTTCCTTGTAGTTATTGCTGTTTTCATTGCACCATTTTTTATGGATGCCTTATGCTTTATTTCATACTTCTGATATTTTTGCCACTTCCCAAACCTAAGCTACCATATTTCATATTTTTCTCCTTAATGCTCCACCCCAGTGTTTTAAAATGTCCATTGCTGTCAGTTTATCCTGCTCTCTTGTTATTTTGTTGTTGTTGTTGTTGTTGTATATATCCTTCTATGTCTTTTTGCTGGTGTACTTACAATTTATTTCCTTTCTGCATTCTCTTCGTTTTGCATTTCCTGTTCCGTTCTGCCATCTTCTGACCCAGTCTTATTTGGCACTTGAGAAATACTGATCAAATCTGTTTAGTTTGCCTTCTGGATCACTTACTAGTAGCCGTTCTTTGATCGTCAGGTAATAGGATCTTCTTGAGTATGGACCTTTATTCTTTTTACTTCCTGATGAAGGTTTCTTATTCCTTTATTCTGGTACGATTCTTCTATTTCTTTTAATTTTTGTTCTAAGTGCTTTTTCCTATCTTATTTGCAGTCACTTTAGTCCAGCAATATATCTCTGTCCACACTCCACACCGAACGATTTATTTGTTTGCCGTTTTCGATTTTACCAGTATTTTTATTGCCACTTTCTTCATTGCTGTTTCGATTTGTGCCAATTTTAGCAAATAAGACAAAGGAATCCAATTACTATTTTCATAATTAATATGTGTTGAATTAAATCTTCGTCGCGAATTTTTCACGTAGATAATTGAACGAGATTCTGCACGATGTTGCACAGATTGCACTTCTCGCGGCTAAAATTGCACTCTCATATTTATGTTAATTTCTCAGTATGTAACCAGATGATTTATAGCCTCATATCGCAGGTTTTCGTATCTATTTCCAGTTATATGAACTGGTCCCATTTTTGTTGTTGTATTATAGCTCTCCAGTAAATGGGATTGATCTTCTAAATCTTAAATTGAGGTGCCACCTATTCTATTGCTCCTTTCTGTCTTTATTTTGTATTGTAGCATTCAATTAATTTATCTTTACTTTTATATTTTCATTTCCAGCATTATTTCCTTTACCTCTCATCATTTCTTTGTTTTTGTTCATCAGCTCCTTCACCATAGTAATCATTTAACTCTTTTTGTCAAAGAAATCACATTCTTTATCTTTGGACATTGTGCTGCGTCCATTCTTCTTGATTTTTATCGTTCAAGTTAAAGTTTGTTTCACTCTATGATCTAGACTCTGCGTATTCTCGTATATAATAAAATGTCAGTTAGAGCATAAATTAATATTTTCACCTTCTCAATCAACATCGCGTATTGTAGAATTTTATAAGTAGCCAGTAGCGGCTGCTCAACAAACTGATCTTTTGTCTTTTTATAAACGTAATTTTAGTCACTAGTTTATTAGGCACAAGCGGAGCGTAGCAGAGCGAGTGTTTAATAAAACGAGTGCCTAGAGAAGTTTATAAAACGAATTGCATACTATACTTTTTCTACGACCATCACAAAAATACTCAAATTTGGAAATTATTTTATTATCTTAAGCCACATTAATAATCAATACAAAACTACTAAATTGTTCTACTTAGGTAAATATACATTAACAGTCACATTAGAAAGATTTTGGCAATTGCTGAAGAAAACCATTGATTTTCTTAAATTTTCTCCATCAAATTGTGTTTTATTTACTTGACCGCCAGCCTCCATGGCGCTTTAAAGCTGTAATGTTCGCACCCGAGTCAACCAAAATCGTCGCCGAGGATCTTCTTAAACAATGGCCGTTGTAATTAGCAGGGTCACGCAACTTTAACAAATTTGCTACTACACTAGCGATGCTGCCAAATTTATTTATTCCAATGGGCTGTTTTGTACATTTTCCTTGCTGGTAGCTGGTAGTAGTAGTAAAAATCGGGTAACACTTGTCAGGTTTGGAGGTCGAAGTTCCATGTATTTCTTGCAGGTATGATATAAATTACCTCCAACAACAAACTGACGTTCCGTTTTTGTTTTTGTATCAGGAATGTGTACCAAAAGGCAGTGTTGAGGTCTTCAATATTACTTGTTTCAATTTTCACCAATTCTTCTCGCCGACAAGCTCCCATTATGACAAAAATTAACCCAACCTAAAACATTTTTAATTTTTATATCATTATTCAATTTTGTTTTATACTACATTTGTAAATAGGTATTCTCTATCTGGAGCAGATGATAAGAATTTTTTAATTTGCTGGGGACTCGAAATTTTCTACTTTTTAGCTCTGAAGCCATCTGATTTACGTTTCAGAAACGCACACAATTTGGGATCCTTGCTTATACCAACATTGTTTTTTAGATTAATTGTCATCCGTAGCATTGAGTAGATTGCCCACAAAAAAGGCGATTTCATCCTTGTTGAAAGATTTTGGAAGTAAACAAATAACATACGTTCGTACTGACTTTTTGAATTCTCTGGCAGCAAACTAGCAGTTGCCGATGCCGCTGCTTGAGTAATTTCTGGTGGAGTTCCAATACAAACATCATCTTCACTTCCACTGTCCTTTCGGTTCATTTTTTACAAGTATGGCACTTTATTTTTATCACAAAATACAAACTTCCTTGTCGCGCCACGTCGGGTTATTTTGACAGATTGCCGACAAGTGACACCTAACTTGATTTTGAATTTCAATTGATTTTCGCAATTAAAAACCTAGAGCTAACTTCAGCCCGTGACTAAAGCGCACAAAGCCACGGCTTGTCAAGGTGAGCTAACATCAGCCCGTGACTAAAGCGCACAAAGTGACGGCTTGTCAAGGTGTGTTTAAAAGGCCACTTAGCGTCATGGAAACATATTCGATAAATGGCGTTTTAAACATGGGAGTAGAAAATAGTATATTATGCAACAAGTTTTATAAACGTCGTTTTAGTCACGAGTTTATTAGGCACGAGCGGAGCGTAGCGGAGCGAGTGTTTAATAAAACGAGTGTCTAGAGAAGTTTATAAAACGAATTGCATACTATACTTTTTCGACGACCATCACAAAAATACTAAAATTTGGAAATTATTTTATTATCTTAAGCCACATTAATAATCAGATAATGAATTCGTTTGGTTTTCTCGACGCTAATCTTGGAAAGGTTTATATGCACGTTCGTACTGACTTTTTGATTTCTCTGGCAGCAAACTAGCAGTTGCCGAAGCCGCTGCTTGAGTAATTTCTAGTGGAGTTCCAATACAAACATCTTCTTCACTTCCACTGTCGTTTCGGTTAATTTTTTACAAGAATGGCACATTATTTTTATCACAAAAAACAAACTTCCTTGTCGCGTCACGTCGGGTTATTCTGACAGATTGACGACAAGTGACACCTAACTTGATTTTGACTTTCAATTGATTTTCGCGATTAAAAACCTAGAGCTAACTTCAGCCCGTGACTAAAGCGCACAAAGTCACGGCTTGTCAAGATGAGCTAACTTCAGCCCGTGACTAAAGCGCACAAAGTCACGACTTGTCAAGGTGTGTTTAAAAGGCCACTTAGCGTCATGGAAACTTATTCGATAAATGGCGTTTTAAACATGGGAGTAGAAAATAGTATATTATGCAACAAGTTTTATAGACGCCCTTTTAGTCACGAGTGTTATTAGGCACGAGCGGAGCGAGTCTTTAATAGAACGAGTGCCTAGAGAAGTTTATAAAACGAATTGCATACTATACTTTTTCTACGACCATCACAAAAATACTAAAATTTGGAAATTATTTTATTATCTTAAGCCACATTAATAATCAAGCAAGTAACACATTCCCAGATAATGAATTTGTTTGGTTTTCTCGACGCCAATCTTGGAAAAGTTTATATACACGTTCGTACTGACTTTTTGATTTCTCTGGCAGCAAACTAGCAGTTGCCGATGCCGCTGCTTGAGTAATTTCTAGTGGAGTTCCAATACAAACATCATCTTCACTTCCACTGTCGTTTCGGTTCATTTTTTACAAGAATGGCATTTTATTTTTATCACAAAATACAAACTTCCTTGTCGCGCCACATCGGGTTATTTTGACAGATTGACGACAAGCGACACCTAACTTGATTTTGAGTTTCAATTGATTTTCGCGATTGAAAACCTAGAGCTAACTTCAGCCCGTGACTAAAGCGCACAAAGTCACGGCTTGTCAAGGTGAGCTCACTTCAGCCCGTGACTAAAGCGCACAAAGCCACGGCTTGTCAAAGTGTGTTTAAAAGGCCACTTAGCGTCATGGAAACATATTCGATAAATGGCGTTTTAAACATGGGAGTAGAAAAAATAGTTTAAATTGCCATTGTTAACACTTGCTCATAAACATATATTCTTATATTCTGATGAAGAGCATTGATTTGGCTTAAATCGCTATATACGAGGGCGAACCTGGAAACATCTGGAATGACATTTTTCTAAAAACAAATGAAATTTGTTTTTATTTGAGAGCTACTTTCTAATGTTTTGTAAGTTGATTGCCGTTTAGTTGGTTCGATTTGCTTTAATAGTGTTTTAATTATCATAATTTAAACATTTTGTGTTCTCCCAAAAATGAATTTGACAAGAGAACATTTCCGGGCTATGTTTTTCTTACGATTTTAAATCATCATTAACGCTTAAACATTGTGAAGCTCGGCTTAGAAATGCATTTGGCGAAGAATCTCCATCTAAGGCAACAATTTATAATTGGTTCAGCGAATTCAAAAGAGATCGTTTTTTTTTGTTAGTGATGAATTTCGTGGACGCCCAAGAACTGCTGTAACTAATACGAATATTGCCGCTATTCGAGTAATGCTTGAGGAAGATCGACTGACATCTCATGACACCTAATATTCGGGGGATATTGGGCATTGCTATGAGTCAAATTCAAAACATTTTACATTAACACTTAGAAGTGAAAAAACTTTGTTGTCGATGGATTCCATATAAACCGACTCCCGATGAAAAAGAACAACACATTGAATGATGCAGAAATTTTGGATTTATTTTTATGATCCTGAAAAGAAAAGTCGATGCGCTCAATGGGTCTTTCGAACAGAACCAAAGCCTACAAAAGTCCGACGAACAGTGCTGGTAAGAAGACAACGCTAACAGCAAAACTAACAACTGAGTATCTGGGTGGCCTTAAAGTTAGCACCATGAATCCTCCACCATACAGACCCAACCTAACACCTTGTGATTTCTTTTTGTTTCCCAAGATTAAGGATAAAATGCTTGGAATCACTTTTTCGTCATCAGATGAAGCAGCGGAATATTATAAAAAGCTAGTTTCTAAAGTGTCTCAAGAAGAGTGGCATCCTTGCTTTAATGACTAGTTTCATCGAATGCAAAAATATATTGACGTTTGTTACGGTCAGATTTTGAAAAAGGTATTTTGTTGATTTATTTGGAAACTAAACGTTTGGTTACGGTTAATTTTTGTTGTACTTTTGTTGTCGTAGTCCTTACCCCTGTAAATTTTCCGCCCGTGCTTTGATCCGCCACTGGCCGCTCAATGTAAAATTTACGGTGGACTTTAACACCGAAATGCGTACGTGTTTGGCGCGCCATTTAATTCATTAAACGTGCTCTAAAAGGATGGAAGATATTGATTGGGGCTTTCACACTTTAATTTATAGTTTTCCTTTATTAATTATTGTTGCATATTTGATTATCATTAACTTTATATTCGACTTACTTTTCTCCAAACGATCGATTTATCGATATATTTAAGATGCGATTCAGGTGTTATTCGTGAAACGCGTGGTTTGGTTGTTTTTTTGTCGCACGGTCAGTTAGTCGGAACAATGTTTTTCCGAAAACAGACAGTGTACGATTGGCATCGAGGAAGACCGTTCTGTTTCGTCCCGTCTTGATTTGGCCATTTTTGATATCCGCTGAGGTGATATTTGTGCCGTTCGATTTATCGGATTTATTGGGACTTACAAGAAAAGTTAGTGTCCTTTGGGTGAATCTGGTGTGGAATTTGATTGGAAAAGGCACTAACGTCGATTTATTCGGATATATGGAACTCCTCGTGGTCGGTCGACTGGCTGGTGGAAACCATTACTCGCATCCACGTGCAGTACGTTCGGAGTATGATTCCGGAAACCTACAAGTTATGATTTGGATTTGTTAACGTCGACTATTTGGAAAATATTGTGCCCGATCGTCGAGATTACTTCCCTCAGGATCGTTTAATTCTTCTGGAGCCTTGTGGGGAGGCCGGTGCAATTCATTCGGTCCCGGTTATCGCATGGACCTTGAGTCGCCGTGCGCAAGTTCGGATAGGAACTTCTAGAAGCTTGGTCCCCAACTATTTACCCGCGAAGTATAACGGAGGTCTGTAATCTTGTTTTATTCTTTTTTTTATTAACAACCCAAACGGATATTCGAGTCGGCTGAAATTTGCAAGATGCCGAACATTTCTTGTACCAGCGTAATAATTTTAAGGTGTGCTATAAATTAAACTTGTTATTGTACTAAGTATTATATAAGATCAAGGAAAAAAAGAATCATTGAGTCACATTGCATATTCGAATATTAATATAGTAAGAACTAATCTTTACTAACCCATTTATGTGGACGTGTAATATAACTTACCCGGCATCGCTTTATCAGTTCCCGTCACCGCGCTGGGGAGCCCTTTTCATTTTCATTTTTTTTTTCCTTTTGCTGTAAGTTATATAAGCACGGACCACCCGACGCATGTTATATAGTTGAGAGAGTCGCCGATTCGACGGGCGACATACCCGTTTCGATTGTGTTTATTGTATTTCAGTTTTGTTGTATTATAAAGGGAAATTAAGCCAACTCCAATATACGATTTTACTTTACGGTGGGTTTCTTTTTTTTTTAGTTCGCCCTCTCATTTGGATGTCAGTAATTGTATCCGTTATACTTTCGGTCAAGCCACTGTTAGATAATATACTTTTTTTGTGTTTGTTTTAAACGTCTTTCTTAGTTGTTTCGGTGGACAGACCATCAGTCCCGACTCTGGCTTGTCGTGCAACTATCTAAAGCCAGTGGCGCCCGGACTTTTTTTTTTTGAACTATTGAACCTGCGACATCCTCCCACTAGCTAGCTTGGTCGCGCTGTTCTCTATAAGCAGTCGAAACAACGAGAATAATTCCCCCGCACCCCTAAACGATATAAGCGTCGCGATCACTCCCATCTGTCTCCCGAAAGACGGAGACGGTGCACAGGTCGCAACGCACCCGGAAAACAGCGTCGCATAATTTCTGGCGCCCAACGTGGGGCAATATATTTTTTTTTGGGGGGGCCATATATTTTTTTTGGAGCTCGATATTTTTTTTTGGGGGCGCCATATATTTTTTTTGGGGGCCCGATATTTTTTTTAGGCCATATTTTTTTTGGGCAGATATATTTTTTTGGGCCATATATATTTTTGGACCATATTTCTTTTTTTTTCCTTTTTGGCCATTGACAATTTTCCTTTTTGATCAGTGCATTTTTTTCCTTATATACTTTTTTGGTTTTGTTTTTGGCACTATTTTAGGAGGAAAAAAAACGGTGGCATCCAAAAAGGTTAATCATTATTTTTTTTATTTCCCTCTTTTCTTCGCTTTCTTGGAGGAATTCCTGCGCGAATTTGTTTTTATTTGGCCCGGAACTATTTCTGTGGAAACCTGATTAGGGAAATGTCATATTTGTTTTTCTCCTTTTTTTGAATTTTTCTTTGGGATTTTGCTGACTTCCGTAGTCGATATTTAAGTAGATTGGTCGTTGTTGTGCAAGGTGTAGCGAAGCGTTTTTTTTGTTTTTCCTTTTTTTGCCCTTCTTCTTTTTAGAAAACGAATTTTCTTTTGTGAATTTCTTGAGTTTTTATTACCATTCTGGAAATGTCGTCTCCTCGCTATGACATTTATCGGCTTAACGCGAGTGAGCTTCAATATGAACTGGCGATACGTGGGGTGACGAATTTGACCACGGTGCATCCTATGAGAAAAGCCCTTAATACACTCCTAAAGTTGGAACGAGAAGGCAATCCCGTTGATTACCCGAGTTACCCTTTTTCTTTCAAAGATGATGTTGCCGCTCTGCAGGAAACTATCGGTGACATTAGACAAGTGCTGGAAGCTTTTGACGGTAACGATCCAATGAGACTTGCTAAACTTAGGACAAAAACTTCTTTCGCTCTTGGGCGTATTAATCGAAGTAAACCTACCAAGGATGAGGAGCGATCGGCAAAATCCACTCTTATGGTAGAGATCCTAAACTTAACGTCAGACATAGATAAAAAGGTGAAAACTTATAAGAAGGCTGAACTTAACTTGTCTTTGGGTATCCAAGCCGTAAATTTGGATGAAGCCTCCGACTCGGAATCTCTCATTTCCCCCTCTTCCGAGGATGATTCCGCCAACCTCCTACCACCTTCGACTGCAGTGAGAAATCGTAAGTCTGTGCCGGTTTCTCAGTGGAATCTTAAATTCACCGGTGACCCTAATGGCATGTCATTAAGTAGTTTCTTAGAACGAGTACGTGAATTGCGAATTGCTCGAAACGTCTCCGAACTCGATCTGTATAATTCGGGTATCGATTTATTCCAAGGACCTGCCTATACTTGGTATCTTTCGGCTAGAAAGAAAGTTCACGATTGGACCTCCTTGGTTGTACTTTTGAAACAACAATTTCAACCTCCTGATTATGATGATAGGCTGTACGCGGAAATACGCGCTAGGACTCAGGGACCTAACGAATCTATAGGACTGTATCTTGCGGTCATGGATAACCTCTTTGGACGATTATCCACTTCGGTACCGCCGGCAACCCGCCTGAAGGTCATTCTTAATAATATAGCCCCTTTTTATCAATCACAATTAGCTCTCACTTCGGTCACGTCTCTAGATCAATTATCCGAATTAGGCCGACGTTTAGAGGCAAGGAAATTGGCTGTCGAAACATTTCATCCCCCACCTTCTAAGAAAACGACTCAATTGTTAGAGCCTGATCTGGCGTATGTCATGACCGAGCCTTGTTGTTCATCGTCGACTTATGTCGAACCAATCGTTATTAAAACACCCTTTCGACGCTATAATTGTAACACTGTAGGGCACTTGGCCCGTAATTGTAATAAACCTCGACGTCAACGATGCTTCAGTTGTCAGAGGCCCGATTGTACGACTCGAACGTGTCCCCATTGTAATCCGTCGTCGGGAAACGCTCCAGGGAAACATTGAAAGGTCGTCAGATGCTTCCCGCCACCCTAGAAAATTCGACCCCTGATTTTAAATACCAACCTGTCCTCGATTATATATTGGCCAGTGCTAAGGGAGACGAGAGACCGTACCTAGAAGTTCAGGTACTGGGCATAAAATTGTTAGGCCTATTGGATAGTGGCGCTTCGCGTACGATACTAGGAAACTTAGGTTGGGAAAAGTTGAAGTTCATGCACTTCCAAATAACTCCGCCCAAGATTCCCTTTTGTAAAGTTGCCAACGGGGAAAAGTGCTCTGTTCTTGGTACTATTGCCACCCCGATTTTTGTGGAAGATAAAATTGTCATCATCGATATACTAGTTGTCCCCGACTTACCTCATTTGTTAATTTTGGGGCAAGATTTTTGGCGCCGTGCTGGTATTATCCCTGATCTCAGAAATAATAAGTGGAGTTTTGCTGCGGATATAGTGGAACAAATACAGACCCCTAGAAATAGGTTGCCACATCTCTCAGACCACCAAGACCAAATACTGTTACAATTTCAAGAGGAAATATTTGCAGACATGAGCTCTGGAATTGGTTGTACGCATCTCGTAGAACACCATATTGTGACGAACTCCCCTCCAATTAAACAAAGATACTACCCGGTATCTCCTGTCGTCCAGCGATTCATTGACGCTGAGTTAAACGAAATGTTGGAGAACAAAATAATCGAACCTAGTAACAGTTCGTGGGCTTCTCCCATTATTTTGGTGCCAAAACAAGATAAGTCGTATCGCTTCTGTGTGGACTATCGCAAGTTGAATGCTGTGTCCGAAAAGGATGCTTACCCTTTACCGCGGATTACGTCCATCCTTGACAAACTTAGAGACGCGCGATACTTATCGACACTGGATATTAAATCGGCCTTTTGGCAGATCCCTATTGCTGAGGACTCGAAGAAATATACTGCGTTCACGGTTCCAAACCGTGGATTGTTCCAATTTCGCCGTCTGCCTTTTGGATTAAGTAATTCTCCAGCCACCTGGCAGAGACTCATAGATCAAGTCATTTCCTCGGATTTAGAACCTTTCGTGTTCGTGTACATTGACGACATAGTGATAGTCACTCAGGATTTTGATCACCATTTGACTATCCTTCGGGAAGTATTTAGAAGGCTGAAAGAGGCCGGACTAACTGTTGGCCGAGAAAAATGCTTATTTTGTAAACCAGAACTCGCCTTCCTAGGATATGTAGTGGATCATAACGGTTTACACACCGATAAAGGGAAAGTAGAAGCCATATTGTCAATACCTCGCCCTAAAACGGTTAAGGAAGTCCGCCGCTTCATAGGGATGACTAGTTGGTACCGTAGATTTGTACCGAACCATTCGACCTTAATCGCTCCGATAACTCGGTTACTTCGAAAAGGACAAACTTTCCTCTGGACTGAAGAATGTGAGACTTCCTTTTATTTGCTTAAAGAAGCCCTGGTAACAGCACCCGTTTTGAACTGTCCGAACTATGATCTTCCCTTCGTGATACAGTGTGACGCTTCAGGATTCGGTCTGGGAGCCGTTCTATCGCAACCTTCCCCCGAGGGAGAACGAGTCATTGCCTACCTTAGTCGCTCGCTGACTCGACTGGAGAAAAATTTCACTGTCACTGAACGGGAATGTTTAAGTGTCATATGGGTCATTGAAACGCTCCGCCCTTACATCGAAGGGATCCCTTTTACAGTAATAACTGACCACCATTCGTTGATATGGCTTTCAAATTTGAAAGATCCCCGAGGGAGACTAGCGCGATGGGCTGTTGCACTTCAGCAACATGACTTTACGATTTTACACCGAAAGGGCAAAGAACACCTCGTGCCTGACTGTTTATCTAGAAGCGTACCGGAAATAGATAGCCTTACCCCTGTTCCGAGTATTGTGGATAAATTACCTACCATACATCCTGATGATTGGTACATTAAACAAATGCGGAAGGTGATGTCCTCACCCAAAAGATATCCGACGTGGCGTGTGAACGAAGATATTCTATACAAACATACAAACTGTAAGTATCCTGACCTTGAGGATCCCCCGATTGATGCGTGGAAGAAAGTTATCCCCAAACCTGATGTCCGTACATACATAGCCGACGCACACGACCGTCCTACTTCAGGTCACTTAGGAATTTATAAGACGTTCAATCGTTTAGCGTCTCGTTATTACTGGCCGAAAATGCGCAACGATGTCACTCGCTACGTGAGTAAGTGTCAGATATGCCAACGCCACAAACCTTTGCAGAAGGCTCCGGCTGGATTTATGTCCGGAAGACCATACGTGTCAAGGCCTTGGGAGTTGATTTCGGCCGATATTGTGGGCCCATTACCAAGATCTTTACATGGTCATAGCTACGTGTTGGTGGTGACCGACTATTTTTCGAAGTTCCCGTTGTTTTTCCCCATGAGAACGGCAAATGCGACTACAACGATAAAGCATTTAGAAAATGACGTATTCTTGTTATTTGGAGTTCCCGCTTCCATCATTGTCGATAATGGTGTGCAATTCAGAAGCAGGGAATTTAGGAAACTGATGCAGAATTATGAGGTAAAGATAAGATATACGGCTAATTACCATCCCCAAGCTAACCCTACTGAGAGGGTGAACCGCGTTTTGAAAACTATGCTGTCGTCCTATGTGGAAGATAACCATAGGATCTGGGACTCGATGTTACAGAAAATCGCATGTGCCGTTAGATCTTCAAAACATGAAGTTCTGGGAACTTCGCCTTACTTCGCGAACTTTGGAAGACAAATGCCCCTGACTGGAAATCAGAACGCTTTTAAACCTGCAAGCCAGGAAGACATCGAAATTGATCGCGATGATAACCGACTGGACATTCGAAATCAGGCCTTTGGTAAACTATATAGAGATATCAAAGAAAGGTTAAAAACAGCTTATCAGAAGAGTGCCACAAGGTATAACCTTCGCCGTCGTGATGTGCAGTATGTGGTAGGCCAACCAGTTTATCGGAGAAACTATGTACTTTCCGATGCAGCAAAATATTTCACTGCCAAACTGGCGCCTAAATACATTGGACCATTTATAATCCATAGAAGAACATCGCCTTGGACGTATGAACTAAAAGACGATTCTGGAACACTTCGTGGAATTTGGCACGTAAAAGACCTCAAGTCACACCCGCCCGAAAAAGACATAAGAATTTGAGGAAAAATTCTTTTGTCGGAAGGGGGATGTTGTTACGGTCAGATTTTGAAAAAGGTATTTTGTTGATTTATTTGGAAACTAAACGTTTGGTTACGGTTAATTTTTGTTGTACTTTTGTTGTCGTAGTCCTTACCCCTGTAAATTTTCCGCCCGTGCTTTGATCCGCCACTGGCCGCTCAATGTAAAATTTACGGTGGACTTTAACACCGAAATGCGTACGTGTTTGGCGCGCCATTTAATTCATTAAACGTGCTCTAAAAGGATGGAAGATATTGATTGGGGCTTTCACACTTTAATTTATAGTTTTCCTTTATTAATTATTGTTGCATATTTGATTATCATTAACTTTATATTCGACTTACTTTTCTCCAAACGATCGATTTATCGATATATTTAAGATGCGATTCAGGTGTTATTCGTGAAACGCGTGGTTTGGTTGTTTTTTTGTCGCACGGTCAGTTAGTCGGAACAATGTTTTTCCGAAAACAGACAGTGTACGATTGGCATCGAGGAAGACCGTTCTGTTTCGTCCCGTCTTGATTTGGCCATTTGTGATATCCGCTGAGGTGATATTTGTGCCGTTCGATTTATCGGATTTATTGGGACTTACAAGAAAAGTTAGTGTCCTTTGGGTGAATCTGGTGTGGAATTTGATTGGAAAAGGCACTAACGTCGATTTATTCGGATATATGGAACTCCTCGTGGTCGGTCGACTGGCTGGTGGAAACCATTACTCGCATCCACGTGCAGTACGTTCGGAGTATGATTCCGGAAACCTACAAGTTATGATTTGGATTTGTTAACGTCGACTATTTGGAAAATATTGTGCCCGATCGTCGAGATTACTTCCCTCAGGATCGTTTAATTCTTCTGGAGCCTTGTGGGGAGGCCGGTGCAATTCATTCGGTCCCGGTTATCGCATGGACCTTGAGTCGCCGTGCGCAAGTTCGGATAGGAACTTCTAGAAGCTTGGTCCCCAACTATTTACCCGCGAAGTATAACGGAGGTCTGTAATCTTGTTTTATTCTTTTTTTTATTAACAACCCAAACGGATATTCGAGTCGGCTGAAATTTGCAAGATGCCGAACATTTCTTGTACCAGCGTAATAATTTTAAGGTGTGCTATAAATTAAACTTGTTATTGTACTAAGTATTATATAAGATCAAGGAAAAAAAGAATCATTGAGTCACATTGCATATTCGAATATTAATATAGTAAGAACTAATCTTTACTAACCCATTTATGTGGACGTGTAATATAACTTACCCGGCATCGCTTTATCAGTTCCCGTCACCGCGCTGGGGAGCCCTTTTCATTTTCATTTTTTTTTCCTTTTGCTGTAAGTTATATAAGCACGGACCACCCGACGCATGTTATATAGTTGAGAGAGTCGCCGATTCGACGGGCGACATACCCGTTTCGATTGTGTTTATTGTATTTCAGTTTTGTTGTATTATAAAGGGAAATTAAGCCAACTCCAATATACGATTTTACTTTACGGTGGGTTTCTTTTTTTTTTAGTTCGCCCTCTCATTTGGATGTCAGTAATTGTATCCGTTATACTTTCGGTCAAGCCACTGTTAGATAATATACTTTTTTTGTGTTTGTTTTAAACGTCTTTCTTAGTTGTTTCGGTGGACAGACCATCAGTCCCGACTCTGGCTTGTCGTGCAACTATCTAAAGCCAGTGGCGCCCGGACTTTTTTTTTTTTGAACTATTGAACCTGCGACATCCTCCCACTAGCTAGCTTGGTCGCGCTGTTCTCTATAAGCAGTCGAAACAACGAGAATAATTCCCCCGCACCCCTAAACGATATAAGCGTCGCGATCACTCCCATCTGTCTCCCGAAAGACGGAGACGGTGCACAGGTCGCAACGCACCCGGAAAACAGCGTCGCACGTTAAAGAGGAATATTTTGAAAGGCAATAAAATCTTTTTAATTAAAAAAAAGTTAATTCTTGTGTGTTTTTCTAGAAATTTTTAGTGTCGCCCTCGTATATCCTTGACCCCTACCTTATATTTCCCTCTTATTTATAAATAAAATCTTTTTAATTTAAAAAAAAATAATTCTTGTATGTTTTTCTAGAAATTTTTAGTGTCGCCCTCGTATATCCTTGACCCATACCTTATATTTCCCTCTAATTTGGATTTGACCTAATAAATCGGTTGGATCTGTGGTTTTCAAAGTATTGTACCATGGATTCGCCGATGCTGTGAAACTTTTGGGTTAGTAATAAATCGATAATTTTTTATTCAGACAATTGAATTGAAAGTCGTTACATTTGTTATCTTGTCATTTACGTCCCATTTAGGTTTCCATTGTCATTATATGTGAAAATTTGTTCCTTGATCTGTTTTCTCAAAAACGTCATAGCTCTTCTGAACTGTAACCAAACCACTGCAAGTAAAACGACATATAGATAGATAGACAACTAAACTGACAGCCAATGTGTTATTAGTCATCGTAGCCCTATCAGTACATGTCTGTCTTTTAATAGTTAAGCAATACATTATATTTACCATCAAGTTTACGACTAAATCCAAATCTGTATTAACTTTTGAACTCCAGTTGCGCAACTTAGATCGGGCTGGTTTAAATTTCTCGTTGGTTTGATTCTACTGAAAGGTTGAGTTGGGTTGGATCGAGTTGGATTAAATTTGACGTTGATAGGGTTGTGTTTCGTAAAATAGTATTTTGCGAAAATAAACAATAAATAAAATCAGAAAAAATGTGCATCCTCGTATATAGCGATTGATTTGAACATTTGTCCGAAGGTTTGTTGACAAACAATATTCATCATTTTATTCTTTTGAACATATATTTTAATGTTCAGTAATAAAATACAAAGGATTCGCAATATTTTTTATTTAAAATTTTATTAACATGACTATTAATAATAAAAATTCAATTTTTAAAACACTACTTGTAATGCCATTGGTGATGTAAGAAAAAACTATCAATAATTTTTAGTTTATGTTTAGAAGTTGAAGTTTAATTAGTTTAAATTATTAACGGTTGATTTTTATGTTGTTTAAAAACATTAGTTATTTGTATCAAAAATCCATGTAATCTGTTTGGGTCGAATTAACGACAATAGTTGGATTATTTATAACAAAAGTTAAGGTTGTAATCTGCTTATAAGACCGATTCAAGAATATTAGTTTTTAGTTTTTAGTTAGTATCAGTATTTATTAGGACAAAGATATGTATTATTTTTAGTCCATATTTAAAATTAACGTACAAGTAGTAGTAGATAAAATATTGTAATTATTTTCAGCCTATATTTAGAAGTTATAATGTAATTACTATAATAATTTCGATATGTTGTAATATTTTGTTTATTGGGGTAACGCGAAACACAGGAATTATTATTTATTATTATTTATAGTTTGAATTTATAATCTAGAGCACAATTCGTTTACTGTATAATTAGTTGCGAATTCATAGATAAAACTATTGGATTTATTAACAGTTAATCATTTATTTAATTTTATTGTGCGGATTTAAGTAAGATGCATTGCTTACTTCATCTCCATTTACTTTACGTAAACAATACTGCAACAATAAGCGTAATTTCTAAAAGTTTGTATAAAATAATTATGATTTATAATAATAATAATTACAGTTTTTTTTTACAGTTACTACGTAACCATGATGTAGGCAATTATGTATATTATCAATATTTCAATTCCGTAGAATCGAAATGTCCAAAAGTAGCACTGTTATAAATATTATGCCTCTATTTCTTGTTGCACAGCTGTTATGGTAGGAACTATGGCCATTCTCACTAATTTAGAAGTTTCACCAATTAGGAACTAAAGTTCTAATAAAACTTTTATAAACAGTGGGGTCTCTTAATCTTGGTCCCCATTGACAGTGAGACAATAAAGTGGGACCACATTGCGTGGTCGGCCGATAACCATAACTTGTGGTCACGTAAATTTCGTTCTTTTTCTTGCACAGTTTTTATTTTCGCCAATTTAAATCATATAAAAGCTTAGCGAACGTTTGACGTCGTGATTAATATTATAATTTTCTTTAACAAATTCACGATTTAAACCAAACTTTGTGGAGCATCTTATTAACGTTTCGATTTCGTATGAAGTTAATCCGCCTTAGCAGGGATTACGAGAAAATTAACCTTTTATAGCAAACTTCGTCTGCGTTGCACATGCCCTTGTTCGCCTCTTGAGCGAACTACTGCGGAATTCGTCACCGAGGTATTACCTTATCCGAATTAAACGCTGCGAATTACCATTTTCCGTTTTGTAAATAAAACATAAGGTAATAAAACACCCAAACGACTTAATAAATAGTCGCAAGACTTACGAAAATCTTAAAGAGATAAGTTATCTAGTCCAGAAGCAGGCTTTTATTATGTAAATCCTTAAATAGCTTTTAAAGTCATCCCTGCCCAACGTCTAACTAAAAGCTTAACCTAGTTACGGTGCTTGTGTAAGAGCTTTCAGTCGAGTACTTTCATAACAAATTATCTCTAATGCTTGCCATTGAATTTATACTCGGGGAAGTTTTAATCTACAATCTTATTCTTTATAACATGATATGGCACCGAAATTATATGGCGGAAATCCGGGGAGCGTTTTCTCTGCTTTCGCTTTCATTACGGGGTAAATGGAAAGGCATTAAATTTTATTAGGGAATTTAATAAATTATTGTATCAAAGTGCAATAAAAACTTTTGATTTTAGCAAGTTTTTGTTTAAAAATCGGGGCTGTTTTAAGACCCTAAAAACCCTAGCCTTAAAATCGATAGGACCATATATTTTCATTTTAATGTTAGCTTATACTTCAGAGTTTAAACTTCGTTTGATGAAATATGGTTTTCTAGATTCAAAAATATGCGATATTTTTTCCAATAATTAAAACAATGTTATAGGCTCACAAAGATCTTAAATTCAATCAATTGTATAGCGAAACTAATTCCCTTGTTAATTGGTTGTTTCGCAATCTATTAAAAATAAAATTCATCTATTACGTCGACATGTCGAGGCATTTATCAAAATTTGTGTGGGTATTTTTTCTTGTCTCCATGTGTACATACGCGAAAAAATAATACGTCCCTAACCAGGCAATTAGCAATACATAGAATGGCAGTTGGTAAATATCAGAAATTATTGCAAACTGGAAAACAACAAATCATAATAATCTATTTGACAATCAACAACATGCAATTTCACATCGATTGCACTAAACTTTATTCATAAATTTGTAATATTCGTGCGCTGCGCTAGTTAGAATACATAATATTTACTTAAGTTTCGTGAATACAATTTCTACCAGATTGCGTTAAATATCCGCTTTCGTACGTGTCCCTGCAAAATATTTTACTATTCTAACATGGTGAGTGTGCGTATGTGGACGAGGTGTGTGTTGTGTGTGTGTGTGGAGATAATGGAATAGTAAAAATTGAAGAGGCCATATTCAGTAAGAGGTGCTATAAACGTGGAAGATTAATAGACGGAAAATGGGTGTTTGGGGATTTCAAAGAGAATCAGGGACAGTATTTCTAGTGCTCGTATCCGCTAGCATATACGTCTTTAGAATGAAACGAATGGATTGTTAGGAGTGTGCGAAATATTTCCCTTAATAGAAATTATAGGCATTTCGGTTGCGTAAAAAATAATCCGTTTCAAGTGTATATCGTTATGAGGTATGTGGTATGATTTATTTGTAAATGTTCCGCGGTGCTAAAAAAGTGATTCTTGTCGTGTGTTTGTTATTTAATTTAATGCTTTCTGTTCTGTTTTTGTTTCTTTATAGACAATGGCCAAATTACATGTCACCTAACTTTATTTTAAATATTACTATACTCTGTTTTTAAACCAGGAGGAGTGATTTAAATTTGCCGCGCCAAAACCTACACCTGTAATTGGCCAAAACTGAGTTTGTTTTACATAATGCTAAGTTGCCTATGTTTCGACATATCAGCTATTCCAAGCGGTTGTATTTCAGTTAACAGTTTTGTACTCGTAATTGCTTTTTGCGTAATTCCAAAAGTAAATAATATATATATTTTAAAATATGGATATTGTACCCAAGTTTCGCGTCAGCTTCACTTTCAGTGTAAATATCAATTTACTCCTCCTAGTTTAAAAACAAGGTATAATAATGATTAATAATTTAATAAATAAATAAATATAATGGTCACCAAACACATTTTTTTTTTATTAATAATTATTTAATTACATCCCCTTTTGGGATAACAAAGTGAACTTTATTGACTTATGACTTATGGCCTATATTACACACTGTGTTTCACTTAAGAGTGTAACACCCTCATATCTTATTTATTGGTAGTAATTTTTCCCAAACGTAGAATACTCATTGTTCTATTTACTCCCAAAAATCTTCTTTAAATGCAAAGCAACCTGCGATGGCAAAATAAACGGCAAATATCAAGAAATCACTTTAGGGATTTTTTTATCGAAAAATTTTACTAGTAATAATTGATCAAAATTGCCCAAAAAGCCTAAATCCAAAATTTCATGAAATAAATCCACAATTTTCCGTAAAAGTCCGTAAATACTTATTATTAGCTGCGCCGAAAAGGGTATGCTGTGAAAATTTTTTTGAAATAAAACCTGAACTATCAAAGTTGTTTAAAGTTGTTGTTGTCTAGGCGCTGCCACCAGTGCAAATAATATTTACTGAATTGGAATTGCTTTTGAAGAAAATTTTAACATTTTAATTTTCATGAAATTTTGGATTTAGGGTTTTTGGGCAATTCTGAACAATTATTACTAGTAAAATTTTTCGATATAAAAATCCCTAAAGTGATTTCTTGATTTTTTCCATTTATTTTGCAATCGCAGATTCCTTTACATTTAAACAAGACAATTGGCTTTTTGGGATTAAATAGAGCAATGAGTATTCTACGTTTGGGAAAAAAATACTAAAATCGGAGTAAAAATAAGAAAGATATGATGGTGTTACACTCTTAAGGGAAACACACTATATATAAATTACTTCTTATGATACTGCCTAAATGATTGTTGTTTATTTCCATTTTATTTGAGAATCAATATTGACAACCAAAATTTTGACTTGCATTGGAACAAGATCATGAATTTCCAATTTGCGGTCTAAATTCAATGCAAAACAATGAAATAAAAGCTTGCTGGAAGTCCTAACATTGATTTCTAAACAATTCGCAATAATTCTGAGAGCTTATTTTTATATTTAATAAACCACAAAACAATCCAACCCTTTTATAAAGTACACATTCTTTGTTTTGAAATTATTTAATCCTATTTTCTATCATATCAACATAAAAACGATAACAAGCGTTTATAAATTGAGTACTCCATGAATATTAACTGTTTCTACATGTTTACATTGACGCTAATAAAATGTATTCACGCTGCTTCGCCATCAATTCATGTAAGCATGACATGTCTTTCTTGATGCACCATCACCGAATGTATGTTATGAGCCAACTATTTATTATTATATTATGTGTTTCAAGAATTAAAGATTACAGGAATTAAGTTTGTATCTACTTAGTTTTATTCCACAAACATATACTTAGCATCAACAACACACATGGTTGTACATTTATTTTCCAATTATAATCACTTATTTCTAGTCACACTATTCGTTACAAATTCGACACATGTGACATCATTACAACAACTTCAAAATTACCGCTGTGTGTTGCATCGTACATAAGTAAGTTACCATTCCCTTCATTTTGACTAATGATTATAACATTCTTTAGTCTTGATTAATGTAATTTATTTGTAAAATATTCATAAATTTAGACATTTTGGGTACTTTTATTTTCAAAATTATAGATTTAAGTATCAATCACTCAGATCACTCATACTCAGATTGATGTCAGCGATCAGACAAAATAAGGAAGACTGGCAAATTCGTATGAAATGAAAGCATGCACAGCAATGAATTTTTATGGATTTTAAATACATCCAAAATATAGGAAAATATAAATCAGGAATGTAGTAAAACAGTGATTTACTCTTTCAGACAATTGTTAAAAATAACACTCATTAATGCAAATAATTGTGCAAAAACAAGCCAGAAATAACAGTGAATTATATCACTATTAAAAGTTTCATAACTATGTAAAGTAATGTAGCTTGAATGTTTGAACGTGAATGTTCTACATGGGATGAAAAGTACCGAGCCTCACAAGGAAAAAATCTCTTTACTACATCAAAACCTTTTTTATTCTTCAGTGCACTCTCCATCTAGAGTAATACTTGTTCCAGGGATCCTCCAGCATTTCGATGCCTTTAAAAAAAAATGATTTGTCGAGGCCTTCAAAATATACCTCCATTTCGGCCATGAGTTCAGAATCCGACGAAAATGCCTTTCCCTGAAGAAACCTTTTCATGTTTGGGAATAAATAGTATTCGCTGGGAGCCAGATCTGGTGAATACGGGGGATGGCTAACTAATTGGTAGCGCAATTCGCTCAATTTGACCATCGCTTTCATCGATGAATATGCTGATGCATTGTCGTTGGGGTACAGCACTCTCTTCTTTGCCATGTGCGGCCATTTTTTCTTTATTTCCTCGTTCAAACGGCCCAGTTGAGAAACGTAGTAGTTCCCTTTTCCAAATATTGAATCATTCCTCTTGCGTCCCAAAAACACTTGCCATAACCTTCCCCGAAGACTGTTGCGTCTTTGGACGCTTTGGACGGCTGCTACCTGCTTCCAACCACTCGTTTCTGATTCTAGTCCTGAGTGAGTAAACGCGGCACGCATCGCGCGTTCGGCTGTTTCATCTCCAAATGTTGATACAAAATTTTGCTAACGCGTTCAGTCGATATCCCCACGACCTCTGCTATTTCATGCAACTTCGATTTCCGATCATTCAAAACGATCAAATGATTTTTCCCGGTGTGGTGGCCTCAGAGGGCCGTGCCACGTCCGCAAACCAGCGTTTTATGGTTGCAATCGAAGGCGCGGCCGTCGGATAGCATTTATCTAATCACTCCTTGGCTTGGACGGTGTTTTTCCCATTATAACAATATTTTATCAAAACCCAAAACCCAAAACTCGTTTTTCCATCGTTTGCGAGAAACCAAAACTTGTCTCACACTTTCAGCTGTCATTGAAAAACTAATTCACGAATTGTCATGAAATTAAAGGTCACATCTAAAGACTGGTTCTCAACAATAACATGCACGACTCAACCCTAGTGGCGATATCTCTGTGAGGCTCGGGACTTTTCATTAGATGTAGTATGTAATGTTAGCTACATATACCGTATGTCCCCGGATTGAGTTTACAATAGGTATGATTGACCAAAAATTTTCGAATTGGAATTTCATAATTTGGGATTCCACCCTGCTTGGTCTGAAACTTATTTTTAGTTTACTTGCGATTTTTTAAATCAAGTAGGCCTTTGCAGTTTTTCAAACACTATTTTAGTTCTAGGTAAACTACCTTTTCCGTTCACAGTACGTTCACATATCTCATGCAGCATCGTGGCGTTTTATGTACATATTTGGTGTGTATTTTAGGCAGGCAGATATTGTCTCGGGGTGCCTCCTGCACGCTCTGAATTGTATGCTGTCCAGCTGCATTCCCATGACTCTACTTCTGTATGCCAGGGTATTAAATACACCGTCCTGACAGGCCGTGATATATCCCTCTGTTTCAGAGAATAATCCTGCTGATTTTAGGATGCCAAACTTTAGATTTTCCGACAAATTCTGTTGTTCCATGTTCTTATAGAATTGTCGATGTATTGCCTTTTCCATATGCCCAGCACGCAGAGTCTCTTCCACTCAAATCTTCAACTTCCGCTTTAATTCTGCGGGAATAAGTTCCGTTAGATTATCTATCGACCTTCCTCTGGGCTGTACTTTTAGATTTAGACCGTACTGTGCCGCTGATCGCTTGGCTGCTCGAAGCAAGAATGGGGTGCATTCCGTTCGTGATCTGTGACAAAACGGAGAAGCGGATCTGTCGCATTTATAACCTTACATGCCGTGGAATCACGATTCTGTCATGCAGTTTTTCGATGCATAGCAAAATTGTCATTGTACGCCTTGTTAGCCGATCCAGTTGTAAGATCTCGTCTACGTTCCATCTGATAGCCCCAAACGTGTGCATGATAATCGGCACCGCCAAGACATTCGTTGCTAAAGATTTATTCCTAGCTGTCAGTTCTGAGTTCCAGATGGAACGCAGGGTTTTCTCATCTCTCGTTTTCAGGCTTTCTTTAATATTCTTGATATCGTGCATTCGGTTTTGTTGCATTCCTAGATACGTATATGTTTCGTCTCGCCCTAGATGTTTTATGGCTGTTCCGTCCACTAGCTCCAAATTTCCCTCCTCCTCATGTGCTTTTCCTCTTCTAATATGATATACTGCACATTTATCTGTCCCAAACTGCATTCCAATATCATTGGCGTATTCGTGTGCAAGATGCACCATTTTTCATACAGTTTCATGTCGTCCATGTGATGAGGTGAAATAACACCGAAACAATATATCTAGCGATCTACCAGTTTATGTGTCAATGTGTCAGTTTGTGCTTCCTTTTGTTTGGTGTTCCAGCCATATATCCGCTGCAGCGCCTGAGCGCTATCGAAAAAGGAAGAAGTGTGATACAATATAGGAGTGGGCTAAGCGAATCTCCTTGGTATATACCTCGCAGGTAAGTAATGTGCTTTGTTCTTTCCTCGCCATTTCTCCCTCCTAGTACTACCCTCGTTTTCCAATTCTTTATTAATCTTGCCATCGTGTTCAATATGTGTACTTCACATGTATCCGATTAGTGTCAGTATTAGCCTATGCCATGAATAGTCGTACGCTCCACGATCCACGCCATCGACAGACTTCTCTTGTATGCGATAGCGTCCTGGCATGCACATCCATCAATAATTATGTTTTCCTGTACGCCAGCAATTCCCCTTTTCGACCCTCTCTGCTCAACTACCTCTGACCATACATTTTGGATAGTGTCAAGTATACGTTCTTGTAAAATTGTGGTGAACACTTTATAAATAATTTCTATTACCTAACGCGGCATAGTTTACGTTTGGTTTCGAATTTTTAATAATATTTAATAGTGCAATTGTGAAATTGTCCTACCATACAAGTACGATAAATACAAAATTGTTCACAAATTAGTATAGAAGTATAAAATTAAACTTAAAGAAACAAATAGTCAAAAGCCAACCCCATGCCAAATTATAATTATCGAAAAATAAATTAAAATCTTTATGCATTCATAGAACATTTATTCGAAATTATTTATCACAAAGATGTAAAATTGTAAAAATAATCACAAAGTGACCAAAATGATACGCTATTCAATGGAAATTTCAAACGAAAGTAATCAATTACTCACCTGCACATAGGTGTACATTCCACTAAACGAACAAAATAATTTTGTGAATAATGATACCTTAACTATAATGATTTATATCGGGTGTCATTCGAACCGCTGTCGCTCTACTGAACCCAGCCTGGGCTTAACGGTCAAAATCGGCCACATCCACAAACGCAATTTAAAAACTTTATTACAGCATTATTTTTTTGGGACAACGCGATTTGATATTGCCAGTACGCCTTATTTTAGCTTTTGTAATAATCATATCCCATGTAAGGGAGGCTGAAGGTGAGAACATGGACAATTTACAGTTTACAGTTGACTAAAATGTGAAAGGTGCACAAATACATTCCTCTAATTGCCATGCGTTTGATGTAAAAGTTTGATATTATCTATGTAGGTTTCTGAAATACGACATTGTGGTTCCCAAACCTTTTGTTATTTTATACAAAACAAACTGTTTAATAGCGTTCTTCAAACTTAAGCTAATTATTTTTATACGTTTACTTAATCAACAAAACGTAACTTTATATCCACTAGAAAGTAGCAACTCTTGTAGCGCTATTAAACTTCCTCGCCAAGTATATCAAAACTGGAAAGCAAATTTAGAAGGTTTTAGCGTCGATTCTGAAGCGTGGAGCTACGTCATCGTTTATTTTATAAACAAAACTTTGCGAAACCAAGGTACGCAAAGTCCAATAAATTTTCTAAGGTCTAGAGGTGAGGCGTACACAATTATTACGGCACGTGTGTATAAATTCTCGTATTAAGCATTTATGTCAACTGTATCAGAACTTTACACATTATTCTTCATAAGGATATGCAGCACTTTCCGAGGTAACTGTAATATATCTTGCCGTACCTCCTCTGCACCGGCGTTATATGGTCTTGGTTGAATGCCATAACAGGATGGAGCCAATGTTAACTGTTACAGGAAAATAATAACGTAATTTTGCTACTAAAGCAACTATGAATTAACTAGTTGATTCGTATTAAATTTGGATTTTTATATTTTCAACACGTTGTGTCGTTGCTTTTAATTATACTTCGTACGTTGACGTTTAATACTTATGTACGACACCCACCAGTACGAAAAGTTTATAACAATAACAAAGTCAATTAACAAATGATACGAAACTTCGTAATTTCACCGCGCAAAATATTGCGGGCGCTTTTTACGGCTTTCTTTTGCCCGCCGACGACAAACAACTCGGAAACTTCCCCAATTCGGTCCAACGTAATAATTACTTCACTCCTCAATTGTCGGGGTAATCGATTGCAACGATAAAATAATAAAGCCGGCGAAGTTGGTCGGACTTATCCATTTATGCGAATATTGTCAAAGAATATATATCAAGTGCGAGAACCTTTATCTTTTCCAACCCACTTCTAACAATGTTATCTTCTTGATATATAACTAAATTTACCGCTGACTCCCATCCAAGTCTAAATCGAGTCACTTAAACCTAACTCCCCGAATTCCTATTTCGATCGGGACAATTCCGCCTAAATTTATTGCAACGAAAAAACTGTTTGTTCGTTCCTATGGAAACGTCCGGATTTCTTGCGGATTACTGAGCGTAAACGTTGGATCTGCCAAGCGAAATTAATTTTATATAAATTGCATTCTCGTGGAACGATATTAGTTGTTTTGGATGCTTGTTCGGGTTTATATATAAATGTTCGGAAATATAGCAGAAATATAATTAAATCGATTATTGTTAAGACTATTGCTAAGAATGTTTTATGTTAAATTACGTAAACAATGATTCCTCACAATGTTTGCATTTTATCACAGATTGTGGCCAATAACTTGTATTCATATAAATAACTATTTATAATCGATATATTTCGATATTATAATATTTCATAAAAGTTGCAAGAAAGTTATAAATAATAATTGGTAAGAGTAATCTCTCACTAGCAGGTATTGATGAGTGTGCCATAAATCAATCTCGCACATCAATAAGAAAGTAAAATGGCCGAAACTGAACACTTACAACATCAAACACACACACCTTTCGAATGGATTAAAAATATAATACAAAATCAAATAACCCTTTCATATTAATTTAGCAACGAATCTTTGCAAAAATTAGATTAAAAACACCCCACAATCATAATGATGGGCTTTTTCGTAAGATAACTTAAAAGAAAAGACGCAATAAAAAAATCTGTCAAAAAACATCGAAAAGGATAGGATTTCAGGGTAGAGAGCATAGTCGACCTCGGCTGCATGTATTGTACGGTATATTCGTATGGTAAGTAATTTGATAATTTTCCTCTTGGTTTTCTTTTCGTTTTCTCTTCGACTTAGGTTTTCACTTGTACTGTAATGTATTTTTAGCATTTTTTTTTTCGTTTTTCATAAGTATTATCAGCTCCGAATATCCCTTCAAGTTTTGATTATAGCTTTAACAATGTATTAATATTTTATTCGATTTGGGATATTTCCCGAAAGCGACAGCTAGCTACTTGTTTATAATATCGGCGTCCTTAGTTACGAACTCGCGTATATCGCAACGACCTAACGTTTCTTGTTTTCCGATTATGACACAATACTGTGATGTGATTGGATGCATTAATAATATTATTACAACAACTAAGTAAAATGACTGCATTGATTCTTACTTTATTTACACGTGTACCCCACACAAGTTATATGATACCATACGTACACCTGCTACGATAAGATACATCGCAAATGCGCACCGTAGTATAAAACTGTATAGTAAGCACAATTAGGTTATAAGTACATGTGCACGTACAAAATTAAGCATTCTTATTGTCGTCATCATGCGAGTCGTGATAAAACAATAAAGAGTCCCTTTTCGAAACAAAGTTTATCATTTTTAAAAAGTAGTTTCACTCGACGAAACCCAAAATTGGCGCAGTCGGTAGGATCAATCAAAACAGAAGATTACTTCAAACCACGAAAATCGTCTGGTCTGTTTTAACAGTTTGTTTGAAAAACGATCCAAAAACACAGTCAAGTGCAACGAAATTTTGATGTAAACTGAAAAGGTGTCAGAAGAGGACAAAAATCGCCGAATCTGACAAAAACGTTGAAGAAAAGACAAAATCGCCCAGTATTCAACAAAAACAGAAACGGAGGACAAAAATCGCCGAAGTTTCCGAGACCGAGGACAAAAATCGCCAACGTTTCGAACCTGGTAGAGGACAAAAATCGCCAAAGCCAGCTTAGTTAAGGAAAGAAAACGAAGCAAAGAAACACAGAGAAAAAACGCCCGAAGAACGCCCGCAGCAACGCCGAGAAAACGTCCGAAGAACGCCCGCAGCAACGCCGAGGAACTCGCCCGAGAAACGTCCGCAGCAACGCAAACAACGCCCGAGAAAAATCACCGCAATGAACGCCTTCGCCTACACTTTCATTCTGTAAGTAATTTTTGATTATCCCTCTTCCAAAAATCCAAAATAACAATTTTTCCAACCTTGCTACTAAAAATTAAAACAAATAATAATACAAAAGGATTGCACATTCTTAAATAAAACTAATTGATATAAAATACAATTAAATTAGTTCCATGTTCATCCCAACAAAAAACCGGATGGGTATTGCTGATTTAATTGAATAAATGTCAATATTAGTATTGTCATAGAATACCTATAAAAACCCGCGAAACGAGAATTAATGTCAGAAACGAACACTGACATAGTGAATATTTTAACAGATACATTCAATAATATAAATTTAAACACAAATATGACGACGACACCACCAGTCAATTATCAATTATTAAGATTATATGTTGATTCGATTCCACCTTTTGACGGAAATCCACACACACTTGGTATTTTTATCGACAACTGTGAAAGTTTATTAAATAACTTTTCTAGTCAGAATAATCAACAGATAAACAATTTCTTGTTAAGAGCAATAATTGGAAAATTAACCGGTAGAGCATTAATTTTAATTGGTTCAAGAATTGAATTGAGATCGTGGACAGAAATAAAAAATGCATTAAATTTAAGTTTTGGAGACCAAAGAGACCTAGATTGTTTAGTTCAAGATTTAATAATATTACACCCATCAAAAAATGAGACACCATATAATTTTGGTATGAGATGTCAAGACGCACGAAGCTTAATCGTTTCAAAATTAAATTCTTCAAGTTTACCAGTACAAGAACGAGTAATAAAAATGCAAAATTACGATGAACTAGCATTAAAAACTTTTATTAGAGGACTCACTGGCCAAATACAAAATAACGTAAGATTGAGAAATCCGGACAGTTTGGAAAAAGCTATGTCTTTAGTAATTGAGGAAGAAAACTTTTTGTACAGTCAAAATCGCAATAATACAATAAATCATCAAAACACATTTAAACCAGCTCAGAAAATAATTCCCACTTTACATACGAAACCGCAATCATTTTTCCAACCGAATTATCAAAAACTACATTATTCAAATTTTCAAAATACGTCAAATTATCAGAAACCAAATTTTCAGCAACAAAATTTTCAAAACACATCGAACTACCAAAGACCGAGTTTTCAAAATAATTTCGCTAGACCGAATTTCCAAAATAATTCGTCAAATAATTTTACATCACAAAAACCATATTTCTTACAAAGACCGAGCCAAATACAACGAAATCCACAACAGTTTTATAACCAAAATATGAACAGGAATACGCAAAATCAATATCAACCAGAACCTATGGAAACATCGACAATCAAATCTAGACAACCACCCAGAACATTAAGACACAATCAAATGTTATTACAAAACGAGTACGAAAATCCATTTGAAGACCAAAATAATTATTTTACCCAAGAAGAACAATATGCGCAAAACACCGAAGAGCAATACTTCGAGGATAACGAAAATCAATATCAAAATATTGATCGAGATCAACAAGAACATGATTTTAACACAAATTACGCACAGAATTACATCCCACAAAATAGCGAAGAACAAAGAATTAATTCAAATGAAAATTTTCACATGATTCACCCACCGAACAATCAAACGTAATACATCTTAATATAGTCAGAGCCAACTTGCCATACATATACATAAAAGAATTAAACGCAAATTTTCTAATAGACACAGGTAGCACAAGAAGCTTAATGAATCCGGAATTGGCACATAAATTTTATAAAAATTATATTTTTAATGAAAAATTCGACATAGAAACTGCTCACAGCATCAGTTACCATAATGAAGTTATGATAATTCCAGTTTTTAAAGATTTTAAAGTAAATGAAACCCACAAATTTTATTTATTCAAGTTCAGTAAAAATTATGATGGACTAATTGGAATAGATTTATTAAGACAACTTAACGCATCAGTCAATGTAACTACAAAATTAATTACCACACCAATTACGAAAATACCAATAATCTACGAAGCAGAAGAATTAACTAATTTAAAACAACATCTTAAATTAGGAAATTATAGCCTAATAATACCAGCAAGAACAGAAAAATTCATTGAACTACCAGTAAATTCAAAAGACGGAACATGTATATTGAACTATATTAAATACGGACATCAAGTAGAATCACCCCGTGCAGTAGTAAACGTAAAAAATTATTTCGCTAAAACATCCATAATAAATGCAAATACATCACCAGCAAAAATAACGATCACAAAACCATTCGAGGTAGAAACTTTAAACGAAAACGATACAGAGTTTGTCGAAAGAATCGAGAGTAACAACGAATTAGATGATATACAAGATAATGTACTAAAATCGAACATGAAAAATCTTAGATTAAATCATTGCAACGTCGAAGAGAAAAGAGCAATTCATAAATTATGCTTAGAATATCGAGACATATTTTATAGTGACAAAATACCATTAACATTTACAAATAAAATTCGACATGAAATTAATTTAACAGACGACACTCCGATATTCACTAAAACGTATAGATACCCAGAAATTCACAAAAATGAAGTAAAGGATCAAATAAAGAAAATGTTAGAACAAGACAAATTCAACACTCAACATCACCTTATTCGAGCCCTATTTGGATAGTTCCGAAAAAATTAGACGCATCTGGAAAAAAGAAATGGCGTATGGTCATCGATTATAGAAAGCTAAACGAGAAGACTATAGGAGATAAATATCCCTTACCTAACATAACAGAAATATTAGACAAGTTAGGGAAAAGCCAATATTTCTCAACACTCGACTTAGCTAATGGATTTCATCAGATTGAAATGAATCCAAGAGACATACATAAAACAGCATTCTCAACTGAAAATGGACACTACGAATTTAAAAGGATGCCATTTGGATTAAAAAATTCACCATCTACTTTTCAACGAGTAATGGACAACGTATTAAGAGATTTGCAAAATGAAACATGTCTGGTATATATAGACGACATAGTAATTTTTAGCACATCACTACAAGAGCATATAGATAGACTAAAATCAGTGTTTGAACGACTTCGACAATCGAATTTTAAAATACAAATCGACAAATCAGAATTCCTTAGAAAAGAAGTAAATTTTTTAGGACACATCGTCACGCCAACAGGAGTAAAACCGAACCCAGATAAAATTCAAGCCGTAAAGAAATTTCCCATCCCAAAAACAACGAAAGAAATTAAATGCTTTTTAGGACTTATAGGATATTATCGAAAATTCATAAAAGATTTTGCAAAGATAACAAAACCGTTAACTTTATGTTTAAAGAAAGACGCAAAAATAATTCACGACCAAAATTTTATAACAGCCTTTAATACTTGTAAAGATTTATTAACTAATTCCCCGATTTTACAATATCCAGATTTTACTAAACCATTTATATTAACGACAGACGCATCAAACTTTGCATTAGGAGCAATTTTATCGCAAGGAGCTATAGGATCTGATAAACCAATAGCGTACGCATCACGAACAATGAACGAATCCGAACAGCGATATAGTACTATTGAAAAAGAACTTTTAGCAATAGTATGGGCCTGCAAATATTTTAGACCATATTTGTTTGGAAGAAAATTTACAATTTATACTGATCACCGTCCCTTAACATGGTTATTTAACTTACGTGAACCTAATTCAAAACTTGTAAGATGGCGCTTAAAATTAGAAGAATATGATTATCAAATAGTTTACAAAAAAGGAAAAATAAATACTAACGCAGATGCACTTTCCCGAATAAAAATAAATGCTTTAGAAGAAGAATCTTTAATCAATCACCCAGGAGACATAAATAAAGACACGATATCATTTCTACGTAATTTAGTCGAGAGTGAAGAATATAATTTACCTTCAACGAGTAGAATACAAAACATTCCTTCAAGCAGCAGAGATTCAGGAAATAATCAAATACGAGAACAGAAGAAAATAAAAATTTTATCGGATATACAACTAGTACCACCTAGGATATCAGACAACGATTCAACACAACACACGACTTACAATGAAACAACAAATGACGGAATAAAAATATTAGATGAAATAATTAATAATAAAGTAAATCAAATTCTAGTATTCCCACAAATCTTTCATAAAATAGACGTTTCAAAAACAAAAATCATAAGATTATAACGTTGAAAATACCAAATTCCAACAATGAAAAATTAATCCTGCAATTTCTAAAAGAATATACTACGCCTGACAAAACATACTGTATTTACTTCAATACAGAGATTCTATACCAAAGTTTTAACAGAACATATTTAAAACACATATCAGGTAAAGGATCGAAATTGATAAGGTGCACAAAACAAGTAAACACCGTAACCGATAATGAAGAACAAACGCTTTTAATAAAACATCACCACGAAGGAAAAACCAATCACAGAGGTATTAATGAAACATTAGAGAGACTTCAAAGAAACTATTATTGGAAAAATCTCAAAGTTGCAATAACGAATTATATCAATGCATGTGATATTTGTCAAAGAACAAAATACGCCAGAAAAAAACCTTACACACCACTCATGCTAACAGAAACCGCATCAAAACCGTTTCAAATCGTACATATTGATGTTTTTACCTACGAGAATAAACATTATTTAACATTAGTAGATTCGTTTACAAAATTAGGACAAGCTATACAAATAACAGGAAAAACAGCGATACACATCAGTAAAGCATTGATTAAATATTTTACATCATTTGGAGTACCAGAAAAATTAGTCATTGATAATGGAACCGAATTTAACAATGAAACAGTAAAAGAAATTTTAAGAGTACACAAAGTAAATGTACATTTCACTACACCACATCATCACGAGTCCAACAGCATTGTGGAAAGATTTCATTCAACAATAATAGAACATTTAAGAATTTTACAAGAACTTTACCCCAACGAGAACGAAACATTAATGGATTATGCCATTATTGGATATAATAATTCTATTCATACCGCGACAAAATACACGCCGTTTGAACTAACATTTGGACACACGAATTCCAGGAACCCAAACGAAATATTTATACCCGATTCATTTTATGAAGAATATGCCGAAAATCACAAACAGAAATTACAACATGTATATGAAAAAGTTAAACAAAATTTAATTAAACAAAAAGAAAATATAACTGACAAAATAAATATAAAAGGAAATTCAAACGATGAATTTTCCTTAGGACGAACTGTATATAAACAAAATCCTAATAAAAGAAATAAGAAAAATAACAAATTTTTAGGACCTTTTATAATCACGCAAATACTCGAAAACAACAAAGTTGAAATCATGAATAAACAAAATAATAAAAAAGAAATTACTCACATCAAGGAATTAAAGAAACCACCCGATCTTGTTACAGATTCATTACATGGACCAACGGAATGAAATATCCAATATTCCACAACGTAAACGATAACCCTGGACTTTTACCATTAAAACTTGGTAACGCCCAAAATCAACTAGACCACTGGTCATTTATTCGAATATTAAATATAACCGATATTATCGAAGAATTTAAATTCATACAGACGAAATTTGCTAACATTAAAAACACACTAAAAGATAATTCCACTCGCAATCATTATGATCGAGAATTCTATAACACATATCACTTAATTGATACATTAGAAACGAAAGTAATAACGCAAATAAATCAATTGAATCCAACTAAACGAACAAAACGAGGATTAATAAACGGATTAGGATCCATAATTAAAGCCATAACAGGAAATTTAGATGAAAATGATGCAGAAAAATACGATAAAGCAATTGAAATACTTTTGGACAACCAAAGTAAAATAAAAACCCTAGTAAAAGAACAAATCACGCTCATCCAAAAGTCTACTCAAGCATTCAAAGAAAATATAAAAACACTGGCAAAGAATCAATTATTATTGGAATCTCGTATTTTACAGATAGAAACCATTTTGAAAACTGTCGAACTAAAAGACATAGAATCATATCAATACTTTCTGATACAAATGATTTTGTCTCAAATAACTACGACATATCAAGTAATTTATTCAATTTTAGAGAATATTGAAACGAGCATCCCTTTCACGAAATCAAATACATTTCATAATTCAATAATTGAGCCAAATGAGTTATTAAACGAAATTCAAGCAATCGATACTCATTTAACAAGAAATAAATTACCTTTTGAACCTAAATTAGAGAACATACTAAAATACGAAGAAATCATACAGATCAAAAGTTATAGTAAGGAGAATCAAATAATCTTTATAATTGAAATACCAATTGTGGAAAAAGAAAATTATAACTATTACCATCTATATTCCTTACCAACTCCTACTTCACAAGGAAGTAATTCTTTTAAAACAATTTTACCGCATTCAAAGTACCTATCCTTAAATGATCAAAATTACATATTCTCCGATACAAAATGTAAACAAATAATTAATAAAGAATACATCTGTCAAGACAGTATTCCAGTAAAAATACTAAAAGAAGAAATGCCGTGTGAAATACAATTGTTAAAATATTCTAAAAATCTAACAAACTGTCAACAAATACCTGCTCAAATTAGTAATGTAAAAATTCAAAAATTAGAACGAAATAAATGGATCTTAATATCACCCAAAGACACAGTGGCGATTCAAAAATGTGACGCGAATAAAGACAATGTACCGATAAAAGGAACATATGTTTTAGAATTAGAGTCTGATTGTGAAGTGCAAATTGAAAACACGCTAATTCAAAGTTACCAGAACGTTAAAAGTGAATTTAAAAACATATTAGTGCCTAAGCTAGAATTTGTAATTGATAAAGATAAAATATTAGAAAATAGGCTTAAACCATTTAAAATGGACAGTGTAAACCTAGATAATATAAACTATGTACAAGGTGTATTAGAAATACAGAAACAAAACGTAAATAATATTTCTAACGCCCCTTTCCATTACAATAGTATAAGTATATGGACTATCATAAGTTATATTTTAATCATGAGTATGTTATTGTATGCTGTGTACTATGTCTACAAAATAAAATCAAACAAAGACCACAGAAAGAATCTCCAATTCAAGGTCCGCCTATAATTACATTGTCGAATTCAGGAGAATTCTCAACTTAACGCGGGAGGAGTTATATGATACCATACGTACACCTGCTACGATAAGATACATCGCAAACGCGCACCGTAGTATAAAACTGTATAGTAAGCACAATTAGGTTATAAGTACATGTGCACGTACAAAATTAAGCATTCTTATTGTCGTCATCATGCGAGTCGTGATAAAACAATAAAGAGTCCCTTTTCGAAACAAAGTTTATCATTTTTAAAAAGTAGTTTCACTCGACGAAACCCAAAATTCACATGACATCGTGACATCGAACCTATCATCATACGGTATTCAAATAGATAATTTTATATTTAACATTAAATGGTTCCATAAGATTGAATACCGGTTTTAAGAAGGCAGGGCATATACTATTATTATTACTGAGTGTTGTCAAAAATAGAAAGACAGCCAGAAAGAGCGAATAAATCAAAACATTTAAGTTAAAGAAAGAGATGGCATAGGAATAAAATTTAGGGCTGGAAATGAACAAAATTATAAAAATTGAAATTAGTGTGACACTGTTAAAGATAAAAACCATAAATGAGAACTTAAAATTATACGAACATTCATCCAAATTGACCATGATTTACTTCGTCACTAAACGATCAATATGCATCAATTCACAGATATGTTTGTTTATACTTTTTGCACCAAAATACAAGATAAAAGTCTGACTTTAACGTTATTTAACGTCTGTGGCATTAGATTGCCACATTTCGTACGGGTTTAGTTTTCCACTTTTCAGATTTCTTTACACACACTCACAATGACTGTTTTCTCTACATTTCTAATATATTGCAGCTCAGTTGAACACTACACAACTACCCGAAGAAAGAGCAAAGTATCATTTGAGGAAGAAAGTGAACATGAGGCGAACAAAGGAATAGACTTCAATGGAAATATGCAACAGGTCTGTCAAAAACAATTGTTTTTTCCAACAGGTCGAAGTTGTTTACAGTTGTTTAAGATTTGATTGGTCATTATGGCCGTCCATCTGAGGCATTTTTGTGCAAAATATTAAGTCCACTTGTTCAGTAGCAAACATGCGAGAACAAAAGCACGCATTTGTGCAGGTCTGTCAACCGATAATATTCGGAAAGTGAGCGTTGACGAGGACCAAAATTTATCGGTGTCACGACGTTCTAAGCAACCGGGACTTTCGGTAAAGAACTTGCACGAGGATATGGCTGTAAAGCCTTCTAAGGTCCAACTGGTGCAAGAATTAAAGCGAGCACAACAGAATTTTATAGATTGGATAATTGAACGCGGTGCAGGATTTTCAAGAAACATCATATTTTGAACGAAACGCATTTTCACTTAAACGGGTATGTGAATAAGCGAAATTGTCACGTTGGGCTTCTGAAAAATCCAAGAGTCTATGATGCATTTTATGGGCACGACCAATCTCTACAACATATTTCAATAGAAAGTGACAAAACTTTGGTAAAATGAACCCAACCTTCCAACACTGCTTATCCCTGATAATGAAATATTTTCTTCATTCTAAACATCATTTCTCATTATCATCGACAGGTATTTGTTATTAATGTTCGTCGATAAATCATAATTTATTGCAAAATTCTTTGTACTTCATCAGAAAAGCTCAAGGTTGTTTGTTTACATGCTTGTGAAATTCTAACTCTCTCTTTTCCCGTGATTAATTCAATTGTCTTCCAATGATGACAATTGAGTTGGGTTGAGTCACTTCGTATTGTGTTTTAAAGTGTCTTCAAATGATGACAGTTGAGTTCGGTTGGATCACTTCGTATTGTGTTCGAAACTGCCTTCAAATGATGACAGTCATGTTGGGTTGGGTTACTTCGTATTAATTTTCCCTTGATTAGTATTTACTTACATTTTCTTAATTCATTTAATTTTATTTTCATTTCTAAATTGGTTCTAAATCAATTTATTTTAATAATCTAAATTAGATGTTTAAAAATGAATCATACAGAATATGCATTTAAAAACTATTCAAAATAGCAAACAGAAAATCAATTGGACTAAAACTGCGTGACTTCTGGCTTAGCTGCCAAAATCCAGTGGCGCACGTTGCATACATTGTCTTGTTGCTTTTTTCATATTTTTTCATCATCAACGAACAATGAAATTAATGTAATAGGCACGCGTCAGAAACATAAAAAAATAAAGTTTGAAATGAAAAGTGATTTCAACAATTGAATGTAACATTTCATGCATTCACGAGATGAGCGATTGTTTAACAGAAAGAGCGTTCAACTAAAATAATGTTTCACCGTGAAAACAGATGTTTCGCGAATCTGATAATTTCTCTTGTGGAACATTTAAACTGACTGTTTTTGTTGCGAAACAAGTTTCCCTTCCTTTCAAGATGTGTTCCCTGGCTCACATGAGTTATGACCCCAATAATAACGCAGTACGCGGATGCATCATCCCCTAGCGCGACTAGGGATTATCCTTACAACCGCACTCTGAATTCTTAATCGCGCTATTGTTGAATGTAACAAAGACATTTCATTTTTTAGTCACGTTTCTTTGAATATGCTTTACGACTTCAATTATATCAAAGGTAAATTGTTGCTTGCTACGTTTTATATAACGTGCCTCACACTAGTAGTCACATAATTGGACATATATGAAATACTTTTATTGACACGGTTGTACGTCCAAACGCATTTTCCAGCATTTTACTCCGGCACTCTATTTTATTATAAATGTTTTATAACCTTATAAAGTACAGCCGCGCGCGTACAATAAACGGCGCAAAAGTGCCTCCAGCGACGGGCGCAAAATTTGATAATTTAAAAAAAGCACATTTTCTATTATTTAAAACAAGTCGACCGCGCTGCAAGGAATTAATACGAAATGTGTTTGGTTCGCGGAAAACGTTTCATTTCCTGTTTTCTTTTCGCGACGCGACATTTCGCGCTCCGCACACTGCCGTGTAATGATGTTTATTCTTTTGATCTTGATGAAAAATACGGTATCAAGTATCCTCTTTCATTTCACGCTCTTTTCGCGTTTTCGTTTTCAAAATGCGCTCTTCATTCATTCATTCATTAAACGCTACTCCTGCCGGTGATATTTCCCTTAACCCTTTTAGTACTTTCTCGTGTCTGCGCGACTGAAAACAAACACTTTTAAAAGTGATGAAATGAATTCAAAGTTTATTGGAAATTTCTTTCGGAGCACGAACAAGTTTTTTCGATTTAAAATCCACCGCCATTTAGCGTCTTGTTTAGTTACGGCAAAGCAAACTTCATTTAACGTGCAAGTGCCGTGGAATTTCAATTAATATGTTTGGAACTAATTAAAATGGACGCGTAAATTCGTTTAATGAAAATTAATTATAATTGTAGTCTACTCGTTTACGCCCCTTTTTTATCTATCCCAAAACCATTTCTTTGACTTTTTTGTTACTTCCCTCCTGAGGATATCATCTGCAACGTACCATAAAGCAGTAACCCCTAGATAATTCCGCCGCATGTAAATCCCACGACAATTTCCCTGGAACATCTTCGTTGTCCAAATGTTCGCCATTAATTTACACAAGTATTACAAAGCATTTTATTCAACCTTATACAATAATTTAATTACTAATTATTACAGAGTTTTCTACAACAATCATCGCTTTGCATAAGTGAATAGCATCGTCCACAACGTGTAGTATTTCCCAATTACACATGAAAACCACCTTCCAAATTAATTCGTCTAATTATTAAGTTACCACCAAAAATAAGGTCACTATATCTGTATTACACATAGAGAGAAGACTTCCAAGATAAGTAGCTTGTGAAGTAATGCTGTCGATGCCCCCCCTCCCCCCATCGATCTAACAATGATACCCAGAATAGCAGGAATAGGAGCACAAGTTTTACTAATTTGGGAAGTAACAAAATATATAATTTTATGGTTTTAAGTAAAATGTAAGACGTCGCAAAAATATGTAGTACATGAAAGTTGATGCAGAATCCTTATTGTTGAGTTACATATATGCAATATAAAATCTGTTCCTTTGTTTATTTTAACTACAAAACCACAAAATGAGCAAAACAAGATGTTGTACAGCGAATTTAGTCCACAAAACTTAATTACTAATCGTTTTTCAAAATTAAATGATGAAATGCAATAAAAAGTAATTTACTTTAATTAACAGAATATTACGACTTCGTGAATGTTAGGTTAAAGCCATTTTCCCGCTGCATGTAAGTCGGTTCCACATTCGTAGCAACATACCATGTATGTTGACAATTATATTGGTTTATATTATTGTCCTTAAGAATAGAACTTAATATTAAATTAATATTAAATCTCCCCCAGAATTTACTAACAACGTAGCCGATGATCGTCTAAAGCAATGTCCCGTGTACACATTTGCATCCGGTAAGTTTAAAAATTTTGCAATTATCGATGGCATTCTAGCAAATGTGTGTTTGCCAACAGGTTGTTGTCTTCCATTTTGATAACGCATAAAAAACGAGGGCTGATAGCTACTCCAAACTTCTTACGAATTTCGTAATATTTCTTGAAAATCTTTAAATAATCGATTTTTTCTTCGGCACTTCCAACAATCATGAAGCTCCTCGGTATATCATTTTTTGACTGTGGAATCTTGATTAGTATATATTTTTCATGGTCAACTATGTCACGTAATTCCATTTTGCAGAATTCATCCGTTCTGCAACATCCTGCAATCCCGACTATTGTAACGCTCTAAAACAAATCAAAGCAAAAATAGAATTTGTCTTCAAGAAAAAATGGGGTTACCTTAAATAGAAGATACGTTACATCTTCTGCTTGGGCCAGAAACTTCAAGATATGTTCTCTTTCCAATACTTGCCACTTCTTCGGTATATAGCCTTTTTTTCCATTTTTAAGGAAGCCTATCAGTTGTGGAAATTTAGAGATGTCAATATTCTCCTTGTACTTAATGGTGGCTTTAAGCATGGAGTATTCGCACCATAAATTTGCCGGTGATTTTAGTTGTTGCGTTCTTTCCAGCATGTAAGCAAACATTACCTTTTCGGTAACCGACGTCACATTTTACCTACAGCACGACTTTTTGAATAGTCCATAGTCCTTGATTTTTGTGGCAATGAACTTAAGGAGGCAATCTTTGCCGCTTCTTCTATATCATCAACATCCATATTTATTAATATTAACTAATCAGACAAGCGACCAGAAACTAATTTTGAGAACTTTGTTTATAATTACATTGTTCATGTGACATGACAACACAGAGCCAACGCAACTTAGGACAATTAATATTAACAAAATTAATTGCGATATCAGGTGTCAAATCAAATGATTTCTTAATAAATCTAGATAAATTTTGTTCTGGCAGCGGGAAAAATCTAATAAGTAACACGGAATATATCGACAATTAACATTTTCGTCAGGCTACAAGCCTCGGCTTCGCCTTGGCCTGTACCTGCCTGCCTCAAATGTTAATACGTCCTTACATTCCTTGTGACTTAAATAGCTATTAAGTTGTAGGGGATAATTACAATTATAAAATTGTATAAATTTAGTTGCAATACAAAGCATTTTTGTATATATCTAGAATACCTGTTAGTTAATTCTGTGTAAATTTTAATTACTCGATCGTGTGATGATTCTGGCCCCCGAGAATGGTGGGGAGTGTTTTGCAAATAAAACATGCATTTAGTTCGATGCTGTTTTTGTCGGTTGTTAAAGACAACCAATCATTTTCGAACATCGAAAGCACTTGCATATTACGTATTGCGGAGAGTGAAATACGTGTGGTATGACGCTTGAAAAGGAACAATCAGGCAATAAGAATTTCAAGGTTTTCAACAGTGGAAACCGCAAGTATTCATTGCACTCGTAGTTCGAAATATAAAACATGCATACTACGATTTACCCAAGCACAAGGCCAATTTACGTCGAAAGACTTAACCAATCGTTATTCGTCTGGGAGATTCATCCCTAGATCCTGATTAGCGCCGTCGATAAAAATACAATAAAAATTCTTCGCAATATCAGCTAGTCAAGTAGGTAACGAGAAAATCATAGAGCACCGTTACGAGGCGACAGAATTTGCGACAGAACATAGCCATTTAATTAAACAAATACTGTAAATTACATCGAATGAAGTAACAACGAAAAATTGTCACGCTTAGCGAAATTCAACGGGGATGCAGTCGAATTTTATGAAGATAAATCTATTTTATAAATGTGAGCTAGGAGGGGCTGCATTGAAACAATTCATATGCATTAAATTAAACTTAATTATCTAAATTAATTTAAGCATGAACATCAACAACGTCATGAACGTCACTATACCGTATGTCCCCGGATTGAGTTTAGAATAGGTATGATTGACCAAAATTTTCGAATTGGAATTTCATGTTTTGGGATTCCGCCCTGCTTGGCCTGAAACTTATTTTTAGTTTAATTTCGATTTTTGAAAATCAAGTACGCCTTTACAGGTAGACAAGCACTATTTTAGTTCTAGGTAAACTACCTTTTCGGTTCACAGTACGCCAAAGTGTAACTAAGAAAAGTTATTCAGAATATAACGTTATGACGTTATGCAAGTTTTCACAACGATAGGCCTACTTTGATAAAATCCAGTATTGGTCAGTATTGCAATTGACATAACGGCGTAACTTTACATTCTGAACAACTTTTCTTAGTAACACTTTGACGTAGTGTGAACGGAAAAGGCAGTTTACCTAGAACTAAAATAGTGTTTGCAAAACTGTAAAGGCCTACTTGATTTAAAAAAAATCGAAAGTAAACTAAAAATAAGTTTCAGACCAAGCAGGGCTGAATCCCAAAATATGAAATTCCAATTCGACAATTTTTGGTCAATCATACCAATTGTAAACTCAATCCGGGGACATACGGTATAGTAGCTTGTTACATCTAAGGCAACAAATACGTTAGATACGATTATTGCCATTTGGAATAAGGCGCAGCTCGAGGAATCCAATGCAGAATTAACAATTGCTAACCGGGACCAAGAGACTTTCGTCTGAAAATACAACACATCAAGGACGTTGATGGTCATTTAATTAACGCCAGTGATTATATTTCATCAGCGTATATAATTTCGTTCACAACTTCTATCAATATTGATTTATTAATTTTGTAGATTGCTTCATTTTAAGTGGTTTCGTTTTTGATTATTTTGAACATTTATTTGTTCAGACAAATCAAGCAAATAAAAAAATCAAAATAAGCGACAAAAATGGAATGAAAAATGTGAAACGAAACCAAGTAAAATGGTCAAGAAACAACGATGATGAACAGAATAGTGAAGCACCCAAAAATAAATAAAAAAAAGTTACAAAGGTGATAAATTAAGAGGTGTCAAAAATAATTGGAAGAAAAATAGAGACAGCAAATAATAAAATTAAAAGATAAGGAAAATATTGCATAAGAATAAAAGACAAAATTCCAAATAAAGAATACATATAAAATGGAAATTTAACTGTGACAAACACGAAAAGGGAAACAAAATATAGATAAGAAAACAGTAACAAATAATGGCAAAAGCAATAAAACAACCAAATTCCAAATAAAAATGCAAATAGAAAATTCAAGGTATTTAAAACATGAACGCTAATCATGAATATTACGTACACAGTTGGAAACAGTAATGTATTTATTTTATGGAAACGTTCTTTCTTGGTTCATATCATTTTGATATATCGGAAAACAAATAATTAGAAACGCCGACAAAAAAGCCATTTATATATCTAGTGTCAAATTATTAACGTGCTCAATAGTTTTTAAGTGTTGTTGATGAAATGACAATTTGCTGAATTCGTCCTATTTGGTTTGATTTTTTGAAGAAATATCTGTAAAAGAAAAAATCACAAGAATAAATGAAATCGTTTGTTCCTGTGTTCACGACTCACAATCCAAAGGGCCTGTATAAATTCGATTGGATAAAACAAGGATTATTATTATTATTTATTATATTATTTTTATACTAAATAAATATAAAATAAAAAAACATAAAACAAACGTTGTTATTTTTTTCCAGATACATACCGGTTAATTAACGTTCATAAAATTTTATGCATAACTAACGTCAACAATAACATGTTACAAATGTTGAATTATTTCATAAAATATATTTACAAAATTTTGCATATACTTGTCTTTTATGACATTTGATTTTTAAGTTCTACAATACTACTAAACCTGATTTTAAAACCGTATAATGATTTTTCTTTATTTTTTAATAACGTGAAAAATGCAACAATTGTTGAAATAAAAAAATTGCATAGAATAATTTTTTTAACTGTTTTGTATATAAAAAATACACAATTACAAAATATACAGAAAATTAAATAAAAAAAATAACACGAATATGGTTTCCAGGTGTATATAAGTCGTAAAAAAATAAGAATTGTGATTGGGTTGGCCAAAAATACAAAACTTCCAACATTTTAATTAAAATAGCACAATATTCCAATGATGAAAATTAAAAAAAAAAGTAAATTGAAATAAAATAATTACATAGTCCCCCAAAAATCCGGTTGAGTTTTAAAAACGTTTTAAAAACGTTAAAATACATCATGTATTTTCAAAATTTCCAATAAAGTATAAAAAAAAATATATTTTTTTAAACGATTCACGTTTTTTAAGAATTGCAACTAGAAATGTGGAGGAGGACTACAAAGGGACGAACATGAAAAGTTACGAAAAAGCCATACAACATGAGAACAGATGATAAAACAGGCCATGGATTACATGCCTTGACATGCATATGACATCGATCTAAGTTATGTCCAGCTACACAACTTTAGAAATACAAAGACTACATTGGATAGATTTTTAAATATATATATATATATATATATATATATATACACGAAAGATGGTCTAATCTTACACCTCAATGGTGTAGTGAACATTAATTAAAACAGGTCCATGAAGACTAACTGGTGGATCGCTAGACAATATTGTTTCTGGGTTATTACCCTTCGTCAGTAGCGATTACCAAGAACCTTAGTTGTTGAAATACCTTTACATGTAGTGGCCATCAAAACTTCTTGGCGCGAGCCAATCACTCCTAATGAACCACTGACAACAGAACACTGACAAGACGATACCTTGTCTAACACCTCGCGGCGAGTAAACAAGACGACTGGCCACTACATGTAAAGGTATTTCAACAACTAAGGTTCTTGGTAATCGCTACTGACGAAGGGTAATAACCCAGAAACAATATTGTCTAGCGATCCACCAGTTAGTATTCATGGACCTGTTTTAATTAATGTTCACTACACCATTGAGGTGTAAGATTAGACTATCTTTCGTGTAAATTTTACATGTTTCTGTCATATTTGACAAGACACATTTTCAATATATATATATATATATATATATATATATTTTAGATATATAATGAGAATGAAAATTTAAAAATTATCTTACACTGTCTTACCTTCACTGAATAGTTTCTTAAGAAATTAAAATGGAAAAACCTGTACAACGTGATATGATTATAGATATAGCAGAAAAAAATGAACATTTGATTAATGTTTTATGTGTTTAGGGAAAATTTTGAAACCAATGTTATTAGTAAATTGAAAATCACATATCATAAGATTTTTATAAAATTTTTTGGTTGGTAGAAGCATTCGAATGATGTCAGAGTTGAGGCCGTAAACACTCGATAATTCCAACGACTTCGCGATTTCTAATGCCTGATTAATGTTCGAGCAATGTATGGGTTAAATATGGCGTCAGAAACTTCTGAAAATTTCGGACGCCAGATAAAGGCTAATGCAATTTCTATATAATTATGAATCTCGTACTTGATCTAGTGATTAGTCGTCAGCGATTCCCCATGAGTTTTAGAACAGTTGTGGGGGTCCGTGGTAAATTAAAATTAATTTGGGGCTACGTGGACAAAGGATCTGCCATAGTATTCATATAAAATAAAATAATTGCGATCTATTTTCAATATTATGAAAGTTAAAGATAAATAGCGATAAATAAATAGCCATTTTTACGGCCTGAGTAAAATATAAGTATAGATAGGTACATAAAATACAAGTAATGACAAGCATTGCACGTTTGGAACTGGGTCGACCGCAGCCGCCTATCTATCTAGGCAGGTTTGAACAGGAACGGAATCTCTCCGTTACGATTATGTAGCGGCGTAACTTCTTTCATACAATAACTCGTCTAAAATATGATACTATAAAAGAATTAACAATTTAAATCTATTTCGTGAGTGAGGTGAAGTGCATGCAACAAATTTTCGTAGTTTTGAACAACTTAACAACTTTATTGCGAAGATGGCGTACGTTACATAAGTATTTTATAATATATTTGTATATATGAAATTTATTTTATTATGTGACATTTATCTTTATTACATTTTATTATTTATTTGTGTTAAGAGACAAAAAATTGAACGGAGCATTTAAGTAAATACATCGATGATTGGGAGCGATGGATCAAACTGCATGCTAATTGTAAGGAATGCAAGATGCACAATATATATCGAATACTACAAAACCCCCGTCGACCAAAACTACTACACCCTTAATAAGTGACTAAGTGACGCCTATTAATATAATTGCTTTCCCTCTCACACAGCCCAATGTAAGTCAAGTATATGTTTACGTTACCAAACTCCTCTCCTCAAACGATGCCCGCGGACCGACAGATGATGCATGCGCTCACATCGGCGTGCATTCGGGTTACCAAATAATACGGCAAGGAACATGAAAGACAAACAGTTATTTGTGATTATGAATATCGACCATAATTAGCATTAACATACCTGGTGCTCCAGCACCCTTGCTTCAGAACTTTCTGGATCGTGCCTACAACTTCTTTATCCATCTCTCCATTGCTCTTCCAACTGTGATCTTCGTGTACATCTAACGTCTGTTCATAGCGTCAAAGAGAATAGTTAATAGATATAGTCAACCAGATAGTCAAGTCACGTACGATGCACTTGCGTGCTCGCGCCCATTATCCGACCAGAACAGATACAGTGTACCAGGTCAAGCTATCAAGCCGTTACCTGCGTGTTGCAATACCGTTAGATTGGTTGCATTTGCATGCCTGCGTACACAAGCTGCCAAGCAAACATCTCGCGTACCAACAATTTCTCGAATTGTATCAATGTGCCCCAGTGCGATCCCGTCTCGCAACGCTGACAGGAATGCATCACCTCCGCATTCCATGACACAGGAAAATAGCTAGCTAATAGATAACCCTTCACCGGAAACACAGTTGCATCTCGCAACAACAACAACAACCGTAACAACGGCAACAGCATCAACAGCTACGCCACTGCATTCGGTCTGCAACTCGCGCAACTGTAACGTACTCAAAGCGGTTGTCATTAATATATCTCGATAACCATCCAGTAATACTAGACATTGTTTACACCAATGACCATAGTACAAATATTATAATAATACGCAACTACTGCGACAAACACGCGCCGTACGCCCGCACGCCACTCTGAGAGCAAGACTAGTGCACGGTACTACAATGAATATCCTTATCTATCGCTAGGGCTTATGTGGTATGGGGGAAAGCAGTAAACCTTTTCAACGTTTTCATAAATATTAACTGGCGAAACGCCAAGGATTAACGAGTTTCTCACTATTAAAAAGTGTATGTTGAATACCAAGATTTCGATATCGCTTTCCACGTAATGATTACGGATCAAGAAAACCTGATCAAATTATGAACATGAAGTGCTCGTTTTGACCATCAGAGACCGGATGATTCACCAATGATGAGGTATTTAGAATGTTTCATGTATTTTAATTTGATTTCCGTACAATCGGATGGAATGGCAATATTTAAGCAGTGCACTCCTTTTATTTGCATAACATATTGCTATGAATTAACCTTAATTTTTTCCCTATTAGGAAATAACTCATAACTATTTAAAAATTTTGTCAAAGCTATCTTTTTGTCCAGGTTTGGTCAGGTTAAATAATACAACGATATTTTAAATTAAAATAATATATTTTCGAAATTAAATTCTCTAAACTCTCCAATATACAATATTATATAAATTCCTTTACACACGTTGAAATGTTTACCGCCAACAAGTTCTCGGTGCCAAAAACAAAAAATGTATACAAAAATTATTTGCACATGCCAGGTATGGGCAAAGAAATGCTGATTTAAACAATTTGTTGTGAAAAATCTTCGCTCAATAAGTTGCAATTAAAATTTATTGAAACAATTTTTAATTAATTTTCTTTATTTGCTAAACAAATCGCAAATAATATTGGTTGATACAATTTTTTATTATTTTGTTTATTTGCACAACAAGTTGCAAATAAAATTTATTGATACAGTTTGTTATTATTTTTCTTTATTTGCTAAACAAATCACAAATAATATTAGTTGATACACTTTGTTATTATTTTTCGTTATTTACTAAACAAATCGCAAATAAAATTTGTTTATTATTATTTTCCGTTTATTTGCTTAACAAGTGCAAATTCATTGACATAATTTGTTATACCTTCCTATATTTACCTAACAAGAGCAAAATAAAATTCATTGACACATTATGAACTAACACAATTCATCTAAATTTATATTTTGACAAACAAGTTGCAAATTATTCCATTTACCGCTTATCTAGCCATTGGTTACCCTTAATTCAGGCACCACCAATAAAATGTTAGAAAATTTTAAATATTCTTACCAAATCTTCTGTACTCTTCTGTCCCGGGGGCACTCGTTGCTTTCTCTTCTTGTACCTTGGCCGGTCGCTGGCTTGGACCCCTCCCTTCTGCCTTGAGCCAGTCACTGGCTTCAACTCCTCTCTTATGCCTTGGGCAGGTCGCTGGGTTGAACTTCCCTGTAATTGCCGGTACGCCGGGCTTTATAGCTACCTTCTTCTCCCCACACTTGTCTATATCCCTGCTATTCGCTTTAACAGGTGATCACCCAGGTGATCTGCCTACCACATCTATCCCTTCTTATCACCGATTTAAAAATAAAATTAATTTCACTAATTAAACTAATAAATTCTTCTTTTATTATTTATAAAAAACACAACAATATGCTGCCATTCGAGATTGTTACATGGTTGTGTGCACTTGGACTGTATTCGAAATATCCGTCGGTGACATTACCCCTTTTTGTTGAGCAATTTCACAACCGTATATTTTTTAATATTTAACCTCGTATTCGTCATATTTTCAAAATTTTTTCCCATTTAAAATATATATGCAGAAAGAATTAGTGAACGTCTGAGTACTTCGCTCGTAGATTCTAAAATCAGGATAATCTAATTGAGCCAACTCGCTTCCAAGTGGCATCATAAACTTGCCTGGGAATTACATAGATTGTTGGTTGACTTATCCCGAACTGATATTGTAAATTGGTCATCGACATTCCCGTTGCCAAATAGCTGAAACAGAACTAATTAGAACTGAACACCACCACACATTCATTTTCCAGATTGTATGATATCTGATGATGAATAAACAAGTTTGTTCTTTTTTCATTGACAATGGGAATTTACTCAAGAGAACTACTACGAAAAAAGAATATGGAAAGTAGTTCAGCTGCTGATACACATACGGAATACGTATACTTCGAACAATTGCGCTTTTCGGAAACTATTTCGAAGATGACAACTAATAGCATAAACGAAATTGATGACACACCAAAAAATGAGGAGTCAGACGCAAGGGAAATCGACATTCACTTCGAAAAAGAGAAAACAAGATGACAAAACTTATTTCTATTCTACAGAAGAAAAAAATCTTTGACGAGAAATATAGTACTCGTCCTGATGAAACAGATGAGGACAAATTCTTTCCGCTTTCGAAAATACGAAAGTTCCTGTGAGAAGAAAACTTATGCTTCGGTTTGCCATAATTGCAACTAGTGCTGCTGCTCATTTACCATGTCAACAACAATGATCGCCCAACTTCTCAATTGATCCTCACGTATTCAAAATCAATTTTAAAAATTTGATTTGATTTATACATTTTCTCCAATTTTGACAAAATACCGAAAAATTTTACTTCCTCTGCATAAAGTTCATCCAACAACGTATAATACAATCATTTACCTTCCCTTGTGGTTTCCATTATATGTATGTGAATTTTTCGACTTCTTCTGCTCCTTTTTTTTAATAAAAGAGCAAGGTGAAGCAAAATTTCATTAAATGACATCAATAGCCTGAACGCTATTTACTTAGGGTGGTTGCACCAGTGGCCGATAATTTTATTTGTGCTTGCAATTAAAAAAAAATAACAATGCAGTGAGGAAATGATTTCTTTCCGTGTAAATTAAAACTTACGTCTTAATTATGCTCTTACCAATAATACCTTCCTTCTAAAAATCTCTATGTTTTTTATTTTACTATTTCTATCTATTTCAATGTAATTTTAGTTAGTTTTTCACTGACACTTTGCACACAACACAGTTCACTTTAAATGTTTTACATTTGAAAATTTTAATTAAATATAATACGGTATTCAAATATGTTTATTATCAATTTACTCCAAATATCATGACTACATTAATTATGTGTGTCATATAATATTCATGGAACATTGCACGACTCATTTGCAGGCTCACGTTCGATAGCCAGGTCCAATTATTTTATAACCCTTTTACTTGATGAACAAACAATCCTAATAATTGCTGGTTTGATTATTCAGTTACATCGTAGTACATCGCTGCGTAGATTGCATTAAGGGAGAATTGCAGAAAATAAGCCCTTTTGTTAGCACATATCGTATTCAAATGCGGATATCGAATACGTACTAAATTCAACGGATCTATTTACATTGGATTGTTGTGGTGCTATACATATATTATACTGCACAATTATATCCAACATTATACCGTAAAATATCATTATTACTAGGTATATAACTCTAATGCGCTGAATTGTTACATTCCGATGTTTGTTTTAGCGGAATTCACATATGCATACAACGAATTTGTGTTTGCATTTGATTTAAAGGCGATTTGCAATATTAGACGTATCTTGTTTGATATTGACATTGTTAGTGGGATGCAATTGATACGTTGAATATTATAAAATAAAAATGCGACGTAGATTTTTTAATGAACCCTTCCCAGTTTCTCCTTAATTTACATGAACGACCCGTACATATTTTTATATTAAGCTTCTCCACGTTAGATATGTGACTGAGATTTACTAAGTTACCAAATCACAAAAAAGGCTATTTGAGTATTAAGTTATACAAATCAAGGAAAAATGGGTGTTTTATACAATCATATATAACAGATAGTTCGTACCAAGAACAATATGAATATATTGTTGGTATAGCTGTGTAAATATCACCAAATGGTTAGCAGTCAATTAGATATTATGCACGAAATACACGGCGAGCCAATCGAAGATCGGACAGTTTATTCATAAATTTTAACTGTAGCAGAATCCATCCATATATGAAGACAATTATCAGATCCTTTAAATTTCGGGGACAAAAATTTATTACCTTTACTACGCCATCAATTAAATTATAAAAAATACGTTTTTCATGTTCTAACACCACGCCATTATGCAAAGCCGGCGACGTGATACTAACTTGTAAGAAAATTCGCGCAAAGGGCAAAATGATATTCTCATATTGCTCATAAATTTTAAAATACCACTTTGCTTTAAGATAAATCGTCGAAAATTCCCTCCATTTCCCTTCGAATATGAGAATATAACTTGTAATTTATCGTAACAAACACCGCACATCAGCAAAATGTAGTGTAGAAGTCGGTTGAATAGAAAATTACTCTTCCAGGTACAACGCCATTTAGCCAGTTCAGTTGCTATATCCGGGGCCGGCGATGCCCCCGAGGTGCAATTTATCATAACTAGATACAATATTCCGGCGCAGTTTATAATAACAGAATTGAATTGCATATTAATAAAGGTATAATTCTTGGTTAGGTTGTACAAAGGTGCTATTCGAATGATTACTATTCGCCCGTAAGATATTATTTATATCCGATATTGTACGCGGGTTATTTATTTTAGTTGCGTGAGTGGGTTCGCCGTTAACTCGCAAATTAAATTCGACGAAGTTATTGAAACTGATAGTCGGCAAACTGCGAGAGTAAATTAGAATGGAATCTTCAATAATTGATGAAAGCGGATTAGGTGAACGGTATCCATTTTAATGACTTTCGAAGTTATTTCGCCCCCGCTCGCTTGTTCCATTACACGCTCTATTTTCATTAAATCTGATATTTTGATATAACGGAACTTTCGCAAAAATATACAATGGAATCATCGTCAACATTGTCTATTAGTAAAATATTGGTAAATATTGTAGGCCCCACCTAATACAGATGTATGACAATTTACCCTACACAATCACAGAAAAGAGAATTGAAATGAAACTATAATTCCCCACATTGGGCGCTAAATGAAGTGTTATTTGGTTTAGACAATGATGTTAAATTTGCAAATTATTACAATAGTTAATAATTTTTTTAAATAATCAAAATTTTGATTAAAGAATTATGCTATACCCTACTTAAAATGAACGAGGGAACCATTCGTGATTTTGTTTGAATAAAATGCATAATGTTTAGTATTCATTGAGGTGCTGGTATCAGATATAACCTCAAAAAAAAGTTGTAGTTTATAAAAATATAAAAAGGTAAATGTTTTTTTAGTATCTGGATTGGGTAAACAATTTTTTTTAATTGTTTTTCTGGGCATTTGATCTAAAAATGCACTTTTTACAAATTTTGCTTCCGTTCTTGACTATTTCTCGTCCATGTATAAAAATAGCAATAATAGCCCATCAATTGCACTCTGTTCGGGATATTCTATGGGAATGGTGACAGATTCCATATACCTTTGCTTCCTTACGTGGCCCAAGTAATGTGGAAAGAAGTTCAAGTCAGATATGCAGGAAGTGGATTGTCAGTGACATTCTTGTAATTTTGTAAAAGATTTTTCACTGAAAGCTGATAGGTATATCCCCTTCGCTTTCCAAAAAAGTCTTTTGTTACTGATATAAAGGATTCCCATGCTAAAATTCTTTTGAATGCCTACTCTGTAATTGTCACCATCCAACAGTTTCTTGATTTGAGACCCGAATTAAGTTGGCTAAACTTTATTTCTGGAATGGTTTCCTTGAATGAATCCATTGCCTTGGAGACAGTACGTCGTATCATAGTTCCTCGCCATATACCTGCTGATGAACCAATAGCATATATCGAGTAACAAATCTGCAACTGTCAAAAGTCCGGATTTTCGGGAGCTTTTCCATATTTTCAGATGATTCGTTTAAGCGTTCGGAATAATCCACTAAAATTGACGCATGCACAATAACCATTCTGTTGGGGCAAAAATTATTCATACGTCTTTCAGAAACCAATTAACATCGGCATTGCAAATTGCCCAATAGCAAAAAGAAAGCCTACATTTTGCTTTCTTTTGAACATAAAGACAGATTCGATACCAAAAGTTTGTATGAGTGTACTAACGCCATCTAGACGTCTATACCATTACACACTTTTAGATACTAATTAAATATACTACTGTCATCACCTGATTCTTCCCCTAAAACGTATTTTCAGCAAAGCGGTCTTTACAAGTCCCGGCAGTACCGATTTAGTCGGTTAAAATAGACTTCTGTGATCACATAGCAGCAGAAGTGCATTGAGGTCTAGACGGTGCTGGTACACCAACACAAACTTTTGGCAACAATTCATGTTTGTATGACTACATGCACCTCAGCGGATGTATTGTTGGTAATCAGATGAGTCCTGTAGGACAAAACAGCTGTTATCACATGATACATCCACTGAAATCTAAGTCCATAGAACTCCGTATAGCTTTAGCTAATAAATTACATTGCGGTAGTAATAATAATAATAACAATAATCGATGTTGGTTCAAAAACATTTTGCATAAAATATCAAAAATTAAATTTAACAAAAATGTTTCCCCATGTGCTGCCCCACAAGCTTCTCATTGTTCTTCGTGGAGGACCCAAAATTATAAAGAAAAATAAACATTAAATAATAAAATAAATTACATGGATTATAAAAACTAATCAACTAATCTACGAAAATCGCCAACAAAAACCCTTTGGATTATCTAATGAATGAGTTTTATTGTGGAAGGGTCGAGGTAACAATATTTATTAGTGATGGGCATAATCGAGATATTTCAATAATCGATTATTAGTAATCGATATAATTTAATAATCGACTAGTTAAAATTAGTAGTGTAGTACTAATACTAATTAATGCTACGTACAACGTAAACATTCTAATACCACCAAATGTAGAACTGCATAACGATTACTATTTTTATCGATAAGAATGTAGCGCAAGCATAATGCGTTTTAAATGTAATTGTCATCGTTCTTGCAGGTGCCATATCGCCGCTGGGTCTCAGCGTCTCAGGTCTAATATTTTTCGTCTTGTTTCTTTTTATTTTTTATTGATGGGTGTATTTTATTGTATGTCTAGAAACGGTAACCGATGAGCTCACATTTTATTGCAGCAATTATTTAGCAAGCCGTAAGAACAGTAATAAATGATAATAAAACACCCCTAAAATTTTCGTTCCTTTTTAAATTTGTATTTTTAATTTAAAATGTAGTACTTGTTCTGCTCTCAACGTGAACGCAGTAATCGGTCTTATTTTTTAAAATGTTGCGAAGAACCAATGTCGGTCGGTCAATTGTGTGGGAATTCGTTAAGAAAAGTGCGGATTCGAAGTCGGTGACATGTCAGTTATGTATAAAACAGTTAATCTATTGTGGAAACACAACTAATTTAAAAGAGCACCTGAAAAGAAAACATCCTGCGGAATTTCACAGTGTTTCAAGTTTGCCAAGTCTCCATGATGAAGTCCAAAGCTAATACGTTTTTTTAGATGTGGCACGGCGTCAATCAGAAACATCTATTCAAAATACACCTGAAATTCAATTTTACACCCAACCAGGAGCATCGTCACAAAGTGACACAACAGTTATAATAGGTCAGCTTTCTCAGAATAATACTCCAGCAGCACCCCCGCAGACCCCAGAAACAACAACTCCTTCAGCTTCGAAATCAATGGCAAATCCGCGAAAACGCACTAGGCAGCTCCGGTTATTTGCTGGTAGAACAAATGAACTGACCAACGTAGAAAAACAATTCATCGACAATAGTCTTATAAAAATGATAGTTTTAGATTATCAGCCTCTTTCAGTGGTTGAAAATAGAGGTTTTATTGAATATTCAGCGCATATTTCACTGTACAAGCTTCCAAGTGGAAAGGTGCTGCGTACTCAGATGCTATACCAAATTCATATGCCTAAATTTCTTCACAATTCCACATGTTTCGACAACTACTGACATATGGACATCGGACAGTAATCGTGCATATTTGACTTTAACAGCACACTTCGTTTATGGAAATAAAATGCTAAATCCAGTTTTGGCTGCAAGAGAAATACCCGAAACCCATACTGCGATAAATATAGCAAATGCTATGACCGACATATTTATGGAGTGGGACATAAATGTCACTGTGGTTTCCGACAACGGTGCCAACATAAAAAAAGCTACAATCAAGCATCTTGGAAAAAACATCATCCTTGTGTAGCTCATACTTTGAATTTAATTGCTACGGAGGCTATGAATGGGAATTCGAGACTTAAAAATATATTGCCAAAATGTAGAGCGTTGGTTGGACACTTCAAGCACAGCGTCAGGGCCAGTGAAAAATTAAGGCAAATGCAGATTCAAATGGGTTTGCCGCAAATTAAGCTGAAACAAGAAGTAAAAACAAGGTGGAACTCGACTTTGATTATGCTTGAAATATTAGAGAGTGTGAAGGTGCCTTTATCTGCCGTAGTAGCAACATTACCAACTGCACCAGAATTTTTGAACGTGTCAGAATGGAGCGTGATAAACGACATTATTCCTATTTTAAAGTTCATTGAAAGCAAGACCATTGAATTATCAGGAGAGAAATATCCCTCCATGTCTATGATAATTCCATTAATAAAAGGACTCCAGGTAGCTTTAAAAAATACGCTTCCTAAAACTGAATGTGCTAAAACAATAGTTGATAGAGATTGTTTCTAGAAGATTGGAGTCTCTGGAAACAAATCCAACAGTTGCAAAAGCAGTATTCCTAGACCCTAGATTTAAGAAAGCTGGTTTTGGAAACGAAGAAAATGCAGAAAACGCCCAAAGTCTTATTAATGAAGAATTAAGAACAATTATAAGTGATTCACAACAAAGTATAGAAACACCAGACGCTTCAGCTACAACTATAGACACGCACTCTGATGAAGAGTCAAATCAACTGAGGACATCATTATGGGCCCAATTTGACGAAGCAGTTGCAAAAAAGAAAAATGCCACAACACCCTTATCCACTGCATCAATACTTTAAAACCAATATATGGAAATGCCTTATCTTGACAGACAACAAAACCGCTGGAACATTGCAAACATCACAGTAATAATTGGCAGGAACTGTATAAATTGCAAACTAAATATTTGTCAATCCCAGGTACGTCAGTGCCTTCAGAACGTGTGTTTTCTAAAGCCGGGCAACTTACAAATTTACGTCGAAACAGATTATCGTCTAAAAATTTAGATCAAATTATATTCCTTAATAGCACGTTGGAGTTGTTATGAATAGTTTCCATTTTATTCTGTTAATTATTTTGACTAATTGTTTTTATAAATTTGTTTTTATTAATTATTAATATTATTGTTTAATCGAGAGTTATTATATAGGTACCTTTGTTTTTATTGAGAATTATACTTTTGTTGTTATTTGCTCATATTTTTTATATATTATTGTGGCAGTTTATAGATATTATTGTAAATTTTGAAGCGTTTTATTTACTAACGCAATATCATCAACATGATTGTACTTATTTAAATTACTGTATTCTTGAATCCGACAATGACGATCAATCGAGACTACAAAAAATAATTGAAAGTAATGTTAGTTGCCATAATCGAATTAGTCCAATGTTAAAATAAAATATCTCGACGTTCGAACAACTACTAATATTTAGTGGTGGGAATACTCCGAGATACAATGCGCTAAAATATCTCGAGATATTGAGCTTCTCTCGGTTCCACGCACACATTCTGTGATCGACAACTAATTTAGTAATACTAATTTTCGGAGTGCAGTCGATCCCGAGATATCGAGCGTCTCTTCTCGGCCGCGCTCGCACACATTCCGTGGCTGGCAGACGACTAATTTAGTAGTACTAATTTTCCGACAGCATGGTCGATTATCTCGAGAGATTTTAATAATCGACTAATTCGCGTATCGCATGTCGATTATTCCCATCACTAGTATTTATGAAATAATTAAACTGGGTTTCAATTGTATGATGTCGAACGCATTGGAAAACCGACATGGTAATGAACTCTAACCAATGTCGCAAAGATTCAATATATTGTTAGGTTAATTTCAGTATAAGAAATCAAGATGGTATATGAACTGAATTAAACGAAGGTAACATTATGGGTAACTTTCAATTAGAATAGTGCGAGATGTTTTGCGAGAGGTGCACAGAGAAATAAATGATGCATCATTGTTATAGCTCGGGTTCAAATGATTCAAAATAAAAAATATTAAAAACTTAAAGAATTAATATTGTACATAAATTATACAAATAGATAAAATTATCTAAAATAGAAAATCTAGTGGCATTAATAACAATTTACGAGTACTAGTTGGTGAACAAATTCGATGTTCGGGTCCATGTTTCGATTACAAGAATTGGTATAAAACAATTACGTTAGCGAATTTATTTTTAATTGTGTTTGTTTGTATTTCACCTCTTTCTTACAGAAACTTCAATGCACACAAACTCCGTTTCATGAACCCTAATAATGAAAACCATTAACATTTAAATAGAAATAATAAGGATATTTGACGGCACACTTATCCAATTATCCAATTATTCCAATTCTTGAAAAAAAATCTTTAAAAAATCGGTACTGTGTCCATGATCGCCTATTTTTTTACTAATTGAAAAATGTTTATGATATTGTAGCTTTCCAAAATGTTTATGTTCAATAAAAATTCTAGCTTTTCAGTTAATTTTAAAAATAGAAGTTGCAAAATGCAAGAATCCTGTACTACCTAACGCCTTTAAAACCCAAATACAAAGTGTAAGTAAGTGAAATATAATCGAATCAAGGTATTTGACAATATATTTTTAAATATTAATTTATTAAAATAAGTAATTCTTGGAAATAAACAGGCCGATGATATAAAATATCTCTATAAAACAATTTGAAAACGCAAATAGTATTACTGTACAACGAGAATTGATATGATGCCCATATCGTATGTACGAGGATAAAGTTAAGTCAATTAATTATGCGAGGGCGATATAGTTATTCCATTTTACTTGTACAGCATATTTTTTCTGAGAAAATTAAAAAAATTACTCGACAATAATTAATAAGATATCTTAAAACAAAGTCACAATATAACCCTAATATAATCACTTCATAAAACATATTTTTCCAAGTCTGCACAATTGTTCTGTATAAGATTGGGAGATTTAGAAGTTGATGCCAGCATATTTGGTGAAATATATTCTTTTGAGGTTGAATACTTTCCATTTGTAGTTTTTGAATCGAGTAAACATGATATTGCCAATCTTTTCTTTTTTATTTAAGAAATTTGCCATATTAAGCTTCCATAACTGGAGTTGATTTCCAACCAACAATTTTTTAGTGTTAACGTATCGCTGCCCGCGTCCAGAGCGACGAAACTAATAGCCAGTAATTAATTCCAAGGTATTAGGATACCTCCACTTTTCACAAAATTCACCGCCAACCTGTAGCATATGTCCACCTTTTCAAAACTCCACTCATTTGTAGCATATCTCCACCTCCCTAACAAAATGTTCTTTCAATTAATTTCTTTTAATTTTTTCAGGTGAGGGGGAGACATGCTACAGGTGAGTGGAGTATTTTTTAAAGTGGAAACATGGTACAGGTGAGTGATAACATTTGTTGAAAGGTTGCTTTTTTATCTGAGGTCTTGTCATTGTATGCCAGTTCATTTTGCTTTCGATTTTGAGGCAATAATATCTCGTTTGCTACGACCCAAATATATGGCGGAGTACAACTACAAGTAGGATGCATATAAATACCATATAACAAGGCGCCTAGGATCACAGGATAGTTAGTGCCTGTGGAAGATATGAGAAGCAATATTTCAAAAAATGTTTCATCCACCACTGGTCTCCTGTGGCAATGCAGAATTGAGAAAAACTATTCAAAAAAGGCACCCATTTATCACAACTATTTTCCCAACAAATAACTCTATCGTTAATATTTTGTAAGGCAGTCGTACTGCCTTAAGCCGACTCAACACAGATTCCATTTTAGGAAAAATACTATACTATGATATGTGTGCTCGAAGTCTTTTCATAATATTTTCTAAGGCATAGACAAGGCAAAAATAAGCGGTCGGAAGTCTTTAGAAGATTTTTTTCTCAAGTTTTAAAAAGTAGTTATATATATGCAGGATCAAAAGCATCAGAGTTTTCATCATCAGAAGATGGAGATTCTCAAATAAAATAGTTTTCATCAATAATGTGTCGTAGAATGAAAATCAACAGATATTGCAATAAAATGCGAGGCACAGTTCTAGTCCTGAATAATAATGTAAAAAACATGCAATTAGTTGCGAACATTGTGCTTGAATAACTTTGAAACTAGTAAACTATTCACACACATAAAATACTATATCAGGTAAGTAACTATATAAAGCAAAACAGAGCAAGAAACAAAAAAGATTATAACTACTGCTTACGAATTGAAGTTATAAAGGATTACCAGTGTAGCCAACGTGAATGAAATAAATCACATCGAAATCAAGAAATAATTGTTTTGAAGATATTACTACAAGTAACCAAAAACGAAACTTTTAAAGTCTTACAAATAATACCAATAATACTATATAAGTAGCTCCCCATTCATGAACATATTGTTGTGTTTTTTATAAATAATATTAGAAGTTATTAGTTAAATTAGAAAATTATTTTATTTTTAAAAACGATGACGAGAAGGGATAGAAGTGGTAGGGAGATCACCTGGGTGATCACCTGGTAAAGCAAGAGCAGGGATGTAGACAAGTGTGGGGAGAAGAAGGTAGGGACTGAGCTATAAAAGCCGACGCACGGCAAATTACTGGGAGTTCCACGAAACGACCAGCCCAAGAAGGAAGAAGGAGTTCGAGTCCGAGCCAGCGACCAGCCCGAAGCAGAGAGAGAGTTCGATTCAGTGACCAGCCGGAGGCAGAAGATTTGGTAAGAATATTTAAATTTTCTAATATTTTATTGATTTGCAACTGGTTTGGCAAAATATAAATTTAAAATGAATTATGTTATTCCATAATTCCATTTATTTGCACTTGATAAGCAAATATAAAAGGGTATGACAAATTGTATTAATAAATTTTATTTGCACTTGTTAAGCAAATAAAAAAAATTTAATAATAAAATGTATCAATCAATTTTATTTGCACTTGTTAAGCAAATATAAAAGGATATAACAAAGTGTACCAATAAATTTTATTTGCACTTGTTAAGCAAATAGAAAAGGATATAACAAATTGTGTCAATAAATTTTATTTGCACTTGTTTAGCAAATAACAAAATATAATAACAAAGTGTGTCAATAAATTGTATTTGCACTTGTTAAGCAAATAGAAAAGGATATAACAAATTGTGTCAATAAATTTTATTTGCACTTGTTAAGCAAATATAAAAGGGTATAACTAATTGTATTAATAAATTTTATTTGCACGTGTTAAGCAAATATAAAAGGGTATAACTAATTGTATTAATAAATTTTATTTGCAATTGTTTAGCAAATAACAAAATATAACAACAAAGTGTATCAATAAATCCTATTTGCAACTTGATTAGCAAATAAACAAAATAATAACAAATTGTGTCAATAAATTTTATTTGCACTTGTTAAGCAAATATAAAAGGGTATAACAAATTGTATTAATAAATTTTATTTGCACTTGTTTAGCAAATAACAAAATATAATAACAAATTGTGTCAATAAATTTTATTTGCACTTGTTAAGCAAATATAAAAAGGTATAACAAATTGTGTCAATAAATTTTATTTGCACTTGTTAAGCAAATATGAAAGGGTATAACAAATTGTATTAATAAATTTTATTTGCTTGTTTAGCAAATAACAACATATAACAACAAAGTGTATCAATAAATCGTATTTGCAACTTGTCTAGCGAATAAACAAAATAATAACAAATTGTGTCAATAAATATTATTTGCGATTTGTTTAGCAAATAAAGAGAATTAATTACAAATTGTTTACATAAACTTAAATTGCCTCTTATTGAGCGAAGATATATTTTTTCACAACAAATTGTTTTTAATTAGAACATGCCTGAGCAATAATAGAAATAATGACGCGGGACTAGATTATGAGGAGGACGGACCGGTCAAGGCATCGGAGTCGCGCAACATTTCTTGCCCATACCTGGCATGTGTGTAAATAATTTTGTATACTAATTTTTTTAACAGGCACCGAGAACTTGTTGACGGTAAACATTTAAACGCGTGTAAGGGAATTTATATAATATTGTATATTGTTATGGAGAATTTAAAGAATTTGATTTTGGAAAATATATCATTTTAATATAAAATATCGTTGTATTATTTAACCTGACCAAACCTGAACAAAAGGATAGCTTTGACAAAAATTTTATATAGTTGTGAGTTATTTCCTAAATAGAATAAAATTTAAGGTTAATTCATAGCAATATGTATTCTACATAAAAAGCCGATGTTCACAATTATTTTACATTACAAACAATAGCCAATAGTCAATCCAATAAAATAAAATAACCTCGATACTAAACGTGGTTTTCGCTACATAGCCACGAAAGTTTATCCCTAATCGAGCTTCGGTATGTTAGCCTCTATAAACAACTATAATCTATATATTTTTAAACAAAGATATTTACAACTATTTTACTTACGACAGAAACATTCCAAAATCAATAGTCAATCCAGTATAACCAATTAATTAAAATGTCGAATAAATATTATGACTCCACGATCTCTAGTTGAGCCTCGTTGAAACCAAATAATTGAACTTTCGTAAACAAATATAATCAATATTAAAAAAATTAAGATAAAATATTTACAACGATTTTACAGAGATAAAACAAAGTTTAACAAAGTAAAAAGCAAATAATGAATCCAATATCAATTTTTTTATCAATATCACAAATCTTAGACCCACATACCAATTATGATCGCACAAATGCATTGTGTAACAAACACAACAATACATTTTTAAAATGCCTCGAATTTCGCAAGACAAACCCCAAGTCGCTGAATATATCATTCGGTGTGTCATAAATGTGGTTCTCAACTTAAACATTAAAGTATGTTTAAATTGCATGCAAAGATCCTTTAGAAAATATTTTCGATCCCAATACTTATGTCTCAATTTTATAGTTATACACGAAAGCAGACTTTTCGCGTGTATAACTCACAACAAAACATTTACGTATGTTCAAGTATAACTTGTTTTTATTGTTCCATTTTAGAATATATTTGCTAGATGTTTGCATCGTGGATAGTGTCGATGCGACTATATATTTTAAGGTCACCTGCAAGTAAAAGTGGGATAGGGTTTTTTTTTATCGCAGCGTGTAAGTAACTTATAAGCAAGAATAGAACAGGGCCTGGATTACTCCCCTGTGGAATACCTGAGTAGGTAATAAGCTGTTGAAAATTTGGGGCTTGTTATATAACTATCTGTTTTCGTTGATACATAAAATAAGAGTAGCATCCCTCTGTATGTGTAGAGATAGAGTTGGGTAGGGTCTCTATCGTTGTGTACACTGAGCTTGAATATGGAGCAAAACTCTTCGTTATGCCAACGTTTGTAGTAACATATACCCCTACAAATGTATTCGTATCTGAGAGTAATTCTTTTTATTTTTTTTTTACTCAAGACCAAAGGTTATGTTGTTTGTTAAACATCTCAATACAATAATTATTATAATCGAAGTCCATTTCTTGTTCCACTCCAAAAGCCCCATACCATTATAAAATGAATAGATTGTGCCTTCGTTTTCAATGCAATCCTATGGTTTATGTAATTTATTATAGTAGCATCACATCAAATATTATTTATAACTAGAGCGAATTGTTTTTTATAGTCTCAAAGACTTCGACCACTCAGGGATGAATGTCTTGCTGTTTGGAAATAAATCTTTGGATCTCTTCTCGACTTATCACTCCATCTACCCGTCTTGTTGTCGTCGCTAACGTTTCACATCTAGTTGGAACTATATCCTTATCCCAACGGTTGGAACTGTTGGGTACAGTCCTGCTTCTTTTGTGATGCCCTTCAGCTCCTTCGGTGCATTTGCCTGTATGTTGGGAATCATCTCAAATCCTCTTCCTTTCAAAGGTATTTTAAGTTTGGGCAACAAGAACAACTCACCTGGAGCCAGGTTAGATGAGTAGGTTGGTTGGAGAAGAACAGTGATCGAGTGTTTGGTCAAAACCTCACGAGTTCTGAGGGCTGAATGGGCTGGAACGTCGTCGTGATGAAAGATCCAGTCACGACTCTTCCACATTTCAGGCTTTTTCCGCCGGATAGCGTCCCGTAGACGTTTGACAACTTCAATGTAGTAAGTCTGGTTCACTGTGGAGCCTTAGGGGAGGTACTCGAGGTGGACTACGCCCTGGGCATCAAAGAAAACTGTCAAAATCACCTTCACATTTCAAAGAGGTCGAAAAGAACAGTTGGCCCGGGGTAACTGGACATTTTGGAGACTTTTTAAAATCATTAAAATCAATTGCTAATTTATTATTCTTGGTGTGCGGAAATATCGAGAGAGTATGGATTGTGTGAAGTGTTTTGTGGACGTGGTCCAAGAAATAAGATAATTTGGCCTACATGCAGTCTCTCGAATAATAAGCACAATTACCACATCCATTGAGTTTCTTAGTATTGCTTTATCTTCATTTAAAATTGCCAATAAACCAGCCTTTTGTGGTGTATATTTTTGTTTGGCTTTGTGTTGTGTCGTCAAAGTACGTGTAAGTAACTCTCTTTTTTTGTATTTACATAAGCAATGACTTTGCTGGGTGTATTTTGTAAAACCATTCTATTAGTCAATAATTGTGAATGACCTCGTAGGCAGTCGTAGGATACCATCCCATCCCGCGTACTTTTAGTTCCTGTTGCATTGGAGCAAGACAACACCCAACGTCGAAAACCTTCGAGCTAGCCGCGCTAGTCCTGCGCAAAGTACGTCAAAGGACCAAACTCCCAACATTGTAACACGGGAGCCCCCTAAGCTTTAAGGTGGGGTGAAATTTTGGTTGCAGTCCGCTTTCGGTGCTGCGGCTGAGCGTAGGTATCAAGGCGTCTGAGAAGAATATCGACCATTCCCAAAATTAGCAACAACGCAGTAACTTAATAGTTCATAGTTTCCCTCTCCAAAACAACTAAACCGAGTATTAACTTCTTTAGATAGGTCGAGGTCATAAATTTGTTAATACCCAGCAAATATTGTTTTTGCGTTTCAGGCATTTTTTTGTTTCATTAAATCTTTACTTTTCCATTTGTGTTTCATTGGTGTCACTGGTGCAAGTAGTTCCATCCCCTTCTGCCGCTTCGCGGCAGACGCCCACTTCATCTTCTTCTGAATGTTCAAACAATTCCTGACAAACCTGAACGCGATGGGGTTTTAGCTCGTCCGTCATTAGGCGTGGAACAAATATCGCAGCAACCCGGTGCATATTCAACTGAAATCCCACACTCTTCAGCAAGCTCTCTGATAGTCAGACGTCGATTTTCCCGAACCAGATTTTGTTGACGTGTGAGTCGTCAGTTAAAAAAAGCACCCTTCACATACAACTGCGTAGCTAATCAACCAGTAATGCTATTTACAATCGACAAACTGCCTCGCAATCTGCTGATCTGTACGAAGATGGCGACACCAAGCGGATTTCCCTGAAACCAAGTAGGCCCGCGCAATTCAAACAATTTACGTGTTTGTTGAATAGACGTACTACAATTACAATTACGTTTTTGATATCATTTAACGATTTAATTTTGTCAAGACCAAGTTACTTTTTTATAACTCATTCCAGACGCGAATGGTGGTTATTTTTAATCATAACAAGACGTAACAAAATGTGGTAGCATAAATTATAAATGTCAACATCTTATATAAATGACATGGTAAATAGTATCTTATCACTAGAGATGTTCAATGCACAACATTTCACCACTTGATTTATAAATAGCCCTTTCGAAATTTCTATTATTTTATTTCACATTTAATTTAAATTTTGTAAGTATTGACTATTCATTCATCATATGGCAAGACTTGCATATATACCGCCCCTCGCCATCAAACGTTTTGAACTTTAATTGATTTTGCAATATTTCGACGAGAATAACTCGTTTATTATTTCGAATATAAAATTATACATAAACGGCGCAAAGCTTTAGTACATTTGAATATTCAAGCTCAAATTTAATTACGTTTCTTTTGTTAGGATTAGTAAGCGGAGATATTGTTGCGTAGGATGCATTTGTGCCGTCAACAACGTATTTTCATTTTTTTTGTGTTTCTAAACAAGTAGAGTTTATATTTCACGACAAGTTGGTATATTCCAGTATTTATATTACTGAAAAAATACCTAAAAAAAATTAGGATGTTAAATGTGCAAATATAATAACTATTTATTATATTAATTTACATCCAAAAGCGAAATATATTATAACCATGATTGTTATAAATCATAACAGCATAAATGTGCCTGTCAGCTCCCCAAATATATCCCCCATAGATCTTGTTTGTACTTTACTAATAGTTTCTGAAACATGTTGTAAAGATACAACACATTTTTTATTTTGAATTTGGGCCAAACATTTTAGCCGCCACAAAAATACCGAAAGGAAAACGATGTGACAAATTAGGATGTTAAATGTGCAAATATAAAAACTATTTATTGTATTAATTTAAATACAAAAACAAAACAACTTATAACTATTATTATACATAAATCATAACAGCATAAATATATTTGTCCGCTCCCCTAACGTATCCCCCATAAGCCTTGTGTTTGAACTTCAATAAATAGCAATGCAGTTGAGTTTCACAAAAATAACAGATATTTACAAAAATTGCCATAACGTTGTTGAAGTAATTTGGATTCGAACAGTTTTACTAAACTATGGTTTTGCAAAATATGACATCATATAAACTTTAATGGTATAATTCCGCCACAGTGAAAAGTAATATATTTTACCACAAACTCTATATTTAGTAGTTTTAAATCTGATCCTTTATTTATGTAGAACAATAAAATTCGTGTCGTCGTAACTTGCCTCCATCCTAGTGAAACATTCTATTTTACGAGGCGCTATTTTTTCCTGCGCGAATTGCATAAAATTCCACGTGTATTTTATGAATAAAATATCGAAATGCTTTTCCGGCACCGAATGGGGGCCGCGCGGAGTAGGCGCGCACATCTCATGACGTGTCGTTATGACATAATGTGTAATCTATATGTAACTAACTCGAGATGATTGAAAACGCATTAGGTTAAAGTTTACTGACAGAGAAGTTTTGGTTTACATATAGAGTACTCGTTCAATATCTCATTTAGCGTACATTAACTTAATATCAGCCTGAGTGGTTGTTTTAGACGTAACTTGAGAGAGAGCCGAGAGTATAGCAAACTCAAATAGCAGTCGTTAAGTGCTTTTCTCACATTCTAACAACGTTAAGAGATATTATGAAAACGGAAAAATGTCGGTGCCGTCGTAAAAATAATATCTAATATGTATATACAATTCAGCGGAAGGATCTCGGGACGAGATCCTATTTCCATGGACATAACTTCTCTCGCCCTTGTAAAGGAGGACATAAATGCACTTTATTACGAAACCATATTTTGTTTTGGTTTCCCTTTCTGTTTATCTGCCGCCATATTTTTTACTGATACTTCTACATAAACATGATACTAATGTATTTTATTGCAAAATTTGGTTTTTTGTGTGTTTGCTAACTTACAAGTTTGTATATTATCGAAAAATAAGATAATTATAGCAAAGTTTATAGCATATAGTCAATTGTAAAAAACATCATGTAAGATATAATAATAGAAAACTATATTTATTAAGATGATTTAATTCCTACTCATTTGAAACGCAACACTAATTATATTTATACCGTCCACTTAAAAGAGCAATGTTATGTTAAAGAACTATATAAGGTAATGTATAAATTCCCAAAATCCTTGATAAATTTGGAAATCAAGACAAAATTTTGATTAGCCAATAACAGTAGTCATGAGATTGAAGATACAGTTGACACATTGAGGAACGTACTGCCTAACCATATGTATGCAGATTTGAATAAATATCAGTTATATGTAGATGTTTCAATTAAACAATTAAAAAGCAGACAAATAATAAATTAGAATATCTTTTAACCATAATAATGAATCAATCGATATAAATGAAAAGTGAGTAATGAATCTGACTATTATAAACATTCCACAACATTACTTGTTGGGTCCCAAATTTATTGTATCAGTCTAAAAATGAGTTGCTGTTAAACAAGCTTGTCACAAATATCGAACACTACTTGAAAAATACAACGAATTTTAGAAAGGACAAAAATGAAATACTTGTATTCATATAATTACCTACTATGTAAAAAATAACAAACCTGACAATGACATATATCTTTATGCCAACAGATACAACTTGACAAGAAATCGAGGGGGAAGACGGAATTTGGAGTTCGTTCAAAGACGACACACAGCCTTAATACCTGGGGTTATGGTTTGGGGGTGATATGTGTTGAAACCGGTGTTAGTACCTTTCACGCAGACATTGCAGAATGCCACTTTCCTACAGGATAATGCAAGACCCCATACTGCTGTGGTTACAAGAAGGTTCCTTGAGCAGGTTGGATTGCAGATTTTGCCCTGGCCTGCACGGTCACCGGACTGGTCGCCGATTGAACATGTCTGGGATATGATGGGTCGGCGACTAAGACAAGTACCCAGGCCTCCTGAGAATCTGGATGAACTTTGACATCATCTGGAGATTGCATGGAACGAGATAAGTTTCAAAATTGTAGTCTAATTCTTAATGGGTGGTGTATTTCATATGAAAGTGAGCATATTTGCGAACATACCTAGAGAATTAATTTTAGAATTGCATGACAACAATTGGCTACCTATAATCTACCTATAAACATTTTCCAACTATAATTGAAAAAGGCCAATTTTTGAATTTGTATTTGAATTCAGTTATTTCAGTTATCAAGATAATTATTATAAACAGTTGTTTGGAAGATCAATTGGGTATCACCAGTATTAACATCAATGGTAATAAATAATCTCCTAGCTACCATAATAAACTCCGTAATAAACTATTTACTGTTTAAAATAGAATACCATTCTTATATATCTATGACGACGATACCTTAAAAGCAATACCTGATACAAAAGTGTACAATAGTAACTTATTTCAACTCATTCAGTAGTTACAATACACATTAGGAATAGAGTCGAATGAACCAATTAATCAATTTCAACAATGAAAAAGCTGTAGATAGAGCATCGATTAATTGACTAATTAACTATAATTCTCAGCATAATTTAAAACAAACGTATATATGGTAATATGTCTAAAACAACATATATTAAAACTGTGTCTCCATACATCCACAATAAAAACTTGAATCTTATTACTGGCCTATTAGAACAATGTATAATTGGGATTGATTGGTTGCTGGGCACTTGTTGAAATATTTTTTCAATCTTCTGAAACTTCTAAAACGGAATGACTTCCATTAATCCTTTAAAATTCATCAATACTTACTCGCCTAAAGAAAGAAAACGCCGACTAAATTCCAATGGTTAGATTGTAAAACGAAATATTCCACTTTTCCATATATAGATGTTTATCGATGTTAATCAAATTTATATTCTAGTGAACAATGAAACAATGAAAAACAAAAATAAATTTAAAAAATTGAGAGGAGAAAGTACACGTGAACGGTGGCACATGATAAATAGAGCAATAATAGAAGGTCAAGTATGGCAATCGAGTAAAGAAAAGCTAAATACCGTAAATCAAACAACACAAATCATAAGCTTGCCAAAAATTTAACTTTGCTGAGATATAGTGACGACAAAAATATGTTAAGACAGGAAAAGAATAACGAAAGATAGAAAGCAAAACAACTGGAAATAAACGCGACAACAAAAAGGCAAAGGGCGGGAAAGTAACGTCAAAAAATAAGGTAGAAAGTAGAAAACTAAAATTAATGGAATTAAAATCCAAAACGCTGTAGAAAAAGGGAAACAATACAAGGATTGTGAAAACTGATAGTGAAATGTGGAATACGAGCAGTGAATAAGTGAAAACGAAGAATCACGATATAAACGAAACGAAATGCGTGTATTGCTCAAAAATACACATAAGCGGAAAGCTTCTGATTAAAGTAAATCCGAAATCATAAAAACTGTAACAAGAAGATGATATGTATTAGTAGTTGCAAGAAAAGCAGGCGCCAACATCGTATAAACTATAATAATACCTTACACAACACACGATAATGCAAGCAATCCCAACCCTACCCAATAAGAACATAAATTAATCCAGCGGTCATTTTTTATCCTATTTCGTCGCATATGTTTCGTGCGTTTTAGTTTTCTATCAAATAAAAGCAAATTTTAGAATAATTTGATTTGATATGTTTTAGATTCGTTTTGTGAAACTACATTGAACTGGTTTTAAATAGGTTGCGATATATATGCCAAATTCGTAAAAAAATAATGAAACAACGAGAAAGAATATAAAAATCAAAGTGAGAGCAAGGTATGGAATTTTTGAAACAGAATGCAGTGCAACTGAACCAAAATTAAAAGGGAAAATATTTAGATTGGGCTCTGTCCCGTTTCATTTGAGTAGGACTGTTTGGAGTTTCATTAGATTGGGTTGAAAGTCGCGTGAAATCGAATTTCCAACTCAAACGGAGGCAGATTTGTAATGTATTTAATAGGATTGTGTCGGGTCCTGCTCTGTGCGAAATAATGCTAACTTAGATTTGAGTGTCTTACTTTATAAATTGATGTAACTGTTTGCTTTGTAAATTCATCAACCCAACCCAATCCAATGTAAATGATCATGAAAATAGGTTGATTAAGTTTTGATATTAATTAGATTGCGTTGAGTTTCATCGCAGCAGGTTTCGTGCAACTAAACGAAGAATAAATGCAAAATCTGACAATGTGACACCCAACCCAACCCTAAGTTACATTGGGCTGGTCAACTTTTGATTTTAAATGGATTGCGTTGAATTTCATTGCAGGAGACTTCACCCACTAGTAGTGTACCGTGCAAATTATTTTGCAACTAATATGAAAATAAATTCGAAATATGACGATGTATGAGTTTTTCAAACTATTGCAAAGGTATTTGAACAAATGAGAAATAAATAAATAAATACAATACTAATTGCAGATGCCTATGGAAGTGTAGGAAAGGATTGTTAGATTTTTGGACCCACTGGAGAGCAATTAACGAAGTAGTAGTAGTGGTATCAACCTTTCTTGCATAGTCACATTCTAACAACACTTTATATCCTATTTACAACTATACCATACTTTCTTCACTTGCCACCTCCTCGTGCTTTCCCCCTTTTCCTTACAAATTCTAAATATATACTCAATTTTTAGTTGGAGGGTTGACGCTGTGGGGGTAAACCATTTTTGTATGATACGTCTATGATATGAAATTTATAATCAAAAAATGTTTAATAGAGGGAATTATTCAATTCTGTTTAATGATTTAATAAATAGTGTTGATCCAATTTTTTGAATCTGTTAATTTCCAATGACTCCAATAGTGTTAATTTGTTCCCCTTGTTGTATATGTGAAGTATTTCTGGTGTATCCTTGAAGTTGTGGTTTTCTTCTCGTAGATGGTTTGTTTCCCAAGAGCGAAGATTCTCTTATTATGTTCACTTATTCTTGTCGAAAATTCTCTTCCTGTCTGAACTATGTGTACATTGCAATCTTCATAGTCTAATTTGTAAACTCCTGATTTTCTGTTTATACTCATTATAGTTCTGTTGTTATTGATAATGCTTTTTAGAGTGTTATGTGTTTTGTAAGCTATGTGTTCTTTGAAGTTGTTTGTTATTTATTTATTTATTTATTATTTATTGTTTGTGCCTTTGCGTACAATGACATTTTTGATACTTTGTTCTTTTTAGTATGGAGTCTATGAAAAGGGACAAAAAGGTGTTATATTCTATAAACAAACCCGAATATATAATGCACACTCTAAATGGAGATTAATAACAGTTTAAGCTTGTTGCATTTATCTATCACTCATCAGAACAATAAACGCAATGTCTCGATATTCCACCCTTATTCACATAAACTAGCAGTTTACTAATCTACCACATACAGGGTATTGACCTCACCTTTGTCATATACACACACACAGATACCCTACAAAAGCATGATCAATAAGAATAGAATTAAAACGAGTAAAAACAGAAAATCAGAAGTTTACTGGTGAGATTGTGAAGATTGCAATGTCACATACATAGGTCACATAAGAAGAGATTTTCGACAATAATAATAAAAAACATAAGAGAAGCTTCGCTTTTGACAAACAAGATTCTTCTTATGCAAACCACCTACGAGAAGAAAACCACCAGTTCGAGGATGCACCAGAAATACTTCACATACGTGACAAGGGCAAAAAACTAATACTATTGCAGTCATTGGAAATAAACACGTTCAAAAAATCGGAGCAACACCATTAATTAAATGATCAATCAGAATGAATAATTCCCTCTTATTAAACATTTTTTGATTATAAAATTCGTATCAAGGATGTGTTAGAATGTTTTACCCCCACAACCTGAACTCCTCCAATTAAAAATTAGTATATATTTAGAATTTTTTCGAGTGTAGCGAACCATATGTAAAAAATATAGTGAGTGATAAATTTTTTTGAATTTATTTACAAAGTATTCGCCGAATTTATAAAATTTTAAAGTATATTATTTATTATATATTAAAGCTTATGGAATAGTTGGTATAATTTTCCTACTTCACTTCAAATTATGTTACTTTCGTAAAAACGAATTTAAACCCTCTTTGACAATTCCTTAAAAGAACAGTATTTTGTATGAAGCGTATGCAACGAGCCTTGAATATGGTTCGAGGGTCCACAATATGAATTAATTATATCTAAGTGAATTACTAGAATGTCACAAAACTATAATAAAAATAATTAAGTTCAAGTGATTTACGACAAATCTTAGAAAAGCATAAAACCGAAAATAATTCGGCGTCTTAAATCTATTCTATTGTATTCAACATGTGTCGGCGCTAACACCGTGTTTATTAATTGCTTCGATAAGTCAAACCTTACTGGTTCACTTGTTTCCTTTTCTGTTACGTGGGTACTACTGTCAGTACAGTGCGAAGACACCTATAAATATAAATGGGAATATTATGACAACATATAACGCAAATTAAAAATGTAGCGTTGTAACGACACTTATATTTTCTGTCCGAAATAAGTATGCAGTTACTTATTTTGTTGTGGATTTTCCGTCGCCAGTTTAGAAACATAACACAGAGTATAAAATATAGATTGAATATAAAAATAATTAAGTATTTCGATCCGTAACAAATCAATTACAAGGATTCCATGCTTTTAAGTTTAAATTATTTTGTATTTCAAATATTGTACACGAACAATTATTAAAAAAAAAATGTTCGTGAACACTTGATTGTTAAATGGAAAAATTTTAAAAAAATTCTCATGCACACTTCGACTTGTTTAGGCTACATTTGGTTTAGATTTAGAACCCAACTTACTTTAGTATGGTTTAAGCAAATGTACTGGCTGTACGTGGTGGTTATTAGACCGATCATTACGTATGGCTGTATTGTCTGGTGGATGGCCTACCCACGAAGGACAGTCAGAGCAAAACTGACCCAGCCTGCAGAGAATGGCTAGCATAGCGGTAACGGGGGCGCTAAGTACATCAGCAGCCATGTAAGTGCTACTGGAGCTGGAACATATGTTGCTGCAAAGTGAGGCCAGGAAGGCAACACATCGTTTTCACAATGCGGGTATATAAAGGCCGCAGATATTGGCCTTCATACGACACAGGCTCTCGACCGACATTGAAACGGATGACATTCCGGGTATGAGGGCTGTTACAATGTCTACAATATACAGCTTCGGACTGCCCTATAAAGTCATAGTTACTAGAGACGAATGGGAGCCTAATCAAGTCTCCCAGTTACAGGCAATATAGTACTGAAGGGCCCATCTGCTGCACGTACCAGGACACTGTTGTGTTTGGTCAGGAAACACCTGCGCACCCTAACAGCCCTGGCTACTGGTCATAGACGACTAACACATCACATGCATAAGTTGGGAGTAGCTGAGACCACCGAGTGCCGACTATGCGTTGAAACTGATGAAACAGCAGAGCATGTTATGCGTGCCTGTCCCGCAGGGGACCAAATCGGGTCTTTAGTGAGAAAAAACTTGAGCTGGGCGAATTTAACAAAATATCACACTCTAAAATCCTCCTCTATCTAAGGAGAATGGGAATTGAGGGTCAACTTATAAATAGTTGTGAGCCACAATAGACCCTTACAGTCGCAGTGGAGGGGAGATTAAACGTCCCAATCATTATAACTAACTACTGGTCTAGAACAATTTGCACATATTTGGTATGGTAATTAATTGATTTACATTGTTTATTATTCCGATAAAATTAAATGGTGTTTGGCTATGGTTTTAGTACTTGAAATAGTAATAGTGAAATCTTCAGTTTTACGACAATTGTGTGGAGCTTCTACAATGTAAAATAATTTAAAAAGTTTTCATTTGACATTCGGGGTTTGAAAAAATTAAACTGAAATGCGGCCGTGTTTAAATTTTGCAGTTTGATTTGATTTTTAGACAGATTTTGGTGGCCCTCTATCTGAAAATTTCTCTCTGACCAGGCACATTAATATGTATTTTTTCAGAGAAGGCATAACTAATCACATAACTAATTACATTAATGCTTTCCCATATTTCCATACAGTATGGTAACCGACAATGGCAGAACGTTTGCGCTTTCCGTTTTGGGAAAAATTGTAGAGAGGCACTAATGTTAAGTGGACTGTAGATGATTTCCGCAATACCACTCGTCTAAGCTACAGGTGCTCAGATCAACTGAGACCATCCTGTATGGGTTATGTAAAAAGGAAACAATTACGCCTTTATTATTGTAATATATGTATATTGTAAATAGTTGTGTTAGGTTTACGAGTGACCGGAAACAGAGTTTTTGCCTACTCGTAGCTGTATATATTCGGGATCGCCACGGGCTCTCGCCCTCTCTCTGTATGTGTGCATCTTAACGGAGTACAGGTGAAAGAACGTAGCTAGGTATTGTGAATAAAGATACAAAATTAATCAAGACGTTTTATTGTGGACAATTAACAATCATCCGAGCAGATGTAATGCGACGAACATTACAGTGGCGATGAGGATGGGATATAGCGAATCGGTCGGGTGATTTTTTTAAAGAAACCACATTTAAAAAAACGGAAGTGTGCACCGCGTGAACAATGGCGAACTACATCGGTAATATATGCGAGTTCGACCCAAAGGAGAGTGACTGGACAATATTTAAGGCAAAACTCTCGCAGTTTTTTATTGCAAATAGTATCGATAAAGATGATATTAAACGCGCAATATTTTTAAACGCTTTAAGTGATGAAGGCTATAAATTAATTAGTAAGTTGGTAGTTAGTAGTTTGTGTACCAATAAACACAACGATGAAAAGTTTTAAAGACTTAGTGGAAATATACAGCAAGCATTTTGTCCCAAAGAAATCATCGTTCCCGGAACGTTACAAGTTTTACAATGCATTTAAGGACAAATGCGAAGAAGTCGGTGAGTGGGCAGCAAGGGTACGCAGTTTAGCAGCTAAGTGTGAATTCGGAAAAGAATATCTGCCTGAAATGATGCGTGACCGATTTATTATGGGAATGGACCGCAGTCCGATTTTAGACAGGCTTTTCGAAGAGGATGTCAAGACATTGGATTTCGACCGGGCCATCGAAATCGCCATCAGCAAGGAAGCAGTCCGCCATAACTTCGAAATGGAGGGGAAATCGAAAATTTCCGAAGTCTATCGAATGCAGGATAACCCGAAAGCGGCGCGAGCACCTAGGACCAATGTTCATCGCGATCGCTCCTCCAACCCTATTAAACATACACCAGTAATTATCACGGTTAAAGTAAATAAATGTCATATGGAATTTGAACTGGATACAGGGGGCAGTAAATCAGTGATATCCTCAGAGTTTAAACATAAATATTTTTCACATATAACAATGCAACCTACAAAAAAATATTTTTTGAGTTATAATGGGGCGAAAATATTTGCTCTAGGACAAATAAACGTTAATGTTGAGTACAACGGTGTAATGAAACATATCAATTTATTTGTGATTAAAGGAAATGGACCACCGTTATTAGGCCGAGATTTCTATTACATGTTCAAGATGAAGATAAATAACTTGGAGGATGCACCCACGGAGAGGAATAAGGAATCAAATAGGCAAACCGTTCTATTCTTAGTCCGAGGTCTGTATAGCGAATTTTCTGACTTGTTTTCATCTAAATTAGGGTTATTTAATAGAGGCACCATACATATTTACGTAAAAGATAATGCTATTCCGAAATTTTATAAGGCACGACCACTACCTTTTGCATTAAAGGAAAAGGTTGACGTGGAAATTACGCGTTTAGTTAAATTAAAAGTTTTGAAACCTGTAGATTATTGCGCATGGGGGTACGCCTATTGTTCCAATCATGAACAAAAATTGATCAGTAAGGTTATGTGGGGATTATAAAGTTACGTTAAATCCAGTAATTGACATAGATCAATATCCTTTGCCAAGGATCGAGGAATTATTTGTGCGGTTGCAGGGAGGCAAAACTTTTTCTAAATTAGATTTATCGCAAGCATATCAGCAGGTACTTTTAAATGCTGAATGCCAAGTGTTAACAACAATCAGTACGCATAAAGGTTTATTTCAGTATACTCGTTTGCCTTTTGGAATTGCTTGTGAGCCTTCAAAATTTCAGAAAATTATGGAGTCATTATTAGAAGGAATAGATGGGGTAGCTTGTTTCATAGATAATATTATAATTACGGGTAAAACTCAGTTACAGCATTTAACACGTATTAAACAAGTATGAAATATTTTGCATAAGAACGGATTAAGACTTGAGAAAAGCAAATGTGAGTTTTTCACAAAGTCAATATCGTATTTGGGGTATACCATCACGCAGGAGGGATTGCATACATGCCCAGATAAAATCGAAGCCATTGAAAATATGCCACGGAATGTAACACAATTGAAATCTTTCTTAGGATTAGTCAATTACTATAATAAATTTATACCAAATTCATCTACAGTTTTACAAGCATTGTATAAGCTATTAAAGAAAAACGTTGATTTTAATTGGACCAACGCATGTAATGAGGCGTTTGAGAAAGTTAAATTAATTCTCGCATCATCCAAAGTGTTGTGCCACTACAACCCAGATTTACCTTTTCCATTAACAGTTGATGCATCTCAATATGGTGTGGGGGCGGTACTCTCAAACGATTTTCGTTCAGGGGAGGAAAAACCAATTGCTTACGCATCTAGGACGTTAAGTAAAAATCAGATAAATTATTCACAAATAGAGAAGGAAGCCTTAGCAATCATTGTTGGGGTACAGAAATTTCACCAATATATATACGCTAGAAAATTTACTCTAGTAAACGATCATAAGCCTTTAGTCCCCCGGTTCGGTCCAAACAAGGGCATTCCTGTATTAACGGCAAATCGATTGCAAAGATGGTCTTTAATATTATCTAATTATAACTACGTATACAATACGTACCTTCAGCTAAAAATGTAGCTGACTGTTTTTCAAGGTTTCCTGATAAACCACAATTAGAGGAAATTGAAATTTACTTAAATTATACTAAGGAAAACGTAATTTTGCCAATTGATCATAAGATAATTGCTATAAATACGGAAAAGGACACTACACTGAGAAAAATAATAAAATATATTAGAAGTGGTTGGCCTTCAAAAATAAATGGTGAGATAAAACCTTATCATTTACATAAAAATCAATTGACGATTGAAACCGGATGTATTTTACTGGGATATAAGGTTGTGATACCCAGTATTTTAAGGGGCAATATTTTAAAGGAATTACACCAAGCTCACATGGGAATGGTAAAAACCGAAAGCATAGCTCGTTCATATGTATGGTGGCCAGGTTTGAATAAGGATATTGAAAAGATGGTGCAAGCATGTCAGAGTTGTTTGTTAAACAGACACAATCCACCTTTAGCAAAACTTGTTCCGTGGGAGTATCCTCAACAACCTTGGGATCGTGTACATATGGACTATGCAGGTCCATTCTGTAATAAATATATATTAGTTCTCGTAGACGCTCATTCTAAATGGCTGGAAGCTTTTATAGTGAGTAGCAGGACGGCATCCGTTACAATAAATGCGCTACGTAGTGTGTTTGCACGGTTTGGTTTTCCGAAGGTGTTGGTTTCTGATAATGGAAGGCAATTTATTTCACATGAATTCCAAAATTTTTTATCAATGAATGGAATGAAATTCAAAACGTCACCACCTTTCCATCCAGCAACCAACGGGGCTGCGGAAAACAGCGTAAAAACAATAAAGCGAGCTCTCTTAAACGCGATTGGAGGCAATGACAGCATCCAGGATTTAAATTTATTATTATATCGTTTTCTGCTAGACTACCGCAACACGCAACATTGTACGACGGGAATATCTCCCGCTATAAAGTTTTTAGGTAGATCTCTCAGAACCCGATTAGATTTATTGAAACCGGAAGTACAAACGAGTAGCCATAAGCATATAAAACTTAAGCATCAGAAACTTAACCAGCAGAAACAAATGCAAAATTATCGGGGAACGCGAAAATATGAAATTAAGGACAAAGTTGCAGTTCGAGATTATCATAACCCAAACAAGCCGACATGGATGAAAGGGATTATTGTAAAGAGATTGGGTCCTCGAACGTATTTAGTGGACATACCCGAAATAGGAAAACGCTGTAGAAGGCATTTAAATCAAATAATCGATTTAGTTAATTTTTCAGTTGTAGAGGATAATGTACATAAATGTAAATAGAAATAGTGTGTCTGCGGCTGGACCTGAGATGGGACACGACTGGACCGTATGTTGAAACGTGTAGTGAAGGACTCAGAAGTAGTAATAGGCCAACGCGACCGCCAATACGTTCTGGCTATGATTAGTATTATTTTTTGCTTGGTACACGTTTCAGGATAAAGGGAACGTGATGTAATATATGTATATTGTAAATAGTTATCTTAGTTTGGTTAGGTGTACGAGTGACCGGAAACCGAGTTTTTGCCCACTCGTAGCTGTATATATTCGGGTTCGCAACGGGCTCTCGCCCACTCTCTGTATGTGTGCATCTTAACGGAGTACAGGTGAAAGCACGTGGCTAGGTATTGTGAATAAAGATACAAAATTAATCAAGACGTTTTATTGTGGACAATTAACAATCATCCGAGCAGATGTAATGCGACGAACATTACAATTATTATTATCTCTTCGTGCACGTCGTTCTTAGTTTTTCTCCATTTTAAAACAGAGCAAAGTGAAATGTTTGCTACCATTGAAAGACATTGTGATGACCATGATATTTTAAAGCACACATGATTGTACGGTTTTTTTCACTATGTTCTTGTCGTTGTTCTTGGGTATTTGAGAACTGCTCGCAAATATGACGAGAAACCATAGATAGATTTTGATTGAACCCCAGTTTAAGCCAGTTTGTAAAAATGACAAGTTTGTTTAGTTGTTAAGTCGCTGCTCGTTCATTTAAGTGTTATTTCTTTTCAACAAATTATAGTAAAGTTATCTCTAGCACAATCCAGTTGTAATAATTAATCCATACTTTTTTAATATTTTTTATTTGATGTATCGACTTTTGTATATTTCATCTGAATTCCTTGAATAAACTGTTGAAAATGTTGACTGCTTATTCCTTTGATTGACTCTTAATGACTCGTTATAAAAATAAACTTCATTAAATCACCAAATAATAATTTGCAAGCAAAACTTTTTGAATTTGTAAATCAAAACATGCCTTGTATACCACAAATGCTATTTGTTATTAAAACGATACTGACACCCAACAGATCCAAAGTGTAATTATGTAAATTACATTTTGGTTTTTAAACTAAAGAAAGTAGCCTCCAATTGATATATAATTTACTTGAAATGTGCAAATAAATATGTCATTTCTTTAAAATTTTAAAATAAGTAGTAGCGAAATTATTTCTTGTAGATTGTCTGTAGGTAGATTATCGCCGGAGTCACACAGTAACAGCCCTTTCGACTGTCGTCTGTGGAACGGTATGTGGATTTGGTTATGATATTTTTATAAACCCCACCCCATAGCTCTGTTTAAAACATAGGTGCTACAAGACTGTAATCCAACCTGTACAGGTTGTTGAACAAAAACACTTTGTATCGGCGTACACGTCGACAATGGGATAATTGATTTACTGAAGTAAACTGTTGTTTCTTACTTCGCTTTTGTTCGGTTCTCTGGCCCAGTATCGTACCATGACATAAACTATTCTTGTTTTCTTCCCATCTATTCGATTCTCTGCCCCATGTTCGCCATGAAGTAGACGAACAAACATATTATCTGAACATGTACTGTGTTAACTAGGATGCTTCTCAATTGATGCACTGGCAGCGACCTTCGTTATTGTAGATTAAAACACTTATGTGTTGTTGGTTTTTTTTTGTGCTAACTGCATAATTAACTTGCTTATCCAGCGAGGACGTGAACATGTATGCACTGACCTTCTTCGCTCTACGATCCAACGCGTATTAATCGAAATCAACTCGTCTTTTATAACTTTTTTCAATCTATGTAAATGTCTATCATAATGGTGGTACACATACGGTGAATATTACTACCTCTAATTAGGTTGTTCACATCACTACATTTTATGTTTGAACGTTAATATTTCTTCTGCTAGTTGCATTTTATATTGAACTATGTAGACCATTTACGGATTATTTACATATTTGGGCGTTGTGTGTTTAATATCATATTTTAATAGGAAATAATTTACATTCCGCCGTATAAAATAGAACGTACCATAATATCAAAACGGCGTATTTCACTGAAATATTTAAATACGTTTCATATCGGTAAGCGCCGCATGCATTCCATAAAATAAAAACCGAATTGTTGGAACGGCAAAATAAATTACAACCGCCGCGAATGAACTTTCATCGGCTAAACAAATGTTACATAACAACGCACACTTGCATCAAAATTCATTCCGTCAATGCCCATATAAATGAAACCCGTATCAGTTTTATTGTAGCTTCATGTTAAATTGTCGTGCGTAAAAAAGGGACCCGATTATTCCCCAGGGATTTTAAACTAAATTGCCAGGAGGAGTCGCAAACGTCATTCCGCCATTCAAATTCGCCGGGATTTTTCACATAGGAAATTGCGTCGGGCGAATGAGGAAAGGGCCACCGACGCGACGCGTACACTGTGCGTGCAAATCCGTTTTTTAATTTAGAAATACAATACTTTCGTGTAAATAAGCCGAAATGAGAAAGAAATGAGAAATATGGTCGCGAACGACTGTGCTTTCCAGACTGATGGATGCTGAAGAGTAAAGGGCTTTCGCACAGCGCAATTTGTCGCACATTACACCCCAATATACACGTGTATTGGTCACGTTGGGTGTATGTAATGATTTATCAGCTTTGCCCGCTTAACCGATAACGATTTGTATGAGTCACTCACTTTTTCCCCTTTTTGGACTAATTGCAGAATCATTTCAATTACCTGTGAGACTTTTACGATATCTATGAGGCATTTTTAGTATTTTATTAAGCATTAATAATATACGTTAAAAGGAATAAGGGATAATTCAATGTTTGTTCAATGTTATCTTTAGGTTAGACACACCCTGAACTATAAAATTCGTGCATTAATTTCTCTTTGTGATCCTCGTCAAACATCTCGTATGTTCTCATTGCAATTTAATTACATTTATGTCATAGGTGGAAACGTATTCTTACGTGTTAAAGTTCAGTTCGTGTTTATTATTCTAATACTAGTGAATCTGTTAGACTTAGCTTACCCATTAGGCACCTACTGATATTAGGGTTATTTAATGGCCTAGGACACGTGCTAGTAATCGTAATAGTACATGTCTACATTTCAGTGGTTGCTTTAAAATTTCATTTCAGAGATAAAGCACGTCATGGTTGCAATTTTTAATTTGATCGGATCAGCTATTCTGGTACGATTTTCCACGATATCTTGTATCATTCTCAGTGAATAACGTATGTTGCAAAAGTTTTGAGAATTTTTTTCAAATTTCAGGAGGTAGCATCTCCGTTGAAAACAATTCAAAAATCTGCACCATGGTAACCACTCAACATCTTAACTTCAAAATAAAACGATTTTGGTTATGATATAATTTGTAAAAATGTCGTATAAATTAAATATTCGGAAGAGTATAGTCTAGTTGGACGACTTGAAAAGAAAGAAATAGTTCGCCTATATCAAGAACAAAATATTTCCGTTGCTACAATTTATCGAACGATCCGTGAATGTGACGAAGGTATTCCTTGTATAAATTTGCCAAAAAATGGACGTCCAAGAGCGCTGAATGCTGCTACAGTTCAAAGATTGGGCAATAGGTGTGAAAATCAAATTGGAACTATCGACCTATCGAAACTTTTTGGGCTCAGCTGTGTACCAAAGTTTATAATAATGGCTGGGAAGCTCAAAATGAACAGCAGTTAAGAAGGAGAATAATGCTGAAGATCAGAGAAATTGATTTAGAATCTGTCCAAAATCTAATGAGGAACATTAAGAGAAAGTTGCGAGCCGTGGAAGATCATGGCCCATTAGCAGTACTTTGAAATCATTTTTAGTTTAAGAAATATTGTTATTTTCAGTTGTTCTTATTACAGATTAAATATATTATTGCAAGTTTCTTTTTTAATTTTTTTTTTTAAATTCTCAAAACTTTTGCAACATACGTTATTATGTTAGTTTCTAATAAGAACAAGTCGATCGTCGATGACATCCAAAAAGCTCTATCTGTACTGTTCAATCAGTTGAAGTACCATACTAACATTCTCAGAAATAAAGAACCACCCACGCCTTCATTGAGTAGCCAGGCTGCCATAATGCTGAATACGGGGGTAGCCAATATGCACCAATCACCTTTCACCATTGTTTGTATCATAGAATATTTTTTAAATAATTTTAATAATTAGCAGAACATGCTAGTCCAATGTAATTATTTCCATATCGGGCATTCGTTATTATGTAAATGGAAATTGATTCGCGAGCACGATTGAGAATATTTGTTTGTATCCTAGTAATTTTATTTCTACTTATATTGACGAAAAACAGCACTAATTTAAGTTATTGTTGCAACTGTCACGTCGAACGACACAAACCCAGCATTGACCTAAGTATTTAAAAAACAATTGTTTAGAATAAAGTTTTATTACTAGTTATTAGATTTTATTATTTTAATTAAATTTGTGATTGTAAGATATTTTATTTCAATTTCTCGTGTTTACTTGGAGAATTTAAGCTATTAATTTATTTGTATCAATAATCTGACTAAATATGAAATGGGAGTTTGTATTTTTAGCAAATTACGTAAGTTTTGAGGTTGGTATTTTTATTTAAGGGCTCATATCGCTCAATACTCGAGACTTTCGCTATCCAAACATATTGAAATTGCGAGACCATGTTCGAGTTTTTCAGAACGCAACCCAATCTTCCAAGCACTGCCGCCTTAATGGTAGGGTGCGTTTGTCTTGTCCGAGTTTCATTGTTCTCACTAACACGCCCTTTAGGGAAACGTTTACTCAAACAATTCACAGGCGATAATGATATATAATGTACCCCATAAATCGCTATAATTCTGTAGATAAATTATGGAATTTACTGAAAGCAAATGATTTTTATTAAAAATGTAGGACATTAAATATATATACTAGTATATATATATATATACAGGATTGGCTACTGATTCCCATTTATGTAATGTAAGTAAGTAACCATGCATAATTTTGACATATAAAATCTAAAATTTACATTTGCACATTTTTTGCATAATGTAGATACCGTCATATCCATGTCTATAATGTGTGCCTGAAATGAAACAATGCACATTTGAATTTATAGTTGATAATTGACACTTTTTCACAAAAATATAAACGTACAGTTTCAAAAGCTCGCATCGAATTAATTACCGATGTTAGTTATCCGATGCATATTTTAGTCACAAAAATAATATTGCATTCATATAATAATTTCGCAATATAATAATAACAACATTCCTGCAACAAAATATTAATTGGCACCCAACGTGGGGCACGATCGCGTAACATAGTTAATAATTAAACTTTCCACATCAAGAGGCACCAAAAACAGTGTTTTTATTGAAACTGTGCGCATATTCCAAATTTTTGCACATTAAAGTTTCATAATTGCCTTTTAAATTTCAATTTTGACGAATTAAAAAAAGTTTGGCCTTTAATTAATAAAATGTATTTTCGCGGCACAAACATTCATCCATTTCAATTGATGTGAGCGAACCTAAGCCGCAGATGCAAATGTGATTAACCTGCTTGTACTGAAGTTTGAGCCAAGCAATTCCTAACTTTAAGTGAGATTAGTCAGCATTATCTGCAGCGAAATGAATTTATTTCTGGCGCAAGCTACCACATCGCCGCGACGGTTGAACTTGCTACAAGATTTGGATTGAGGAACCCACGAACAAACAAAAGGCGAATGCAAAAGTCATAAGATTAACCACACGCGCACAATTTAAAATTGACGAGGAAATGAAGTTCACGCGTCGATCACTTTATTATAGGGTCGCATAAAACCATCACGTCGAACGCATTTTAACTGCCTCTATACTAGTAATATTACTGCATAAAATTAACTGTTGTTGAAGTTAAACGTTGGTGCTATTTCGGTCGATTTTTGCACATTATTTTCATTCGTCGATCAGATGCACTAACGTATTGCTGTGTTTCCGAGGGTACAATAATAATAAAAAAAATTAAATTGAGAAAAATAATATTTTAGTTTATAATTTATTGCTAAATTAATACTTTAAGCGAATATAAATTTTATTTACGGAGAACATTAGTTTTAGTTTCTTGTACATTTCGTTTACATGTTAAGGGGGAAATGGCAATGAGTTGAGTAGGGAAAATTAAGTGGGGTTTAGAGAAGTGGGAAACGATAACAATATATAAACGACTGCGGACGAGAAATGAGGACAGTTCCAGGACAGTTCCTGAAGAGTTCCCGGACATCACAGAAGAAGAAGGAAGCAGTCGGAGAACCACGGAGCCAGAGTCCAACAACAGGACAGGTATGCAGAAACTTAATTTGTAATTAATTTGTAACCAGGTTTATGTTCAGGGAAAAATAATTAACACTTATATTTATTAAAGGTGTATATGTAGCGTATAAAAATCTAATTTTACTAAATGTTTTAACACTTGTGTACGTGTTAATAGTATTATTATTATAAAGGTTTGATTAATGTAGATTAAGATTGATGCTCGTGTAAGCGTCAATCATTTAATGCTTATGTACGCTTTAAATGGATAGAAATTTAGGACCGATGCTTATGTAAGCGTCGATAGGAAATTAAGAGAAATAACATTTAAGAAACATTTCATTTAATGCTTATGTACGCTTTAAATGGATAAAAATTTAGGACCGATGCTTATGTAAGCGTCGATAGGAAATTAAGAGAAATAACATTTAAGAAACATTTCATTTAATGCTTATGTACGCTTCAAATGGATAGAAATTTAGGACCGATGCTTATGTAAGCGTCGATAGGAAATTAAGAGAAATAACATTTAAGAAACATTTCATTTAATGCTTATGTACGCTTTAAATGGATAGAAATTTAAGACCGATGCTTATGTAAGCGTCGATAGGCAATTAAGAAAAATAACAATTAAGAAACATTTCATTGAATGCTTATGTACGCTTTAAATGAATAGAAAATTAAGATTGGTGCTTATGTACGCATCAACAAATAGGAAATTAAGCAAGTAACATTTTAAGAAAAATTCCATTTAATGCTTGTGTACGCATCAAATGGACAGAAAAGTATTAGTTAACATTTAATAAACACGAGCGCATCAAGGAAAAGACCGCGCTTTTATTTTCTTAATAGGCTCGACGATCGGACGCTCGGCATCGACGACACGACGGGCGAAACCGTTTGGCAGCGACGAAGGCCACGCCAGGGGACCGCGTCAAGACCGAAGTACCGAATTGTATTAATTAAAATACGCAAATTTTTGTTAATTTCAGAAAATAAATGTTAGGTAAAGGATTTAGAAAAAAAATTTATTTCAACGTGTCCACCCGATATCTGTTCTCAAAATAAATAAATTTAAGTTATACAAAAATGTTACGCCCGATTGTAATTAAAAATATCATGCGTCATTACATAGCAGTATGTAACAAAAGTTATGGGAATATTTTTCGTATTTTTCCGGGTCGCCCTCGAATTTTGTATCATACAACGCTTCAGAACTTCATTGAATCTGCAGGAAATAGAAAAGGAATTTCAACGAGAAGATTTGGCCGAAGATTTCATATTTCCCATATGACAGCCGAGAGGGAAATTAGCAGAAATAATTTAAAATATAGAAAGATATAAAAATGTTTAAAACACATAGCTGCTCAATTAGAGAGGATTCCAAGATACTGCAGACAATTAAGATTCGAACATTTCAGAAACAATGCCAGGATAATAATAGAGGACGAAATATATTTTACCTTATGTAACTCCGAAATAAAAGGAAACGAAGGTTTTTATACACACAACATTGAGGACGTTCCTAATGACGTAAGGTATAAGAAAAAAGCAACATTTGAGGACAAGGTACTAGAAAAAAATGAAATACGCATTGTTACAACCACCAATCACTTCTACGTAACATACTATACGCTCACATTTTTATGCAATGATTACGTAGAAATAATCATTAGGGGAGTTCAAAAAAGTATCTAACGGATAGCTGACTATACAACTTTTTTCCTACTTAACCGTTCTACAAAAATAATGGAAACTTCCACTGGACGTAATCTGATATGTTGTGACAGAGTCGGAATTTAATCTTTTCAATATTATACCTACTTTAGCTGCAAATCGAACTTTTCGCGATCTCTGTTATCTCCGTTACAAGATAGCGCGCGAAAGCGGAATGTAGTTCTAAGGAAACCTCAACTTGCGCAATCTTGAAATACGTATTGAAATTTAATTGTACCCATTATTTGATTATTAGCAGCGAGATCGGTCTAGCGCTGGGTAATTCTGCCAGGGCGGTACTCCAAAGCTTTTTGGATTATTTACAGAGCTTATTTATTTTAAATAATAGTCATAATGGTAATGTAATATTTATTGCAGAAAATAGTTATAATGGACAGTTACATATATAATAAAAAATACTATAACAGCTCAATGCATCCTGTACTTGACGCATGAAAATAAATATAATAATAATAATGATAATATGTACATACATATTAAGATCGTATAATAAAAACAATAAAATAATTTTACAAATATTTATGTTATAAATAATAAGTACAAGTTCTATGGTTTTTTCACACGTCGTGTGATACGTCGTAGTTAAAATTACTCAATACTCACGTACAATCAGGCGAATGCTTTTCATAAAACATTCTGACTTGTTTATGTTTCATGTACTGCATTTATTATCATTATTTACCTCAATGTATGTTCACTATCGTCTAGGTGGATGTGCATTTGAAATGTGTCAAGACTGCGGTCCAGTATAAGAACGAGTGAATTCTTGACAAATCAGCATATTCATAATGTTATTAATAGTCATGTTATTTCTGTATAAATTCTCTGAACCAAGTGGTTGTTTGGATTGGTTCTGATCCTATACTCAGACTAGTACTCTTTGCGAAAACCTTTGAAAGGCGGCGATTGCGTTACCCACGAATTGAGCACAGTTGCTTATGGCAGACGACTTAGCCATATAGGAATTATTAGCAGTATGACTACCATGTGTAACATCCTCTATGATGCAATGAGGAAAGGGAGCATCCATCAATTTCTTCATTGCATTGTTCGTCATCATAAAACGACTCGTCCGAAAATTCATCATCATCGTCATCTTCTTTTAAGTTAATTATAAATGGTTCCATAATTTCGTCCATAAAGTATTCCTTTTCTATGTACGATATCTCAATTTTCTTACAATGCTCAACGCAATTCTTCCATATCTCCGTTGAAACGTCGTTCACAGCTTCCTAACGTGAATTCAATACATCCTTAATTTTAAAAGTATTATTTCGTTGCACCTTTATTTTTCACATATTTCAAATCAATTCCATAGCATTAAATTCGCAATGAGCTATATAGGTAACCAAAATAATTTCACACCGTCTCCTCTTGCTTGCTTTGCAATAGTTTCTAATATTATTACCTTTTGATAACGATGCGCCTTAGTCATTAGCAATACCTGTGGTTTAGTCAATTTTGAAAATTCCGTGCCACCTTGTTTTTCAGTAACCAAGCTATCATGTTATCTTTCCTCCATGATAATGTAGGCTTCCTAAAATCCGGATCTAGCACTGTATGATAAGGAGCTTGACCTATCATAATTATTGATTTTGCTGGTATTACCGAGAGCACGTGCCGGTACCATTCTATACAAAATAATTACCCTTTGACATGCACCAGATGTCGCTTTATACTTGTTGAACTCCACCTCGATAATGGTCAAAATCCTTATCCTTATCCTTATTATCCGGGTTTACTTTTTCAACCCACTCGAACTGTCGAGCATTATTTGCACCACACCAGGTTTCGTCCGTGTAGAAGATTTCCTATCCCTAATTTCTGTACCTTTGAAGAGATGTCAAGAAATTAGCTTGCTGAACAGTTATGTGAGGATGTTCCATTAACACTGGTTTATTATCTAATTTTCTAAATGGAAATTTCATGTTTTTAACCATCGGTGCAATGTTCATTGCGAAAATTCAGGCAAATCTGGAAATTCAGTTGTAATTTCAGAGTACAATTCTTTTACAGTAGAAAATTTCCGTTCGATATAAAAGTTGAATACCTTTCTCCTTACACAAATTCCTCACATTCACACTTACTCTTTTAACAGTTCTTGTGGTGACTCCAGTAGCTTTAGCCGTTTTTTCCACGACTTTCTTCACATCAATAGTTGGTTCATTCTTATCTTTTTCATCTTACATTTACTATTATTACTTCTTCTGTACAAAGCTTCGGCATTTTTGCATAAATGATAGTACATTGATTATAAATAAAGGTATTCAGCAACTGACAAATAAATAACATTTCGTTCTTTTATATGAATCTGTTATCATTATTTACCACATGTGTACTGCATTTGTTTACTATCGGTACAAAAATAATAATCGACTGAAGCCTATATTCAAAAAATGGTTTGGCAGAAAAAATGAAAACTTTAAAAATTGCAACAGAGCCGTGGATTTTCTCACATGTCAATAATACCTTCACGCTTATTCACAAATTTAATAATTTCTTTTTAGTATTTATATATTTCATAAGTAAATTTAATTCCTGTACACATGTTGCATATCGTAGTGTTGGTCGCGAAACGTAGAGTCCGGTCCCGGCAGTAAATATGCGATAAGAGATTGCGCGGTCCCCAAAAATTACGCAGACTTCATTTCACTTTAAAAATATTAAATAACGAGTACATTAAATTTGAATACGTGTTCAAAGATAGGCACAAGTTGAGGATTCCTTAGAACTACATCCCGCATTCGTGCGACATCTTGTAACGGAGATCACAAAAACTACGATTACCGGCTAAATTATGTATAATGTTGAAAAAATTAAGTTTCCACACTCTGTGCACAATATATCAGGTTGCGTCCAGTCGAAGTTTAAATTTTTTTTGTTGAACGGTTACGTAGAAAAAAAATGTAAAGTCGGCTATCCGTTAGATATCGCAAACATCGGATGCTTTTTCTGCATTTCCCTAATGATTACTTCTAAACGTAGAAATAACAATGTATATTTAATTTTCTTTCGCGAAGTGGTTTCTTTGATATAGGTTTTCAAACACAGGGAACTATTACTTTGGCACCGATAGTAGTTGCATGTTTCAGGTCTTAGGTGAGCTAAAAATTGTGGTAGTCGTATTTAAATTATGCCCTCCATTGAACGTTGCGATCGAATATTATTAATTGTAATTATTTTATTCACAGATTAAAGCTATCCTTCATGGGGTTCCTTGATGTGGGTGGTATTTGTGGACAAGACTCGATTTACTACAGGTGAAGGTAGGAAATATTTTCAATTTTTATTATCATTTTTGGTTGACATGTGTACGAATATAATACTCATTATTAAATCAATTAAAAAGACATAAAGACATAATATAATTGCACGTCGACTGTAACCCCGGGAAAATCTCCACATTAATCCACGTAAGGTGTCATAAAAATTTGTTTCTTAAATTATCAATTTCACGAGTTCAAGGATTACTACTTTATAGCGAAATCTGTCTTATGTATTTTGGTGACCTATATGCGTTTAAGCGGATTTGTTGATTGAAACACGCGACATTTGCGGACAAGTACGTCCCCGGGACATAATTTATTACTACACCTACAGGTAGAAAATATTGCGAGACACTACTAGCAACATTGTTCTCTAATTTTTATTCAAGCGATCACTATGCTTAGTTCTAGAACGACTCAAAACGTGCGGCGAATTAAATTGCACGACGACGATATTTTTTGGAAAAATCCTCGCTTTAACTCATATGATCAATTTTACAATTTCATGTGTTCTTGGAACAACATTTTGTGGTGAAAAGTGAGGGTCTTGATGATCTGTGGATATGTTTACGGCACTAGGAGACCAAAACTCATTCGGAGTCACCAATTTTAAAAACAAACGCAGGTAAGATTTTCCGCAAGTATACAATTTCATAACTTGAAAACAAATAAATAATTGTACTTAACACATTTATTTAATAGTATAATAAACACACTATATTGTTCTGCATAATGTAATAACATGATATTGTACAATGTTATGTAACCCAAAGGCCTGATGGTGTAGATCATGAAGTCTGAAATTAGGTAGACTGTGACTTCTAGAAACGACGTTATCACTGCAGTCATTCATGCAATGAAAAGATACGTGATAGATTCTCAAAACACAATCGAATTATACTATAAGAAATGTTCCACGAGGCTCTGCTATTGCACTTGTATATGATTTCTGATGGAAAATCAAAGTGTCTTATTCGTTGACAATATCCACGTAGTAATACCTGCAAGAGAAAATCTTATGAGGAAATATACAAAGAATAACATGATAAATATAGAAAAAAACGTTCTGAGAAAATGAAAGATGACATGCCCTAGGACAGTTTATGCTCATTAGACGAAACAGGGATTCGTGTAAATTCGCATGTATAGAATACCTAGTTTTCAAGTTGACTTTGATCAGTTAATCATTGCGGGGAATTGCTACACCCGGAAGCATAACAGGGTCTAAATATTTTATCATGTGCATACCAATTCTGTATTAATTTTTATAATGTGCTTGTTTTAAACCTCATTGAACTTTGAGAAATGATCATCCACGTATCAAGAATTAAATAAAAATCTTGCTGTTGGTCCACATATCTTGTATATGATATTTAAGTTAATCCTCTTTACGTTCTGAATGCACGACAATCTATATTTTTGTTTGATTCGAGTTTGTTTATAAATTTATTGAAAATAAATACGGTGCAGAGTAAATCCCTCTCTCCGTATTGTTAAAATGGTTTGTTAATTTATTAAAAACGAGATGTAATAAAACTCCACCGTCGAGATTTACTTCAATTAATTCGTAATTTATAATTGATGTACACCATATGTTGATCCAGTTGAGAAAATATTAATGTAAAATTTCAATTTTGTCTTACCCTAATTTCTGTAGTATTCGGAGGTCGACTGGGCTAAACTTGTACAATTTTTATTTGGTCCATTGATGCTGATGAATTAGTTGGTTGGATGTGAGATTATCAACTAATTCTGAGTTATAACTTAAACTGTGGGAGGGAAAGTTAATGTAGTTTATGATCATAAATACGTAGATATTCACGACTAATAATTATTTTTGGCTTCGGGGCGCAATCAATTTAAATTAAATCAATACTAAATCAATAAATCATATTTCACGCCATTCAGAACATAAACCTTGTAGGCTATTTTATTAATGAGCACAAACAAAAGATGCTTGATTTTAGCAACGGCCAATATGGTAATGAAGATGTTAATTCAGTGATATAATCCAATCTCAATTTGTCAAAATAATCCAATCCAACACTTGATCGCTCGTCTGTGCAGTAATTTTGGATTGCAATGTCAAAATGCATAAAATGTTTCCCATTCATTACGATTTACGATAATTTGATTGCATTCAATATGTGTGTTTTCTCCGCGTAACATAATTCGTCATGCTACTTAATTCAATCATTTAAAACTTTATCTGAATATCTCGATCTCGTATCGTTGAACTTTATAGTTTCAAGTTTTATAATTTCATTGGCAATTGTATACATAATCAATCTTTACCTTTCGTAGATTTAGTCATTCATTCATCTTTATAGATAATTTAAATATAAAACATAACGGAGTAAAAAAAAATTAAATTAAAATTCGTAGGTCGTACAGTGGAGGACTGTAATGTGTACTTGCTGATATATAAGACGTTAACAAAATTTCATTTCTCATTCTTTTTATTTTATACATTTTGTGTCGGATTCAAAATATTTAAATCGAACACAATAAAAAGTAAAAAAGGCAACATAAAATATTTGCTGGATTTGAAAAAAAATATCACCTATTTAGTCTTACTCGGTATTTATATACTGCGATATACGTAACTAGTACATGACTATTGCTATAGAATTAATTTTCTACATTAAAACCTGCTGTGTTTTTCATTTAATTATGTTCAGTTGTTTCTTAAGTTGTATCTCAAGTTTACTCTGATGGTTAAATAATGCAATTTTATCGAACAATTACGTCTCATGCAACTGCATTTACTGCAGTATTTCAACTAAACCTTATCAAAAAAAAATCTAAACAAAAACGTTTTGTTGAAGGAAAAAACCAAAGTTGGTTTTACTCGGGTTGTAATTTCTATATTGTTGATTTGTGATCTATATCCCATATATTCAAATGCATGTAAACCCAAGCCATCTATTCAATAAAAAAGTTAATAACAGAAATAAAAAAAATATATAGAAACAGTGAATAAAAGATCTGACCATGTAATCTAATTTTATTTAAATTGGTTGGATTGTTCAGTTGTTCAACAGGTCCATAGTTGTTTCATTGTAGGTTGGGTTGGGCTGGTTTTAAATTGTTGAGGATTGTTAAATTGAGTCAGTGAAGTCATTTTTCATCCATCAACCAAAGTTTTTTCAGGCTTTTACTTCAGTCAGTTGCCAGTTTTATTTCCATGACCCGTAGAAATATTAGTGTCGAGCTGGATAGAGCTGCATTGGAGTTCAGCAGCACTGGTGGTACTCTTCAAGTTTGCCCCCAATTAAAGCCAATTTGATTTATCAACACGTATCACAGACGTAGAAAATTAAAAAAATCAAGTCACGTTACAGAGCCATGATGCATATTTCATTTTCTTATAATGTAATTCCTTTGTGATTTGAGTTTTTCCATACCATTCTTTTTGTAAAAAGAAATGCATTTAATTAAACTTTTGTGATACATTAGTAACTAACTGTTTCATGCGCAACAACATTTCAAACAAAACTAAATTTCTAATATGTGAGCTATATTGACATACAAGCCTTAATAAGCTAAGCTATTAATGTTAGGTTAATGTTCCAAACAACATTTTTGTGTGCAGATCAACTTGCCATTTTCTCTTTATTACCCACTTTATGGACCCTGAAATTTGTACCAAAACGTATGCGCTATGCGTTATGTATGCAATTATAACATTTGTATAAAGCCAATTCTTTCTAATTTCTGGTTTTGAGTTTGTTTGCGCGACTTGAACGAATGGGCTTGCGTGTACTCAACTCGTGGCGATTTGTATAGTCGACGAGAATTTCGAATACGGATTTGCGCCACTGATGTGCGCCGTTATTATCTGGGCTTAATTATATCGTTCGAAGGCTTCTTGCATAGAAAACTCCTTTTACCTTTGTACACTATTTATTAACACTTTACTTACAATTACAATTTCATTTGATGTATATTGTTGCGATGTGTTAGCTTAGCTCCTTGTACTGTGCACGTGTTGTAATGATGTAGATTGATGTGCTACTCGACTGACACTTGAGTGATTCTCAATTAATACTGCTCGACTGTTGTACCACTGGAGTGTTTCTGATGTTATACTTGCTAATGGTCTAATGGTGGACTAATGGTGATGTTATACTCTTCGACTGTTTTGTTTGACTAGAAATGTTAAAGGCGAAACATTCTTTATATACTGAAGTTCGCTTGTATTACTTGGTGCAATGCGGTACTAGACGAAGAACTCGTCGTGATTGGTCAGAAAACGAATTTCATATCGACCAACGTATTTACGATCTGCCCGACATTTGGTTGACCTATTTTAAGAGGATTAAAAACCCTAAATTCGCGGTTGTGCATGCCATATAATAATTTAAATGACGTTGTTTAATGGCTTATTTTTGATGAATTTGCTAATCGTAAATAACGGTTTTTGTGAAATGGGAATTATGCGATAATTACCGGGCCGAAATTGTATTATAATAGATAATGTCTTGTACGTGACCGTAGAAGCGATGCAAGGATGCAATTGAGAAAAGTACGAGGGGCCAAAAATATTCAACCGAACCTTTAGCCGCTGGCCCCATCCGAGAAGACCACCGGTATCTGGATAGTGTTATGATTCTAACATCCGCATACGTACCCACTAGAGCTTTTATTATTTATGCCGTCTCCAACCATTTCATAGATCGATCACGTACTACTTCGACTTTTTGTGTGGGCATGTGTTGAGTTAGTAAATGCAATTGTTCTGCAAAACAATAACAAGCAAACTTTCTAGGTCTTTACTAATTTTTGCTTAAATGTGTGGTCTATTATCTTCACGATTTACAAACATATAGATACTTAGCACAGTTAACTGATAGCTTCATTATTTTCCATGTGAAAATGTGGTTGTCGATACTAAAACATTATGATTATTCTTGTTATATTATAGCCTTAAAATTCTACGAATATATATTACATGTTTTGTTAACTATTATCACCGTTGAAAACATTCACTGGGCATCATTTTCATTATACGTACTCATGCTTTTGGTGCATATTTAAGCTTTTTGAAGGGTTTTTGAACAGATGTAAATTTGCCAGAAGATTGAATCGACATGCATCGTGATTAGTCACAACGATAGATTGGTTAATAAATTAAGCTATTAAATAGTAATGTAGACATTGATCGGCAGATAGACAGATCGATTTAACTATATTGATCGATTAGTAGAGATTTGTTTCGTATAGTTCTATCAGAAAACTTGATAGACTTTGTTATAGTCAAAATGATTGATGGATTAGCAAGCACATAAATATTTAAGTAGATATATAGTCAAACACAAATAAATAGACAAACAGATATATTGATTAACAGGTGGACGTTTTAAGCAACATACAGCTAGACAAATTGGTCTCATTGGTGCCCAAAAATCTTGCCTTATCTGAAACATTTTTTTTTCGTTTTGCTTTATGCCTTTACCTTTTCCCTCCTTTTCCTGCCGTCTTCTTTCTTCCTCTTTAGCCTCCCAAGTATCTCCAGTTCCTTCCCCTTCTCCCCCAACACCCTTCCCCAATCCCTGCCAACTTTCTCTTCCTCCCTACTCCATCCCATTTCTCAACACTCTTCCCACCGATGTCGCCATTCGTCCCTTTGTTCTCCGCATACCTCGCATCTCATGTAATCCCCCCATCCAATATTTATTCGCCTTTTCCTCGTTGCCGCACCTAAACCTCGCTATCATCTTTTCCTCTTCCGCCGAGTTTCCTCCTGTCAGGTACTTCGAACTCCTTCCATGTACTTGTATCCGTTTGAACTTGGTATTGTACCTTGAATGCTCTATCTTCTCACTCCTTTCCTGTGTTTCTACTTGTTTCCACCTCTCCTCTAATTCTTTTTCCAACTTTTTGCCCTCCACTCTTCTCCTTCCCACATCTCTCGTCGACATCCCCGCTCTCTCGTACATCTTTATTCTTCCTTCTTCCCATTTCGATAGCCCCCTTGCTTTCCCTCCTCTCCAATTCCTCCACTACCTTTTTTGCCAAGCTACCCTCTCCTCCCCCTTTCACCATCGCCTCGTATTTCGCCACTCTCTTATTCGTCTCTACTCTCAACCTCTCTCTCCCTGTCTCTTGCCTCACTATATAGTCCGGCGTCGATTTCTCCAGGTATAACTCCCTTTTTATCTGCCTTATGTATGTCTTTTCCATTAATTTATGTTCTTTCGTCCCCCATATTTCGGCCCCATACAGCATAATACTTTTTACACACACGTCCTAAATCCTCATTTTGTCCTCAAATTTCCCTTCCCCTTTCCCCCAAAGGCACCCCCGCAAACCTTCGTCTGCCTTCCTCGCCTTTTTGAACATATGCCTCATGTGTCCTTCGTCACTGTTGTTGTCTCTAATCACGTAGCCTAGGTACAACCATTCCCTCACCTGTTCAATATCTTCTCCTTTCCATTTCATTTTCACCTCCCTTCTTTTTCCTCCGCCTTTCCTGAACACCATCAACTTCGTCTTTTTTGTGTTTAATTCTAATCCTCTCCTCTCCAGGAAACCTTCTAGCCTTCTTATCATCTCCTTTATTCCTTTCTCCGTATCCGACAATATGGCCACGTCATCCGCAAATGCCAAAGACCATATTCTTTCCCTACCCAATTTCACCCCCCGTCTTGTCCGTTTTTGAATACTTCCTCGAGCCTTCCTATGTATATATTGAAGAGCAACGTACTCAGCGGACACCCCTGCCTTAATCCTCTAGTTGTCCTAAATCTATCCGTCGTCTCCTTACTCCCTCTTACTCTACACCATGTCTGTACGATTATTTCCGCTATCCCCGCGTCTTCTAATGCCTTAATCAGTACTAGTCTTTCCACTCTATCAAACGCAGCCTTTATATCGACAAACATTGCGTATACTTTCCCCCCTGTTACCGCCGTCTCCCTCTCTATTATGTAATTTAGTACATACAAGTTATCTCTTGTACCCCTTCTCGCCCTTAACCCAGCTTGTCCTTCCGGTAGTATCCCTTTATTCTCTAGTTCTGCTGCTGCCCTTGCCCCAATCAATCCCGCGTATATCTTATACACTATATTCAGCAACGATATCCCTCTGTAGTTTTCGACCCTTTCTCTGTCCCCCTTTTTCCAAATTGGTACACTTATTGCTTGCCTCCACCCGTCTGGCATTCCCCTCCACCCCATCCATATGTCATTGAACCGCTTTGGTACTTCCTTCCAAAGCTCCTCCGGTGCGTTTATCCATCCCTCTGCATCTATCCCGTCCTCCCCCGCTGCCTTCCCCCTTTTCAATTTACTCTTTACCTTCATTAGTTTATCCCATGTAAATTCCTCTTCCGCCTTCTCCGTCCCTCTCTTCCTCCTCCCACCTGCTCCCGCTAATCCCTCTTCCCCTCCTAACAAGTGCATAAAGTACCTTTTCCATTCCTTGGCCCCAATGTTTTCATCAATCCGTTTTCCGTTCTTCCTCTTCTTTCTTAGATATTCCCACACTTCCTTTTCCCCTTTAAGCCTTTTTACCTCCTCTATTGCTCATTGACTCTGCTCCTTATCTTTCCTCTCCCACATCTCTTTCTGTTTTCTCCTTTGTTCTCTGAACTCCTCCCATGAACCCATTTCCTCTTTCGCTTTCTTCAGAGTATTCCTCAGGTCCCTCTTCCCTCGTCTGCGTTCCTATATAGATTATTATATTTATAGGCAAACATCTGTTTTAATATCAATTTTCATTTGTTATTTTCTTATGAGCTAAAATAAATGAAATTCGATGCACCAACTTCTTCGCTTTTAGAATATTAATTATTTTTTTAAACATGTCATGTAGGTTACTATGTGAATTAATCGATACTTCCAGACAAATGTTAAAACATTGCCATCCCATAGTTTCAATTAATTTCATGCCCTAAAATATCTACACAGACGAGCTATTTGCTTGTATTTCTATAAAGACTTTAATGAGTTTTCTTGCCCATTGGAACGACGGCTCTCTAAAAGACCAGGAATTTAATAAGCGTTACGAAGTATCCTGGCTACTATTCGTACTTCGCGAACAACTTGGTAAGTGACAGCAATAATACAAGAAAAACGCGCGGCGCAAAGTCAAACACCGTCGCAGTTAAATCTCGAGACTCCATCGGCCGTTTTGAAGGATCGCTTTATAAACACCGACGAGATTTAAAACTAGTTTGCAACTTGTTGGGCGTTTCGTTCGTTCCGTCCGCCGAAAAGTTTCGCTCCGCGACGCATCCGTCGTTTTGTCGGCAGTTATAAACAGAGGAATATTTATTTTCGAAATCACAAAGACCATTAGCCCGTGTCACTTCCTTCCGCTCCTTGGCCACTGGGGAATTCAGCAACCACTTATCTCTTCTTTATTTGTAGTTCCTGGATGCCCCGTTACGCGCTAGTTTTCTACGTGACCGTTCGAATAAAATACGTGACCGATTCCCAGGCGATTATTTTATTCATTTTCCCATGGTAGGTGTTTAACCGACACGTGATTACTACATCCTGTTAATGCTTTTAATGCGTGTCCAGCTCTAACTTTATTGAAATATGACTAGATGCCTCGCTTAACGTTTATACTTGAGATTCTGAATAATAAAAATTTACAAAAAAGCTTTGATAAATGTATCAGTTCGGAGTGCTCTGGTACCGCCTGACACCAAGGGCAATGAAGTGGGTGATAATGATTAAACAACATCTGAGTTCATAAAACATTTAAAAGTAATTTAAATTCACCAATTGATTAATACAAAATATGTGGAGCTTACTTATAAAATTGACGACATGTAAATAACAGAACACAACTGACACAAAGTAATATCAAATACATAAATGCAATAATACACACGTTTCAGCTATTAGGGCGTGGATTTCCACAAAATATAGCGTCGATTCCTATTAAGGATTGCGTTAATTTTGAATGTCATTAATGAAATACTCGTATTTATATCACTGAAGGACACAACTTCATAATAGTCGTAGGTTAATAAATTTTTTTGATGTGCGAATATTTCCTGCATTCATGAGAATCAATTGTTGAATTGAGTTGGATTGGGTTGGGTTGCGCTGTAGAGAACAACTGAAACAATTCACAGAATATCCATTTTTTTTTAATAAATAGACATCGAGTTGAAGAGATCATAATAATATACAATTCTTGAGTTACTTTCAACTCCAGATATCACTGAGATCGTTAAAGTTATCAACAATGTTAGAAGTCATGGCCATAATATTTCCAGGGGTGCAAAAAGATATGAACATTGAATATATAATCAGAACAATTGAATGGGACTTCGAGACTTGCGTGAAAAAGTTGATTACATAAATAAATAATCGCAATGTTTAAATTTGTCTATAAGATAGAACATGGTTTTTCAAGGTTAGTATGCATAACCCAACCCAACCCAACTAGTAAGATTTTTATGGATTCAACCTGCAGTAACATATTAATTACGAATTTAAATATAGCAACTGCAATGCTGTCAAAATTATACTACAAGGTAGTACACAATATTCATTTAAGGGAAATAATTAACCGCTAATTTTTTCATTTATTTTTTCATCTTTATTCTAATTGAACAATGTGATCGCTGAAATTATAAATGGCTCAATTTATTAGATTTTTATCCGCACATTTCCCAGAAACACTAACCCAACCTACAGTTGCGTAACACAAAATGGGGAACGTTACCGTGACTTCGTCTTACTTTGCTGACGATTTCAATTAGTTTAGTGACGTTTTCAGAAAATCATAATTAGCAAAAATGAATAATTAAACGAAATATATTTCGCAAAATAAATAATGTTATAATAATCAGCTACAATGTGATCCCAAAATAACACTAAACAAAATCGGGTACCTCACCAATCATCCAAATAAGCTAAAATGACAAAATAATACCTAATAACGATTAAGGAAGAAAGAAATTAATTTAAAGCACCATCGCGGATGTCAAAGATCGCAATACACCTTCGACACGACACGAGAATCAATAACTTTTCGATAATCCCGTTATAAAAGTCACACTAACTTTCAAAATCTATTGTGCCAGTTTAATATTTTCACAAGTTTTAATGAAATAAACCGCGCGCCCTGCAGGATTCATTTTTATCGCCCGTGATAAGTTTTATAACGTCATCAAATGAAACCGTCTAATCCCGGCTGCAATTACACCCGGATACCGTGTAGAATTAAATTGTTTGACCGTGGACCCAACATGCTATCGTGTAAATGCTAATCCCATCACCAAGATACACACGTGATTGCTAAAAATCGATGCCCTGTTTATTTATATTCAGCGTGAGGTTAGGTGCTATTTGCCTCCGCTGAAATTACAAACCCGAATCAAGTTTAATTTAAATCGCGCGCTGCGCTGCACTAAGGTTTGATTAAAACTGTAACGCGGACATACATACATCGAAGATACGTCGGAATTACATTTTTTCGATCGCGATTTTAATTTCGGGCCGCGGAACGTTTCGGACTTTTCATTTGATCTTCAAAGGGGGATCGCGACGTTACGTTTATTCAAATCCTTGTTGTTTTATTGGGTTTCAATTTACATTAACGCCAAGTTATGTTTGGTTTTTATTGCGTAGCGATTCTACGGATCGTAGTTACGTGTGGTCTTCCCTTGCTACGTGAAACGCTTCATTGTATTGTAAAGCAAGGGTGAACATAAGGAAACCTCGGTGAGTTAACTTAGCGATTCAACTTCGCTCAATTGAAATGCCGTCAGCCGCCATATTGGCTCAGTGAAGATGGGGTACCAACTCCTAATATTGGTGCTAAAATGCAAGGCGCTACGGCAATCGAATCAACTGTTCGTGTTCACTGTCGACGCAGTTGGCAACAATATATTTTGTAGTATTTTTGTTGGTATAACACGATTCCTTTTCTGAAATTTAAACATATTAATAGGCATAAAGCGAATTACAATTAGAAGATGTTTTACATCAATCAAGATTACTAATTAGCAAATCCCATTAAATTTTAATTAAACCAATGTGTTTGTTTCAGTTCCTTATCATACTTACCGTTTCCATTTAATCTTTGAGGAAAAAATCAACGGTACTTCGTGCGCTAATTAGTCCAAATTAAAATGGAAAATTAAACGAAAAGTTTGTAGTGGAAATATTTTTACCTTTCCCAACGTTCCGCGCCGGCCTCCGCTTTCATTCCATAATTAATTGATTAATTATACATTAGCTTTAATTAGCGAAATCTCCGCGCAATTAGCTCGCCCTTTCAATATCGGAAACGCAACCGTTTTTACGTCCACTTAATCCCCATAAAAGCTCGCCAACAGCTAATTCCATGTTTTCGTTGTCCGCGATAATTGCGCGACGGTTTCCTTTTTGATCGCATGCCGTGTAAAAATCTCGGCCTTTAAGCGTATGACACCACCTCGGAGGTAAACACACCTAACGACGCTAAGTCCAAAGCCTCGCCGACTGCGTCAGGCTTGCAAACATCTATGTCCGCGTTATCTGCTTGTTAAAATAACACGGTTTAAGAAAAGAATCTTTCGTTTGGAGCCATAAACGTGGGCGCGCTTTAACCATCTGCGATTTAAATTCTAATTACAGATAAATCCGCGTTTTATTACTTAGATTAGATTAGAAATCCAGTTTCCACTGGTGGATGCTTAAAGGTAAATAATTATTTAGTTTTGTGGGAGTTTAATCCATTAAGTGGATTTATTTGCAAACATCTAGATTTTCGTTAGCTAAAAAAACTATTATTTTAAACTAGGTGACGGAATGAAATGGTAACTGATCCAGTTCATTGAGATTAAATATAACGACCACGTAATATACTAAAATGGTGAATGTATCGCGTTAATGTGGTAAAAATAATTGGATTACCAGCTTTCGTTGCACATTTTAGTCGCTCATCGCGAGAAAATATTAATCTGAATATATTCATCGATTTTAACGTTAACTATGTCAAAGTTTTCAAATTGTACGGAGGAAATTCATTAACCAGTTTTTTCCCCAAGCGTTGATTGATAAACTTACACACATACAACCGGCACCTGGTAATATTACGTCGTGTTACTTACTAATATTACGATATTTTAATATTTATATTTATATCTTAATACTATAAACATGACTTAATATAAGCGTGATGTAAATTGATTTTTTTTCCATTAGTGCGCATTTGTCACCACTAATGCTCTACTTTTTCCTCTCCGCTCCACTCTTATTATTCCCCATTGATTGATTGCTGCACTGTTTCGACAATAATATCGTTGTGGAGGCGTTCTTCGTGCTTGTTTATGTTTATAAAAAAATACATTTTCGTTTGAAAACAAATTAGACTTGAAAAGTCAAGCCTGTCCTGGATATTACTTTTTTTATTAATTAAAATAATTCTGTGATTTCTCTAGTAGTTTGTTAGAAGGATTGCCAACACTCGGTTTAAAAAAGGTTGTTAAATTGTAATGGTAGAGTTGATTTGAAACGTAAAGGACATAGACGTGGCTATGCGCACAAACAAGTTTTTGGTTTGGAACAGTCCATTAGCAGAAAACGGCGATTTTCAAAGCAGTGTCGCGAGTTTTGTAGAACACGCTTGCATTTGTTTCGCGTCCGCATGAAATAGCAGTGCGATCTGCCACTGGACTGTTCCCGCCCCACAACTTGTTGATGACGAACATATCCTTTACAGCCTGAAACTACTATACAGTAGTTTCTCGAATTTTTTAAGAAATCTCAAAATTATAAACAGATTTTCCCCCTACATTGTGATGAGTCGTTTAAGTGGATGTGTTCAAATTGAACGAACATATTTAATCAACAGTAGTGTTTCTACGTCCAACGTTGTCAGTGCATTTTCAACAGCGTTATGTCTGTGTCGGTTGATCTCGTAGAAACATAAACTTTAAGTGAAAGTAATAATTGCCCAATTTCTTTGAAAACGACGATGGAAATTAACCACGTAACAAGCTAACATTAAAAATATTTAATTTATAGATCGTTCTCATCTAGTTCAACTGTTCGTTTCCAAATTGTATTCGTTTCGAATAAAAAAATATTTTCTTCGACTCGACTAATTTTATACAAATAAATAGTTTTAATCAATTTATAAAAATCAAATGTGACTAATTTTCCATCTATGAAAAACGCAATTTTTCATATATAAATAATTACATGACTAACATTAAATTGAATCGAATATAATTTGATCTTCGATCTGAGAAATAATTGATTAGGCTAACACACCACGATTTGATGATCATTCGTCCCACTACTTCAATATGCGTTGAGCGATAGTTTCTCTCGGAAACTACCTCATTAGCCTTGTTGATATGCGAGACGTCACATCGGTGAAGAGCTGATCTCCTCATGTTGACAGTGTGACAGTGGTAAACTGCAATTAAATGCAAGATTGATCTTCTATCCAGGGTCTAAGAAACCGATCGGCACATCATTTTACCTTTTTAATGGAAGTCTGTTTGCTGGGTATGTTTAATTAATGATTTTATTGTTATCACAAGGAGACTGATTTCGAATAGTACTTTTACTTTGATGGCCCCATAATTAAGGTCTTAACCTCACAGTTTAATTGTCGTTAATAGTCCGACCCCTCCCAGCTATGCAACCGCCACGACTTCTAACTATTGAAGACCGCTGCTCCACAACTTCGCCCCATAACCAAGTGGCGTTGATTCGCAACAAGTGTTCGTCAAACGTTAACGGTGGATATGGAGGTAAGAGGACATTTCCTTACCATTTTTCTTGATTTCACATCCTTTAGGTTTCTTTAGCTCCAATGTTTTTCCTTCAAAGTCATGTTATGAAAAGTGACTCTCCATCAAAAATTTTACTAATTGGTTTAGTTCATTATCTTATATATTAATCCATGTGTCAAAAAATGAGTTTGGTAATAATTCAATGTCATTATCATAGTTCATAGTTCAATGAAACACAATTATAAGTAAATATCATAATTTCCTACTTGTTTGTTTCGAATAAAAAAAAACAAAGTTTATTTTCTTTTGCCTATATTCGACGACAAACAAACATTTTAATTAATTTATACAAACTAAATCTGAGTATTTTCAGACAAAAGACGGGGAACTCATTACGCACAAGCTTTGGTGTAGCCCAGTTTGTGTGCGGTACAATGAACACTTAAACATGTACCAACATTTTCTCTAATTGCTCTGATTGCAATTCTAATCAAGCCTTCCACACATGCCGTGCATGTTGATACAGTTATCAATGGATATGGCCGCGGCTTAACATTCGCCCCATTTTTCCATTAAATTTTCGGCGCCATTCCTTGACAGTTGGATACGCAATAAATACGTACATCCATAACAATATAATGCATATTGCAGGAGAGTTAACAGTCGAGGGCAGGAGATGGAGGATGTTGTCACAAGGTACAAAGAGGGGAGAGAAGGAGGAGGAAATGGAGTGGAGGAGAGAGTTCAAGGAGTGGAATGTATAGAAAAAATGTAAATAGGGTGAGGGGAATATGGGATTTGGAATAAGACAGGGTATAATGTAAGAGGCAAATGCCAAATAAAGGTTGTTTTTTTTATATAATGCATATAATTGCAACAGGTACAAGATCAGAAATGCCTATGAGATATTACTACTTCCCAAAAATGTCGTTGTCAATTAATTTAAGTTTACATCGTTTTTAAATTATCAATTGTGTTCGAGTCGAGAGATTTGCTGAATTAATTCCTAATTAATTGCTAAACCCACCCCATGGTGGTAGCTAAGTTTAAGAAAAAAATTGTTTAGATTTTTACGGGTCCTTTTCAAGTCGAAGGCGATAACATCGATAAGGAGGACGACAAGGTACGAGCGTTCTCCATCTGGCTCCTTTATATTTTTCTTCGTTATTGTTCGTTTCATATTTGGTTTCTCAAACAATGTATTAATTTATGTAAATAGTAAATAGTAAATGTTGTTTTTATTCATTTACTTTTAACAGTTAATTAACATCAGGATAAAATAAAATATAAAATAAAATATAAATCCAACTTCAAATCTACGTCGATTAAGTTGATCAAGAATTAGTTTATTTAATAATAAACTAATTCTTGATCAACTTAATCGACGTAGATTTGAAGTTGGATTTATATATGGAATCGACGGTAGGTGGGTAACGGAATTGAGTCCCAATACCAATCTGTATTTAGAATTTGTTAATTTTCCTTGAAGTTTAATACAGAATTGCTGCGCAGTGGTCATTAGGTTTAACTTCGTGGCGCTCGTTCATTTCTTAACGACAACTTAAGGATACGTTTCCATCACTACTGTCCAATGCTTTTGATGATTATCTAGCAGACATTAGGATTTGTCATTGTAATATCATTGCGTGTGTAAAGAAATTGTGGCATAATTTTTGGCGGCGAACGTAGAGCTTTTAAATTTAAAGACAGCGCGGTGAACTACTAATAACGCATAATGTGATTGATTTGTATCAATGGGCTTCGCTGTTGTTATTTCTACATCACATACATATACAGTGTGTTTCACTTAAGAGTGTAACACCCTCATATCTTTTTTATTTTTAGTCCAATTTTAATAATTTTTTTCTCAAAAGTAGAATACCTATTGCTCTATTTGCTCCCAAAAAACCAATTGTCTTCTTTAAATGCAAAGCAACCTGCGATGGCAAAATAAACGGCAAAAATCAAGAAATCACTTTAGGGATTTTTTTATCGAAAAATTTTACTAGTAATAATTGATCAAAATTGCCCAAAAACCCTAAATCCAAAATTTTATGATAATTAAAAATGTTAAAATTTCCCGTAAAAGTCCGTAAATACTTATTATTAGCTGCGCCGAAAAAAGGATGGTGTGAAAATTTTGTTTGAAATAAACTCCACCTGTGCAAATAATATTTACCTAATTGGAAACTACTTTTGAAGAAAATTTTCATGAAATTTTGTATTTAGGGTTTTTGGGCAATTCTGAACAATTATTACTAGTAAAATTTATCGATAAAAAAAATCCCTAAAGTGATTTCTTGATTTTTTCCATTTATTTTGCCATTGCATTTAAAGAAGACAATTGGTTTGTTGGGAGTAAATAGAGCAATAAGTATTCTACGTTTGGGAAAAAAAATACTAAAATTGAACTAAAAATAAAAAAAATATGATGGTGGTACACCCTTAAGTGAAACACACTGTATGTAAACACATTTTATATTGTTTTCGTTTACCAATTAAATTCGAACCCGGTACAACATAGGAATTTTTCAGACGAAAATCGACGAAATTCCATTCAGCAAATGTAAATCCACTTTTGTTCTTAATTGGATTAAAAATGCGAAATTTCATTAAACAAACGAATTTTAAGTCGAGTTAATTTCATTGAAATTAGCGCTCCGAATCGCAGGACGCCCGTCCCCGGATTATAATTGTTATGGTTCAACTAACCGGTATTAACAACACACACTAATCGCTTAACGCAGCGCAGACGGAATAACAAAGTTCATTACGTGCGGAGTACGAAACGCACGTTTTTAACTTTCGGCTTTGATCCAATAAAGAGGAAGAGAAAATATTCAACGCGACGTGCCGGATGGGGCGATCCCGTCAGCGAAAGTGGTCTCATCTCTTAAAACGCATTTCGCGCGAGAACTTCTTAAGTTTTTAAGTTTAAAGCTCCGCACCTCGAGCAGGAGATTTTTATTCAGATAGTTCGAAGCGCGTTCCGGTCTGGGAGCTGAATGCGAGCCGGCGCCTTTGAAAGTCGCCAGCGGAAGACAGCTTACCGACACGGCGACACCGGCGGGGCGTTCTAGTTAAATACTAATTTGATGAGTTATTGATGTTCGCATCAAATGAAATTTAGTACGCCGGCAAAGGATTTCCAAAGGAAATTCAATAATATCCGATTGCACAAGTTCAATTTAATATTGGATGATCAAAGCGCTTGCTTGATGAGGAATTTTTAATTCTGCGAAATCATGAAATTATGTAATTACAGCGTTACGGTAACCCGGAGTTTTAATTGGAAAAATAATTAAGCAATATGCTAATCTTGCGACACAAAATGGTCACCGTTTCGTCCCGTCATTTATTTGATACGAAATTACATAACTTTACACAAACTTCTTTGATGTTCAACCACAATATAACCCTGCAATATTTCCCATTATAAGGATATTTAAACGAACTAAGGTTTAAAAGGTTTGAAGCAATCTCAACATTAAATTAAGAAAATGATCCAGTTTTGACATCACTTGAAATCTTGGCATATTTTACGACATCGTAAATTATCAGTGAAATGAACAACGAACCAATTCAATTCAATTCGAAATTCATAAATTGTAAAAGAATCGGAAAAGAGACAAAATCATAAGATGTATAAAATGATTATAAATCGAATTATATTGAAAAAAATATTTCCAAATAGTCCAATTTTTCGAACAGCTTTCATTTGACATCCAACGACCTTGAATATCTTCAAGTTTATATTAATGTTAATTTACTTCATCGTCACGTTAATGTACAAAATGCATACAACATTTCATTTATATTCATGGGATTTAAAATTTAAATTTCATGATGAGGTACTCGGAACGTGAATAACCACTGATTTCGCGGGATTTTTTTATATAAATTAATCTCAGCGCGCGAATAAAGCGCAATCAAAGTGCTACGATTCGCCTTCGGCTACAAAATGATCTCACATTTTTCATTTGATTAATAATTAAAAACGCTTTCGTTTTCCACTGCTGAAAACCAATAATAGTTCGTTTTTAATATAATTACTCGGAAACCGCCATCCAATGAATTGATTGATGTAAATTCAGTGCACAAAAGAACACTTTCAAAAACCGATGCGATAAAGCCGGATCATATTTGTAGCCGTTTACTATTTAACGAGAGTTTTAATGTGCTCTAACGCGGCCAATGTTTTGAATTCATTTAATGAATGCACGCAATCGCTGGATATGTTTAATCAATAGCGGGAACATAAAAAGTGTAAAATATGTTTTAATTGCGACCAATTCTCGAAAAGAGTTTAAAGCGACTGCTGTGTGGCTATTTTATCACATGACAATTTCGCGGGGAGATATCGCAAAAAGTAGGAAGGGAAGTTTAAGGGTGGTTTGGGGTTCGCAATCGCTCACATTAATGAATCACTTGATCTTTTTCAATGGCGACTTGTTCATAAATAAATCATTCGGTTCAGTTGGGCCCTTTTTGCGTATACAAGACTATTAATGTGCCAAATTTCTAAGTAACATAACCAGTACATTGCTCCCTTCCTGCGTTTTATTATTTTCGTACGTTTTTCATTTAACTTCATAATTCCCTATCGAATTGAATAAATATCTTGTTTCAATGTACTTTCAATTCAATTTAATTAATAAAATGTAAAGGATAATGTCTATTAGCATTTGAATCGTTATATTTAATTTTTTTTTGATTATTTAGAGAATTTTGTTGGGTTATAAATTTATTATCTCTTCCAGTCTACACTTGTCAACGAAATTTTGTACATCTTGCGCCTGTGTTAAACAAAGTGTTGGGTTAGGTTGGGTTGGGTTGAGTTTAGGCACAACGCTATAAATTATTGTCTCTTGACTGACGGAAGAAGCTTCAAAACTTCTTTCGTTGACCACTCACCCTAATTTAATTGTTTTCTTGGTTGTAAGGTCATTTATTACGTGTACTTTATGTCGCTTTTTTTGTGGTGAATGTATGCGTCTTCTTTTTATGTCGGTCAACCCAGCCCATACAGACGTGTCCCTCGATTGATTGTAGTGTTAAAAATGGAACACGTTTCAAATTTAATCTGGCATAATTTCGAAATGATCAGGTTGGATTTAACACAAAAGGAACCATTCCTGAAGCATTATTTCTGACTTGATTGCGCTCTGAATGGAATCCGATGTGATTCTAGATGGCGCTAAGGCTGGTAGTGACGGGTTGGACTGGGTTGGCGTTAAAGCTGGTAGTGAGATGTGGTGACGTATAAGATGACGGTGAGTCGTCGTCGAAGAGGAAGAATAGTGTAAAATACGGGAACAGAACAACGTTAAAATATATCAAAGTGAAAACAACGAGTGAGAAAATTAATGAATGATGTGGTACAAAACGCAATGTTCATAGTTGAGATAATTAAGCAAGAAGAGGCGCAGGAAAGAGCGGATAAAACCTAGAAGTCGAAATACAACGTAAAATGTAAGAAGATAATTATGTATGGCCGGAAATCACAGTATCTAAGGAGAATGAGAAATGATAGAAAGAAACCAAATCGACTATTTTAAATTGGGTTGCAACCCGGGAATTGAGGCGCAAGTAATCAATATACCAGTAGTCGAAACGAGTTGGGTAAATGAGATTCTACCTCACAATAAACTGAAGTCAAATAAATAACACTGGTCAGCACAATATTTGTTTCCTTATTTTTGTTTTGTTTTGTTATTGGGTACTTCTACAGTCCTGGCTATAAAAAATATACTGGGAGATGGCTAACAGCTTTACTTTTTGAAATATACAGTTTTATTATTTTGACTAAAAAATACAAGAAAATTAATACATATGTTGACAAAATTTCTATTGAACACTATCGAATAATTTTTTATAATGATCCTTGAACGACTTTAGGTAGATCACGTCGCAAACTCCAGCAATAGTTTGCCATCATATCTGCATCCCACCTTCCCTGATAACGCTCTTCCATTGTCCGAATATCCTGATGAAATCTTTCACTCTGCTCTTCACTAAAATCGTCCAGATTTTGTGGAAATCGGTGTAAATGCGAGAGGATTTTTATACTCATGTTGCAGCCCAGCTCTAGCAAGTTCGATAACACACACTCAACAAGCTCGACATGGTCGCCAGATTTCTTGTTACATAGGAAATTACTCATAACCAAAACAAATGAGTTCGAAGCTTTGGATTCGTCATTGATTTGATAAAATTAGGATCTTTCACGAGTTGCCTAATCTGTGGCCCATCAAAAATACCGACTTTTAATTTTTCTGTACTTAATCCTGCAAACTTGTCTGAAAGACAAGTTTTGCAGGCCACTTTTCTCAAGCGCCTTCACAAACTGTTGCATTGTGCCGAGTTTAATATGAAGTGGTGGAAGTATGATGCGATTTCGGCTAACTAAATGTACATACATAACATTTTTGTATCAACTTTCAGCTCTTCTCGCATTGGCCAAATTTTTCGTGATCAATGATGGTGCTTGTCACGACTGTCCAAGAGACACATAAAATAAGGGAACTATGTGTATCCCCCTTGTTGACGTAGAAGAAAATTAACCATTTTCAAATCGACGCAAATGAAACAGATTTGTTTTCCATAACCTTAGAAACATTTGTGTGTTCTTCTTTTAATGTCGTCGAATGTGCAATTGGTAAGGATCCGTACTTGTTACCATTATGGAGCAAAACACACTTTAAACTTCTTTTGCTGCTGTCTATAAAAAGACTCCAGTCACTAGGTTGGTAGTTTTTTAAACCCGTATGTTGCAAAATACTACCAACATCGTTACAAAAGACTAAATCCTTCTCTTGAGAAAAATACGGTAACAGGTTCTTTTCTCGGGTACGATAAAAAGTGATGTTTGTTTTCGGAGTAAACAATTTTTTTTTCTTTTAAACGAGATGCTAACGTTTCACAAACTTCTTTCGGTAAGTTCAGATCTCTTACTGAGTCATTTAGTTCTTTCTGACTAAATTGTTGAAGTTCTGAAAGGCTACATTTGTAGTCTGGATCAGAGTCTTCACTTGATGTATTTTGTTCGGGTTCACAGAGACTTGGATAATCAGAGGATTTAGGTGTGCTGTGTTGTACCTCTCGTGATTGTAATTGAGGTCGTTGAGCAGAAGATAAGTTAGGATACGACCACTTAATTCGATTTCCAGGGTTAATTCCGTTTATTTTCACAACGCCGAACTAGCAGTCATCATGGTGGTTTTGAGGTTCTCGCCAAATTATGGGTGTTACGAACTTTATTGGATTCCCTTTTCCACTGGACCATAACCGTAGACATACAACACATTTCTGGCGTACAATATGTTTTCAATATGTTTCAAATGTATATTCGCCACAAATATAGCAAAAACAATCTGAATTAAGCGCACAACATCTTCTTGACAAACTCATATCGAAAACAACACCAAAATGTTTCTTTGGTGTCCAACAAAAAATTAAAATGCAAGAAAAGTAAATGTGGGTATTTAGCTATAACTCAGAAACAAAAGCTGTTAGAAAAAAAAATGTTGACATATGTCAAAAATACGTGTCGAATGAGATAGAAACAAAAAAAATATCACAGGAAACAGACAATTTTTCTTTTTGTGGCCAGTGTAATATGAGTAACTAACTAGTGATTGAGATATTAGAGATATTAAATATTTTTATGAATTGTAGTGACCCAGCTTTATGTAGCCGCACACACAAGACGTATAGAAAAATGTTTTTTAAATGAAAACACGTTCTTTAACTTCGCTTGGAAGTTGTTTCCAGCTGTGAATCTTTTGCCGCTGAATATCTACAAACAAATGCTTAGGTTCTTGATTAAATTTTAAATAATACCAGTTGAATACAATTAGTCAAGTTTTTTCAAATTCCTTCCAATGAATCACTTGAAATCGAATTAAATGGAAGATCATTTTTATTTGCATTTTATCCAGCGGCCATACCAACATTGATTAGTTGATCTGAAATCGTTGTTGGTTCATTGGACCAGTATGTGGGCTTCATGTTGATTGGTGGTGTTGATTGTTAGTATAGATCCTAATAACACCTAATAATAATAAATGTGTTGGTTAATTTTGTTTAGGATAGCTTCCTTTCTCTTCATTTTCTCTTGATTGTGTGATGTACACTCCAACTGATTAGACGTGTATGTGGGTTGCGGCATTACTAGATCAAGATGTTATGATAACGAAGAAACTCTTATACAAAAAGTCGTGGAACGAGTTTTACCAAATAAAACATTCTTGGACAAATTGCTTGGTGTTGTAAAAGATACCTTAAATCGCCACGAAAATAAAATCAAGGTACTAGAAGATAAGGTTATCTCTATTGACAGCAAATTAAACGATGTTGAGCTAAATCTCGAGTTACAAGAACAATATTCGAGATCGAACAACCTCAGATTTTTTGTAATTCCGTAAAACAAACAAGACAAGCTAAATTGGGAATCGATATAACGTCGACAGCTATCGATTGTTGCCATCGTTTGATTGAAAACGTAGGTACTACCCGGTCAATATTAGTTAAGTTTTGCAGAAGAACAGAGAGGAATTCTATTTATAATGCAAAAAGAAGTTTGAAAGGTACCAAAATAATTATTAGCGAGGATTTAAGAAAGAAGAGATCCGCAATCGTCAAACGATTATCGAATTAATTAACAAAACCTAGATGTTTTTACCAACAATGGAAAAATGTTCGTTAAAATTAAAGGTTCAGTGTTACTTTTTGCGTTTTGTTTTTTCTATGAAAAAGGGTATTTATATTTATTTCACTATAATGTGCTATTTACTCTTTTGTACAGTTAAGATTAATTAATAATATGTTTTAAAATGGTACATTATAAGTTAAAGTTAGCGCATATTAATATTAGACCATTATTCCCGAAAATTAATTAATTAAAATCGTACATTGTTGTAAATAATATTCTCATTCTTGCCGTCTGTGAGACATGGCTTAATGATGGTATTAGTAGCAATCATTTGCATATTAATGGCTTTAACTTATTTAGAAAAGATAGACAAATTTATGGGGGCGGCGTTGGACTTTGCGTTAAAGCTGATACACAGACATCATCTATTACTGTTATGTTATTGTGCAGTTATGGTTAACAACTGTTCCCTTAATTTTTTTTTAATTTGTTGTTGGCGTAGCTTATGGACCACCAACATTAGATAATAATACGTTTCTTAATGAAATGGAAGATTCTTTAACATAATGTTTTTCCTTGCTGAACAGGTATATTGTTGTGGTGATTTCAATATCGATTCGTTAAAAGTGGATGATTCATTACTAATTATTTTATGAATTACCTGGAACCTTTAAATTTCATATCTTGTGATTTTTCAGATCATGATACTATTTTTTGTTGTTTATCGTACCATTGAGCAGCTGGCAAGCCTATGTTTCATACATTTCATGTATTCTATTTGGACCTGCGGATGCTTCGGTTTTTACGATTTTTTTATTATGATAATATAGAAGATAAAGTTCCATTGTTTAGTGAAACTATAATTGCACTATTTGATTTACATTGTCCCATGATAACTCGAAGATTTACTCAACAACGCATCTCTTGGATGACTGACAATCTGAAGCGTCTAATAATATTAAGAAATCAGTCAAAGGAGAAATATCGAAGGTCTAGATTACCAAACGATTGGATCAGGAATTTCACTACGGCCTCCTTCAAAAAGGGAAAAATCATAGTTCGCATACTACGTCTAATTTCACTCTCTGTCAAAACATCTTGACATAAAGAACAAAAAAAGAACTATTATACCGGAACATTTGAATAATATTGCAATCAAATGCATTGACGTGTGCTGACGATATTTATGTACATATTGTTCGATTCTAAATGTAATAAATATTTCATTTTTTTTTCTTCTTTTTCTCTTTGCTACTGACAGCAGAGTGTACATCTATTATACTGTTCGTTTTGGTTACTCGCCAATTACATTTAAGTTAGTTATTATAAGCTAGAATGTATGCAAATGATGAATTTAGTTTTTATTGTAAGTCAAGGTTAGATAAAGTAGATTTCATCCGAATCTCGCCATGTGATTGTAGACAATCTGTTAATTGTAAGTTTCCTTTTGTTGTTGTTGTTATTAAGATGATTATAAAATAAAGGCATTATTATTATTATTATTAATATTATGGTTTGGAGTGGCAATAAATGGTGGCGATTGTTGTTTTTAATTATTTGAATTAATGACTATTGTTGTTGCTTGATTTCTCTCAAGATGTATATACAGTTCTTCATTATTAAAGCACTACCGCCTCATGTTGCACTTGATTGGTGGATGGTTTGATAGAAATTACATCTTATAATTTTATGACATTAGACATACAGCTATGTTCTGTACTTCAAATATTATTTGCATGGCTGCTTGTGTTTGTCTGCTGCCATATTCCATATAGCTATTTCAATACTTTCGTCAATCATGGTTCTATCTTGGTTGGTTTTTAGCTTCTGGATTCTTTCAGAGAATCTTGTTTGCCCATCCTGCCTATGAGCATTCACTAGAATAACGTTCAGTTCTGTACGACGTGGTTGGTTCTTCGGTAAAATTGACGTGTATTTTCTTACTAACGTGGCTAAGTTTTCTGTGGATCCGTAACATTTCATTTCTTCTGCTTTGAAACTGTCTTGCTACCAAGCAGCCTCTATAACTAACCGGATGTTTTGCAACAATTAGCACATTTTGGTTCTGTTTCGTTTGCTTGAATTTCTACTGTAGAATTGTGAGTGATTGTACTGCTGTTCTGACCGTCAGTAGGTTCGGTTGCATTATAACGTTTTAAATTATGCTTCTTTCAATGGTGTGAACATCGCTGTTGCTCCTCGCCACGCAATTTAATTTATCGTGATCTGAACGTGACATTTGCTGTACCTTGCATGAAATATTTGCCACATGGAATTATTATTGCAGTTGTTTAATTTATCTGGCATAAGAATTTAGTTTCTTTCCAAGATCGTGTTAATTGTGTGTACATATTACGCACTAGTTGCGGCGCCGTTCCATCTGTTCCTGACTTATCAGTTCGTCATTTACTCGCAATGAGCAATAATTGAATTTCAGGGCTGTGTTAAATTTCCGTTGCCATCGTGTGTGGCTGCGCCCTCTTTGTAATAAACTTAATAATATCTATAACTATTGGCGTTGTGTGTTATCATCAATGCGATAAGTTGATGTCAAGCTCGAAATGATATTGTTAAAGAGTGCCAACTGTTATTTCTTCAAAACTAACTAATTAATAAATGTTCATATCATTGCATAACATTTCTTCAGTAATTCAGTGCAATCTATAAATCTATGGGCACCACGAAGCTGAACGCTGAACGCTGAACTAGTTTATAAATGACTCATTGAATAATATTTTTTGCAAAATTGTTTCTGAGTTTTTTGACAAAACTAAAATTAAAAACTTTAAACAATTGGCTTTGTAAGCATTTTCCTTCCTCAAAGACTAGCTTCTAATAACTTTTTAGGTACTGCTCTTGCATCCTCGTAATGTGAACCGACCATATCAGCGTGTGCTGTTTTATTGTTGCTCCACGTCTGATTATTTCAGTTTTCCCTTTAAATATTTTCCTGTGTCATGTTGTCCCATTTTTATTGCATTGTTCTTAAGGATCACGTTTTGATACCGAATATTCCTATATCCTATCTTGCTATTGAGCATTCTGTTAAGCACTAGCATATCCGGCTTTCTGTCAAATGTTGGTCATAAATATTTCATAAAAATAAAAAAATAGTTTCTCGTTCATAGGATCAATGGCAATGTCTTTCCCAAATTCCCCTTCGAACCGTGCCATTACTTTTGTTTTGTATGGTGACCGTAGAAGTAGAAAGTAGAAAAGATAAGGAACAAGAACAAACAGTTGTAGATATTAGGAACATTTAAATGAAAATAAGATAACTTTTTCGGATTGCATAATTTTAGACATCAATTCAAAAGAGATTGCGGCATTCAAAATTGCTGTGACTAATCTGATGCCTCTCAGTTATTTTCTGAAGACCAGGCCACAGGTTAACACAATTATAAGATGTTTAACAATGAACCGAATTTTCGACAAACAACTCCGCAAAAAATAGCTCGAAGTAATACGTCACATAATATTTCAGTTGTGTATGCTAATATTTAAAGCCTGAGACACAAAACAGAACTAAAGAAGGAACATCTGAACTTAACTTAAATCTGATGCAGTGCAAGTGCAAGTCCATTAGCAGAATCTACAAGAATAACAAATGTAACTGCAACCCTAATACGATATATTAACAAAAACAACAATAATAGGAAGTGAGGTAGTTGATGCAAGCTGATCAGATCATACGTTCCAGGTGGTATAAACTAGTATCATAATAAAAGAATGGAAAACCTCACAAAGAAAAGTTAGAATACTTTTCAAGCCAAAAGATAAATCAATTACAACAACATTTAAATACAGAGATGTGGGAGGAAAATTAGATGAAACTTCTTCACCTGCGAGTTTCATTAACTCGCAATGAGCAACAACACAATACTATCACAAATATTGTGTGCTGCTCAAAGAAGTCATATCGCAAGCAAAATGCATACTTAATAATCAAGCAATTTATAAACAAAACCAGCAATTCTCTATTAGATGATGAAGATGTGGTCGTATAGATTTCGGCCCTTTCTGAAAGCATGTGAGTGTAGGTTCCACAGTGTTTTATCTTACTCAATAAAGTTATTCGACGGTACTTTGCATAATTCATTCTGTCTCCTTTGTTATGAGCGGGCCATATTTACTCTAGTTTCTAATATTTCGGTATTCTATCAATTTATTTACTTTGTTGAGCATTGCCAACAATAATTCATTTCGTTCTGATGCCAAACTTTTTATCATTTTCGTTGTAATTTGTCTATTGCCTCTTTGAGAACCATCGTTGTAATTTTTCCATTGAAGAAGACCGTTTAGTTTCCCTTACTTTTCTATAATTGAGGGTTGCAATCTATTCAAGATTCTATTTGTTATTTGTTGTTTTACTTTTCTCGTTTGAGTTCGTAGATTCTAGCGGGTAAAGTCTGTTTTTCCAGATTCTCGGGTAATGAACCGCGGTTCCATCTCTGTACTATCTTCATATCCACTTATTTCTCCTCATCCTTTCTGTGAGCCATACGGTTTTAACCTAAATTGATTCCAGTTGGATATATATTGTGTCCCAATAACATTTTTACCCAGCTGTTGGGTTGCATTTGTTATCTGACCACTCTTTCTTGATTTTTTTTGTCGCGCTATGTATTTTGGCGTTGGCATTTCCAGGTTCAGCACCCTCTTCAACTCCCTACGTAGTATCCCTTCTAACCCATTTTGTTCTTTCCTCCCCAAATTTTTGATCCAAACAACAATATATACCATCGTTTCCTCAAACTTGTAGTTGTGCATGTCGGCCATTTGTCTTCATGTGTTTTAATTTTGTGCATTGGCTCCTCTAGCGTTTGAAACAATTTTTTATTTGTTTATGTTATTTTTCAGTATTTATTTGTTTTAGTAGATTTTCTTACTTTCCTTTTAAATTGATCGTACCTAAAACAAAATTTACGACAATGCAAAAAACGTGTCTTGTATATCAATAAAGATATATCACAACTTACCTGAGCGCAAAGATGCATCGCTGGTAATATAAAGAGGAGTATTTTATTTATATTTTATATTATTTTATTTTAAAATATTGTTCTTAAACTATTTGTATTTTGTAGTATTTAGTGCACATAATAATATGCATAACTTGTGTATTTGTAAGTTTCTATACTTATTGTATTGTAAGTATTGTAATGTTCTATACTTATTTGCAATAAATTATTATTATTATCATTATGGTACAGCGAACACGACTTTTTAATCTTAGCTTTCCTTGTTCTAGTGCTTCCTTAACCCCAATGTTCCAACCTAACGTTGTCACTGTCTACACTATTTTCAGTTCCCATCGACGTTAGCAGCTTACTATATTGCGCACACTCGACCCTACCCAACCCTACCCAACCCAACTCCAAGAATTCTATAAAGTTTATTCCTTTTGATCGTATGATAAGATTGTGTGATATCGATGGACACTACAATATTGCTGATATTATTGATTTCATCTTGAACGCGTATACGCGATTTACAACTAACCTTTCTGTCCTGAATCCACACTAGTTCTTGTTATTTTGCATTAACCTCAATAAATATTTTTTTTATATATACTACCAAAATTTTCCATGCGACATTAACCAACCTTTTTGGAAAATTTTGTATTTCTTCTCACATCAAAATCCATTTTCCCCAAAAGTTACTACGCCTCATTACACTACTGCCAATTTTATCGCTACTAGAACTCATGTTATTGTTTAAGTTTGATATAATTCCCCATGGTTCTACTGAGTTCGATTTGGGTTGGGTTGGATTAGGTTCAATGTTGTGACTCTCTCTACTTGGTTCTGCATCTTAAGCTGGTTATTCTCCTTCTTGTTTCCCACTCAATAATATTTTATGAAACTAAATTCCGTTAAACAATAATTTGTTTAATGAATCTACTGACGCAGTTTTATTGCTAACTACATACGTGAACTAGGCTTTAGTATTCCTTTCCCATTCAGTGCAGTACAGTACCTTACCAATCCATATGACTGCCATAGATAACTTAACACTGAAAACTTCTTCACCGGGCAATTTTTGACCTATGGTTTAAAGAAGTGGTTCGGTCTAATGCCTGTTATTGATGATTCGTCATACCGACACTTCAGAAAATATTCATCACCATATTTGCTGACGATCTGAATACTTAATGTTTCAGTTTTCAAAGTGTGCAACCAAAGTGCGTCCCCTGAAAATTCCATGAAGACGTTTTATCGTTTTGGAATTTTCCTTAGTGTCATCCCATAGTTTTCTTATCTCTACAGATATAATTCTATGTGTGATATATATAATTTTTATTTCATTTTTAGTTTAGCGCAATTTTGTTCATATTTTAAATATATAATAAATGTCATCTTATATTTAACTTATTTTGGATTGGGTTCTGTTGAGTTGGGTTGGAAATATCACAAAATTAACTTAACCATGTTTTTTTATTAATAATTTAAAACTTTGTACAGTTAAATTCGTCGATAGGGAGCTTCGTATATGGCCTGTATTTTCCGCAGTGCAGCACAGCGTAAAAAAGAATTTTTATATTGCGCTCCCCGGAATTTTCCATAAAGAAAAACTAAAGGGTTATTAGCAAGAACTCGGGGCGATAACGAGGAGTGGAAATATCCAGGATATTCGGTCTGCAGCGTGCAAAGTAATCGTACATATTAACTTAATTTCTTCAGCCACAAAATGTCTTAGTCGTCACAGCGTCAATTAAAATAAAAATATCCTCCGGTTTCATCATTAACACGAAACGTTAGGCATTTTACGCCAAAAATTAACTTGCCCGTTAATGACGCAAGTTTGTGCGTATAATGAAACTGTCTGGTGGACCATTACGAACGTTAGCAAATGACGGTTTTCTATCAGATTATACAAAAAGCGACACGAGTAGGCAATTTGTCCCGGTGGCTGTGACATTTCCTGTATTATCTAAATGTTATCAGTGTCCAACAACTGCACCTGACAGCTTTCTATTATATAACGCGATATAAACGTATATAAATTTAATTGCAGGGCCCTAAGTGTACACATTAGTTTCCCCAACGTTCGATCCATTACACAATTATGGAGGGTAGGGTTTATGGCTGCGAAACATCAAATATTGTTACCACTGGGAGCAGATGTGAAAATAACTTAATTTATCTGTTTCACGTTACGTCGAAAATTTACTATTTTAGTTAGGTTTTATGATCGCGTCGACGTATTTAGCTTCGAGTTTGAACAGTAAATTACGAACGCGATTCATTTCCGAAACGTAAAAAAATCATAAATACAAATCAAATTAAAAGCCACGCAAATAATTTACAGCACAATTTCCAAATTGAAACGCCAATGGTTTTGCCCGACGCGTTCATTACTCAAGTCGCTAATTAATTAACTATTTAAAAATTGATATTCTCCCTCAAAGTAATGCAGCGCATAAATCCCCGTAATTAACGGGAGCGACGAGACGCGGAAGCGAAAGTAAATCGCCTTTGTTTGGTATTCACAATAAAAACGTTTGCCTTCCTCGTGTCGTTCTTTATTCGATTCGAGTAATTGAAGGCAGTAGATTGCTTATTTGAGAACCACAATAAGCCGGAGACAAGCGAGGTGATCAATCTACGACTCCCCGAGGAATTTTTACTCAGAATGAACTTTTATAGACGGACAAGTCGGAAAACTGTCGAACAGAACACGCCGATTCAGAAATCAATTTAACACCGAATGCAATCTTTGAAGTTCTTCCTCGTTCTTTTTTATAACAGCTAATTCGGCTCGGATGGTAGTTTCAAATATGCCGTGCAATCCATTTGATGCGCATTTCACGAGATCGGTTTGCAAACGGAAAGCACGATGTTTAAAATGAACGGAGGAAAGTTTGCTTAACAAATGTTGAATGGTGGAAAGTTTGTAAAGCACATTACAGTCCGTTTATTTATAAATTAATTGTATATGTAAGTGTAATGTTATTGTTGGTTGTGAACAAGACGAATCTTACCACAAAACGAGGCTGTTATTGGAATAAACTGTTGGCTTAATACTGCAATCATTAAAAATTCAGAATCTAAATAATTATCTATGTATTCTAAAATATTATTGTGATGGGTTATAGGTTGAAAATTGCATTTGAAAGCGTGAAATATTTTTCAAACTAATACTTTATTTAACATTCATTTATAACTTGATGAAAATTGGTAATTGTGTACATTTTGTGTATATTTAAGTCAGCTGTAACGCTTAAATTATTTATTCATAATGGTACTCACTTCAAGATGCAGGTCAATTTTATACGTACGAGGATTGCAGTTGGAACGAATATAACTAACAAATATAATAATTAATTTTTTGTACAAGTAACGGTGTCTTTGACTACGAGATTAAAAAATATTCCTATAATAATCTACAGTTGAAGAACAGGATGCTTAAATAAACTGGAAACGCGTTGCAAATGCCTGTACTGCAGGTCAGAATTTTTATGTGTTTGAGCGATTATAACTTAATTTTTATATATTTTTATATCATCCTTCAACCTAGATCAAACTCACCTGATTTCTATCATGAAGCTAACTGGTATTTCGTGTTCGTTTACTTTATTAAGCGTTGACAATTTTATACAATAAAATCGATTAAAAGCATAGAAATCACTTAAAAAATACATTCAAAATATTTAAAATTTTAATAAAAATAACCCACATAAAAAACAAACTAGATAAAAGTAAAACAATAATAATAATGGACACAGTATGGAAGAAAAGTTAAATATTCTAAAAAGTACAAAAACATTAGATAAAGATACAGATGAACATAAAAATATAAAAATTAATAATGCACACCACCACAAATTTACAGACAACTAAAATTACACAAACCAAACATAGTACTTACTAGTAGACCAATTGTTCCTTCTATCCAGAGCCACACTTACAACTTATCCAAATTTGTATCCAAATGCATAATCAATGTCACAGGAAAAACAATATTATATCAAATATACACAAACGTCCCCATAAATGTAACAAACAATGAACAAAAATAGAACAAAATTCAAAATTATGCTTACCTACCACATACACATTTCATAAATAGATATGGCTTACGCATGGGATCCCCATATCAAACACAATCACACAACATGTAGTGGAACACCTTGAAAACATAACCTCACCTACCCTAGGTTTTGAACCAGATTTTTCAAACGATATGCAGATGCCATTGTCACAGCCATTCCTCCAAATTAAATAGATAACGTAAGAAATCAACTTAACAAATATCATAAAAATATAAAATTCACACATGAAATCGAAACCAACTATTTTTTAGACATGACACTCGCAAAATTTTCACAAAATGACAAACAAAACCAACATGGTCTGGTCAATATCTAAACTACAATTCAACATAATTTTTGAAAAAAAAATTGTAATCAGTAGGCTACACTAACAAGCCAGCAATATCGTAGCAAGCTAAGGAAAAATCAAAGGAAAACAATTGCCCATCATATTTAATTAAAAAAATTTTCAGGCAAAGAATTAATAAATTATACATTTAAAATAAATATAACAATAACAGTCCAACCATACAATTGAAAAGTCGCACATAATTTTTTTAACACACAGCTTTAAAAGAAAAACATTGCATTTACAAAATATATTGTTCACCCGTTGGTACTAATAAGATTTTAAATGTAAGTTAAATTGTGAATTGAATTGTAATTTCTAAAATAAGTTCTATTAGCTAGTGAACATGAATTAATACTAATTCGAAATGTCGGCATACAATAAATAAAAAAAGGACTGCTTCAACCCGTCTGGTTGTGAAATTTATGGAATAAAGCAAAATATTGACAGGAAAATTCCTAAACAAGACAAGAAACGTAAATATGTTAGTTACATGATAGTTAGAACTTCGAATAAGATAAAATGTATGTAAATTTATACAGAAGTATTAAAGCTTTAATTGTAAAATAGGGTCAATGAGTGTAAAAATTAGGGTCAACATGTTAACATATGTGTCTATCACATCAATCAAATCACGGATATTAGCCATCATAACAATGCGAACGAGAAACCGATGAATGCGTGCATATAAACTTCATTGGATGTGTCGTAAGAATATGCGTATTTTGTAATCAAGGTTTGATATGTGTCTATAAACTGTCAGCGGAAAGCATAGCGGAGCCGTCAAGCGGTTTTCATTTCTATTTCCCAGTTCGTGAAATCGAGAATTTCGCATCATAATCTTTTAGATTTTGGTTCTAGATTAATTGCTATGGGGACGAGAATAATTAAGATCCGATAGCATAACTCCATACTTGTGTCCAAATTTCGTTTCAGTTTTATTTGCGTAAAACATTCATTTTATGTAGTACATGTGGTGATCGTGGACGGTAGTCATAATCGTATGACGTGACAGGCAATGTTAGAACAGCATCCCCACTTACAAGATCGTAAATCAAACAATCCATTGTATTTTACCGGATGCTATTATAAAACCATCGGTGGTACGTTTATAACAAGTTAAAATTAGACGTTGTGTCGTACATTTCAATTTCGACCCACCAGAGTCGAGAATTCACAGACAAATATGTCATAAGATACCTCAATTTTCTCCATATTTAGTCGATTTTGAGCATACGAGGACACGCCTCTTTGTGTGCCCAGCGACTACATCATTACCTCAAAGTATAAAATATAACAATTTGAAGGCCTTAAACAACAATCAAATTACAAACATCAAAAGCGGAAACGCTAGTACTAGTAATTATATTCCTAATTTGATTGCACTCTCTAGTTTATGAAAAAAATGCATTTTCCGGAAGACGAAAATTCTTCAAATTCATTTGTCGTAAATGGAAGAAAGAAACCAAGGACACTGTTATCGTCCTCTTCGGAAGATATTAGCGTTGCAACAGTTAGCAGACAGGCATGGATTCTGAAAGTTCTTTTTCAGATGACAATATGTTAATGCACAACTCGAAAACGAAACGAACCAGACGGGTTGAAACGAAACGAAAAATATATAAAGGTGACAAATTGCCAAAATTCTATATAATCCAATCCAACCTAAACCAACCCAGCTGAATTTTTGACATGGGTTGTGTTAAAATGTCAAAATTGGGAAAATATCAAAAAATTACAAAATTATGAAGATATGTAAATACGCAAAGATATTGGGAAATGTTGGATTATGCAGCATTGCAATTACGGCAAAATTCGACATTTTGAAAATTGTCCAAAGTTTAAAATTGTCAAAATGCAATAGGTTTTAAGATAAAAAAAATATCGATATATTATTAAGAGGTGGAAGTCAGCCATTGTGTAGTGTTGATAATGAAATTCGTGAATAGAAATAGTAAAATTGACAATAAAAACATATAAAACTGCAACAATGAAGAAATCGCAACAATACTAGGAAATGTGCAAAATTTCCAAATTGAAGATATTCTCAACAATACCAAAATTACTGGAAATGAATGTCATGAATATGAAACTGTCAAATTTGAAAATAAATGTAAAAAATGTATTGTATTGCAAAAATGCAAAAATTGTCAAAATGTATAATTGTGGAAATATATGAAATTTGCAATTAAAACTTTGAGTTGTGTGTATGTAAAATTGTCAACAGCTCCAAAAATGTCAACATTGCAAATAATGCAAAAATGCCAGCGAAGCAAAAAATATATGAAAATTGTAAAAGTGAGTGTATATAATAATATAAAAAGTGCAAAAACTCCAACTTCTAAAATAACTGAAATGCATAATTGTCAAATTACAATATGCGTGCGTTTTTAAAGTGCAAAAATATTAAAACTTCAAACTCAGTCCTATACGTGGGTCGTGTCAAAAGATCAAATGGAGCAAAATGGAGCAAAAATATCAAAGTTTGCAAAAATGCAAGCGAGTGAAAATGGGATATGTTTTAACATCAAAACTATTAAAATTGTTGAAATTTCCAAGTCAGTACTTGGGTTGGATTGGGTTGAGTAAAAATTAGTAAGTTATTATTGCAATTGTAATTGGAAGAGCTACTAAGGATTAATATACTGTCATAGAATGTTCAAATCTATTTGTTATTTTCATTTAAGTAAAGCGAATAATCATCAAATGCGATATAGTTAACTATGGCGTCCGGGAGTAGCACACGAGCGAGTGTAAGCGATCAGGAATTTTTATTATTATTAAAAACAGCAACTGTAAATTTGACCGCCTTACCAACGTTCCAAAAGTTCCAAATTGAATAATTGATGTATGGTTTTTAATTTCACAATAACCGCTATATTAAATCCACGGTATATAGAATAATCGCACGATTACATCAAAGACAGAACTCATCTACAAAAGAAATATTCATTACGCTAAGGTAACTCAATTAACTCAATTACCAGAAATGACAACATAACTATCACATCCGACACATAAACGGGCGAAAATATTAAATTTGAGACCAATATCTGGCTAATGAGGCATTTTCAACCATATTTACGCAAACATAACGAAAATATAATCCCTCCCAACTAAATTAGTGGCTAAATGAGGGGCAATTTTCACGTAAAAACAGGAGCAGTGGGCGTAATTGCGGTGTTTAGCGAGCCGGACAAATTAGTTGTATTTATTGCGTTTGTTCGGCCACTATCGACCCTCGTCACTATCTCCACGATCTTATGTAAATTCGCCTTGTTTAACATATTTATCTAATTTCGGAGCGAAACGCTCGTTCCGGCCAGATATTCGCATATTCGCGTCGCGCAGATAAATTTTAAATTAACCGAAATCTATTTATTGCGATAAACGGTTCGATATATCCCGGCGTTTTTAATATATCCAGTACAGGTTTGCGCATTTCCGTGAGTTGTTATATCGAGCGTTTGCGACTGTTCCTGTTGCGAGACTCGAACAATGTAACGTCTTTGTTGCATCTTGGCATTGTTTCAGCGGATTTATGAAATACGATCCAAAGTATTCTTATAACGTTGTCGCGCCGTGATCTGTTAGAGATTTTGTCGACCGTTATTAAGGGTGGTATTCCAATATAAGGGACGCTACAGAAACAATATATATATATATATATATATATATATATATATATATATATATATATATATACATTTTTAATATATATATATTAATAATGTATCTTGTCAAATCTGACAGCAAAATGTAAAATTTACACGAAAGATGGTCTAATCTTACACATCAATGGTGTAGTGAACATTAATTAATACAGGTCCATGAAGACTAACTGGTGGGTCGCTAGACAATATTGTTCCTGGGTTATTACCCTTTGTCAGTAGCGATTACCAAAAACCTTAGTTGTTGAAATACCTTTACATGTAGTGGCCATCAAAACTTCTTGGCGCGAGCCAATCACTCCTAACGAACCACTGACAACAGAACACGAGACGATACCTTGTCTAACACCTTGCGGAGACTAAACAAGAGACGACTGTCAAACGTCCAGTGTCAACATATAAAAGGATTGCTGCAATTGAGTTCAAAAACAATTCAAATTAATAATGTATCTTGTCAAATCTGACAGCAAAATGTAAAATTTACACTAAAGATGGTCTAATCTTACACCTCAATGGTGTAGTGAACATTAATTAATACAGGTCCATGAAGACTAACTGGTGGATCGCTAGACAATATTGTTTCTGGGTTTCTGGTTATACATTTTGCTGTCAGATTTGACAAGATACATTATTAATTTGAATTGTTTTTGAACTTAATTGAAGCAATCCTTTTATATGTTGACACTGGACGTTTGACAGTCGTCTCTTCTTTAGTCTCCGCAAGGTGTTAGACAAGGTATCCTCTCGTCAGTGTTCTGTTCAACTAAGAGTCTTGGTAATCGCTACTGACGAAGGGTAATAACCCAGAAACAATATTGGCTAGCGATCCACCAGTTAGTCTTCATGGACCTGTATTAATTAATGTTCACTACACCATTGAGGTGTAAGATTCGACCATCTTTCATGTATATATATATATATATATATATATATATATATATGAAAAACGGTTTTAACACGGGAACAAAGGTATATGAAAGGAAGATACTTGGGCCTACACCCGAATGGAAACAGGCAACCGCCGACACGTGTTTCTGACTTATTAGTCATCATCAGGACGGTAAAGCCAAATTAAAAGGTGGAAAAGGTGTTTAAATGGAACACCTGTATATTTTTACATTTTTGAATTCTATGACGAATTGTGAATACATCAATGTACAACTTGTTTGTCAAAACTCAACAGAACTGGTGATTTTTAATTTTTTTAATGAAATATTAGATATGCAGACTATGTTTCAAATAATCATGTAACTGCGAGGATAGCTGATGTGAGGGTAATTTTTTATCCGTGGACTAAGGGATCATCAATGTAAGTATTAATGCAACCAAGGATCTCCTTTTGTATACAGGGTGTTGGCAGTGAATTTTCAATCTCGCACAACTTTAAGAGGCAAAATATGATTTTTTTCAAATGACACCTACTATCAAATTTACCAACTCTCGATTCAAAACCAAATTCTGCGTCGACTGATGCTACATATTCCTATACCTATCACTTCAGGTTTTCGAGTAATTTCAAAAAAATACTTTATTTGTTCTCAAAATCAATCGCATTGCAATTTTCGTAATACTAAACATAGCCTAGTGTCACTTCAGTAAATTGGGTAACTCAAAACTACAAATTCCACCCATACCATCTAGAATTGCATCGAGCAATTAAAATCACTTTAAAAGTCAAATCAGATTAATCAATTAATAGCAACAAGGGCTTCTTAGCTAAGGCGGCCCACTTCATCAGAGCCCACTTAACATCGAGTAAGCTGATTCTTGCTAAAAATAATGAAATGTACTCTGAACTATAGTTCTAAATATCGTCTTACCCTTCTATGGAAATGACGTGGAGCCCCGTCCTGTTGGAACCACATATCCCGCAACGTTTGTAAATCCACATCTTCCAATAAACTACGCAGTACATTTCACAAAAACCGGTAATAATCAGTACCAATAAGATGGTTTTCAAAAAATTTCAAACATTAAGAGAACACTAGTGTTGGTGATCAACTTGTCTCACCCAATGAGGTTTTTCGGTGGCTTAATAATGTACATTATGCCTGTTTACCATCCCATTGCTGCGAAACCTTGCCTCATTTGTGAAAAGAATACTATTGATAAATGCCGGATCTTCCTCCATACGTTCCATCATTAAATTGGCAAAGATTATCGAAGTCGTGAAATGGCAGCAATAAATATTAAAATATGGTTTTACCGCTATTTATAAAAATGATTGGTGGTCGTCATCAATTGGCAAAAAGTAGTTATTCCTGTGCATTCAGGAAATTATGGAATATGTATGTATGTATGTATGTATGTATGTATGTATGTATGTATGTATGTATGTTACAAATTTTGAACAAGGTTTTGCAGGCATGCAAGTTGCTTTGCTCAAGATTATTTTCCAGAAGAAATTCAAAATAGTTACGACAGTTACATATGGATACTGAATCCATTTTTAGACGATTTCTTTCAATATTGAAATATCAAATGATGGAATGTTAAAGTTTGAATTTGTTTCCCACAACCCGGACCAATTTTGTATCAAAAGGATGCAAGGATGCAGGAATACCATCAGTTAGCCGATGAAGCTATTAAATTTTTGGTTCCATTTGTAACATCATAATTATGCGAGTTGAGTTTTAATAAGAACTATTTCCAGAGAGACGGAAGAGGCAAGTGTGAGATCGATATTAAACAAGGGCAACAAGTAAAAGGTATTCATCGTAAACGTTGATTGTAAATCAAGTTTCGTTAATAGATCGGCGTTAGGGGATGGGCTATCTATCAAATTCTCCAATTCTCAATTTTCCATTATAATTGCTAGATTTAGTTCGTCCTTCATATACCAAATATTTAATGCAAAATATGGCGTAAATTTTAATTTAGTTCGTCCTTCATATACCAAATATTTAATGCAAAATATGGTGTAAATTTTAATTTAGTTGCGGTGACACTTTCACAGCATTTTCCCAACGAATGCGCCACAATAAAACACGCGACATAAAAGTTGCGGGTTGCCGAAATGTGTGCGCGGAGGGATTCGAAATTTACGTCCTTCTATAAGTTTTTCTCGGCGTCCAAATAAGTGAGCGAATGCATACCACGTGAGTTGACTGTCGTATATCAAACGAGCGTATAAGAATAAGGAGCAAATACGTGATGGACCAATAAACTTGATATAAAAGTGAAATGGTAAATATTGGATCGTCTCGCATCATCCACGATATAAAATACTTTCCAGTTTGTTACAAAGACCCTCAGTTTCTAATATCGTCGTTCGTCCGTTTGCTACACATAAAATGTTGCCCTAGTTTAACTTGCTGTATATCGGCCACCTCATCAAATCATCTATATATATATATATATATATATATATATATATATATATATATATATATATATATAAACACACAAGTTAAAGTCAATGGGGGTATTGTAATTGTGATGCCTCTGCAGAAAAGTTGCGATTGAACGCTAAATGCGTTAGGTTTAATTGAATGTAAAAAGAAATGGGAAAAGTAAAGAAAGAACAGTACAATAAAGTATCCAAGAACTGTAGCAAGCTTTAATTGCATCTTCGGCCGTGGGGGGAAACTTTCGAGATGTTATAAGAAACATCATTAACGGAGATTGAAACGAAAAGCAACTTGCAATAATATACTGAAATTAACGGATCAAATTTACGATTTGCTCCGAACTCATTGATTAAAAGGCATTTCGTTCATTCGCGTCGTGTTTACGTCTAGACCGATGAATGAAAAATGTAATCAAAGTTTGTTAAAGCTGAAGTGTTAAAATAATCTTTTCGTGGCCTTGACAAATGCGTAACAAGGGTTTTGGCTTTGCTGTTTTAAACGAGTTATGTATAAATAATTCAATGTAATGAATTAAGTAATGAAGGAGCGTTGAAAATTCGTGAAATTGAAAATGGTGGATAGTGGAAAGTTGTTGGTTGCCAATAATATTTACAACGCCATTGTAACATAGATTGATCATTGCAGTGGCAAAGGTGAGGGAATATATCCTAACTTTTCGAACCTTTATACGGTGCACCAGTAATATCGCGATTTTTCTCATGCTTTTTCTACAGTTCATATGCAGACGTATATGTACTCGGATAGCGCCTTACATTGCGTAACTACATGCGCAGCGTATCTGGCTCTAGTTAATCCGCTGCACATATCTTCCATGTCGATCTCCCTACCATGACACCATCGTAACTAACGTATGTAAGAAAAGTTTGGGGAACATTTTTGAAATTTGATTATTCAACCTATAATTGTTTTACTTAATTTGGTAGTACATAAAACGATTCAAAGAAGCTTTAACTATAATTATAATGTTCCACATAGCATCTAAATGGCCATGGGTTTCAATGGTTCGCAATTTGGGGCGAATGCCTCTCATCAGCCTTTAAACGGTAAGTGAGTTAAATTCACGAATCTTTTGGTATATTTGTCGTCGTAGTTCATCTTCATTTTGGGCTTCCCACCCATTGTCGTAAACTATTCAACCGAGTAAAGCCCAAACCTCTCCTATAGGACGTACATATGGAACATTCTGGGGGTTATCCTCTTGTATATGGGATATTTTGTTGCCTTAACCAATCTTGAGTTCTTCTCGCATAATGGCATTATGCCATATCCCTCCAATATATTAACATGATGCGTTTGAATAAAATTCCCTTAATGGGGCGGGCATACACGCCCAACAAGGTCTTGAAAAACCAGCTTCCGAAATGGCACACCACACTCTTCGACTACCTCGTCCTCAAATTTCCTTATACCTTACGTCATTAGGCACGTCCTCAATGTTGTCTGTATCCATTTATTTTTATTTCGGAGTTAAATAATGTCAAATAATGTCCGTCGTCTAAAATTATCGTGGCATTGTTTCTGAAATGTTCTAATCTTAATTGTCTACAGCATTTTGGAATCCTATCTAATTGAGCAGCCGAGTATTTATGAATTTTTTTGCGCTTTCTGTATTTTAAATTATTTCTGCTAATTTCCCTCTTGGCTGTCCTATGGGATATGTGAAATTCAAAACTCGAGGGCGACTCCTAATGATAAATTGTTGTCTTAGAAATATGTTGGTTCCTATAAATGGCGACAATGTCACTTTGGCATTTGGCCAACCAAATGTAAATACCTTTCCGCAATTATAACTTGTAGGACATTTTGTAAAACTTTATAAACACAAATGTATTGTCAAACTGCAGGGGAAACTTGACAGATTCTCAATATCCAATGGGAAGTTGTTTGCTTTAGTTTTAATAGGAAAAAAATAATACGAAAAATTTTCGTTACATACGTTATTCAAAGAATCTGTACTTGTCAAGCTAGTTGCAGGTACTTAATTACACTGTTATTAATAGTAATTGTGCCTCAAATAGCTGTAGTAGGGCTCCATTGTGCAGATATCGAAGTAATTGGAACTGTTACTGGTGTTAGGTGGTCTCGGGACAATAACAACAACAAGCGTAGATGTTGACTGCCCTTTTATCATATGTCCTATACTTTTTTAACTGCCATCTTCTACATATCCCTCTGCTACATTAGAAGACTTCCAGCTTCGTGCTGTTGTAATTCAACAATATTACCAGCGATTTTCTTTGAAAAGTATGACCCGTGTGTAAGATCAGGGGTATTCCAAATGCAAATACATGGCAATTTTTTGGCATGTATATTGTGGCCAATATGTTGTCTTTCAGATTTTCCATTATGCATACAAATAAACAAATTTGGCACGTCTGGGGTTGGTCTAATTTTTAAATATTTCTTTACGATTTCCGTCGTTAATGTACACCCTCATTTCTTGTAGCTTTCTCTAATTCACTTTGTTCTTCATTATTGTCTTTTTGTCAAGCTCATATTCTAACTCCATCGTGTATATATTTCTGTGCTTTCTCGCTTCATACATTATCACATTCTTTTTTCTACTAACTTTTTCCACCCTTTCTAGGGACCTATCGACCTATCTTTAATCTCCATGTTGTCCGTCTTCACGATTTAATTTTGGCTTTTATTTCCTTCATTTCGCCATTAAAAGTTCTTTGTTCTTCTAGCGTTACTATTTTTCTTTATGTTGTTAACTTCCTCACCTTGCTGAACACTATTTTAGTATTATTCAGCAACAAATTGTTGGCTCCTTGTATTTTATTTTGTTGGCTAGTCTCCAATTTTGAAGTCTAGTTCTATTTAATTGCATTAATATCTTGTTTGACAAAATTATATGTTAAAGTTGGTACCGATAGGAACCATGGCTTACTTATTTACAATTTGTGCAATGACTACTTCAAGAATTTAGCGAATCAGTTAAAGTTATTACAGTATGAAGGCAACTTTGTAAGATTTTTCAGAAATTAAAGGACATGCATGTCTCGTTATTATTATATAACCGGAAATAGTTGGACTATATTAATGATACATTGTAAAATATATATTTATATCATACAAGGGCCAACATCTTCAACTGAACCCAAGATAGACGACGGCGGGTAGGTCCAGCAAAAGCGTATAACATTTCCGCTATCGAATAAGTTTATCGATTTTAAATTCGAATAAAATTCAATTTGTATCAATACGGATAACAATCAATCAATGAATTTATGTATTTCGCAATTTTGTTGCAAAAATCCAGGCACTATACACCCAAACGTACATGAAAATATATTTATTTATTAAATTCCAATCCTATTGACGACCACAATGAAAAATAAATAAAATATCAGAGATCTTCGATAATACGTCCATATTGAATCCACATCCATATATTTCAATAAGAAAACATGCACCGTACACACACATATTTGAAATATATACGCGCGCACGTCAAATGAAAAATGCATATACGTTAAATCACTTTTTTGCGTCGCACCTGGTGCGGCCGATTTCGGACGTTCTTTACGCTCGTGCAATAATCCGTGTCATAGATTTCGCCGGGCGCTTTAGATAAATAAAACACGGCGTCTTCGGTGATCAGGCGAATGAGTCACATCGTTGCCACCTTTCTTGCACGGGCAGGCGTGGGGCGGCAAAGTGAGTAATGTCTCCCAGCAGACGCGGCGAGGGTGAGACAAGACGTGTCTAAAATCTGACACCAATCATCCTTCGACATTCGCCATTTATTATGAAATATAATACACTCCCGGGTCACATTATTGGTACATCGGAAGAATAAAAGCTCTACGTCTTTGTATCATATTTTCTCGCATTGTTGTGAGAGAAAGGCGTATGGTTCAAAATGTGAAATGGGAGGTGTGGGAATGCTTTCAGATTTGATGGAAATTTATTATCGCCCGTCGTGTACTAGGTGAAGATTAAAAAAAAATGTACAAGGTTTGTACATTTAATTAAAAACAAGGGGTATGATATTTTACCCCTGCGCGTCAATGGGGTACATTCTACGTACGCGTCAAATTGTACCAGAAATGGGCGAAGTTCCACTTCGAGCAGTTGTCTCCGTTGACAAGGTTTTTATTAATACAATTAACGATGGTGCAGTGTATTTGATTAAAACATGAAAATAAGCTTTGATCAAATTATATCTAGTCACAAAACACTACAATGAGTCACTGAAATGATTCACTTAATCAATAAAAAAATCTAATAATCGCCGAAAGGCATTTTAACATATATCTTATGTAAAAATAATTTAAAATGTTTTTACCAACTCACCGCTGGATTTTGGAGATCTAAATTGTTAAGTTATGTTATATATATATTGTAAAAAATTAAATTGAAAATCTCCAAATATTGCAATTAATAATTAATGTGAATTATTGTGTTTTTGTACCGAAGCTTTTCTTGAACAACCCAAGGATTTTTTTAGGGATTTCAGTTTAATTTAAAAAATATTACAATCCTGCGAAAGATAATAAAACAGAAGCTTGTAATGCATTTAAATTCGCGTTATCCTTTCAGCATGTCGAAGACTGAAGCTTAAAAAAGGGGGACGACTGAAATCTGGAAGACATGTCAAGAATGTGTAATTAACTGTGGACCCTTGACGCATGCCGAAGTCGAAACAAGAGGTCGCCGTATTGCCGAGGGATATAAATGGCAATCGTCAAGATATCACGGCAGCGATGGCGGATTATAACCCTCCGAAATGACGACGACCGTAAGTCGAAGAATTATCACGCGGATTGATTCTTACTTAGCGCGGAATAAATTGCGTCACGTTCCGAAAAATGAGAGCAAATTTTCGGTGCAACTGTAAACTAATTTAATCTGGTTTGTTTTCTTTGAACGGGGCCGCATAATTAAATTTGCCGATTAATTAATCTTGGGGAAATTACCGTTCCGAAATTTAATAAGTGCGCATATTTTTAACGCGTTGAATTTCGCGATAAACTTTAAATCTTTATTTATGAAAACAATGTGCCTGGCTCGGAATTAATTAGGATTTGCTTTAAAATTCGGATTAGACTGACTTCATGCGTACATGGAAAGTTGTAAATTATAAATTCTTCTTTTTATAATGACGCGCGTCAATCTTAATTAAATTACTTAAAGTTAGTTGTTACGTTCATTTACCAGTTACATGTTGTCATATAATAAATGTTACAGACACTCGACAAGTTGTTGCAGTTGTACATTTTTTAATTTATTAACGCCGCACATAAACGTTGAAATAATTTAAAGATATCGTAGCGAAAATCGAAATTCAATTTTTCCAAATCTAATTAACAAATTAAATTTGTCGAACAACTCCCTCGCGTGGTGACCCAACTGAACGAATTCCGTAAGGAAGAAAGTTCGTTAAACCTTTTCCGAATTGTGTGTTTTTCTTATAAAATTTATAAACCATAAAGATCGTTCCCGATGGCCCATGCCAGCATAAAACATTGTTTGAGTGTTCTTTGATGAGTTCTTTCCAAGTCGTTATTGATATAGAAATAAATTGCTCGGCACATTTTACGCAGCTCCGAACACTGCGGTCTGACTAGTAAATTGTCACTTCAACCAGAACGTCTTAATATTTTCTTGCGAGGAACTCCGCACTCATGGAAACGCTGAATCTGAGACAAAAACTTTTCCGGGTTTCGTAAACTTATCGATTCGGTAAATTTGCTTAGATTATATACAACTGACATAACATTATATTTTGTAAACATGTTTATGCTAAGGAATATTATTTTGTGTCAAACTCATCAGAAAGGGTGGACTTTGATGTAATTTGTTGCAGAAGCAAATATAAATGTCATCAATATTGACTTGAGATTAAAATTATTGGCGGTGAACTCATCGGTAGTATTCGCTACCTCTATCTGTGAAAAACTGACTTTATAACGCTCTCGACAGTACTATGCGCCAGGCACCAAAACTATTAAACTCCTATATGAACTTAATCATAGTGTCTTAAAACTACTAGAAATCTCTAATAACATAAAGAACTTACTGTGATTTGTTGAAACTTACGGCTTAATTGCGTCTAACATTTCCATTGTTAGACGCAATTAAGTCGTAAGTGCATTAATCGTTTTTTTTTTTTTGGAACAAAAAAAAGGTCTATAAATATCTTCAATTTGTACCTTAATAATTATTATAATATTTTTATCAATTTATTCCTTAGAACTTGTGTAAACAAAGGTTAACTCTAATTCATATCTAATCATCTTCTAATCCGAAATTATTGACTAACAATTGAAACATAACTTTCTAATCTTTAGCTTTGTTATGCACAGTACCAAATTTGCTTGCAAAAATCATCGGTTTTCTTAAAATAGTTTAGAAAAACGGTGAATAAAATAGGGTAACTGGGTCTGGAGTTTTTATCAATTACTTTGCGATTAAATGTATGTAAAATTATACGAATCGTTTTGTATAAATTGTCTCAGATATACAAATCAATTAATATTTTAAACAACTTACCATTCACATAGCACTAACCAATTACCGCTAGGATGAATCAGCCCAATAATCCTTCATATATGACAGAAAGATCCACAGATGTGAAAATAAGAAAAAAAATGTCATAAAACCATTACAATCTACATTGTCCGTACAAATTCAACTTCTTTTATCGTTTGGTGCATTTTCTGCCATCTTTTGTCTCAACTGAAGTTTGATTCAACTTAAATTTCTCTACATACCAAGACCGCGCCGAATGAATCCTCGCGCCAACTTCATGGTTTATCATTTATTTCAAATTTAACTCGTTCATCTTCATTATCACACCAAATACTGAAGACGTTATCAACAACTGTTGACAAAAAGCTCAAAAGCCAAAAACAAGTTAGCTAGAAATTTGGTAAGAAATTCAAAAGAAAGTCATGATTTGCAAATGTCAGTAAATAATCACATTTTCAACAGAATTTTTGACAAAAATTGAATAAAGTTGGAAAGTACAGCTTTAGCATCAGTAATTCGTTTCTTATTGATCAGTTCATAATTCCATGCATAATTAAATTTATATAATTTATTTCAAACATCAAGGATACAAAATACAAAATTCTTGGCGGATTCGATTAGACCAGAAATAAAATGGACCTACTTGTGTTTCAATTTGAACCAGGGCAGTCTTACATCGAAAAAATCATGGCCAAAATCCCAAGATATGGAATGGGATTGGTCATGATTGAGGTGGTTTGGTCTTTCGAAACCTTCGACTCTGCTCAATCCAACCAATCCCCAAACTCAGTACCCAAACCCATTTGCAGGCCTTGAATTTGAACCTGAGCAGTTGTATATATTTCAGGTTGTGTTGATCACTTGTAGTTCCGAATCTAGGATCGTAATCTTGGATGATTCTACTTCGATTAATCCCAAGTCAGTAAATGAGAAGGTTATGATAAAATCTTGCTACATTTAATAAATGACTAGTTAGCTAAGTTTTTATGAATGAGTAGTCCGTGGTGCTTTTTTAAATGATTCATTTAATATTTCAGCTATGTTAGTGCAAAACTTCTTCTTCAGCGGTCTCGAGACATAATACACCCATTTTCTTTCAAGATGTTGGATATTTTGTTATAGCGTATGTGACAAGTCCGTGTTCCATCTATGCCAATGCAAAATATCAGCTTAATCGAATCTATCACTTGGCAAGCATTAACAGTGTAGAACATTGTAACAACAGTGTCAAATATTTAACTTTTCACAGCCCACTGTACATATACCGTGTGACCAAAATGTTTTCAGATTAGAGTACGTGGAAATATTTTCATGTCTCTGAAAAATCCTTACAGTTTTGAAAAATAGTGAGAACTTTTTGTAATTCATAAAATTTGGTTAATAAAAGAAATGACAATTAGCAAACGAGAATTTTTAGAAAATTATTAGATTTTAGGTATTGACTTCCGTCAATTTTTCAAATATTTTTCGTAATATTTTTTAGTGATATTCTTTTCATTTAGGTTTTCTTTACAAAATTAACAGTTTTTTATTTATTTACTTATTTGCACCTTTTTAATTTTTTGCAATTTTGACATTTTTATATTTTACTTTCTCGATTTGTTGAATTTCTTTGCTAACGTTCCATTACAATTATTTTTATTTGTTTTCCTACGATGTCTTTTTATTAACTTTTACATTTTTTCCAGTTTATATTTTTGAAAAATTGAGAATGTTGAACAGTTTGCGATTTTCTGATATATGAGTTTTAGAAAATTTTGTTCTATTAATATGTTGACATTTTGATTTTTTTTCCATCTTTTAAACATACATTTTTTAGAATTGTTGTTTTAGATGTATATTTCCTTTTAATTCACGTTTTTTTTTATAAATTTAATAGTTTTGTACAATATTTTAATTTTTCGTTTCAACCTTAACGTTGTTGACTGTGTGGGTTGGTAAGTGGCATGAAATGTGTTTTACCTTGAATTATACAGTCAATTGCAATTCCTAGAAATTAATCCAAACTAAGACGGAGTTCGTTCATTTTATTTTGTATTTTCACTTATAACGTGAGAGCAACGGAATTATGTTTTAGAGTTGGCCCTGGAAGAGGGAGATAGACATACCATGAATGTGTAATTTTAATCCAATAAAATAGTTCATCTAAACTGTCACTTTTTGAAGTATTGTAAAACAGTTTTTAATGAAATTTTAACACCGTTTATGAACATGTTGCACGACGTCAAAGGAAGAGTTACATTGTGATGTCGGTGGTGGCCATATAACTCATCTTATTTGATAATTACTATTGGTTGTCATGATTAAAATGTATTATTTAAAATTTTATTGCCAACATAACCTCAGTTTTTACAGCTTTGCCTGCAGTTTGATTTAATCTAAATTTAAGTTACCGGTAAAAGGGTTGGTACACCTGTTAGTAACGGCGAGTAGTTCTATTACTCAAAATTAATCTAAGACATACGCGAAAACTTCCAAAGCCCTCCCTGAATCACAATTCCGTTGCTCACACGTTACAATTAGAAGGATTACTTACGGCTAACACAAGCCATGAATTCGATGACTTAATAATTTGGAATAAATTAGATTTCATTCACATTACGAGTAGATTTTAAAAATATATCCTTCTAGTATGGCGTGAATTGTGAGGATTAGAACAAGACGACCCAACCTACCCAAACCAACCAAAGTGAATGACAAATTCACAAAATCAAAGAGTTTGTAGGTTGAAAAATGAAGAATGCCGGGAGTTGCAGAGATTATCAGTTGGCATTAAAAATAATAAAAAATAAAATAATGTTAAATGTAAAATAATGCCCTCTGTTGACGAGAATTCCACACACATAACTAAATTCCAGAAAACAAAAACAGCCGACGTATTCATTAATATCAATAGTTGCAAAGTCCTTTGAGTTGTTTGCAACGTATCACAATAATTTCAATTATTGAAAATAAAGTTAAAACGTGTCCATAAATGAGAAATCAACTAGGAAGAATGTTCAAAAACTGAAAGTTAAAAACATATCCGAAGTAAATTACTGGAAACGCAAAAGGTGCGAAGAATGGGAATCGCCAATTCAAAAGAATATCCAGAGATTTAAAATGTGCCAGGAATTAAATATATAAAGTGAATCGAAAGAGTGTGTTACAGATTGAAAAGGTTGAAGAGAAAGTAAAAAATAGCTTGAAAAGGATTGAGAATGTGTTCAGAAATAGAAAAGACTACCTGGAGTTAAACGAGTTACAAAATAAAAAAATATATCAGTAGTATATGCGAAACCATAACTCTTCGGAATTAAATGTGTTAAAAAACCCTGTTAAATAGAATGTTAAAAAGTGAAGGAGTTGAATGTTATAAGTTAGAGATAATCACAAATGTAACAGATAATGTCAAAGGTTCGAAATTTGCATAGTTTTTAAATAGAGTTAAACAATTGTGGGAAGTTTGAAATAAGGTAACGAGACAACTGAAGTTTATATGGAAAGTTGAAAACGTCCAATTGTAGAAGAACTAAACATTTTAAAAAATATCAGAAACATATACTATCCGGAGTTAAACAGGTAGTCATGATAAATTGAACGAAAATGATGAAGCTGTGGAATTGAAATTCAAATTATTATTGATACGGCTCAAATGACCGAACATACTATAATTACAATGTTCTTATATTTTATAAATAGATTTGCGAAATTAATAATTCAAATTACTTTATCATTTGGAGATAGTTAACATTTTTTTAAAGATAAATGTAGATAGAACCAAATTATGAAACTGCAATCCATCTATACTTTTTATGTTGTGTATTTAATATAATCCACAAATACCTTGATGTGTCCCTTACTCTCAACAATGAAAAGCATAAGTTCCTGTTTCTTAGAACCAGTAATAACTAACTGTTTGAAGGTAGGACTCTTCTAGTTATTGAAGTTAAAAAAGTTAACAAATTAGAATTAATGTTCGACAACAAGTACTTAATTTATTTTACCTAGCGATAAATTTACGTCGTCGATCATGACGTATTAAAAAAAGTAACGTAACGTGACAATATTACGAATCCAAATTTACATAAATACAAATTAAATTCGACTAGATAATTTAACTTGTACTTCACGAGGGTATTGCGGAATGTTTCAAATATGTAGAATATTTAACATGTCACGTTGAAATGCGAAGCCACCGAACAAGCCCAAACGTTAATAGCGATACTTTGTATCATCGGGTCTAAACAACTCGTGCCCCTTCATTAGAGATTCGCGCTGCGCGAACTTGTTTTATAACATTTAATTAGGAAGACACTTACGAGAAATAAATTAGCGAATTTCAAACCGATTTTACAAACGCACAAACAGGCAGCTGCCAGAACGTCGAGTTCCGTTTTAAATTAAACGCGATAATTTTATTAACAAAATGAAATTTCGCCGAATCGCGTTACGGCGCGCCGTTTAGCGCGAATTTATTTGATCGGGCACGATGAATATTAAGTTTCGTCAAAGTGAGCGATTATCTCGCGATATTTTCGATGTAAAAGTGCGCCCCGCCGAGTCGTCCGCGGCGTTTTAATTAGGACATCATTTGAAATTTGTTGCTAATTTTTCGCTCGCCGTGTTCCTTAACGAGTCTACGCAAATTAGAATTTAAGTCGCTCGTTTACCTTATGAATATTGAACGAGAGCGAGAGGGAAAGAAAGGGCAGTTTAAATATTAATAAGCCAACATCAAAGAAAATGGGACGGCGGAAACAACATTCTAATGAAAGCTGGAATAAAAACTGAAAATTAAACAATTCTGATTAATAATTTCGCCGCGATCATACTATCAAATAACTCGGAAGAACATCAGGGCGCATCGGTGCCTCGCAAAAGTTTGGAAAATCGTCAAAACCTTGATTAGGAGTTTCGCAAATTTGCTTAAATAAATAATTAATCCGATTTGAATATTTCAGAAATAAATTGTTCGTTATCAACGCAAATAACTTTTGGTGCGATTTTAATTAGAAATGAAAAAGGGGCAAGAACCAATTTGACGAAGCAAAATAAAATTAAAATGTATTTGTATTTATGAAACTTATAATTGTAAAAAGTATTGTATAAACAACGTACTTGTCGTCGTATGAGGGAATATAAATTGACTAATAAAGCGAAAGTGTTTATAATAATATCATTGGAAATAAATTAAATCGACTGCAACTTAGATTAAATGAGGTACGACGAAAAAATCGCGTTTAACATTAAAATTAGTTTACCATAAAACGACACATTCCGAACGCGAAAGGCTACTTAATTTCTTTAAATAACTACAAATGTTACGATGAAAAAATAGCTTGGCGCAAGCAAGTTAATCATGATGCTTGGCTTAGATCAATGAACATTAACTTGGACAAAACGAAGGTACTAACAACGACATATTCACGTATAACACTAACATCAATTTAAAGCGACACATTCCGAACACGAAAACATATTTAATTTCTTCTTCTCCTTCTTCTCGATGAATAAAGATGAAAATGACTTGGCTAAGTACTTGAACAATTATGCTTATTAATTGAGTATTGGAGGAAGAGGGTTATGTTAACATTACAGGAAAAATGTTGAAACGAATGCATTGTTTAGATACTTAAAACGGGTCAAAACCCTTAACAGGTAAAGTAATTAGTAGAAATGTCAGGAGCAGTAAGAAATTTTATATATTGTTTTAATTTTGCTTTACTTAAAATTTATATTGTCGTTTTTGGTTTTTTAAACGAATTTTGTTGATTTTATTTCAATTTTATCTTCTACACGATGTTCGAATGTTTGCACAAATTATTGCATTTATGATGAACATAAAAGTGATATTTATAATGATGACTTTTAAGTTCTTTATGGTTAAAAGTTAGTTCTTGTGCTATTGGATATTATATTTTCTTTGCTCTTAAATAAAAAATCTGCGGTGGTCCGCACCTAACTTTCCTATACATGCTTATGCTCTATTTTTAGAAAATGGTTTTCAAATAGAAGTTATTTAAAATTGCAATATCTTTAACTTTTATAGGAACAATTTTTGCGATAACTCATACAGTTCTCAAAATATGGAAAATGTGATAAGAGTAAACAATTATTTCTGGTTTAGATGTTGATTTCAAAATATGACGTTTTCTTTCTTTCTATATTCGCAGTCTCATAAATTAAGCATCAATAGTTTGAGCGCTAGACCGCGCAGAGACACACATTCTTTTAGCCGCCCGATCGCAATAGTATAAAATCTGCAGTGGTCCGCACTGAACTTTCTTATACCTAGTTATGCTACATTTTTCGAAAGAGCGTTTGAAATAAAAGTTGTTTATAATTTTAATACCTTTAACTTTTACAAGAACGTTTTTCTCGATATCTTGTACCATCACTTCCGGTTGAGATATTCCTTTCAAAAGACAGACACTTTTATACTATTAGCGGCTAGATGGATGTCAATAGATAAAATCTGTGGTGGTCCACACGGAACTTTCTAGATATATTCCATATATATTCGAAAAAACGTGTCAAATAAAAGTTGTTTAGAATTTTCATACCGCCAACTTTTACGAGAAATTTTTTTCGATATTTCGTACCATCAGTTCCGGTTGAGATATTGCTCTCAAAATAGGACGTTTTCTTCATTGCTGTATAAGAATCTTAAGTTTAAAATACCATAAATTTAAGTTGAATAGTTTGGGCGCTAGAGCGCGTAAAGACACTTTTATACTGTTAGCGGGGCGATGTCAATAGAAAAAATCTGCAGTGGTCCGCACTGAACTTTCTTATACTCAGTTATACTACATTTTTCGAAAAAACTTTTCACTATCACTATCAGTATCTATAATTTATGTAAGAATATTTTTTTCCGTAACGTGTACCGTTTTCGACATATGGAAAAGGTGATAAGAGTAAACCATCACTTCAGGTTAAGAGATTGCGTTCAAAATATGATGTTTTCCTCCTTGCTACATATAAATCTTAAGTTTAAAGTTTCAGAGCTCTAACTTTAATGGTTTGGGCCGTAGACCGTACAGACAGACAGACACACAACCACACAGGCGTCATTCCGAAAATAGTCAGAAATGATTCAGGGGACCTCAAAACGTGTATATCCGTTGAAATCTCGAGTTCGAAAATTTTCATGATTCCTATACATAAAGTATAAGAAAGTAAAAATCTGCAGTGGGCCGCACTGAACTTTCTTATACTTAGTTATACTACATTTTTCGATAAATTTTTCAAATGAAAGTTGTTTAAGATATCAATATCTATAATTTATGTAAGAATATTTTTTCCGTAACGTGTACCGTTTTCGAGATATGGAAAAAGGTGATAAGAGTAAACCAGGACGTTTTCCTCCTTGCTACATACAAATGTTAAATTTAAAGTTTCAGTGGTCTAGCTATAATCGTTTGGACGCTAGAGCGCGCACAGGCACACACAAAGTAAAAATATATAAAATTATTAACATAACCACTATTTCATTTCGAAAGCACTGCTTTCATCTTCAGTAGAATTCAAAACATGTATGAAGCTATTTTTATGAAAAAATTTCAATTAAAATTATTAAATACAGATTTGTCTCCGTTGAATCATGCATTACTTGATCTTGTTAAATATATGTAATTATTTTTCCTTAACTACGTAATTTTTATCATTTATGTCATTTTATTTTGACACGTTTTGAATAGTAGAAAGTAAATATTATTCTATTATTGTGGAATAGTGGCTGTGTTAATAATTTTATATTACAATTTCACAAGCTCATTCAATTAATTAAGTAAAAATATACATTATTTCTCACCTGTCTCAGTTCATATAAATATGATATCGAAAAAAAATTTGCACATTTCTTTGCATGTTGGAGTCAGGCTTGTAATTTTTGTTATATTTTATGTAATTATAAATTTTTAACAATTTTGACAACTGGCGCATTAATAATATTGTCAATAATGGTATCGTTTACAATTTTCTCACATACTTTACTTTATCTAATATTTAATCTAATATTTAAAGATGCCTAACATTTAAAATTACATACTTTTGAAAAATATGTAGCAATATGTCTAAAATACTAGAATGTTCGTCAACATGCTCTAACATATTAGAAACATTGTCAGAATTGTGATAAATGTATCAATTTTCAAAAAATGCTAAATATCAAAAAATGACAAAAACTTTTGGGAATTTCGCCAATTTACATTTATTTTGAATTTTTACCAATTCGTTTTTTTATTATGTTGACTCCACATTTATTAATATTTTAGAAATGACTGAAATGCAAAAAAGTGTCAAAAATGGTAATAAAAATTGTAAAAATGTGTAAAGAAAAATATAAAAAAAATTGTTATTTTTCTAAAATACGTCAAAATTGCGATAAAATGTAGAACTTTTTAAAATATGCTAAACATATTTCGTCGATTTTTGGCATATTATCAATTTTTATTTTTATAATTTGAAAATGCCTATAATGCAAACAATGTCAAAAATGTGCTACGTCAACAATGGAATAAATGTTGAACTAAAAATAGTATAGACAAAAATTTACCAAAAAGTTGAGAATTTCAATATGTTAAATTATTTTTGAAAACTGGAATTGAAAATATTGACATTTTTGTTGTTTTTCGTAATTTGGCTGCACATTTACTAATATTTAGAAATTATCTTAAAGTTATAAGAAATCAAAAATTCGTTCAATTTTATATTTTTATTTGTATTCTGGACAATTGAAATTTGTGAGGCCAGTCACTTTTGTTATATTTTATGAAATTTAAAATTTTTGACAATTTCGACCACAATTAGCTAATGAAAACTTGAAAAAAAGATTTTTAACGGCAGTTGTTTTCAAAAATATTTAACAATATGTCAAAATTTTCTAAAATACTATAAACTCTGTAAAAATATCTAATTTACTAAAGGCATTGGCAACATTGCGATAAATGATAAATATAAAAATATATGTGAAATTACGTTTTTGTTAATTCAATTTTTATAATTGTAACTGTGCATTTCTTAACAATTTTAGAAACCTAGACACTTTATAGCCAATGGCTGCAAATCTGGACAGCACCGACTTATTCGGTCGATAAAGACCACTGCAATTACAAAGCAGCAAGAGTGTGGGGTATTGACGTTTAGATGGTGCCAATACATACAAACTCGTCAATGCTTGCATGACTTAAAGCATATTCAACGGATTTATGTATGGTGGTCTGGCGAGCTTACAAGGAACGAAACAGTTGTCACCTTAACATATTCGCTCAAATATATTTCCAATACTTTAGAAATGTCTAAATAGCAAAAAATATCAGAATTGGTTAAATTAATATAACTTGCTTGCATTTTTACTTTCTTATACTTTATGTATAAGTAAGTATATGAAAATTTTTGAACTCGAGATTTCAACGGATATACACGTTTTGAGGTCCCCTGAATCGATCCTGACTATTTTTGGAATGACGACTGTGTGTCTGTGTATCTGTGCGCACTCTACGGCCCAAACGATTAAAGCTAGAGCTCTGAAACTTTAAACTTAACATTTGTACGTAGCAAGGAGGAAAACGTCCTATTTTGAACGCAATCTCTCAACCGGAAGTAATGGTTTACTCTTTTTCCATATCTCGAAAACGGTACACGTTACGGAAAAAATTATTCTTACATAAATTATAGATATTGATATTTTAAACAACTTTCGTATGAAAAGTTTTGAAAATGTAGTATAACTGAATATAAGAAAGTTCAGTGCGGACCACTGCAGATTTTTGTTCTAATATTGTCAGTTTTGAATGATATGAATTTGATTTTGTAATTGAGGGGAATCTTGTTTTTACTTTCATTTTAAAAATTGTCTTGTAATAAATAAAAAAAGGTGCAAATTTTGCAGTTTGCAGTTTTTCGTGTTTATTTTCACTTTGAACAAATGAAATTTTAACAATTGTTGTCAGTGCCACTTTTTTTTATTTTTTGTAATATTATATTAAAAATATAACCATTTCGACGATGTTTAGTATTTTTAGCAATTAACAAATTGATAATATTGACAATAACGAAATTTTTGTAAATTTCATCAATTTTGAGTCAACATTAATTAATATTTTATCACAATTTTCAAAAATATGTATCAATATGTAAAACCAAACTTTATCAATATCGAAGATTTAAGTAAAATTTTGTTTTTCTTTATATATTTCATCTATTAATAAAATTTTGAAAATAGTCTAAAATGCAAAAAGTGTGAAAATGGGCTAAATTAATATAATTTACAAAATACGAAACGGAAAATACAAAATATATCAAAATTATACAAAATTCTCACAATTGTTATAAATATCGAAATATTTAAAATATGGTCAACAATTAAAAAATCAAAACAAATGGAGAGAATGTCTACAATTTATATTATTCATAATATTGTGAATTTTGCTATTTTTGAGCGTTTGGAAATGTGTTTTGTTAAGAATTTGACTAGATATTTATCAATATTTATAAATTCGACAAAAAGTTAAACACTGAAAAGAAGCTAATCAACGTAATCACGTTTAACATGCAAATTAAGTTAAAATAACACATTCCGAACACATTAGGATACTTAATTGGCTTATATTGAGTACAATCTGAATCGCCAGTTGAAATCAAAATGGTTTTCTCGGTTGTATGTGGGTTTTCTAGTTTATTGATCATTCATTCATTAAATTTTAAATTATTATCAAAAAAATAATAAAATAATTTAAGCTGTATATAAATTAATGCTAATAATCTTATTTAATGGACCAATGAGGTATGTGTGTTGGAAATTACTCCGCGTTTTATTTTGCACTAGTTTTCAGAGTCGACGATATTGAACGTAGTAATTTATTTTTTGCAAAACAAAAACTACCCGAGTGCAAATGAAACATTCATTAAAAAAAGAAAACGTTAATAAAGTAATCCATTTTGATGAAACAGTTGCATGTAACAAGGAAATTCCATTCCATAGTTCATCTATTTGCGCAGTCCTTTTATTTCAGACTAATTTTGTAGCTTTTATTATCGCGTATCACCTACGGCGATCTCGCAGAACAATTTCGCGAATAAAGAGATGCTGCCAAAGCGCAAAACGTAATGAAACATGGAACTTAATTGATACATTTTCTGGGCCGGAAAACCGCGCCGCAATGAACGAAAAAACTGACATAACCAATTTGCAAAAATGACCGCCGGGACACTTCGGCGTGTAATTATTTAATTTCCTCCCAGATACGCTTTTTGCGAATTTATTATCTTCGCCGTAACATCGCAGATACAAAAACAATGCACGAAGGGAGCTTGCGCTATGCGGGCCTTGCAGATTCCGGTGGACCACAGTTGCTTTCTGCACCCGAATCCAAGCGGATCCCGTGAGTTCCGGTGCACGATGGACACGCCCACTTTTTCAAACACGACTGGATCCGTCCTTAAATCGTTGCATTTAATTGCGTTCGAAAAAAATTAATTAAGCAGTATTTGGTTGCGTAAATTGGAAATAGGCGGACTTTTTGTTGGGTAAACTAGTTGATGTTTTTTTCTTGTGTGGGAGTGTGTCATCGACGAACCCCGCCAAAGTGATCCAACACGAACAATAACTAGACATTTGCGACTTTTCTTATAATTTTCTTATATACGTAAATAATGTGATTTATCTGCTGTAATGAGTGAATCAAGGTGTTTAAAAATAGCTGCGGCTCTGGCATCAAAATGTGCACAGACTCTTCTTATAATATTTATTACGGTCAACATAGGTAAATATTTTTCTGACTATAAGTGCACTTAATTAATATTAGCTTAGATGCACAATATTATTTTAAAAGTTATCTCGTTTAAATTAAGTTTTTGGTTGCAAAAATTTAATTTGATGTAAAAAAATGCAAGTTCATCCACCAGCTTTATGTAATAGATTTTATTGCTGGGGAACATTTCTATATTGCTGCATTACGTTGTTGAAATGAAATGACTTGAAATGAAATAAATTTTATGATAACATTCCAGCACATAAACCATGACAGGCATATGCCCACACCTCGGTACCTATTACTACAGATCCAATTTATAAAGACAAAGAAAATGAACATAAATGATTTAAACAATCATGAAGAGAAATCAGACGAGTTAATGTGAATTTTTAGGAAAACAAATAAATGCAACTAATAATTTAAGAAAAAGAAAGATAAAATCAAATGATGCGTAGCATCTTCTATTCCACTTATTTATTGATCTCGAACAACTTTTTAATTTTTTGCGTGAACTTAAGTGGTCCTTACAATAATTTTCTTGCACGAATTACTTTTATGTTATTGTTTTTTAAATTGCTAATGCGTTTAGTGCGTGGAGTCCAGATGTTTTCAATATATGAATATAAATTATTGTCTTCGAAAAAATAATTATAGATTGCATGCCCATCACAAAAAGCTCAAAAAAAGGTCACGCTGTCACATTTCAACTTCAAGCACAGCAACATAAAACATAATATTAAATGGCATTCTTTTTTGTAAATCATGAAGATCCGAGCTTATTTTAATCAGTTTACAAAAATAAAAATATCTTTAATCCACGCACTCGTAATGAAATGATTTGTATAATTTTAAAACCAATAACATGAAAATAGCGGGCTTAATTATTATAGATAAGACAGCTTTAAAATACAAACCCATTGGTGCAATATTCACGTCTGGTGATAAAAATCAATACATTTTACAACTAATTTCTTAAATAATCATTTTCTGGTAATTTTAAAAACAAGAAATAAACTAAAAAACATATTTACAATGAAACTAAAGTGAAACTTCGCCACAACAAGACGTACGCTAAATTCCGTTGGTTTCTAAGGAAGGGTGGGTAAGTTACTTATCATTTGTTATTTAAACAATCTGTCAATATGCTTCCTTGTATGGGCACTCATATATTTGTCTGCAATGTATGCTGTGCCCCAAGGCTCAACTTTAATAACTTAACAATTAATATTTTTATTAATCAACGTTTATGTCGCAGAGATGATGACGATTTAATATTGCTTATTATTTTCTGAAGACCTCAAGATATTTAACAATACCTGAACCATGGTCTCCAATCGGACATCGGTTATGATTATGGTTGTGGCCCTTTCTGTGTACGATTATTGTTAAATTGGCCACTACATACATTTTCTATCGCCCTTAAATTGCTAACGTTAAACAAATTAATGTCGTAAGCGGTGTGGAATCTGACAGCTAAAAGTTAACCTAAGAAGTTTAAGAAACGTCAAACGAAAATTGCGTGACCTACGTTTAGAGATTCAAATCCACTAATGTTAGTTTAATTTAAATTGGTATAATAAATAAGTATTGGAGGGAATTTTCCGTTTTCATAAATAAAACGCCACGCTTATTGCATTTGTGTGTTGTGTTATGGATATATAGAACATCTTATTTAATTTTTCAATAAACCGTTCATTTGAAAACAGTGGCGATGGTTAATGCATCTTGCGCTAAACGATCACGTAACTTAACTTTTTAAAACCCTTGTCATTATAATTAGACCTTCAGACTAAAAAAGGGTTGATTCCTTATCGAAACAAATTGACACCCAAGGTAGAATTAAATTTCAGTCTCGTTATAATAATATTACATTATATTATAAAATATTATTATTATTTTAATACTTTTTACAAACTTTAGAATCTGTTGATCAGTCATTCGTCGATATAAATCATTTTATACAGCTTAAATAAATTATGCTGTGGAAGCTGTTGTTTTATATTAATGAGTTTGTATTCATATAATATTTCATTTAAGTGTCATAACAGACGTTTTAACATTTTTTATACTCTAATAAATATCACTAAATGTCAAAGTATAAGTAAAACTCAAAATAACTATTTAAATAATCCCCGTACTGTATCCCCGACCGTATTAATTTTTTTTAATTATCTTCAATTTTTTCTGCGGAAACGTTTACATTGTAAAGAAGCTTATTTATTTACTTAGCAACTAAACAATACCCAATAATTTTAAATAATTTTAAAATTATTTTTAAGTTCAGGTTTGCGAAACAAGAAGAATAATCTTAAAATAAATTGACAATCAAACATGAACTGTTGTTAATAAAAATTGTAATTGTTGCACTTGTAGAAATATTATTTGTTTAAAATAATAAAATCGTTTTATTTACGCTACTCAATGCTTTTAATTTAAATATATTGAAATGAATATCCAAGATAATTTGTCATTGTTACACGTTTACTTAGTTGTATTGTCCAACTTAACTAATTTTGTATTTTATTTAATATTTATAATACAAAGTTTTATGTTGTATGAATCTTATGAAGAATAATTTGTATATTTCTGACTTATTCTATTGTAGGTATTTCAAATTTCAAATTCAACCCAACCCAACCCAACCCAACCCAACCCAACCCAACCCAACCCAACCCAACCCAACCCAACCCAACCCAACCCAACCCAACCCAACCCAACCCAACCCAACCCAACCCAACCCAACCCAACCCAACCCAACCCAACCCAACCCAACCCAACCCAACCCAACCCAACCCAACCCAACCCAACCCAACCCAACCCAACCCAACCCAACCCAACCCAACCCAACCCAACCCAACCCAACCCAACCCAACCCAACCCAACCCAACCCAACCCAACCCAACCCAACCCAACCCAACCCAACCCAACCCAACCCAACCCAACCCAACCCAATCTTACAATTAATATTTTACTATTTAGCGTAAAATAAATAATATACAATCAAACTAATTTCCAGCTCTATTTAGCTTATTCCAGCTTCTATTAAATGCGTAGACGGGACAACTACAATGTCATGTACAAAAGTAAGTGAATCATACTTGTATATTTAAATACATTGCATTCATATATCATACATGGCAGCTCCATTGTTTGACCAGGATTAAACGACCCAGCAAAGCATAACCAATAAAGACGCTATATGAGCACCGATTGACACTTACTTATTTCTGAACATGTAAGTCTTGATAAACATTCGATCTCTTAGTTAAATTTTTGAAATAGGATTGACTCATAATTTATGTTTAATTTTATTAGGCCGTAAATGCATGTAAAGATTTTTGGACAACCACTCAGCTCTTTCACTCAATGAAGAAGGGTTGGGTTGGGTTGGGTTGGGTTGTTAGAACTGCAAAAAATTGATTTTCTCACTTTTTGTTGTAATATATTTTGTATCTCATCAACATACGACGATATACAATAAAAGCAACACAAATTTGTTGTATACGAAATCGGGTACAAGCACAATATAATATTTGACGACAAATCGAGTGTTAGTCAATCTGCATCCCTATAAAATTTTACTTTAAGACTACATTGAATTTTCTACTTGTGCCTAGGCTAATATATAATAATTTTCATATGAAGAAAACTTATAAAAATCAAGTCTGCACAAAAGTTCAAATTTTTTTACTCGTACATGTACTCTATTGCATTGAACTGATCTGTTTGGAAGGTAGCAGTCACCACAAATGATTGGACAGAAACTTTGTTTAAGACAACAAGTGAAAATTGCGTCGTTATAGACACGAGTTCCCTTAATTTTTAAACAAGTCGACTCTTAATTTTAAATTCATTGTAACTATTGTTTTGATTTGGCATAATTTAGCAATAAGCTTCTAGGAATTTTTAATCGTAATGACTTCTGCCTTTTACTTGGAGCGATTTTAATTTTCTTATGATAAAAATGTTCACAGTCATTTCGAAACGTTAAGCGTATTGGATAGCTTAATGTTTCTGCCGGTTTCAATATTTTTCAATTTTTAGAACGAGTCAAATAAGCTGCTTCAAAGGTGATTTGCTCCTCCTAGAGAGTTCTTGTCCTTTGTCCAATGACGTGATGTCCTTCTTTATATTTTTTCATCAATGCTATCTATTTGCGTGTTTCCTTTAAGATGGATCTTGTGATAAACATCCTAGGAAATTTCATCACGAGACTTTTATCAAATTCAAACGTAATCTTTAGTTGAAGAACTGTGTTGGGAGTATCAAAACGAGTATGATGAGTTTTAGTCATCTCGTTTTAATCATCATACTCTTAGTCACGTTTTCGTTCCTCTCAAAGTTACACTTTCGACTCATCCATGTCCACTTCTCTCATTGAATTCTTCAAAGCCCTGTGTGACTTTTGGCCTCCTCAACGATTTATCTTCATTCTTCTCACTACACAACCTCCTCTCCTCATCCACGTTACACAATCATGTTGTTATTTGTCACGTTTTCATTCATTTCATAGTTACACCATGTCCACTTCTCAACGATTTTTCTTCATTCTTCGCATTACACAACCTCCTCTCATCATCTACGTCATAAAATCATCTTGTTTTTAGTCAAATTATCATTCCTCTCACAGTTACACTTTCATCTCAACCATATCATTCGCTTCTTCAAAGTCCTTTGTAACCTTTGGCTTCCTCATCGATTTTGCTTCATTCTTCTCACTACACAATCACCTCTCCTAATCTAAGTCATACCATTATTTTATTCTTCTTCTTGTTTCATCTAAGGTGAAAAATGGCAAATCAAACCAGAGAGGCGACTCTAGAAATTACGTGACCTTGATATAACAACATCATACACATTTGACTTTGGATTTTTCAGCTACAATTTAGCTTCCAAGGTATTGGATATAAATAAAATATTAAATATCATCAAAATATAGAAAAAACATTTTGGTGTATATATTCAAAGCACAGGAATAATATTTGTATATGAGAATTGTAACTAAAATTATGTATTTTTCTTGTAAAATCCATTACCTTAACATGGGACGATTTCAACCAATGGGAATAAAAGATTATTTACATTTAAGTGCCGATTTTGTTGATTTTTGTCGTAATCGATCTAATTTTTGCTGATTAAGAGACAGCACGTCAACTTGGTGTTGAATTCTAATAGTGTAACATAGTTTTGTTTAACGTAAAACGTAAAACAATTACTGGTTCCGCGTTATTAACCGCAAGTGTATTGTTGATTTGAAGTTGTAATTTTATTTATTTTAATTGAACCATTAATCTGAAAACTAATGTTAAAAAATCAAATGTATTAAAAAATTCTCCACTGTCATCGACAAAAATCTAAACTCAACGAAATAAAACCTAATTAAGCACACGCGCTGCACCAACGAAACAATCAGAACCTTACAGTCGACTTTGTTTAAAACATTAACTAACGCGGGGATCGCATAATTACGGGTTACGTCACAGATAATGAACCGTGAATATTGAATATCTTCATTATAAATGTAACGTTGTGTGCCGATATCACGCAAACTGTTTTACTAATTATTTCCGCACTTTGATGTTACTGTTTGATTTCGCTGCGAGTTCCATTATGTTCCATCTTCGTAATGCTATTACAGTGTTCGTGCATATAAATTTAATATTTTACCATCGCATATCGTACAGCGCGAAGTTCAGGACCCCCCACTTTTATATTACATTTTATACGCACGCATTATGTCCCTGGATAATTAATTTATAAGATTACGCTCTGGGCTTTTGAATAACTAATTAATGTCGCTTGCATAATTAACTACTGAAACATAATATTGCCACAGATAATCCTTTAATCGAACGTTATTTGAATATTTAGCGCGTCGCGCGCGAATATTAAAACGCAAAGCGAACTCCACATCGACATTTACTCGACGTAAAAAATATTATTAAACGCGAGGCTGTGTTATTACCCAGTCGCGTTTAAGAAGTTTCGTTCGCAGTCGCGGAATATTGCAACGAACTGTATAAATTTTCCGTGGGAAGGATGAAGGATTTATTGCTAAATATTTTATGTCGTATGAGATATAGTGCATGCACAATTTTAGCAAGCTGTGCATATAAACTTGGATATATTTTACCTTTCTTGAAACTCGCATAGGATGTAATCCATTTAAAACAGTATTTTAGCGTTACATATAACTTCATTTCAACTTGCAGGGTCGGATTAAGGAGCAATATCGACCAATTCAACCAGTTGTTTTAGTGCACTGCTCAATTTTAGCGGCGTGTAATTGCTAAATTTGTTAATTTGCACATTTGAGGTAACATTTTTCGTTCAAATCATACTTACAAACATAAAATGAATGCAAATATGAAAGTAAGTCGGAATAATGATTACGTCGTCTCTCTTAAATTTGCAAGTTTTGTTAGTCATATTAATTCATGCGCAAAAATGGTTGCAAAAAAGGAAAGAGTCTCAGTGTATTATTCAAGTTAGGAGGTTTCATTATTAATTTGTTATGATACAACTTAGGTGAGAATATATTCAAGGAATAAACATGATAAAACATGTTGAATTCATCAACAGATGAAGGTAGAATGAAAAGGAGCGAAGAAGAAGAGGCCCTCGGTAATAGTAAAAAAACAATGAGACAACCAGTAAAAGCAAACAAAGTGAACGAAAACTTACGACTAGGTTATGAAATTTTAAACAGATCTAAAATAAATTCAAATGACCCCCTGTAATAAGAGAGAAATAAAAATGATAAGAAAGGAAGATAATTCAGCACTAAAAATGAAAATAAGGAAATCAGAAAGAAACTGGGAATATATGAAACCGTAGAGTGGCTCGAAACGAAAATAATTCTGTAGCATGATAACTCGCCTAAAAGCGAACACAACAACTTTCAACTCCTAAAATATGATAAAAAAGGAATTAACCTAGACCAGAACAAAGACTCATAACTATAAGCTCACTTTCATATGAAATACACCATTAAGAATTAGACCACAATTTTGAAACTTCGGTAAAATAATGCTTTATTATCAACTAAGAAACGATGCAAGTTTAGTTGAAAAAAACACTGCTCCAGGAACCAGTATGGGGTCTTGCATTATCCTGTCGGAAAGTGGCATTCTGCAACGTCTACATGAAAAGACTAACACCGGTTCCAGAACGTTGTCGATCTAACAACGTACGTTTAATGTGCCTGGAATGGACGTAAGGGGTGACCTTCGTCCAGCACACATCGCCCCGCCAAACCATAACCCCAGGTGTTAAGGCTGTGTCTGTGATGTACGTAACTTACGAAAACAGTACACGATTTAGACTTGCATCGGACGTGCAACGTTATTCATAATAGATAAAATCTGAATACTAACATACAAATGATTAACAATACATATAGGCAATCATTGGACGAATTTGGAGACAAGATGAAAGAAATTGTTCAGACTAGTAAATATTATAATTGCATAAATATTACAACTTAAAAATACGTAATTAATAACTTCGTTTAACTGTGGAAATGATTAAAATATTTACATTTAATACCCACGAAAGGCCTTTAAAGTAATAAACCTCGTCTGCATGGAAAAATAAAGAGTAAAAAAATATTGATGTAACCCAAATTTAACAAAATGTTCCATACGTTGAAAGTACGATGTTCGTGATATAAATAACGATAAAAATTATGTGCAATCAATGCAATAAAAACTAATAAACTGAAACAACGAAAACAACGAAATTAAAGCGAATTATCTTAAACATAACCAAGTAGAAAAATATATATGTGAATTGTAATGTGGAAACAAATTAAATTTAAATGAATGACAATTAACTAAATGGAAACACAAAGCAACTGGTAATCGAATAAATGGAAGCAAAACCAAAGGGTAGAATAAAAATAAATTGAATTGTCATATATTACAGTAATAATTGAAATTGAACCTGGAGGCATTGAAAATTAATTAATTTTGAGTGAAAATAAAATTAACGTAATTTAACTAAACGAGAAACAAACAAAAACATACCCGCAAAAATGAGGGAGAACAATGAGGTAAACAAAATACAACAATAAAATGAATTGCATAATGTACTTGAAGACGAGGAAAATAAATCAATTTTAAGCAAAAATCAATTAACAGCAATTATAAACAAACGAAACGAAAACAATTGCAAATCGAATAAATTGTATCAAAATCGAAGAAAACAATAAAAGTATAAACAAATCGAATTTAAGCTAAGTCAAATTATCAACATTAGCGAGCTAAACAAAATGAAAAACACAATTGAAAATCAAATTAAACAAACTAAAAAAGTATAAAACGTCAAATTTAATGATAATTAACCAAATGCAAACAAAAAAACAATTCAAAGTCCAATAAATGGAATAAAAACAAAGCAAAACTATGGCAGAATAAAAAATGCAAAACTAGAAACAATAAATTAAATTGCTGTTAAATATATTAGTAAATTGAATAGGGGTGCAAAAGTAAAAGTAATCAGTAAAATAAATTCATGTTGTATAAATATGTTAATAAATTGAATGACGTGGAAAATAAATCAGACAAATACAACCGCGAAGATATCATATATGGGATATATAAGATGAAATATATGGGTGTAGAACAAAAATTAATTGCATTAGATGTAAATGCTGTGATAAATAATACATCGACAAAAGTAGTAACGAAACCAGTTGTAAGGCAAGAATTTAAACAAAAGATGAATAAAGATTTGCCGATGGATACAGTTAAGGTTTCAATGAATAACATTGTATATGTTGAAGAATATAGAAAACTACATTACTTATCATCGTCTCATTTATGTAAAATAATTGACATAAAGAGAATATTATATTCATATTATATTTGGTCCGTATAATAAGTATTTATATTGAGATTTATATGACAAATTAGTAAATTTCTAACATATTTAGCCTAGAACGGTGTAAACAAGAAAACAATTGATCAATTTTGACCAATGAACATGGAGAATCGCAACTTCAATCCCTTTTTAGATGCCAACGTGTCAACATGGTGCGAGTTGTATCCGCTCAATCTAAACCTACCCTATAACATTTAAATCGTGTGATTGTGATTGTGAAATCTAAACACCCTATGCGTTACCTTCCTGTTCATTGCTACTGATTTTCTTTCTTCGCATGTTTCAAAATATGTATAATTGTTCCATTTTTTCCTTGGTCCTTCCATTACGTTGGATTGCCACGCCTGTTTCACCATATTTTTTCCTTCATTCATTCTAACCCGAATAGTTTAAATCAATCCCTCGCTCCTTCTTACTTGTTCCACCTTCAATTCTGAGTTCTATCATTTTTACTACATTACAGTCTTTCGCCCATAAATAAAAGTTGGGCAAATAATTGACTAAGTGCTTAAATTGCTAGTCTGTAATTTTTTGAATAGTTGTTTTCACAGCCACTCAAATTGGGTGTTCATAAATTAATTGTTTGTTTGTCGTCGGATACGAATGGAACAAAGTCACAGCCAAAGAAAAAACGTTGCATAATTCGTTAATGATAATTATATATCACCTTATTGACCTTGAAATTTGCCAGTAGCTGTTTGAGCTCGGGGGTGCATATCTAATGTTGATTAAAGTTTAGTTATCAATTAATTTGTGTTTATAAAATGCTTTCACAAGTCTATGTCAACAGACACATATATAACAAAAATTATTGATGGACATAGCACCGGGCAGGGTTTATATAACTATGGCACTCAATGCCGTTATTTGTCAATGATTCTCCACCCTCATTGGTTAAACTACGATTAATAATGGTAATGGTAAGTCATGTGGCCACATGACTTACCATTACCATTATTAATCGAAGTTGTCACGTACTTCACACAAAATTTACATATTTTTTATAATCAAGAACTTCCTTATGGTTTTATAAAATAATAAAAACAAGCTGTTCATGGCACTCATTTTTCGTTGTTTACAAATTGGCAAAGAAGAAACTATTCGTCTATGTCAAGTCGACGATTTAATAATTATTACCTCCATTTTGTATCCGTGCCTAATATCTCTTTTTTAACATGAACGTATTTCTGGATATGTTAATTATCCTTTTTACATTTAATTACTTCAAGTGATATTTTTATGATTTATTTACTTAATATTGTTACCAGTGATGGTATTTCAAGAAACTGCGCTTGAACTTCTACCATCATATCTTATAAATAGACGCCAAGGCACTTTTTGCAAAATGTGAAAGCTTCTTATGTCAGAATGGAATTACATTATAAGATGTGTACCATAAGGTTCCGTTCAGTGACCTAGTTACCCCAATTGTCTTATTTGCCTCCATGGTAGTAGATACAAGAGAAAATATATAATAATAATAGTAAATAAAAATATGACACATCAAAAGAAATAAAAATAGATATAAAAAAGGAGTGAGACCTTCGCTAGTATATATGTAGTAGTGAATTTTGAAAGTTTACTTATTAAAAAATATTTCAAAGGAAAATTAGGAATGAAACTGAAATACAAAGCAGAAGCTTGAAGAGAAACAACTTAATTGGTTGTTTTATTTTCCGTGTTGATGGAAACTTAAGTGTCTATCATCACGGAAAACAACACAACCAACATATCTTCAAGATTAAAAACTGATCAAAAAAATATAAAAAAATTATAATCTAGTTAGCTTGTGTCCTGTTCACTCCGAATGAATGAAAAGAAAATATTGAAACAAGAATAGGAAGCTAGATTACATAGGAGAATAAAATAGGAACAACCTGAAATAGAGGGAGGGAACTAGTACGACAGGTAAGTAAGTACACGTCATAGTCACGCTATGTATACAACAATATATTCGACCTTTGATTTGTTGACTCCACGTTGGGCGCGAAATTAACTCTTTGTGAATTAATTTTCCCTATTTGGTTAAATTCTGCACTGTCCAATTGAAACGATACTTAGCAATTCGTTCGTATTCCCATCGCTAATGTTCATTGGTCATAAAACGAGAACTATCGACTTTATAGATTTAAAAAACCTACAAAGTAAATTGATCATTTCCTAAATAGCACTTCGTCGATACCAACATCAAGAACCCCATTCATATTTAAGGTCCAACAATAAAACCATATATTTGATAAACAGGTTCATTATGATAATGAAGACCCAACGTTGCGCTTTATATCCAATACACACTTAAACTACCCAATGAATACCGACGTTATTGTGGAAATTTTGTTGAGATTCGGAACATTCCGATGCCGTTTTGCAGAATTTATCGCTTTCATACCGTTCGTTGCGTCCATAATAACTTCAGTTTTACATGAAGGGGACAGTTATTATCCACACATATACAATTTTATAACGTTTAATATATCTGGATTGGTTCTGAAATAAATCGTTGTGTGTGATTCAGATTCGACCTGTAATATTGACGACGAACACGGATTTTATATGCATTGTGGCACCGGTATGCTTTATTTATGCAGGGTTCTTTGTTTTGTTTATAACGAGGCGCAATTAATTATTTATACGTAAATCCATATTTGGTGAATTTGGATTATGTGATTTGTGTGATCAGTTCTGCGTAATAATTAATATTATTTAGAATTAAAAATTAATTGAATTGGTAATGCAAATTCTCGTAAATTTTATGAACAGTGACTATGTTGCCATATGCTCGCATAGTCAACCATTCCGGTACACCGATGAGATTGATAATTTTAAGTTTTAGTGATAATATTATCAATCAAATCCACCAATTAGAAAAAATATTTTTTAGGAAAGGAGTGATCAAAAATATCTAACTGTAAATAAGGTTTTTGTCTGGTTGAAATTTTGTAAATTCCACATAACGTGCAGACTAAATTATGGGAATTAGTGCATTTTATAAACATGCTATTCCACTCTAAGCTAACATGAACGTAATTCTGGATATACTAATTATCTAAACTTCCATATCCAAAAATGGGTCCAGAATCTTGCAAGTGGAGGTCATTTTCGAAAAAAAAATCGTATCGAGAGAATTTCTCATCTTTACATTATTTTACTGATTTATCATTACTGAACCAAATGTACTTCGCCATTATAATTATATCGGCTTGAATTACTACTAAAATTTCACTTTGCCACTATTTTTTGAGCAGTCAACACATGGCATAGAAAACTTAATAACATATGGACAGCTACAAATGTAAGAATCGTGTAAAATTAATCAGAACCGAAAGCGAAAACAACGATAGTGTAAATGTAAAAAAAAAGAAAATTACAATTGGACTTTTTACTTATTTTACTTTACTATATGAATTATAAGATGCGGCGATATCGCAGAGCAACTTGATAGTACATTGGGATCAAGCAATAAATAGGAGCCGGAGGAAAATGTTTGTTCAACCAAAAGACAGAAGATAAAACCGGGGATAAAGAACAGGAGGGGAAAACAGCAATCATAACAATTTAATGTGCACAAGAGAATTAATAAAAGCTGAAAAGAGGAAAAATTAAATATGGATCATAGATTACTAATGCCAAAGTATGGAATAGGAATACGAATGAATTAGAATAAAAATATAAGTAAAATTGCAGGGGTTCGAAGAAGATGGGGTGTACTGAGTTCAATACCTATTTCAATACGAATTACTGTATCAATGCCTATGGCAATGTCGTTCTCAATGCTTATGTCATGGTCAGTGTCAATGCCAATACCAATGCTAATGCCAATGCCAATGTCAATGCCTAGCTTACTGTGAATCAAGTAACGTGTAACGTGTAACAGTAACAGTATCAGTGTTAATATGAACGGCAATGTCAAAGTCAATGCTAATGCCTATATCAATGTCAATGCCAAAACCTATGTCAATACAAATGCCTGTGTCAACGCCAATGTTTCCAATGCTTACTTCACTGCCAGTAACATTGCCAATGCCAATGTCAATGTTAATACGAAACAGTTGATGATGAAAATGGGTGAGAAACGATGTTAGGATGTTTAAGAACCATAAAAGAATTTAAAAAAGTTCGAAACATTAACACAAATAATTAAAAGCGATTGAAAATAAATAAAACGAAGAGAATTAAAAATTAACAATAAAGTGACGAAAACAAAAAATCGTAGCGAGAAAAGGAAATTAATGGAGATGGGAGCTACAATAGAAACATTTGAAAGGCAAGGATAATAACTAAAGGTAAACGAAAGCGACAACGATGTCAATGTCAATACCAGTGCCAGTGTTAGTCAATGATTTAGTTTAGTAGTTAGTCAATGTCAATGCCAGTACCAGTGTTAGTATCAATTCCAATGCTAAAACCTATGGTAATGTCAATGCCAATACCTGTCTCAATGCAATTAATTTCAATGTCAGTGTCAGTGTCCCAACTTTTGCAAGACAAAAATAATGACCAAAGATAAACGAAAGCGACAACAATGTCAATGCTAATTTCGATGTCAATGTCAATGTCAATACCAATGTTAGTATCAATGCCAATACCAAACTATGTGTGCAGCAATGCCAATGTCTGCGTCAATGCCTATGTCAATTTCAAGGTCAGTGTCAAAGTTCCAACGTTTGAAAGTCAAAGTCAATGACCAAACATAAGCGAAAGCGACAACAATGCCAATGTCAATGTCAATCCTAAACCTATCACTCAAAAGCGGTATGAATAAATTAACATCGAACCCAATTTTTTTTGCTAGTTAGCTATTTTTTCTACCTTGTTAAAGTACGTCTTAAACATTACAGGTTATTTTAACTTGGAAAGCTTAATATGGCCTTACATACATGAAAAATCATCAAATTTAACCCCGATTTACATTTAGAGTCATTTGCCCGCGCTAAACGCACGATTTTTATTGAATCACGACAAATATTACTTTCCAAATACTACACCAGATTTACCGCACTTACAACGCCCATATAACTTTTATTTTAATGTTATGTGGTTTTAGAAATATTTGTTAATCTTCATCAGTAGTTCTCGGCAGGAGATATTTTCTTAGTATAATGTGTTTTAGTTCATTTTGTATTTTAAAGGTTACATAATGGTGCACACCACACACATTAGAAGTTATAGAACAAGTTTATCTTTACTAATTTTCGAATAATTCCTTCACACGCACAAAGGTTATTATTCTCTATTCTCTTTTCATTTCACAAACATTAGATATTTCCCATATATTTAGATTACTATTTATTTAACAATAACCCCACCCTCGATATTCTACAGATACTTGCTTGACATTGTACACATATTATTCACCATACTCATATATATTAAGTATCAACAAACAACAAACAAGGTTCTGCATTTATTTTTCAAATCTCAAATTTATCAACATTTTGAGCTGCTACTTATGTGCAACACGCAAGCGTGAATAGAGTATTAGATTATGTGTATAAATGTGTATAATTTATGCAATTTGGATATGCTTAGATAAGTTTTTAATTACTTTAATTGTATGAAGGTGCAAATTTAAAGGACATAAGCAGACAGCGTTATGACAAATTGTATGAAGTGGTGCAAATTGCCGTATATTGAATATAACCGTTTTATTGTAACAAGAGCAAGGAAAAGAACGTAACCAGTATCTACATATTTTTTCGCGTTTAATAATTTATTGCGATTACATTTTCACGTCATCAGAAACCTCCAGGGGGCGGTGTGTTTTTACATGCAGGAATTAACATTATTTTAATTTCTAATTCTATTATTTTAAATATTCTGACTTGTACAAATTGTGATTTAGTATTACATAACACAACGTAATGTAGACCCGGTTTCTATTCATTAATTTGCTTCTGTTACTACTGTTAACTTTGATGCTGATTTGAATAGTAATTTCGTCCTTAATATTGGACCGCAACATTTTGGTTGTTTTACGTCGTTTTGTAAATGACTTTTCGATGATCGCTAGACGTTCGATTTGTTTGCCGAAATTGAATCACCGTTTCCATCTGTCTTTCGTCATGAAATCTCTGACATAATTATCTTAAGACACTAAAGTTACACATTTAAGGTATATTTCAGTTCTGTTTTTACTTATTACGTCACTAAATAAATACCATGCGTCAAGAGTCAGATTCGATCCTGGATTTTTAATTTCGTGTTTTTCAAATTTAATGTTAAGCTGAGTCATTGTGATTACAGTTGTGAATCCATTATAAGTAACACTAACATTTTTTTTACACATTTGTTTTGATCTCACCGTTTCCAAAATTAAATTTCAACGATCCAATTGATTTGGTCGAGTTTAATAAAATAAACTATAAGGTCTGTTTTAACCATTTAATTCATAAATAATTAAGAGTTTACTGATACAATCACGAAACACTGACATGTAAATAAAAAAATTACAGTTAAACACCAAAAAATTACAACTGTACAACGAATGATACTCGTGTCGTATGCCAATAATTGAACACAACAACAAAGGTACCTTGTCCTTCTTTGTTTGCATTATACAATGCACGCGTTGTTATAAACATTGACCTGCCCAGTACATCATGAATAGTACAATAATACATCAACGTTAAACTAGACAACTGTTCTGGTCGTGACACTGGTCCACCTCGTTTAACCCAATTATTATCGATTAATTCTAGAAATCGGACACTTCGAAGTGGCCATAGGTTCGTACGAATGCCAATTAATAGCTTTAACATTTAATCATATAACCGCAAATACCCTACCAGTGGTAAATTTTTCACTAGGTTAGATTAAACTTGCGTGAGCGGTTGGAGCCGGGTTAGACCCAAAAGTTCAAAACAGTTTCTCGATTATTTATAAGCGGCCACATTATCAAACATGTACGATCTGGTAATAAAAAAATGATATTAAAAAGTTCATCGAATTTTGTAAACCAAAAACAATTAAACAGGTAAATAGTAATGCAACGATATTTTATATATAACGTTATTTAAATTTTGAGATTAAATTTTAAATGTTGTAACTTTGTTTCCAATTACCAATTAGTGAATTATATCCGAAAATTGTAATTCTTCTTAAATTTATATGAAATATTTGATAATATTTTTCTTGTTCTTGTGCTTGGTCATCACAATGGACGATCATTCATTAAATTTCCAACACCGACATAAATTAGCATGGATTAACTATTGGATTAAATATACTCAAATAAATTCCAATCGTATTTACATGTTAAGTCATGCTAATTTATGTCGGTGTTAGAAATGTAAAGAATGATCGTTTATTCATTATAACTTATTTATAGAGAGTTCTGAGCAGGCATTCAACATCTAATGTATCCAAGTATCTCAAATTGTTTGAAGTATCTTTCAAGACCATCGGGTGTAACTGCAGTGCATCCTCGGTGGGCATCTGGAGGGCCAAATGCTTTTCCGATGATTAGATTATTTTCATAATTCAGGCGACAGATGTACATAATTCTGGTTTTTTCGTAGCCTCCAACGACCAAATGGTAATCCGTTAGTTTGTGTATAATACTTGCTTCGGTTGGCACCCAGACGAAGTGATCGATATGTCGCGAGCACAAAATCTGTAAAGTCAGAAACGGTTAATGATGAAAAAAGCACAAAATGCAATAAAATTCTCCTGTGGTGTGAATCTATATCTGATGCTATGGATATTGATACAGATCGGATAATGACGATATGCTTTAACGATACTTATGTTAAGGATACAGTAAGATCTAAAAATGCTTAAAATGTAACATCAATTACCTTAACATATCGATTTGTTTCGTGTTTGTGATGCCAAGCTACTACAGCTGTGTCCCTTCCAGGATAAAGTTCGCCAGGAATTATTACATTTTCGTCATTAACGATCGCCTGGCCAATGTATGTTACATTGCCATTTACATCGCGGCCACCTTTAACTGCATCGTTCGGTAGTTCGCCGTGGTAATCTCTCCAATAATAATCTAAATGAAAAAAAAGTTTAAAATTTTTCAGATATTTTTAGTTCTGCAAAAATAATAAATACGGAAGAAATCACAGATTTGAACTCACCTGCTTGTTTATCGTCTTTACTTATATTACTACAAATTCCTGCAATAAACAACAGTAACTGATGCCCAACATTTTCAATGAAATGTAGAAATTAAAAATTAACCGGCATATATGTGAGTGCGTGTGTGTGTGTGAACTCTTATATATATATATATATATATATATATATGGATGTAGATAAAAATTATCTACAATGTGCGGTGAACCTCTTGAAAAATATGTTTTGCAGGAAAAAATTTCCAGTAATACGTAGACCACAATTTTATTCACCATTTACGTAGTTCATATCGCATTAAGATAAATGAAATATCAGTTTAGCAATAAGAATTTTAAACAGGAAAATTTAAATAACAATTTACTTTGAAATGAATTTCATTTAAACCATATATGTAAACAATACTTAAATATATAAATTGAAATGTTAAAATACGAGGGGAGATCATTATTTAACGTCCCTAACAGTAGGCTTTGAGTGACGTTGAATCAATTTGACACATTAAAGTATTAATCATTTGTTGTTACGTTGGTTCAATTGTAGTTTTGTCACTTGTTCAAATAATTTAGAATTTAGGTTGACAAGTTTAGAGAAATTCTAAAAATTGAAAAATCACAGGTCCGTGCAGTTATAATATACTTGCAAAAGACAGAGTTGTCGCCAACAGAAATTCATGAAGACATAGTAAGTGTATTAGGTGAGTGTTCTGTTTCTTACCAAGTGGTGAAAAATATGTCTCAAGAATTTAAACTGGGAATACCAACATATGAACATGCGAAGGTTGCTGCACGACCAATGACTGTCACTACCCAATAAAATGTTAATCGTATACATGGTATAGTAATGACGGATAGACGAATTTTTCTTATGGTACTAAAGAAAATACACCTGATCAGAAACGCTCTAGAGTATTGCATTATGAAGCCAGTTTGGCAAAGTTTAAACCATGTCCGGATGAATTTCTTTCACGATTCGTCATTGATGAAACGTTGGTTCATCACTTCGATCCTAAATCGAAACAACAAAGTATCGAGTGGCACCCCGAAGTTCTCCGCTACCCCCCAATTTTGTGTTTTGCCATCCGCTGGTAAAATTATGGCCACAATGTTTTGGGACGCAGACGGAATTTTGGTGACTGATTTTTTGGAACGTGGACATACAATAACAGGCTCCTGCTATGCCAACTTAATTTCAAGATTGCGCAATTGTGACAAGGAAAGGGGACGGGGAAAAATTGAGCAAAGGAATTCTGTTTCATCAAGACAACGCTGTTGTTCACAAATGATAGATATTCTGAACGCAGTATTTGAATTGTTTGAACATCCCGTATATTCACCAGACCTGGCCCCTAGTGATTTCCAGAATTATAAGAATATCTTCGAGGGACCAGATATTACGACGATAATGAAGTGATGACGGCTGGTTGGCAGAACAACCGAAAGAATTTTCCCCAGAAGAATCAAATGTTTCGACCATCTTTTTGATATTTCTTCAATTTGTGTCCTTCTATGTTAGGGACCGTAAATACTTATCTCCACTCGTATCTAACATAAAATGTCGCGAACAAAGTAAAAAAGTAAAAAATAAAGTAAAATATTTTAATGTTAATGGGACCCATACGCCTGTTTTTCTGAAACCAGTCTTACAAATCTAGAGCTGTGTTTGAGACACACAATTATATGGTTTTCAAATAAAGGCGATTTCTCACTTTTGTTTTGATGGCTGTCATAAATGAGAAAGGTAACTCGCATAAATATTATGTTACAAATGTAACCAAACATTTAATAGCTTCATTCCCCAACGGTATTAAAGCATCCATTTGATCCAAAATCCGCCCGGGTTCTGGGAAACAAATGCAAGCTTCAACATTCCATCAGTTGATATTTCATAAAGTTTTTCTTCATCTTTATTGATATTTCGACATGTTGAAAGGAATCATCTAAAAACGGATTCGGTATCCATCTGTAACCGTCGTAACTATTTTGAATTTCTTCTGGAAAATAATCAAAGAGCTTTTGTTTTAAATTGAGCAAATCAACTTGTATGCCTACAAAAACTTGTTCGAAATTTGTAACACCATAATGGGTTACATTTTCCATGATTTCCTGAATGCACTGATACACATCGAACTGCTTTTTGCCAAATGAAGTCGACCATAAATGATTTTTCCTTATAAATCCCTTAATTTATCTGTGGCTGTAATTATATTAAAGTCACGACCTTTCATACTACTGTTAAAATATTACATTTTTCGAAAATATCAGCAAGGTAGCTTAGCTTCAGAAACCAACGAGCATCGGAAAATTGTCTTTCACATGGGGACTTCACATCTTGCAAATATATTAAAAGCTATGCTCTTAAGTGAAATTCTCAGCCATTGGCCCTTGAAAGCCACCTTACTTCGGTGTGATAAACCATTTTCCTTCATGGAATTTACAACATTAATGACCATAGCCATAGTCCATTTCAGGTAGTAAAAATTTTGACGTAAGAACTTTTCGATGTAAAAAACAATGCCTTCTTGTGGCATTAGGGATTATTTCTTGTGATATAAAATGATGATAAGATCAGATTGATGGCCTGTCATAGCTTTGGCGCCATCTGTGCATATAGCAATGCATTTCCCACAGTCAATAGCATATTTACTTGTGCCTTTCACAAACGCGTCGCTTAAACATTTTCCGGTGGTATTGGTCTCCAATGGGGAACAAAATGAAATATCTTCTTCAATGCCATTATTTGTGTCATATCTCACAAAAGTAATAAACTGGGCAGGGTTGTATATATCTATGGATTCGTCCATTTCTAGAGAAAAGTAAGTGCATTTATTAAGATTTTCCACAACTTGTATTTGAATATCTTCTGTCATATCACTAATTCTTCTCTGGATATTATTACCTGACAAAGGTATAGTTTTTAACTTAAAGCGTGTTTTTCACACAAACATTATGTGTACCATTTCAACATCTGCTGGCAAAATAAGTTTTTCGACAATTGTGTGCGCGTTACTGGTTTTGGCAACGCGATAAGCAACTTTATAACTTACTAATAATGCTTTTTCATTAGTAGTGGTTGTCAATGAAAAAGTATTTTGCTGCTGGTGAAGAAAGATCAGCTTATCTGAGCGTTTGCTATTTAAATGTCGCTTTAATGGCTTCATGCTTTCTTTTGACAAAAGTTCTCCACAAATAACATATTGTGATTTATTAAAAATTGTAGTAAAAGTACATAAGTATTATAAACACAAACAAAGATATCGCAATATACATGTGTAGTCGATTTTTTATTATTTATTTTTATTGTAAATGATAATCTGGTAGAAGTACTACTAGTTATTAGCAACTTGCGTGTCAGATCGCAATTAAAATAATTGTTGAATTTTTAATTTACTTAATTTAAACTTAAACAGCAAGGTAAAATAAAATTTGAGAAATAATCAGTAATTAATTTAATTTAATTAACTCGTAATTTAATTATGCTATTTTGGTTTGACTGAGGAGTAGGAGGAAATGGGGGTTGCGAACAATTTTTTGACAACAAGGTGTAGATAAATTTGGGAAACTGCTATCAATGATATACATGAGCTTTGTTAGTGTACGAGCTGTATTTGGTAGTTTTATCACCGAACGCTTTTATATTGTACGAGTGTCTGGTTAACACAAACGAATTTATGATTTATGATCACACTTAATACGATCATTGCATATTCAATGTATTTTCTGTGAACAAGGTTGCTGTTTTTGAGTATCAAGACACGTGCATTGAACCAAGGCAGGTATACAATAGTGCTAGGAAGATTTAATTAGAAATTTTCTTAACCCTAAAATAGATATTTCTTAAAGAACTTCGTTTGTTTGGATCTATGTCTCGACAACTTTTAATTAAAGCTATCGATATCTTCGATTTGGGAAAACTCAATTACTATGCTTGATAATATCAGCTGAATGCTAATTCTCAACTAAATAAGTCAATTTGAAACGTATGCAAAGTCATTACGATTTAAATTAAATATAAAAATAGCGCAAATGAAATTTAATCGGTTAGGTTGGAGTTTAAACGGTTAATTTTATGGTGCCTACACACGAATACCTAATTGCTTAATGGGAACTTCTTTTAAGCACAAGCAACAGCAGAAATCTAAGGAAGTAATTACGTCGCTAAATTGTGTCATGTTCGTGGTGGAGTGTAAAATAGGACAATTTCGAGCGGATTTACTTTTATAGACGGTGTCTGGAATATAATTTAACAGTAATTGAGCGTGTGTTCACAATGTGTGCCATTTAACTAGGAAACTTTAACATAAACTGACAGTTAAGTAACAGTACATTTGATTCTGAACGCCCGCATTGCTCTACACGTATATAACCCGAACGTCACAATAGCTATTGCTAATTCGAAGTTAATTATAAGTTTTGTTACGCGTTCGCGCAATTTATTTACATCGCTGCCAGCGATTTCAATTGCAACTGCTTGAAGCCGCACAAGCAGCGTAATTACAGGGTGAAGCCGTTGAAATATTTTTATTGGAGCGCAAAACCGCCGAATCCAAAATCATTTGCCAGGCGGGGGCAATTACATTTGCAGCGCCGCGTTAACATTTAAGCCTAGGTAACCTGCTGCACCGATAAATAATTATCACTGCAAACACCGCCAGCAATTATCAATTAATTAAGCGGGAATCAAAGTGCATTAGCGTAATTCTGGCAGGGGAGCGTACATGCGAATAAAATGCGCAAACATGAAATATAATTTACTACATCGCGATGTGTCGCTATTTACGCTACATGAACGTGTTTATCGAAAAACTCCTTGTGTGCTTAAATCTGCTATGATTAATTGTCTTTAACACAATTTGTATCACAAGTCAATAGGCATCGCGAATGCCAAAATAAAATATCCAATACGAGAAATTCTACTCGACGCTTCACTAGACACATCTGGGTTCGCAATCTGTTGAATCATTTTAGCCTACATCTACTTTTACACACAAACATTTAAATTAAGTCCAATAATATACTTTCTAAAAAACATAAACCTGTCATTTATCACACACGTACATACGTCTGCCTAAAACATCTATAATTTTTATGTATAAATAATTAACGGAACTTCAATAATACACATTAAAAAATAAACCTTATCATAAATCTATCGTTTATAAAACACGGAGATCTAAATTTAAACAAATTTAAATGTCTTTTTAGTATAAATAATTAATTTAATTGCAACTTAATTAACTTTATTATTTTAAAAACATGTTAATAAAACAATTATTAACTACAGTCTCAATTTGAAATTACCTGCTTTGTTTATTCCTTCAATAAATGTTAAAAATATAATTACTTCATCAACCTGTCATTTATCAAAAAACAAATTTTTATAAATAATTAAGTAGATTTCAATAAAACATTTTGAAAATAAAATATGTATGGCATTTAATAAACACGAACATCCATTTAAATTCAGGCAAACCATTTTTATTTTTTGTATAAATAAAAATTAAACTACACAAACCAGTCTCAACTTGAAACTACATGCTTTGTATGTTCGTTCAATAAATGTTAAAAACATAATTACTTGTTGTAACTTGTTTTTTGATAAACGACAGGTTGATGCTGTTGTTTATCAAAAAACAAATTTTTATAAATAATTAAGTAGAGTTCAATAAAATGTTTTGAAAATAAAAAATAAAAAAACGTCAATATAAATTATGACATTAATAGCTTTTTTAACTTCACTTAACTTGACCTGAATAACGCATTTTCTAATTAAATGAAACCTGTCGTTTAACAAACACGAACATCCATCTGAACTGCGTCAATGCTCCATTACATCACGGACGAAGCAGTGACAGCAAACTATCACGTTTACCATTAACTTATCTCAAAAATTCAAATTACAAATACTACTGAACGTTGAAAATCCTTTATTGAATTCCCCTTTAACATAACTGTAATAATGTATCAGTTGTAGATCCCGGCAAAACATCGCAGGCACAAAACTGCGTGTGTATCTGCTTTGCATGATTTATGAACATTTGTGATTCCGTGGTATTGTAGCTGCTCGCTGCGAACGTTTATGTAAAACTACGATAACCCTGTTTCAGTTGCAATGCGTGTATGTTGTGCATTTTAAAGCAGCGGTAACAATCCACATGCGGCTAGAAATAATTACAAATGCAAAGCGCAATGAAACAGTTTAATTGACTACTTTGCTACGTGATTGTCTCCTTCATGATGCATTTCCGAAAGAATTGCATGCTTAAATATATTATGCCGTTGTGTTAGTTTTATGAATGTGAATTTATTATTAATTATTATGAAAAGGTTTTGATGCTTTACATAAATAATGGGTGAACGATATTTTTTACATACTCTACTATTGATTCATTTTCCGTTGGCTCTATTTTTTCATTGCATTCACCATTGTCAATGAATGACATTTTTTATCAAGCAACAGATTTTTAATTAAACCATAGTTCCGTAAAAAAATATTTGTGACATAATAGATTAATTTAAAATTTTACAACTAGAATTAAACGTCAGCTTTGTAAAAAATATGCACCAATAACAGAAAATAATGCCGCGTGAAAAGCCGATATGGTTCTTCATTTCAATCAGGTCTCGGAGCGGAAAGAAAATTCGCATTTAATCATAAAATCCAAGTTTCAGCATTCGCACGCTGCCAATAAGCTGATTATAAATGTTGCTTTCGGCTTATTTTGAGACGGTGAATATTACAAGACGTCTTACTACAAAAATATTCGCGTATTTCCATTACATTTTTATCAATAAATGCACATTTTTTGATAGAGTATAAAAACCGAACGAGCATTTACTCTACGGTATATTAATCGCAGATTTAAATAAAACGATTTGAAACTAGTGATTCAAAATTATTTATATCGTTTTGGTTTGTTACAAATAAATCGAAACCATAAAGCCAAGTCTATATAAACCAAACGATTTTACACTGATAAGTCGTAATGCAGTATCCGTTAAAAATGTATGGTGCGGTCATAAATCTTTTATACATCTCTTATATTGTGAAACAATCAAAATAAAACCTCGAAATTTAAATCAGAAGGCTGCGACAATCATTTCAAAATGAATTTACCATACAGAGGCAGGTCGTAGATATTGTGAGGAAGAAACATTAAATTGTGCGAAGTTTAGATACGAATTTTCGAAGAATTCCATAGGAGTTTGAAAAGAATCAATCAGGGGATAATTAATATAACAAAATATCAAAATCAACGGCATCAAGGAGGACAACGACCGGGTTGTCAGCTTAGCGTTAACGATACTTATTAAATTCGTTTAATCTTCACGAAAAGCACTTGTATATAATTCCGTATAATTCATATAAAATATAATTTCATATTACGTAGATAGAATTATTAATAACTTTGATGTAAGTTTTTAATTTGGATTCGAGATAAAAGGAGTTTATGCATTTTAATTACAATTAGTCTGGGAATATTTAAACTATGGAATCAAAATTGTTGTTTTATGAAGCAGATATTAAAAGCAAATGTTATAAACAATATTAAACCATTTTGTATATTCGTAGCGATTCATTTATGGCGATAAAGTTATAGGAGAAAATGAAGGATGAAGGATATGCGCGGAATTTAATGTTAAAATTTAACAAGAGGAATTAAAGCTGCCTGTGTCTATGCTCATAAAATTCGAATTATAATAAATGTAATCGTAGTCTTTGTTATCATTCTTCATACTGGATTTTTTATTCGGTCACAATTAATGCAGAACGATGCTGATGACCTTCAGGTCATATTTTATTGTAGTAGCTTACTTGTGCACTGACATCACATAGCAGTCTAAATGATCTTTTCTGTTTCAAAATTATTTTACTTTTTTATGTGATGCCCCATCCCCTCCCCATGGAGGACCATATGCAAAAGTAACCTAATTATACCAGGGTTACTTATCAATATAAGTTCCAAGCCAGCTTAGGATTTATGTATTCAGAATGTTGTTTGAAGATTCGAACTTTATGCTTCATATATGTTTTGCTCTGGAAGATCATAGTTTTCGATAGGTCGGTGATTATTCCTGATAAACGACTGCTGTGTTTGTTTCTTGCTGCAGCATCACTCTTTTAATAATAAGATTCCTGTTCAAGCCAACAATTGTTAATCACATTTTATCAATGTGGGTTACTCACTTCTAATTAAGTATAACAGTTTTTGTAGTAATATGTTGCCCTGATCATACACTTTTACACCATTATTTCATTAACTACCTCACTCATGGTACTAATTGTCGATTACCTTTTCATATAGCGATATTGCATACAGTAAAGAGAACGTAACTGATTCACCATATGTAGGTCGTATTTTCACATATTCGAATGCAAAACTATGCCAAACTAACAAGACCGTGTAAGGTATGTGATAAAATACAAAATCCTTACACCAGCACTACAATTGACTGTATAAATCGAATGCCAGAGATGCAAGGGAGTTCAAGGTCGATTAGAGAAGTCGATCAGAATTCGTCAACGATGCAGTGCCATCGCATCGCGTGTTGATATCGTATACGTGCAAATATACGACCTTACTAGATAAGCAATGTAACTATGTAATAAAGGACTAATGAAGAAAATCTGGCCCAAGTACGTGGACACGGTATACTTCAATGATAAAAATGGAGAGTTAATTATTATAATTAACATACAGATATACACACAAACGATACCAAAATCATAAGGAATGATTTTGTATATAATACTTGTACATAAAACTGAAGCATAAAACTACAAAAAATATGGTATAAAATATAAGTATAAACCTCATAGTGAGGTTGAAAGGTATACTTCGATACAATATGTGTAAGTTAAGTATGGTATTGACTACTTATGGAGGGTACTAGTGTATTGCATTAATCAGCAATCATGTCCATTTGCATCCTCACACTCCCACACCATTACTCGTTCAGCCTACCCTTCAGCCTACCGTATAGGGTAGGTGTTAGGTAGATTGGTAACCCCATCTCTGAGCTAAATCGCTCTACCGCATGATAAGTGACAGTATAAGTATAGGTAAAGTATAGGTTAATTAAATTGATAAATGATTTCTTTTATCATTATCACACAGAGTAACTTATTATAATATTTATTATTTTTTCTTTAGTTGGTAATTAGCTTAATTCATTTTCTTCACGTTGTATTTTCAAAACTGTTGTGTTTACAAATTGTTTCCTTATTGAATACAATTTAATTTTAATTTAAAATGTTTAAAGAGTGTTTTGAATTAAAGATGCTGAGGCAAATTATACTAAATGTAACCCGAATGTGTTAAACCTTTTTCTCTCAATTCTAATTATGTTACAATACCTTTTCAAAAATGTCATTATAAGTTTATTATGTATATACCTTTTTGAATTATCTATAAAATGGCAGCCTAACGTATACTGTAATTTTAATTTTGTTTCGAAAAATATAATGGTGTGCGTTTTTCATTACGTATTCAAAATTTCAAGTTAAACCAGGCTTTTCCTATATAAGACGACGGAAATGTTTCAGTATCTCGTGTGCAAAGTCCATGTGCAACATTGTTGCGTATATATTTCCTGTTACCAGAGAAACTCTGATCGACATTATGAAACAGTCGCATCCCTCAATTATGTGAAGAACAAGCAGCGCATAGTGCCGTACCATTACGATGCGCAAACCGTCCGCAATCTGATAAGGATCGTGTAAACACTTTAGTAGAGAATTAAATTGCCTAATATAAACCCCGGCATATATAGAGCTATAATATTTTAGAAGGTATGTGACTTTGAACGCATCCCATTTCTAATCTATTATAGATAGACATATGTCGCAGGCTATATCTTAGAGATTCCTCCTTCAACTTTATTTATGTGCAATTTTATCGTATTTTGTACCATTTGTGCAGCGTATCGAATGAAATGTAGCGGAGCCTTATCTTTTCTTACTCTTTATTTATATATATATATAATTTACACGAAAGATGGTCTAATCTTACACCTCAATGGTGTAGTGAACATTAATTAAAACAGGTCCATGAAGACTAACTGGTGGATCGCTAGACAATATTGTTTCTGGGTTATTACCCTTCGTCAGTAGCGATTACCAAGAACCTTAGTTGTTGAAATACCTTTACATGTAGTGGCCATCAAAACTTCTTGGCGCGAGCCAATCACTCCTAATGAACCACTGACAACAGAACACTGACAAGACGATACCTTGTCTAACACCTCGCGGCGAGTAAACAAGACGACTGTCAAATGTCCAGTGTCAACATATAAAAGGATTGCTGCAATTAAGTTCAAAAACAATTCAAATTGAAAATGTGTCTTGTCAAATATGACAGAAAAATGTAAAATTTACACGAAAGATGGTCTAATCTTACACCTCAATGGTGTAGTGAACATTAATTAAAACAGGTCCATGAAGAACTAAGGTTCTTGGTAATCGCTACTGACGAAGGGTAATAACCCAGAAACAATATTGTCTAGCGATCCACCAGTTAGTCTTCATGGACCTGTTTTAATTAATGTTCACTACACCATTGAGGTGTAAGATTAGACCATCTTTCGTGTAAATTTTACATTTTTCTGTCATATTTGACAAGACACATTTTCAATATATATATATATATATATATATATATATATATATATATATATATATATATATATATATATATATGTATATATATATATATATATCAACGTAGTTTCTTCGGAATATTGGACGGGAGAGTAATTTAGAAACAATATCACATTATAACGTTTCGTTTTTAATTAAAAAACATCATCAGACTGAAAACACAAGAATCAAATTGTAAAATAATCTAAAAGTTTAAATATACTAATGTAGAAATAATAAAAATACAAAGCAACCTTTAACACATAATATCACTTACCTAATGTAATAATTATTTATTTAACATGAGTTTTAACTATATTGTCAAGGATTCATTTACCTTCGTTAATGAAATTAAAAAAGTAAAATTACCTGAAGATCATGTATTGGTATCACTTGACGTTGTTTCTTTATTCACGAATATACCTCGTGAATTAGTAACCACCATTATACAGGAAGAATGGCCAAATATTGAATTGCACACACAGATTGACTTACCCACTTTCAATAGAATTATTAATTTTTTGTTTAACAGCAGTTTCTTTGCTTACAAAGATGATTTCTTTTTTCAAACGTTTGGTTCATCAATGGGCCACCCTTGCTCACCAATTCTTGCAGCATTAGTTATGAATAAACTTTTGAATACAGTAGTTGCATCATTGCCGATTACCTTGCCCTTTCTTTACATTTATGTAGATGATATTTTTACATCGATCCCCAATAAATATATCAATTCAATATTGGGTTATTTTAATTCCTTTAATACACAATTACAGTTTACTTTAGAGTTAGAGAGCAATAATAAATTAAATTTTCTGGACACCAGTGTGATTAGAAATGAAGATCGGTCTCTATCTACATTATGGTACTCTAAACCTACTAGTTCGGGTCGTCTACTAAATTTTTTCTCACAACACGGTATTAAACATAAGATTAATACCGTGTTGTCTTTAAGGAACCGGTTAAATCAATTAAGTAGCGTTGAATTCCATAGAGATAATGTTAAAATTTTATATAATATACTAACCTTGAATAATTACCCAAAAAATTTTATTAATAAAATTATTTACACTAATACTATTAAAAATAATAATAATAGTACTATCCCTATGAATAACAGTGTGTTGATTTCCAAATTCTACTCATTCCCATATATTAATGGTCTTTCAGAACAACTAAACAAAATAATTTACAATAAAATAGATAAACTAACGTACTATAACACAAAGACAATAGGTTCTTTATATACTTCTTTGAAACTAAAACTCCCACACTTTTGAGATCCAATCTAATATATAAAATCAAATGTAATAATTGCTCGTCTTCATATGTAGGACAGACGAAACAATATTTAAAACGGAGAATGCAAAATCATAAACAAGATTGCACATATTTATACAAAAATAATAAGAAGTCCGAAATTACAGCTTTATGCACACATGTTTTAAATAATAATCATACATTTGATTTTAACAACCCAGTCATATTAGACACACAAAATAATTTGTCAAAACGCTTAATATTGGAGTCCATTTATATTAAAAATACCCCTAACACTTGTAATATCAAAAATGATAATTCTATTTTATCAGTTATATACAATAACATATTAAAATAGTTAGTTTGGTTGCATACTCCGTTTAATTCCTTTTTGATTTTTTGTTGGTTCTTCTTTTTACATGAATTAACGTATTTGCGTGCAAAAGGATCTCATACACGTGTCGATTTCGTTCCAATAATTATCGTCGAGTTTTGGATTGATGTATTGTTTTATAGTTTTATATTTTGTTGAACAGTTTTACTACGTTTTTCGATCATTTTGTTATTATCTACTTTTGAATCTTAATGTTAAATAAATAATTATTACACTAGGTAAGTGATATTATGTGTTAAAGGTTGCTTTGTATTTTTATTATTTCTACATTAGTATATTTAAACTTTTAGATTATTTTACAATTTGATTCTTGTGTTTTCAGTCTGATGATGTTTTTTAATTAAAAACGAAACGTTATAATGTGATATTGTTTCTAAATTACTCTCCCGTCCAATATTCCGAAGAAACTACGTTGATACATCTACAGTGGACAAGAAAAATTACCAATACTATATATATATATGCGCTTCTTGGTTCTCGGGTTGTGAACCGCGTTGTGGAAATGTTTCCCGAAGGGTCGCTTCGACGTTTCGGCAGAGTCCCATCTGCCATCTTCAGGAAGCTCTTCTAGGTCTCGCTGACTTAGAAGAACTGACGTTCGGAGTTACTCGTAGATCCTTATGTACCGGTATGTCGTTGGGGTTGACTACGCTCGACTGCTTCTTACTTCGGCTCCTGGTTAATGGACCTTGGTGTGGTGGGCGTGCGATGAACTGTGGCGGTTCCTGTGGCGCTGTCCTCTGAATCTGGTTGTACTGTATTGTTGAAATACTGGTCTCCATGTTGCAGGCAATCTTTGGGCATCATCTCGTGTGTTGAGGATTTCTTTCCGTTTATCTATTTCTATTGCTTCCCGTATTATCCTGCTGGTGAACTGTTCGATGCTAGCTATTGTCCTTGTATTGTCGAAGTCGATGCTGTGTCCCGTGTCTAAGAAATGGCTAGCCAATGACGACGACGAATCTCTTTGTTTTACGGCGCGAATGTGCTCTTGTTTGCGGACTTCGATCCGCCTATTGGATTGTCCGATGTAGGTCTTCTCGCAGTTTCCACACGGTATGTATTTCGTATACTCCCTGCGTTTCTAATGGAATTTTCGGTTTTGGATTCCGTAGCATCGTTTCTATCTTCCTGTATGGTTTGAACGTTGTATCGATGTTTTGTGTACTAAAGATCCTGCTTATCTTGTCCGTGGTCCCTCTGACATACGGTAAAAAAGCTATGGCTGCTGGTTTTTCTTCTTCCCTTTCTTCCTCCTGGGTTTGTCTGGGGGGTCTGGATGCTCTGAGAATTTCCCGTTTTGAGAATCCATTCTGCGCCAGTGCTTTGTGTATGTTGTCCTTTCTTTCTTCTTGCTTCTTTCATCAGCTATCCTTTCTGATCTTGTTATTAATGTTCTCCGCAAACAAGAGCACATTCGCGCCGTAAAACAAAGAGATTCGTCGTCGTCATTGGCTAGCCATTTCTTAGACACGGGACACAGCATCGACTTCGACAATACAAGGACAATAGCTAGCATCGAACAGTTCACCAGCAGGATAATACGGGAAGCAATAGAAATAGAGAAACGGAAAGAAATCCTCAACACACGAGATGATGCCCAAAGATTGCCTGCAACATGGAGACCAGTATTTCAACAATACAGTACAACCAGTATTCAGAGGACAGCGCCACAGGAACCGCCACAGTTCATCGCACGCCCACCACACCAAGGTCCATTAACCAGGAGCCGAAGTAAGAAGCAGTCGAGCGTAGTCAACCCCAACGACATACCGGTACATAAGGATCTACGAGTAACTCCGAACGTCAGTTCTTCTAAGTCAGCGAGACCTAGAAGAGCTTCCTGAAGATGGCAGATGGGACTCTGCCGAAACGTCGAAGCGACCCTTCGGGAAACATTTCCACAACGCGGTTCACAACCCGAGAACCAAGAATCGCAGATTTCAGCCGCGAGAACTTACGCACCAACATATATATATATATATATATTGCTAAAAGTGTTTTATTCAACGACTGACTGCTCATGATACAAGATAAGTACCATTTTAAGTGATTTACAGTCGAGAATTTGTACAATAATTATATATATATTGTACTGTTATTTAAATATAACAGCACAATGTGCAGAAAATAACGAAATAAAAAACATGTAATAAAAAGAAAATCTATGTTTCCGCATACTGCGTAATGTTTATTTCAATCTTTTCAATATTAAACACAATATACAAATTAAAACCTAAAAGACTTCGAATATTATAGCAGCTTGTATATTAATAATCGACTAAACTAAGTGAAAGTAACATTAAATAAAGAAAATTGTAACATTTTATGTATAAGTATAAATAGAGGTTATGTCAATCGTTATATCTTGTATATCGGAACAAAATTTATAGCCATACCTTATAATTCGTAAACTTCGAGTCCAAAATACATAGCACTAAATATAGCACATTACAATCACGGTAACCGCGTTAGTAACAATATTTTACCTTTTGGACCAATGACGTGCCTGTCGACCAGGTAACAAACAAGAGACTATCGAGAATAACAAGGAGACGAAGAGGAAGATTCCGAAGAGCGTGAGTCGCGTCGATATCGCTCCAGAGATAAAACGAACATTTAATTATTTCAACCCTCTAAAATAAAAGTAATTAATTAATAAACTGTAAGACTAAGTGTTAAACTCACCTGATAGTGGAAAAATCAATGAAAAAATCTATATCGGATCAATATAACCTCAAGTGACCAACGGTACGCAAATCCTAAAATCTTCAACGGGGACCCGATCCGGAAGGCCTAAGCAGAGCTCCAGTACCCAGCTGCATCGGAACGTTGCAACTTCTTGGCCGATTCTGCGTCATTCCAGGAGTGCGTTCGGAAATATCGCGCACAAATTGTAACAGGTCGGAAATAGAATTTAAGAACTTACACTTTTGCTTAGTTAAATTATTATTATAAACACGTTCAATTACATCACCTACACATATTTAGTTGTTAGAATAAGTTATTGCGTCGTAGTTAATATTGCGTACGTGACCGGCCGAGCGTCTGTTACCCGCTAGCTGTTGCTTAGCAACGTAAACTGTAAAATATCTGGTCAATTGCAGATACCCCTATAAGGAGAATTACATGTTAAATAAATAGATCGATTATCAATATTTAAATTGACTGCGTATTTATTCGAATTCTTCCAACCCGCGGCGTCTCCCCGAGATTAAGATTACTCTTCTATGCTCTCAAATAACACCTATACACCCACATATTAACGATAAACACAACATTACACGTTATATATACACACACAAAACACAACAGAATATATATATATATATATATATATATAATATATATATATATATATATATATATATAATATATATATATATATATATATATACATATATGTATCTATATATGTATGTTTTTTACACAACTTACACATACCAAAGCAAAAACAAACACATACTATATACAAAATTAACTATTACATACTTACATAGACGCATGTACAACATCTAACAAAACCATTGACACTGCATGCAAAAAACACAGGACATATAGTTGATTTCGATAACACCAAAATTCTTACAAAGGAGGCAATTATAAAAAGCGTTTGGTTTTGGAGATGGTACATATACAAAAAGACACTAACGCTATAAACTCTAAAACTGAATTTAAGCAAAATTTATAATAATTTATTACTGTGATCCTGCATCTTCCTAGATTAATTTTTTTCTTTTTTTTATTTGTTAATTTAATTTTAGTTTCATTTTAAGTTTTTTGACCAATGTTGAAACTAACTTTTTCACATAGCTTTAGTTTGAACATTGATCAAATTAGTAATTAATATTTAAGAGATGTGGCCTTTAAGGAACTCATTGTAGAGCTGATCTTTAAGATTGATATGTGGTTGTCTTTTGGTGCATGCTGGTCTTTACTTTCACATTGTCATTTTTTATGGCATTGGCATGTATTAACTTGGAATTTATACATTATCTTTTTAGAGCGGTCCAGCGTATGAGTTGATTATTGGTCACATTAATTTAAGTTTTGATTTGTATTTTTTAAGGTCTGACCAATGTTGAATTCATTTTAATCAACATTAGAAATTTGCTTTGTTTTAATATAATTTTTTTTTGTTTTTTTTTAATGAATTAAACATTTGTCATTCTAGTATATTTTTATTAATAGTTTTCTTAGCTAGCATTTTCACAATGGGAGTTTTGTGGTTTTAATATTAATTTCTAATATTAATTTTGATTTATTAATATTGAATTAATATTGTCACAAAATTCCAAGTGTCCAATATTTCATTCAGTACAATACAATTTTTTGATCATTATTATTACAATTGCGGGTTAATTTATTTATATATATTTTTATCGTTGTGATTTTAAATTGTATTGTAGTGAATTAAATGTTGGTCGAATACCCTAACTAGGTTCTTTACAAGGTTTTCCCTAGTTCTTGCAGTAAATACTGGGGTATATGGAAAGTCGGCCTTGTTACCGCGATAGGGTTTATTTAATGCCATTTGTCATATTAATGTTTATTGCTTGACAAGGGTTTCCGAAACACCTTATTGCAAAGAAATGTGTCGCAATTAACTTTAATATTGCTAAAAGTGTTTTATTCAACGACTGACTGCTCATGATACAATATAAGTACCATTTAAGTGATTTACAGTCTATATATAAACTCTTCGAAAGGAGAAAGCAGCGGAGCCGGGGAGGAAATGATACATTTTTAAATCGAACGTAAAATGCTAAGATAATCTTTGTTTCTTCTACATTATTTTAGTCATGACATTCATCATTAATATTAGTTCAATTTTTACAAACATCTTGTTATTCAAATCTTTAACATTACATAAACGAAGTTAGGTTATTTTAACTTGGAAAGCTCAAACTAAAATGCCCTGCAAGTCACACATACGAGGCCTGAAGTACTTGAAAACTCTTAACAATGGACCCCGATTTACTTTTTAGAGTCATTTTCCGTCGGTATAAACGAACGATTTTAGTTAACTCACAGTGACGTTTACTTCCACACATAACATCAGATTTATCACTACTTGTAACTCCCATACAATCTGTGTGGTGAATAGATATGTACACGATATGTGGCGAAATATAACAATAATTAGTGCTCATTTTAGTTAAATATAAATTTAACAATCTTTTTTTACAAAAATAGCTTATTAAAATGGTCAGTTCATTGCTTGCTACGCTTTTATTTTATTTCTACACCGCGGTTGTATTTATAACAAGCACCTCCATGATCCTTACATGATTTCATTTGAAATTTGACATGATTTCATTACTAAATAATTCTTTGATCATAGCTATCGCATTCTTGGCCACATTAAAATAAACAGGTATCTAATCGAATACATGAAATCGTAGCAAACGTGAGTGGGTTTATATAGAATTATTTATAAAATAAATTGATTTTATGTTTGATTTCTACTAACCCAATACACCGACCTTTTTTACGACGAGCTCAGACAATTTAATGATTTTTCTTTATTGTTTTTACTGTTCTCATCCATCAATTATGGAAGTATTTGATGAAATTCTATTACACCCTTTTTTGTCATGTTCGGCTGTATCGAGGGATCTTCAACTGTAATTGGTTTTTCCGGTGGATATAAAACACGTCCGCGAAATTGTTGAAATACATCTCCTCTCTCATGTTTTGATGCGCGCTCCATCCGCTTTAGATTTTTCCCTTATAACGCTGTACATATTTTAAGATTATAATACCGCGTGCAATCGATTTAAATTCTTCAATTTGCAAATCGATATCCGCGTTGGTTTCACATTCGAATGGTTCTAATTTAAATGCCCTTTAGCAACATTACGACGTTTTGCATCGCGTGCACGAACGCTGCGTACGAAATTAATTAACATGCTAATGAGATCGTTTGAAAAATCCATCTAACGCATTAGCAGCTGCGCTTTGGAATTTACTCGTGCGGATTTTGCCACAAGACCAAATAAATATCGAGGCTGCCAATATAAAACTAGGCACAATTCAGAAGCACATATGCTCTTATTGAAGTTTAATCCAATTAAAAACAAAGGCGATAATTTGCTTTGAGGCTCACGGAAACGGAAATTGAACTCGTTTCGACATTTCGTGCAATTCGCGTTTTTTTAAATTAACGACGCCTTTTTTTTACTTCGCATAAAATAAAAATATGTAAAAAATACATTTACTGGCCTGCGAATTAAAGGCGTCGATAATTTAAACTCAATTGGCTTCAAGTCAACGTACAAATATTCAAAGCAAGTAAGATGATGAGAGCAAGTCGTTTGGAAAATCAGCGGAAAATGATTTCAGCGAAATTTAAATTCATGGGGACGAATTAAATATTAGTCGCAATATTTGAGCGATTAACTGATTAACTGTAACAAGGGTAAGGATGGATGAGCGCGATGAATCAGGAAAATAATGTATGCGGAACATGCTCGAGTCTATTATCGCATTCGCCGCCGTGAACGCCGAGCATAATTAGTGAAACTTTCAAGAATGTGTATTTCCATCATTCCCGTTGAATATGTATGTGAAGATAAAACGTATTCATTAAGTTCCGCCGAGTTAAATCTAATAAAATTTTATTATGTAAGCAGAATCTGAGGCAAATAAAATTAAACACGTTCGTGCGGACGGGGCGCGGCGGTTTCCTCGTAAAAAGTTAGTTTCCAGCCGGCTTCGGCTTTATCGGGGGAATTTGAAATTATATAGTTGGGGCATTTAAAAGGAGCTTACGGTTAAATTCGGTTTTCGCGTACGTTTATGCCAATTAAATATGCCTCGTTCCGGAGAAAGTTGCGCGACGCCACTCGAGACCGGGCAAAACATATTAGCGGGCAATAAAACGTGGATTATTCTTGGTTTTTAAGTCCACAGAAACGTAATAAATGAGAACATGTGTTACATGTGAAAGGGGCCCCTTGGAAAGCAATTTATGTAATACGTTTGAGCCCTTGCAGATTATTACTTCCTAATTCTTCGTATTTTTCGCATCACGTTTTTAATTATTTTCATATTATCGCGAAATGCAAGCTGCCGACAAATTTAATTTGGAGTACGATATACACGCGAATAACATTAATTTAAAGTGCAAACGTGAGCTAGATGTCATTTGATATCCTCTCGTTGGTCATGGTACGTACTGGCACGAGTTTCCGATTTAACAGATGTATTAATGGTGATCCACTAGATGATGGTGCGTTCGACAAATTTCCTTCTTAAGTTTGTGAAGGAACGAGGATGCAGAAGATTGTTGATTTGATGTTCTGGCCAGTGTAGCGGAAAATATTTAACCATTGTAGCTTATCAATGCCTTATGAACACGCACGTCCATGTTCAAATCGTTGAAAACTTCGAAGGGTGTTAAAATTTGTTAGGTTTAAGAAGGTTTAAAAATATCAAAATAAGCAGAACGGAGAGCACAAGGTGTCACCAATTGTTGCCAAAATATTCCCATCCATTGACCACACAGATCTCGCACCATTTTTTTCCCTGCTTCGTTTAATAATTGCACTCGCCTCTTGGTTAGATCTTCACGGATTAAAATATTCGTACCTTTTAATTTTCGTTCGTTGTTATAAACTATTTTTTTTGTGTTTCTACTAATGAATTTGACCAAGAGTGGACGATGATGTTCTTCGCCCGGTAAACGATGGCAGCTGTAGACATGTTAATCCCCAATTTGTCTTTATAAAGTTTACATACTACTCAAACTATATCCTCACCTACAGTTTCTAGAACTCCAAATATATGGACACTGTTACTCTTGTCTCTTTAATTTGTGCATTGCATCAACTTTTTCTGTGAATATCGCTCATTTGGCAAATAAAGGGATTGTCCAAAATTACTAACACCCCGTCTTAGATTTAAATTGTCAATTTCGAACCCTGTCATGCCCAAAATGTATTGTCTACCGAAAATTCACAAACCTGGCAAGTTGGCAAGTCGGTGAGACCAATTGTCTCCGGTATTAACTCACCTACCTACCTGCTTTCAAAATGGTTGACAAACGAATTTAAAAATTTGCCGCTAAAACAAAATAGTTTTGCAGTTGAAAATTCATTAGAATTTGGAAATAATATCAAAAATTTTAAATTACAAAGCGGTGAAATTTTGGTTTCGTTCGACGTTTGTGCATTATTTCCTAGCGTTCCTGTTCCACAAACTATAAAATTACATTTGATTCAAATCATTGTTTTCAGCACAAATTGGCTGCATTCAATTTTCTTATCCATCGTTTGTTAAGTTTCCCGCTTACAAGGGATAAATATGAAAAAGAACTCAAGGTTATTAAACAAATTGCAAGATACAATGGTTTCTCGGACGAAATCGTCAATAATATTCTTTACAAAAAGAAATTTAAGCTCGATGTTCGAAATTCCACGACATTGTCACCTCAACAAAGTCAATCAGCGAAATTCATTAAACTCCCGTTCCACTACGCGACTAAAAACTTGAATAGCATATTTAAAGACCAAGGTTACAGAATTGCTTTTAAATCGAATAACACCTTAAAAACCTACTAGGTCACCCAAAAGACAAAGTTGAGGTAAATAAAAAGTCGGGAATTTACGAGATCGAATGTAAAGAATGTGATAAGAAATATATTGGCCAAACTAGACGTTCCATAATAACGCGTTATAAGGAGCACATAGCATTTTCGATTCAACAGACCGGAAAAATCTAGTGTGGCTCAAAATATTTACGACACAGGGCATGCCTTAGGATTAGAATCACTTAAATTAGTTAAATCAGTAACAAATAACATTGAATTAGATGGCTATGAAAGTATATATATTCATAAAAATAAAAACAGATTGATGAATTCAGATTTTGGGTCTGTACCTAATTCAGTTTTGTACATGTTACTGTAACTGACCATGGAGCAGGTAGTTTAGTCCCTTCATGCAATTAGTTTGTTCACGCATACTTGAGGTCAGTTCAGGGAGATTAACGGGTTAGAGTATTTAAGTAAAGTGGTAGAGAATTTAATTTTAGTACACTGCTGAAGATGACAACTTAGTTGTCGAAATGTACATCTAGTGTGAATAAATACTGTGTGGTAAGGGTAAGTTTGTTTCAATGAACTGAAGCGTTAATAACTTCTTACAAAGATGTTGTTCACGACTGTACACTATGGGAAAAAGGTAATCAAAGCTGGCATCAGCTGAGGGAACCCTTGTCAATAAGTCATGACATGGATTTGTTTTTTCGGTGTTATCATTCGTATGAAATACGTTAGGATACAATTTTAAAATTGCTATGCCATTTTCACTTGATTCATGCTAAAATATCGAAAGCGGATATACAAGTAGATAATCAAGCCGAGGAATTCACAGTTAATTGAATGAAGAAATGTCGTTTTGGTACTAGCTCTCGCTCGTCATAAATCGCACAAAAAGAACTAGGAAGATTCAACGAGTTAGATAAAAACTTTTCACTGCGTTATAAATATATCATAACGTCATCATTGTTATTTTATTGCACTTCTTTGCCTTCCGGGAAAATGTATCTCGAACTGTGTATTGTAAATATCTAAGTTATTACGTTTTGTGTACGTGGTTTTTATACAACAGTTACACGACTTTAAAAGGAAATCGTTTTTATTAAAGTAAAAATGTAAAAAAGAGCGCAATTCAAAATATTTCCATATTGTTAATGAAATAACAAAACGAACATATTTGAAATTACAAAAAATACTTAGCTTAGTTGGTGAAAATTGTTCGCAGTATGTTAATATTTTAGACAAGTTAGAGAATTGTAAAGAATTTCAAACGAGTTTGTAATTTCAGTCGTATATAAAAATGATAGAAATTATTTTAATCTGTATTTAAAATTTAAAGGGCAATTAGCTTAAATTATTAATAATTTCATTTCTATTATTTTATAACATTATTTCTAACATGCTTAGTGATGTTATTAGTTCATGAGACAAATATACGAATTGTTTTTAGTCCGAATTTAGAAATTAAAGTATGTAAAGTATTGACAAGACAACTGTATGCACTTTTGACATCTTCTTCATTTTTTGTTTGCGAGCCCAACCAGTTCTGAAGAAGGTTTTCACATCATCATTGTCCTTAAATCTTATACCTCCCTTATATTGTTTAAGATAACTAAACAGCGAAAATCGCAAGGCAACAAATCAGGACTGTGTGGAAGATGATGTCGTGTTTCCTTCCTAATGCCGTTTAGCCACTCTGTCATGGATCAACGTTATTATGGAGAAGAATCACGTTTCTGATTTATCGATTTTGCTCTTGTGTTTGAAAAGCGGGATTAACATACTCCGATAACAGTTGATAGTACTAACTGGAATTAATTAATCGTCAATCGCTTGAGATGAGTCAGAGTTTGCATGCATTCTGGGCCTCCCAGGAAATTTTGAGATCAGTAGTTTAACGTATTAATTGCAAGGTCTAAATAAAACTACTAAACTACTGGTTAAATTATCGATAAGATCCTTTTTTGAATTGCTGTAACGTATGTAACAAAAGTTTTGGGAAAATTTTTCGTATTATTATTTTCTTATTAAAAATAAACCAATCAACATTGGATATTGAGAATCAGTCAAGTTTCTCATGCAGTTTGGCAACACATTTGTGTTTGCAAAGGTTTACAAAATGCCCTACAAGATAGAATTGCGGAAAGGTATTTACAATTTGGTTTGCCTAAACGTGACGTTGTAGCCATTTATAAAAATCAAAATATTTCTAAGAACAATTTACCGCGCCATAAATTAATGTGAGAAAGGTTTGCTGTATATGAATCTTCCCAAGACGGGTCGCCCTCGAGCTTTGAATCATACAAGGCTTCAGAACTTCATTGAATCTGCAAGAAATAAAAAAGCTATTTCAACGAGAAGATTATGCCGAATATTTCACATTTCCAGTATGACAGCCAAGAGCGAAATTAGCAAAAATAATTTAAAATATAGAAAGCGACAAAAATGTCCAAAATACACAATTGCTCAATTAGAGAGGATTCCAAGATGCTGCAGGCAATTAAGATTAATAATTTTAGACGACGAATGTTATTTTACATTATCGAACTCCAATATAAAAGAAAATGAAAAACCAATAATAGGACAAAATAATATAGAAATGCATACAAATAAAGAATATAAATAAAATACAATCAACAAAATTCATGGTATAATCAAGCTAAATGTATTTATAATGGATTGCAAAATGTATCCTTGTAATATGAATACGCACAACTACACATTCGCATTGATCATCGGTGTTGGTAAGCTGAACGTTGGTGAGAGACTTGAACCACTGCGAGGCACATGAAAATTTAACCTCGATAGCAGACAATTAGTTTTACCATTAACAAGTTTCCAAAGAAATCTCGTGCCATGATTCTCTCTACGAACGGCGAGAGGCTTTACATTGTGTCTAGTCAATAGTGTCTTATAGTCCACATGTCTATCAGGATACAATCCATCGAGTCTAAATGATAAACACTTCAAGAACCGTCATTGAATTCTTTCAATGCAAAGCTGGTATGAAGTATAAGTGGGCGACCAAACTATTGTGGCGTATTCTAATTTGCTTAGAACGAACGAACAATATAACGTTTCCAATAGTAATGGATTATTAAAGTGTTTGGATACTTGCATTACAAATCCCAGGCACTTAGACGATGCCATGCATAAATTGTCAATATGTTGAGATAACGTGAGTCTGGAATCAAACGTTACCCCCAGATCCTTCACAACATCCTTGACCATTAATCCCTGACCTTCCGTATCGTAGGAGGTGTGTAAGATATTGGATTTACGTCTGAACGTTACGGCGCAACATTTGTCAATGTTCAGTTTCAGCTGATATTCGGCACACCAACGGACAATAATGTTAATGTTTCCCTGCAAGGATTGCGAGTCTGTAATATTCGAGATGGACGAGTAGATTTTTAAGTCATCAGCAAAAGCATGTACATAGCAAGACAGAAAATGGAGAAGATCATCGATCGCACAAAACAAATAGTAATGGTCCCAAATTGGACCCTTGAGGAACACCAGATGTTGGGAGGAAACCGAATGAAGAAAATTCATTGTATGACACATAGTTTGTTCTAAAGGTAAGATACGAACTTATAAGATTCAAAAGTGACCGAACTCAAGCGAACTTAACGTAGTTAACAATTTTATTTTTTATGATTTAACGTGTGAAAAGCACTGGAGAAATCTGTGTATACTACGTCAACAATGACGTAAGGTATAAGAAAAAAGCGAAATTTGAGGACAAGGTGCACCATTTCAGAAGCTAGTTTTTCAATACCTTTTTGGACGATTTAGGGGCGAAGCTGTAAATGCAGACATTTATATTCGAAGAAGCCTCCCCAAATTATTGAATTTTATTCAAACACATCATAATAATGATAATATTATGTTCTCGCCGGATCTGCCATCGTGTCATTATGCCAGAAGAACCCAAGATTGGTTAAAGCAACAAAATATCCCATGTGTACCTAAAGAGTATAACCCCCCGATTGTTCCACAGGCACGTCCTATAGAAGAGTTTTATACGTTACAACAGTTAGAACAGTTTTCGACAGTGGGTGGGAAGCCCAAAATGACGAAGAACTACATCAAAGAATCTACCGAAAGTTTCGAGAGTTTAACCATTTACCGTCCAAAGGCTGATGAAAGGCATTCGCCTCAATTTGGGAACCATTGAAACCCATGGGCCATTACCTGCTTTATGATACATTATAGTTAAAGCTTAACGGAATCGTTTTCTATGCTACCAAATTAAATAAAACAATTATTTATAGTGTGAATAATTGTTGAGTTGAGTTTAAAGTGTGAATAATTTAATGTCGTTATTTAAAACATTGTAATATTGTGTGTTTGTATGAAACAAAGTATATGCTTTTGTTGTAGTGCGTGTTCGAATATAAATTATAAGTTGTTTAATTTATAAATAATTTTCAATTTATTCGTTAAAATTTAAATTGCAATGTCATATTCATAAAAAATCTAACAGTTTCTTTTAATTATCCATTTCATCATCTGAATTTCATCAATTTAAATTTTCATTAAGTCAGTCAACAGTACAAGTTCATTACATATTGGTTGTAAATAATGCGGATTTAACTTCAGCCAAACTTTAAGATTCTAATAAAACAACAGTTATTAATTGTTCTTCCTGTTTCCTCATAGATCGTTATTTCGAATTGAACATTAGTAATTTTAAACACATAAAAGTTTCGTTCACGTACCATATTCACCACAGTCACCATCGCCGCATTCCTAGTGATTCTTTATTCATTATATGTATATGCACTACTAGCCGTAAAGGCTTGTTGAACAGTTTTAGTCCATTCTCATCTGTTTCTCATTTTCTCTTTCCAATTTTGGACCTTCATATTTTTAAGATCTTGCTTTACACTTGCCAGACATTTCTTCCGTGGTTACCTTTTCTTCTTTTCCAATTGGGACTCTGTTAAGTAGCATTTTTCTGGGCATTCTTTCTGTATACCCTATACACTTTAGTCGATGTGCTTTCATGACTATCTTTACTTCTTTGTACATAATATCTAGATCCTTATTTGTTCTTTTTCGCCAGTCGTCTCTTGTGTTTATTTCACCGTATATGCCTCTTAAGCAACATCATCTGCTTCTTTAGTGACCTTGCCTCACATATATATGCCACGATTAGTCTTACAACGGTTTTGAAATTCTTATCTTCACTGTTCTTGGCGCATTCCTTGATTTCATTAGCCTTTTCACCATTCTGTACTTTTTTACTGCATCTAATTGTACTGCATCTAATTGCTTTCTAAAACCAGGATGAAGAATGTAGTAAAAAGAGGGTCAAGGTGGTGGGATATGGCATCAGGCCATCCAACCACAACATTTCTGGCCACTTTGAGCACTTTATTTTCGGACTTTTTCAGCGTCATAATTGTTAGTCTTATAAAGTTTTTAAAGTATTTCTAGTCTACTCATTGCCTAAGGGTATATGCAAATGTGCTCTATTTACTCTGCCATAAGCTGGCTTGAAATCACTGAATAGCACCTGCAGAGCGAATTTGTATTCGTAGCAAGTTGGTTGGATTTCCTTGCGAGTAAAAATGTGGTCATTAGCAACAGTAATAGTTTTCGCATAAAGATTTGACACCTTCTTATGCAAAGGGCATATAGGCGCGGTTGTCCATTCTTCGTGCAATTGTTCTTCCTCCCATACTAGTTTTGCAAGCTCATATACTCTTTTGGTTAAGTGAACTGCTTTAATCATTTCTGTTAATACATTGTTTTACCTAGGCTTTTTAGGACTTCTATATCTTCATCTTCGCTTCTGGCATTGTAAACTGTTTCTTCTTGGTCTGACTTATTGCCCGTATTAAGGAGTTTATCAAAGTGCTCCTCCTGTATTTCTTTTATTTTCGTCGGTTCACTCTGGCACTTTTTCCTGGTTTTTTAAATAGCTATTTCTGCTACGGTAACCTTTTTCTCTCTTTTTTATTTTTTGCTAAAATGCTTGGATTTCTTTATTCTGAAATTATTCCTCTATGGTTATGAGTTTTTTCTCAATGTACAATATTTTTTCTTTCTCTACATGATCTTCGATTGTTTTCTTTTGCTCTTATATTTTTCTCTGCTTCCTATTGAATTGTTATTCAGTAATTCTTGTCTTGTTTTCGGGTTTGTATGTTCCTTTTTCTTAGGGACCATCGTTTTAGCAGTATCTTCAATGACTTCTTTTACTTGTTTCCACATCTTCTCAACTTTCAACAATTTTTCCAGTTGTTCGTTTATTTCATTTTGCCTGTGTTTGCTCCTCTCATACTTCTCACGTTAATAACTAAGTTCATATGTAATCTTTCTATCAGTTTGATTGCACATTCTCCGCCTGGTGGTGTCCATGTACTGTAGGTTCCAGGTGCGTACTCGTCACCACCATGTTTTTTTCTATTACGAAATTGCAAGATATTTCGTGTTTACTGTGTGCATTTTTGTTGACCGGTACATTTTTTCCCCCAATATTCGCGATGTAATCTCCACGTTGTTCGTAAAATGTCTATTTTTATACTTCTTCGCTTTCGTCTGAGAGGGCTTGGGCATTGATTATACTGATGCTGTTCTTCTCTCTTCGCAAACGTATAACTCATATCACCTTTTGTTTAAATTTTTTGTGCCATGAAGCCAGCCTCCAGTCTTTTAAAAAATGTCATACAGTCTATATCTACAATTTGTAGCCCTAATTGTTTTGATTCCTGTAAATCTCTTGTTTCTATTTTATTTCTTTTAATTTCCATTCTTAATTATTTAAGGCTCCCTGGCACAAAAGTGTCCCTTACATTCCAAATGCCGATTAAAAATACATCCTTTTCTACACATTCTTTAATCGTTGAGAAGTTTTGAGTATTTTCCCCGCGTCTTTTGTCCGCCTGGTATATTCCCTCTGATCTACGTTGTTTAATGTTTTGCCTGATCACTCTCTTCTTTACGAACCAGTTTCTTTAGTTGTGTATTCCCCATCCACAGCTGGTTGCAAACAATTAGTTTTGTGTAACCTATCTTACCTAAAGTTATGGATCGTAAACTTCGACGTGACCAGTTCTATAAGAAGCATTGCGCAAGTACTTACCCGCATAATACGTCCTTAACAGCAAACAGATCATGACTGCAAGTTCGATTCTAGAGTGGTCGTTTCTATTCAGGTGTTCATGGGCGCACAAAGCTAACGGCGATTTGATGCATGCACAATTCGGTCGGAAAGCTTTGACCCAAGTAACTAAGAATTAAATTCTTGTCAAAATGTTCGAACAGTAATATTCAACTAGTTTAATTAGTTTGTGGCGTACATTAATTATTACATGATATTGATAACAAATTAATTAGCTAAACAAAAATTCTAATACAATTATAATTGCAAATATAAACAAATGCAAAACGTGTACATTTATAATTATAATGTCGACAGTAAACATTTATATAATCATTAATTTAAAAGGACGTAATAATATGAGTGGTACCGGAAATAAAAGCGTAATTAGGTACGACTACGAGACGAAAAAATGAAAAACGAAAGACGGGCGTTAAAGCTGTATGTTCCATTTGGGGTTTTAGGCGACAAAATTTTATGCCACTCACCTGTGCCAAACTGACTGAGCGGGTTTAATTTTGACATTTGGAGGATTTGGACGATGTTCTGTCGATCATGCCACTGGTTTAGTTTTAGTTGCCCCAATATAATAGTTATATTTCTGTTATTAGGTACAGCTTTTAAAACAAATTTATAATCAACTATTTAAAAAAAAACAATTGGTCGCCTTGTTTTAATAACGTACCGTGATTATCTTGGTCAAAGGTTGCCATGGAATGTAAAACGTTTGTCTTAGCTTAAATTATCCTTTTCATAGCCGTTGTCAAGCTACACTGACATCATCAATAACTTACAAATGTGTTACCTATTTATTTCAGCTGCAAAATAGTAATGAACTACAAGTTATGAAATACTAATAACGTTTTTATTAACAAGAAAAACTAAATTACAGTTTTGACACTCAAAAAATGATTGACATAAATGTACGATGGTAGCTGTGACAATCATTTTAAAATACATGACCAAAGTAATTTTTGATATCACAGTATGTAACAAAAGTGTTAGGAACATTTTTGAAATATAATTATTCAAACTTTAATTGTTTTATTTAATTTGGGAGTGCAGAAAACAATTCAGTGAAGCTTTAACTATAATTATTATATATTATAATGTATCACGTAGCAACTAAAGGCACTGGGTTTCAATGGTTCTCAATTCGTTTCGACTGCCTCTCATCAGCCTTTGGATGGTAAGTGGGTGAAACTCTCGAATCTTTTGGAAGATTCTTTGTCATAGTTCTTCTACCTTTTGGCCTTGCCACTCAAAACATAATATTATCATTACCATGGTGCGTTTGAATAAAGTTCACTAATTTGAGGAAGCATCTTCGAATATAAATATCTGCATTTACAGCTTCGTCCCTAACTCGTACAAAATAAGGTCTTGAAAAACCAGTCTCCGAAATGACGCACCATGCGTTGTCCGCAAATTTCAAATTTCGTCACGAGAAACGTTATCAATGTTGTCTGTATAAAAGCCTTCGTTTCCTTTTATTTCGGAGTTAGATAACGTAAAATATTTTCCGTCGTATAAAATTATCATGGCATTGTTTCAGAAATGTTCTAAACTTAATTGTCTGCAGCATCTTGGAATCCTCTCTACCTGAGCAGCCGTGTATTTTGAACATTTTTGTCACTTTCCATATTTTAAATTATTTTTGCTAATTTCCCTCTTGGCTGTGATTCATACATGGCAAACTTTCATCATACTTCTTAATGAAGCGGTAAATTGTTGTCTTATTTTGGTTTCTATAGATGGCGACTAAGTCATGTTTGGGCATTTGGCCAACCAAATTGTAAATACCTTTCCGCAATTCTAACTTGTAGGCAATTTTCTAAAACTTCGTAATCACAAATGTATTGTCAAGCTGCTGCATATAGCTCACAAGTTTAAAAATTTATAGCAAAATATTAAAAAAAATCCTAATCATAGTAATTGAGACACAAAGTTTTCATTTTATCAAGTTTCAAAACTCACTCAGCCATACAATAACAATATGTTTACACTGTGTAATGTAAATTCATTCTGGAACTAGTATTCAATTTCCTGCAACTTTCCGATGAGGCAGCACATCTCATTTAAGTGGAAGGAAATGTATAACCGTGCATCGATTGGGATATTACCCCGCAGGACAAAATAATGTTTGCGACGGTATGTTTACTTTGCGTCAATATCATGTTCACTTGAGTTAAACAACGCGCACTCGATGCAAGCTTTGCCATAACACATGTGCACCGTATGCGAATATATTCTGTACAGATGCCGATTGAGAATTTGATGAATAAATAAGACGTCATCGAAACTTCGGCCACATATGAGTGGCTACTAATATAAGTTCCCCTGTGGGCGATTTTGATTCTTGGTAAATATTACTGTTTTTGTAGAACAGCGTTGTTTTAATTGTAGTGTAAGGAATTGTGGATTTACTCAGTTGCTGTGAGAATACTCGTAGTGTCACCCAAAGCACTTGGAAAATTAATAGTTTTTAACGTAAGACATTTATCGTTTTCGTAAGTTTTCAACTGATATATTTGGAATAATACTCGAGCAACTGCAATTACCTTGTAACTTCAACAACAACTTTATATATTGATATGACTGTGTTTTGAGATTAAATTACACCTACTTACCGTCAAATCGAATATGACCAATGATAATAAATAAATGGAAACGGTTCATAAACTTCACATTGATCTATCAGATATTAAGAAAGTTCAAAAATGTAATATTCATGGTAACAACAACGTTCTATTCGTGAATAATTCGCAAAGACAAATCGCTCTAACCTATTCAAATAATCGATGGCATTTAGTTTAAACGAGATGTTCAAATGTAATTGTTGTTTCCAGTGACTAAAACCGTGGGATTGCGCCTGACAAACATGTCAGCCCCGGCAATTGCGGATCCACGAGAAGACATGAACCTGGATTGCCACTTTGACATGGGAGCGGAGGAGCTGTACGCAGTGAAGTGGTACAAGGATGATCAAGAGTTCTTCAGGTAATTACTTAACCTTTATCTCCGATCATTTTGTTAATGACGTGAATGTAACTTCCCTAACTTGTTAAGTAATCATTTCCGTGCGGCTTCAGACGCCAGAATTGAATGCGTTCGTCTCTCGCCGTACGGTTGTTATCAAATAGTAAAGTTTACGCCGCTAATGATTCAGTAGTGCAAGATGCAATGCATGCTTGTCGGATTCCTAATAGTTCCGCGGGTAATTAGACTTCCGGCGCGGAACGGAAATCGTTCGCAGCCTATAAAACTTTAATGAGCCCAAATGCATAATAACTTCGACCTTGCGTCTTTAATTTTCGGTGATTCGCAAATTGAATGCACGCATTTCTATATGATCGTGCATGGCTCTATACCCACTTGAAAATATGCACCCGCACATAAACTGTATACGGGATATAACGATTGCAAATGAAGTTTTGATGTCTGAATTTTATATCAGTAAGCAAACATGTTTTTAGCAGTTCAGATCAACAAACAATCTTTCCGAGACGAAATTATACAATAATGACCCCATCATCAAACATTAAGTTGTACTGAATTCTCCTCGACTTAAAACTTTGACATATTTAATAAGAAACAAAATGATGTACACGTCAATCAAAAGTATATTCATACTCTTAAATCGAGAAATAATGTATACTCAGTGACATATAAACTGCACCACCTAGAAGGGGTGGGAATTTTTTGACCATATTTGGCAGGAATAGTGGACTAGTCCAGGGAAATAGTTGATTAAAATTTGAAACCCAATCATCAAGTAGTCGTGGGATTTTTGACGTTTGTGTAATTTTTTAGAGGTGGTGATAGACAAGCAATTATCGAGTCATTTTTTTGAATTTGTTCCACTTTTTCGGATCCCGTTCTTTAGTTTAAAGTGTTTCAAGTGTTTAACGATGCCTAGAGGAAGGAGACCTCAAGTTTACCAGCAGTTGAGTGACGTTGACCGAGGGCGGATTGTTGGTTTACGAGAAGCGGGTTTTTCGTTTAGAGAAATCGGCAACCGTTTGGGACGACACCACTCAACAATAATGCGTGTTTATCAAGCGTGGTCTGAACATGGGGTTGAACGTCGGAGAAGAGGCACTGGGGCTCAAAGACGAACCAATGAACGTCAAGATCCCCGCTTAAGACTAATGGCCTTGAGAGACCGATTCTCTACAACTAGATCAGTAGCTGATCAATGGCTAGGTGCACAAGGTCGCCCGATAGGCTTGCGAACAGTTTATCGTCGAATAAGAATCTTTGGCTTGCTGTCTTACCGCCCACATCTTGTGCTACCCCTCACTGCTCAACATCGCCAGGAACGTTTGGCCTGGTGCACGGAAAGACTTCAATGGAACTTGGAGTGGCATCGAGTTGTCTTTAGTGACGAATCGCGATTTTGTTTAGGAATGCATGATGGTCGGATGACTGTTAGACGAAGACGTGGAGAAAGGCGCAATCCTGATTTTTCGATTGCGAGGCATGTTCACCGAACTGTGAGGTTGATGGTGTGGGGTGCTATTGCTTACGGCAGTAGGTCACTCTTGCTCTTCATTCTGGGCAGTATGACCGCCCGACGCTACATTGACGAAGTGGTAGAACCACATGTTCTTCCATATCTTCGAGGGCTGGAAGACCCACTTTTCCAGCAAGATAATGCACGACCTCACGTAGCAAGGTTTTCTCTTGACTACTTTGAAGAGGCCAATGTTAATCTTTTGCCTTGGCCGCCAAGATCTCCCGATTTGTCGCCCATTGAGCACGTGTGGGACATGATGGGTAGAAGATTGAGGAATCTACCGAACCCACCGTTGACAATAGAATCTCTACGGTATGAAGTACAGGCTGCTTGGGATGCCATACCCCAAGAAGACATTGATCACCTGCTGGAATCAATGCCAAGGCGGGTCAATGAGTGTATCAGAAATAGGGGCGGACCAACACATTATTAAAGAAAAATCAAAAAGATGAAGTGTTTTCTTTATCAAATTTTAATCAATTGTTACCTTAGACTAGTCCAATGTTTCTGCCAAATTTGGTCCAAATATTCCCACCCCTTCTAGGTGTTGCAGTTTATATGTCACTGAGTATATTTTTGCGACATGAAACGTTAATAATATTAAATTCTAGTCATCAAACTTGCTTGCGACTTTGTTTCTATGTCGGTCTTTGCAGACCCACGAAAGTTCTTTACGAGTCTATTAGGTTGGATTCGGTTTTGTTGTGTTGTTCATCTGAGCAGACGGACTTATCTTACGACTCTATTGGTTTGTGTGCCTGTAGCGCCATTTTTGTAGAGTATTTTATATACTTCTAGAGCATTTCAATGCTGAAGTATAAAAGGTAGGGTTCGTTTGGGTTGGGTAGAGAATTTTATACATTTCTAGAACATTCCATGGTGAATCACAAAAAGTTGGGGTGAGTTGGGTAGACAATTTTATAAATTTCGAGAACATTCCAATGGCGATGTATAAATGGGCTTGGCTGGGTTGGGCTGCGCTGAGCTGAGTTGGGTTGGGTTGCCGTTTCTTCTTTTTGTTAGTGGAGTAGTCGATGCTGAAGTCCCTTAGAATTCGTCTCCCCTAGTGCCCGAGCGGAAGTTTTCGTTCCTAAACGCAATATATGCTTTCGCTGTCTTACCTTCTATCAGTTTATTTATTAATTTTGGTTGTATTAGTTATAATTTCAATTTCATGTTCACTATTCGTATAATAATGATGATATTTATTTAATTCTAGATCGATGTACCTGACATTACGATCTATTTATTGACCATTATTATCGTCAATTTGTCATTGAATCGCCATAAAATTTTGATTGTAGTTATCGATTTGACTGCAAGCTTCACGAGGTCATCGTGCTTTTGCACACCGGTCTAGTTGAGTCCAGTTAACTTATAACATTAACATTTACCTTCTTTTGTCAGAAAAATGTATGTATTTAACCGACGTGACGTGTGTTTGATCTGAAACCTGTTTTGATTATTGTTAACAGCTGCTCGGCGAACAAAGAAAAAGCAATAAATATTGAAAGTAAAAGACAAATTGATAATCATTTCAACAATTGCTTCTTCGCTTTATAACATTTATGCATTGAAACTACTTTCTAGCAAGACATAAATTTATTCACATCTTCCATCATTCTTTTACAAATTATCACAGTCAAACATCTGCCTATAGTCTGCCTAAAAAATAAGTTTGTGTATTTTAGAGAAAGTTCAAAATAAAAGCTATAGATTCAGCAACTTAAGCCTCCAGTACACGGGTGAGGCCTGTGAGTCCACGCAATATATAAAGGTAACTTTGAAAAACATAGTTGTAATGCTTTCAACCATTATGTACCTCTCAGCGATGTTAAAAGTCATGTTCTAATGTTATTAGAAAATAAATATGAAATTTTTGTGCAAAAGCATAATATACTCAGTGACATATAAACTGCACCACCTAGAAGGGGTGGGAATTTTTGGACCAAATTTGGCAGAAACATTGGACTAGTCTAAGGTAACAATTGATAAAAATTTGATAAAGAAAACACTTCATATTTTTGATTTTTCTTTAATAATGTGTTGGTCCGCCCCTATTTCTGATACTCTCATTGACCCGCCTTGGCATTGATTCCAGCAGGTGATCAATGTCTTCTTGGGGTATGGCATCCCAAGCAGCATGTACTTCATGCCGCAGAGCTTCTATTGTCAACGGTGGATTCGGTAGATTCCTCAATCTTCTACCCATCATGTCCCGCACGTGCTCAATTGGCGACAAATCGGGAGATCTTGGCGGCCAAGGCAAAAGATTAACATTGGCCTCTTCAAAGAAGTCAAGAGAAACCCTTGCTACGTGAGGTCGTGCATTATCTTGCTGGAAAAGTGGGTCTTCCAGCCCTCGAAGATATGGAAGAACATGTGGTTCTACCACTTCGTCAATGTAGCGTCGGGCGGTCATACTGCCCCAAATGAAGAGCAAGGGTGACCTACTGCCATAAGCAATAGCACCCGACACCATCAACCCCACAGTTCGGTGAACATGCCTCGCAATCGAAAAATCCGGATTGCGCCTTTCCCCACGTCTTCGTCTAACAGTCATCCAACCATCATGCATTCCTAAACAAAATCGCGATTCGTCACTAAAGACAATTCGATGCCACTCCAAGTTCCATTGAAGTCTTTCCGTGCACCAGGCCAAACGTTCCTGGCGATGTTGAGCAGTGAGGGGTAGCACAAGATGTGGGCGGTAAGACAGCAAGTCAAAGGTTCTTATTCGACGATAAACTGTTCGCAAGCCTATCGGACGACCTTGTTCACCTAACCATTGATCAGCTATTGATCTAGTTGTAGAGAATCGGTCTCTCAAGGGCGTTAGTCTTAAACGGCGATCTTGACGTTCATTGGTTCGTCTTTGAGCCCCAGTGCCTTTTCTCCGACGTTCAACCCCATGTTCAGACCACGCTTGATAAACACGCATTATTGTTGAGTGGTGCCGTCCCAAACGGTTGCCGATTGCTATAAACGAAAAACCTGCTTCTCGTAAACCAACAATCCGCCCTCGGTCAAAGTCACTCAACTGCTGGTAAACTTGAGGTCTCCTTCCTCTAGGCATCATTAAACACTTGAAACACTTTAAGCTAAAGAACGAGATTCGAAAAAGTGGAACAAATTCAAAAAATTACTCGATAATTGTTTGTCTATCACCACCTCTAAAAAATGACACAAACGTCAAAAATCCCATGACTACTTGATGATTGGGTTTCAAATTTTAATCAACTATTTCCCTAGACTAGTCCACTATTCCTGCCAAATTTGGTCCACAAATTCCCACCCCTTCTAGGTGGTGCAGTTTATATGTCACTCAGTATATGTCCTGCTAGGGCTCACCCGTGTGTCGGTGTTACTTTCTATGAAATTCTGTTTTCACGCGTAGGTTGCCGTACTAACCACGAAATTCGATATTCCATACGTGCCTGAAAAATCTAAAAATGTGTAGCTGTTTCTTCTATGCACAATGATAATAAAATAGATGAAAACACTAGTTCTAAGTCTAGGCCAGAAATTATTACATTTTATAATATTGCTAAAGGGGGGTTGATGTAGTTGTCCCAATGATCACCTCCTACAATATGGCCACAAATACACGATGTTGGCCAATGTTAATATTTTATGAATTATTGAATGTAGCTGGCATCAACGCCTTCATTGTTTATATAGCGAACAACCCTAACGCCGAATTTACTAAAAGGCGCAGGTTGTTTATAAAATAATTAGGAATTCATTTAGTCACAGAAAATATGAAAGAAAGAGCAACTGATATTTGCCTATAGACATATGTACGTGAAACGGATGGACGTTTATTGGGAATTCCAACCCCTGAAGATGAACCCGAACCTACTCCAAATAAAAGAGGCTACTGCAAATATTGCTAAAAGAGAAAAATACAATACTTTAAATTTTGTTAAACTTGGCTGTGTATGGAACATATTGCATGGATGCTGTAAGGACTGTACTGGCGGAAATTAGAATCAAATTTACAACCCCATATTTTGTGTTCAGATTTTTGTAAATTTTGTATTCTTATTTTTTTAATTAGTTCATAATGTCCGTTATAGGGAAAGCATCAATTAGTGCTTTTTATTCGTTACTTTTTTAAATATTATATAAATAAAAAAAAAATTAAAAAACAGCCTTTTTAATTTATGGGCCTCAAAAATAGAAATATATTTTTTACAATTCTAATTATGCACCATAAAACAAAAATAAGTGTACTTTGAAATAATCACAAGTATCTTACTTAAATGTTTAAACAAACTTATTTACAGCCTATTAAAAAATGATACTAATAGGCCATGCGCTGGTGTGACACCTAAGCTACCCGTCCACTGGAGGATTAACTGATCCTTGCGGAACCTGATTGTACCAGCCAAACTTAACCCGCAATCAGCTTTGATATTGCAGCAAAATAGTTTAACACAGAAATACTGTTTAAGTTTAAGTATAATACAATGTACTCAACACTTTTTACTTACTTATACTTATCATGAAAAATTTCGACCTCGAGATTTTAACGGATATACGCGTTTTGAGGTTCCCTGAATCGTTTCTGACTATTTTCGGAATGACGTATGTGTGTGTGTCTCTCTCTGTGTGTGTGTGTGGGGGGGGGGGCGCTCTAGCGTCCAAACGATTATAGCTAGAGCTCTGAAACTTTAAACTTAACATTTGTATGTAGCAAGGAGAAAAACATCCTATTTTGAACGCAATAGCTCAACCGGAAGTGATCGTTTACTCTTATCACCATTTTCATTATCTCGAAAACAGTACGAGCTATCAAAAAAATGTTCTTATATAAGTTAAAGACATTGAAATTATAAACAACTTTCATTTGAAAAAAATTTTTGCGGGAATAAAAAAAGGTTAACATAAAGGAGAAATATATACATGTTTTGTTTTCTAATGGTTTCATTTTCCTTTTTATTTTGCGTTCATTTTATATTCAAAATTTATTCATTTATTCAAGTATTTTGTTAACATTGTCGTTGTATCATTACATTCATTTAATTCCTCTTGATTTTTGCAATTTTCTTGACTTGATTTCTTTTATTTATTTTTTTTATTTCGTAACCTAAACTTAACCTTATTTTCCTAATTTTTTGTTTGTTGTTATTCATTATTATTATTCTTATTTTGATTCTATAGCCGTTTATGCTTTCCATTCGTTTTTCTTCTTCACTTTAGTGCTGTGTTCATTTGATAACATTTTCATACATGCTCATTTCATTTTTTATAACTAGACTCTTCATTTCTTTTTCGTTTACTTATCTATCTGCGTTTAATTTTATTTGTGATCTGATTTGACTTCCAGTTGTTACTTATTCCTACTTGTTATTTTATGTCAATTTATGTACTTTGCTTTTCTGCTTATTCATTTTTACTTATTGCAATTATCGCTACATTCCCTTCATTCTATTCTGAAGTGTTGGTGTTTCTTTATCAACTATTACCTCTAGTTTATTTTATTTTCTTTATTTTGCTATTTATTTCGTTTTTTATATTTTCAGGTATTTTATCTGTTATCATTAATCGAATTTTATTCTTCTATAAAATCATTGTAATTATGTTTACAATATTACAAAAAATTGATTAAACAAACAATTGCAACTCAAAAACACAACAAATAAGAAACTATGATGATAGAACGAAAGCAGCAAAGACACATATTAAATTAATGAAAACAGTGTTGATGGTAAAATCACGCAATTATGGTATTATAGAAATATGGCGTACTATGTAAACCGTGTCCCCATATTCTCTTTACCAAATATACCTTGTCTGAGAAGACTTATAATCATTCAAATTGACATCGTCGTATAAATAAAATCTACCAGCTTCACGAGGTGAGGATAACCTATAAATAAATACTTGCAATTTCACGCGTCTTAGACTATTTAATTTATAAATAATATAACTATCTTGCCGTTCTTAAAACTTGCACAGAACCACTTACATTTGAATTAAAATAAAATGTAAAGTAAAATGCATTTTCAAAATAATATCTGTAACTTAGCATCCAGCCGTAAACGTCGTCAAATTATAAAATAAAATAATGTTTTAGTATTTTCAATCAAGCGAATTAAATACTTAAAATTTCCACGGAGATAAAAACCTAGTCAATTACGAGCACTATATCACTGCCCCTCTACTCTAAGTTTTATTTAGTCATCAGTTTTGTTTTTTTTTGCTTATTTATTAAGTTATGTTTGTCTCATGTTCGACGATGATATTTCAATTTTCTTTTTATTTTGTTTCAATTACTTTTAGTGCAGTACACTTAATGCTGGGAAGATTGGGTTGAGATGCGTTGGGTTAGGTTGTTACTTACTTATATTTTATGTATAAGTATATGAAACATGAAAAAATTCGACCTCGAGATTTTAACGGATATACGCGTTTTGAGGTCCCCTGAATCGATCCTGACTATTTTTGGAATGATGTATGTGTGTACTGTGTTGCAAGTTATTGATAGTTTAAACAACTTTCATTTGAAAAGTTTTTTCGAAAAATATAGTATAACTGAGTATAAGAAAGTTCAGTGCGGACCACTGCAGATTTTTTTCTATCGACATCGCGCCGCTAACAGTATAAAAATGTCCGTACGCGCTCTAGCGCACAAACTATTCAATTTAAATTTATGAGATTTTAAACTTAAGATTTTTATGCAGCACGGAAGAAAACGTTCTAGTTTTAAAGCAATATCTGAACCGGTAGTGATGGTGCGAGATAGCGAAAAAAATGTTCTTGTAAAAGTTAAAAGTATTCAAATTATAAACAACTTTTTTTTGAAAGGTTTTTTTCGAAAAATGGAATATATCTAAGTATAAGAAAGCTCCGTGCGGACCACCGCAGATTTTATACTATTGCGATCGGGCGGCTAAAAGTATGTGTGTCTCTGCGCGGTCTATCGCTCAAACCATTGACGCTTAATTTTTGAGACTTTAGATGCGAATATAGAAAGGAAGAAAACGTCAATTTTGAAAGCAATATCTAAACCAGAAATAATGGTTTACTCATATCACATTTTCCATATTTTGAAATCGGTATGAGTTATCGAAATAATTGTTCCTATAAAAGTCAAATATATTGCAATTTTAAATAACTTCTATTTGAAAACCTTTTTCTAAAAATGGAGCATAGGCAGGTATAAGAAAGTTCGGTGCGGACCACCGCAGATTTTATACTATTGCGATCGGGCGGCTAAAAGTATGTGCGTCTCTGCGCGGTCTACCACTCGTGCCTTCGTCCGGCTAAAAATACGTGTGGCTGTGTGCGCTCCAACGCCTAACTGTTTAGGGTAATACTATGACCCTTTAAGCTTAAGATTAGTACCGTGCCTTCAATTAAATTCCACATTAAGGTGGCCTATGATTTCATTGGGTTTTCTCCTAAGTTTTGTAGCACTGACAGCTGTTCAATTATTTAACTAAAAATGTGTTTTTCAGTAATATAACTGATAGTTACTTACAACTCCTTTCTCTTCAATTGCATGTCGCCAACTTTATAAAATAAACACAACTTACTTTAATGAGGAATTTATTTGAAGGCACGGTATATAGCGTTGAAGGAAGCGACACATTTTGAAAGCAATATCTCAAACTTACGCTAAAAATACGTGTGGCTGTGCGCGCTCCAGCGCCTAACTATTGAAGGTTACACTATGAAACTTTAAGCTTAAGATTAGTATATAGCGTGGAATAAAACGTAACATTTTGAAAGCAATATCTCAAACTGATAGTTTAATCAAATCAACGTATTCTATATCTTGAAAACGGTTCGCGTTATCGCAAAAAATCGTGTAAAGGTTAGATACTGGAATTTTAAAAATTTGTTTGAAAAGTTCTTTCAGAAATGAAGTATAAGAAAGTTCGGTGCAGACCACTGCAGATTTTTACTTACTAATACTTTATGTAAGTATAGGAATCGTGAAAAATTTCGACCTGGAGATTTTAACGGATATACGCGTTTTGAGATCCCCTGAATCGATCCTGACTATTTTTGGAATGACATCTGTATGCCTGTGTGTCTTACTGTGTGTGTCTGGCTGTGTGTGTGTCTGTGCGTGCTCTAGCGTCCATACGATTATACCTAGAGCTATGAAACTTTAAATTTAAGATTTGTATATGTTACCGGAAGTGATCATTTACTCTTATCGCCATTTTCTTATATATATATATGTTCTTATATAAGTTAGACATTGAAATTATAAACAACTTTCATTTGAAAAGTTTTTTCGAAAAACGTAGTATAACTAAGTATAAGTAAGTTTCGTAGTATTTCTAGTATTTCTAACCAAGGAAGGACTAAGACAGGGGGAAGCCTAAGCCCGCTTCTGTTCATAACTTTCATGGACGACATAATTAAGAACATGAAGCAGAAAGCGAAACCGCTGCATATAGGATACAGGAAACTTGAAAAAATCGGAATCACAGTGTGTGCATTCGCGGATGATGTAGCTATCATAGCAAAGAATGAAAGAGATCTGGGTGAAAACTTGAAAGAATGGAATGAAGCGCTAAAAGATAAAGGAATGAAAATAAACAAGAGCAAAACAAAGATTATGGTGGTAACAGAAGAAATGAAACGGGCGCAAATAAAAATTGAAGGTGAAGAAATAGAACAGGTCAGCAGTTATCAATACCTGGGAATAACACTGGATGAAAAAGGCAGACAGGAGGTTGAGCTGAATAAAAGGATAGAAAAAGCAAACAGGGTGTATCATGCAATGAATAAGGCATTTATAAATAAAAAGGAAATATCAAAGAGAACAAAGATGCAGGTTTATAAAATAATATATAGGCCTATTTTAACTTATGGGTGTGAAAATTGGGTACTAACATCAAAGGAAAAAAGCAAAATTAGAGCGGCGGAAATGAAATATTTGAGAAGAGTGAAGGGAGTAACAATAAGAGACAGGATACGAAGTGAACAAATTAGACAAGAGCTTGACATAGAACCAATAGAGGAGTACATAGAAAAACGACAACTGGGATGGTGGGGACACATGCAGAGGATGAGCGATACAATACCGACTAAACAGATTTGGGAAACAAAACATATAGGAAAACGGAAGCGCGGAAGACCTAAGGAGACATGGGATAAGATGATAGGAAGAATTTTAAAGAACAAGGGAATAATGTGGACAGATGCAAAGAAACTTGCACAAAACAGAGAGGAGTGGAAGATATTTATTAAGAATTGTTAAAACTATTACACCCTACACCTTCGGGTAGAAGGGTATTGATTATACATACATACAAGTAAGTTTCGTGCGGACCACCGCGAATTTTTTTTTATTGTTTTCGTTATTTAGTTATCGGCTTAATTCTCATTTGTTGTTATTTATTACTTTTTGTTTGTTTCATATTCGACGATGTTATGCGTTACTTATTTGGGTTTATTTTTCATATTTGATTTATATTCCCTTCATATTGCTTCCCCCCTGCTGCTTATTTAATGTGTTATTCGAACCCAATCCAAACTTTTCACAATATTTTTTTTACCAGAGGATATATTGTCCTGTTAATCCTTGTCACACATTTCTTATGTTAATTGTTGCTGTTAAATTTGTTTCTCGTCAAAACATAATTTCAATTTAGCTTCTATATCCATTTATTTTTATTTTGTTTTATTGCATTTCATTCCACATAAAAAAAACTATATGAAAAAATTAATCGCAATTGGTCGATTGTGATTAATTTATTTGATGGCTTTGTATACAAAATGGAAATATTGTTTTGTTGTGATTTGACTCACTATCTTCTTATTCGGAATAATTTTACAAAAAAATGCTTAATAACTATGGTCAGTTTTGTTTATTGTCGATTGACGATGAGCTTATAACCACATTGTCTTGCAAATTCAGCATGTTTAATTAAATGTCCATGGCATTTTCCTTCATGATATCAACATTTGTGTGATAATTTCCTAAGATACTTAAAATTATTTTAGCAGTACAAAACAGAATTTAATTGATAATTTTTATAAATATTGTTTGTAATAGCGTTATAATTGTAACGAAATTTGATATTAATTTCTAGCTTGACGCTTACTACCAGTTTCAAATATGTGAAGTTGCTTTTTAAAACATTATTTAATTTTTAGTTGAGGTCAGCAAAGTAACAAGGATAAAACTAATTATATTGTTCTATCATAATTATTCCTTTTTTACATTTTACAACAGTCTTTTATTATTACTACGTCAAGCAGTGAATATTCTATTGCGTTATATGTCTTTTAAGTTTTGAATTAAATCTTGACGTACAATATATTTTAGATGGCTAATAAATTTCATAGCGAGCTTCCAGAGGTCTGCTAGGGGTCATAGTAATTTATGGACAGAAATAAGCATTGCATAGAATGTGTGCGCTTATATAATTGCCTTGTTTCGCTCATTTAGTAACACTTTCTGATGACAAATAAATGTCCATTTAATTTACGTCACTTCTCACATCCTTTATTTTGTTATTTATTTCTCTTATTATTGTCTTTCAAATTTTGTTACACCCAAATATAAATTGTAGATTAAAATATGTTATCTGAATTTAATTTCGTATTTTTATGTAGTTTTATTTCTGAATTTTTTGATTGCGGCAAGTGGAGTGAATTTGTGCCAGTATTTAATTCGTTTATTCTGTTCATTTAGCGAAACTTTGTAATAACAATAAACGAAATCTGTAATTGGTTTGCATTTGCGTGTACTTTTCTCAAATCAAATATATTTCGTAACAACTTTTGTATGGATTTAATCGCTCTGTCGATTGTGCCTTTTTTGGGCTAGATAGCTTCTTAAGTCGCACGAAGACAAATTATTGTCTATGATATCTTCCAGCTGTTGTAATTAAAATTTTCATTTTCTGTTTTATATCTTCTTTCCCTAGGAGTTATACAAGTTTAATCTTTTTGATTTGCAATTTTTCAATACTTTGAACTATATAGCTATTTTTTCCACCATGTCTTACGCCTGTTCCAATTTGGTTGGCTTTAAGGGTATTGATTTCTTGTATTTCTAGTTTGTTTCTATTCATTTTCTCCTTTATTTTACTCACGTCTGTTTTATCACATTGGTTGGCTTAGGTTGGATTGGCTTTTTAAGAATTTTATCCTGGCTTCAATCTCGTGTCTCTTTTTTCTGTATTCGATTGATTTCATTTGTGGTTTATTTTTTTTTTTTGGTTTTTTTTTGTTCATTTTTCTTCCTGCTGGACAGAAGCCGTGTCAAGAAAATTTGATAATAAAATCTATTTAGAGGCGCTATGAATGCGTGTTTGCATTTTTCCTTGCATACTTGTTTTATGCTTGACCTCTGCAAATTCTCTTGGTAGAGTAACATTTTTTGTTGTGCCAGTTGTTAATCCGTTTCTCAAAATAGTTTTCTGTGACTTATGAGTGTGTCATGAGAGATGATGAATCTTTTTCCATATTGGAGGGTACCTGACGCTGACGTACGTTGTAAGTCAAACGCAGTATTCCTTGTAATGTACCTTATTCGAGTTGCCTATTTCATCGTAAACGCGACTCGATATTGATTGCATCATTATCTGCGTTACAGTACGTTACCATACTTGGTGCACTTTTAAATGCACACTAGAATACTAGCTTCTGACATTGTATAGAAACGTTTATATAAAAACTGACATAATTACGTAATGTATATTTTGAGTTTGCTTAATCTGCATAACATCGCACATCCGATGTAACGGTTTGTGCAATGTAGGTCGCGTTCTAGTTTCGTAAGGTCCGACACATGAGACCTTGATTTCATTCTAATTAGGTATTCTGTTCGGTAACTTCCTTCTCAATTTGTTTCTCTTAAAGTGAGCGATACAGTATTTGCATTTTAGTGATTTGCATTTACAGGTTATTTGCAGCAAATTCAGCTAGATTTCGAACTGAAATTTCGAAGGAATCGTTTTTATTTAATATCTGACTCACGTGCAATTCTTGCAAACTTACTTTTGCTCTTAATTTTCATTGTTTACATTTTATATTTAATTTCGTTTTCACCATGGGTGACATAAAGAGTGGGTTGTTGTTCTTAATTATCAACATCTACTCCCTTTTCGTCGTTAGTAAGACAAGCAACAACAGTTGCAATAGTAATCAAGAAGTTCAGAAATTTCATGCAATGAATTATGCGCCAAAATATGGACGAAGCACAAGATGATTTTAATGTTCTACTGATGTATATTTCAAAGGACATAAGATTTTATGCACGACAGGATAGAGCGAATAAATACAAATTGTACACTGGAACTCTCATGGGGTTGAATGATGGGGGGAAGTTATATTAAGGGGGCAGCACATGTTCATTTGACGCCTCACACATTCTTATTTATCAAAAATTCATATCTATTCCAATCCCTTCCCAATCATTGATCCTACGACTGCCGACTTTTGAATTTTTCTCACCTAATTTAATGAAGCGGATGAACAATGCAAGATATTCGATATTTTAATGAGTGGAACTAACTGTGATTCCAGATATAAAGTCACTATGTGAAATAAACAAATTAATATACTCACTCTACCTAGGTAAGGATTCACATGACTAGGTTAATTAAAGCCCCGCATCTATGCAATCTCTAGAGGCTCAACTATCACTGCACTGGCTGTTTGATTCCAACCTTTGTACGTACGTAGAATCGATGAAGTCTTGTATTACCAGTGCACCCAAAATAACGTAAAATAACCTCGTTTAATACATCCGTGAACTTTGAAAAGCAAATTCTCGCACCACATAAATGATTAAAGCGCGGAATGTGCGAGACGCCAATTAGAATTCGATTCGTTTCAGCGGCGCTTTTTATTCTTTCGTCGCTAATAAAACTGCCGGTGTTATGCCAGTTCGCGTCAGTCGCATTAATTAGAAATTCACCTAAATTTAATGGCGCTACTCTCTGGACAATAAAGTTTGCATCGGCGGTTTTAGTCCACTTATTATTCCGCGCGTGATGTATGGAACATAAACCTCGGGCTGTATTAGATTTACATGGATTTCAAGCCGTAATGTGAGATATATCCAATTGCCTGAAGGATACTTCGCACATCTACAAAGCCCGGCGACGGTAATGCGCTCATCCCTTGTCACGAAAGCTTATGGATGGAATCCCACTTTTTTTCTTCGCAACCTCGGTATATTTGTTACGTCAGTATTAGTATAATCGAATATTTAATTTGGCGTAATGTGATCTATGTTATTATTTAGTTAATCCGAACCGCACGCGCATAAATTATGTGACGCCGGAGCAGCGCACATTAATTATGCAACGCCGGAGCATAGAAGCTTATTTGTGGTGATTGTAATGCTGATGGATCATTACGAGATTAGATTAAAAGGACGTGGGGATTGCAATCGAGGAAAACAGATTTAAGATTTTCGTTTAATAATATTATTAATTTATTGTGTAGTAACTGAAACTGAGTAATTTTAAGCAACATGTACCGTCACTGCAACTTCGCTTATAAGTGATTAGTTCGCATGGTAATGATATAAATTATAACTGCGCAGCTCTGCTAAACCGACATGGTCAGAATCGTTTCAAATTCAATTATTAACACGGTACAAAGTTCAAATGAATATACCCTACTAAGCCATTTTTAGCGAGATACCCCGTTCAAAAGCGAACAGGCAAATATATTTGGACAGCAAACATTTTACCAAACGCGCGAGCAAGGTAAACAGACGGGCAACAACCCCACCGCAAACATACGCGAAAGTGCGCATATTTCAATTGAGTAATTACGCATTCACAAAAACACCCAGGTATCGATTTGCACTGTTTTACACTTGCTCTTATTTCGAACGGGCCGGGCATAAATGAAACGGCGACGTAAGCCCGGATTTATTAAACTGATAACGGGGACGATGATATCTGATATTCGAAAACTGCGCGGCGAGATCGCTTGGAAATGTATATTTGGCGTTGCATCGTGTTTATTTGCGAAAATTGCAGTGTACACCGGAGAATATTGTGAGTGCTCTTGGGTCATATTTATGTCAACGTGCATTTTGCTTCTGAGGCGTACTATTCCAGAAAATTCCCGAGATATCTTTATAATATATCTGCATTGTGGGAAAGGTAACTTTTGTGTTATTTGAGATATAATTTTTTAGGAGATGTGCAATCATTTATTTAATTTATTTGAAACATAATAACTGACGTCAGAGCATTTAAAGGCGGCAGTGATAAATTTAAGCCATTAGCTGGTGAGACTAAAAATCAACATTAGTGCAATGACGCAAGATAAAGTAAATAGAACACCACTAATCATGTATAATGTATTAAATACTAGGACAAGAGTGAACGAGGATATTATATCATGAAACAATAAAAGAAGCAGGAGCTGCCACTAAATAATGTCCAACAATTAAAAACCATTGAAGATAATTGTGGAAATATAGCAGTAAAGGAGACAATAGGGAATAAGGAGAGCAGTAAATTGTTGGTTTAACAGAGACAGTAGTAACAAAAATGCATCGAACAAACAAACCGGAAGACGTAAAATACGTAGAACACAATGATCACAAAACAAAAGTTAAAAAAATAAAAAGAGAAAATACAAGAAACTACTGCAGCAGTTGAAAGAACACTATAAATAAAAATGCGATCTTTTATCATGAAGTCAAACTGCTATATAGAACAATATTTTTCAAGGACAAAATGTAAAACTTATTTGAGATGAAGCATAAGGAATAAGGTAAGGTATTATTTTTTCCTATTAAAAATAAAGCAATCCACTTACTACTGAATATTGATAATTTGTGTGTGGACAAGGGGTTGTGGGTTATGTAAACTCTAAACTCATACAAATATAATAATTGACAAATCTAATGTCGCCCTACATATATTTGAACTGGCATACTTACTTTGAGAAATAAATTCGTTTATTAGTTCAGTTTTTGGGCCAAAACCTTCATCATCAAGAATTTTCGTATGTAGAGTGTCGGCGGTTGGTTAGTTATACAATATTTATTATTGGAAAACGAAATGCTTTAGTTTTCTGTTTATTTCCAGTTTTTTTGTCATATGCACATTATTTTGCGTTTTCTTCAGAAATAAGACAAGGCAACTCCGCATATAATATTTAGATATATGAAACGAGACGACAAGATAATTTGTAAAGAATTATAAAAAAATTATAACATCTTTCTAAAGAATTTTTCTCTGACTTTTGGAAAGAAACTGATCAAATTCATAATTGTAAGTTCTCTATAGATTAAATCAAAAATGCAGTGTCTGCAGTCTTTGCCTCATTTTATCTAACAATTACTGATACACAATAATAATACGTTATTAATGCATTTTTATACACTTTTGGAACGTGGCAATAGTCATAAACAATAAGAAAATTGGAGAACTAAAATTTATAGTACGTGAAATATCGACGTTTTTTTCCCTGAAATAACTTATTTCACAAAAACAGAAACAATAAATGATTTATTTGGGTTTGGTTTTAAAATAAATCTACTGGATTTATTTAAATAAATCTACTGGATTTATTTTATACAGTGTGATCGAATAAAAAATTAGCCAAAGTTGGCCATGAGCAAAAAAACGCCCTTGTTTTCCTAAAATTATTTGCGAATGTCAATCTAACGTATATTGACAGTTGGAAGAAATCACACTTGAAATGCTTATCCGCGTTACTGAAAATATGAAGCGACGCGTGCAGTTATGTCTGGAAAATAATGGTCAATACTTTCAACACCTTCTTTAAATAAAATACTGTTTTAGTTTTGTCACTTTTTTATTCCAAGAATTATAACTCCAAGTTTGACTTGTCAGTGTCAAAAATTATTTTCAAATTTATGAACTAGGAAAAGACATGCGGCTTTTTTTCCATGACCAACTTTGACTAAGTTTTTTTCGATATCGCTGTAACTGTCAATTAGCATAAAAATTCGATCGTATTTTTATTGCGTTAATGTGTTACTGTTTATACTTTATTCGCACTCTATCGTTTGTTTAATGCATGTTTCTTCAGGCTTGCGTTTCTGAAATTAACTCAGACATTATGAGAATTTGACTTTCACTTTTTTCAAATTAACCCTGAAAAACAGCTGTTATACTGTCTAGCAATAAGAACATGTGCTCGAGCCTCCCCAAAGAGTTTACAGTAACAATCAATGACACTGCAATTCGTGGAGTTTATAGGGTAAAAAGTATGTGTTTCAATTTGGATCACTTCTTCATGTAAAGCTTCAGCATTTCTTTGAATCTGCAAGATATAGAAAAGGAGTTTCAACGAGAAGATTGGGCCAAAGGTTTCACATTTCCCATATGACAGCCAAGAATTATAAAAAAATATGACATCTTTCTAACGAATTTTTCTCTGACTAGCAGAAATAATTTAAAATACAGAAATTTACAAAAATGTCGAAATACACGGCTGCTCAATTACAGAGAATTCCAAGATATTACGGACAATTTAGATTAGAAAATTTCAGAAACAATACCACGACAATTTTAGATAACGAAAAATATTTTATTTCATACTGCATCGTAACGCCCATGTTTAAGTTAATGATTTCAAACCGAAAAATGAGGCTTTACGGTTTTAGGTCCGGTAAAACCTTTTGCCGGACTCAAATGAAATATAGCCTTAGATGATCATATTTTCATTTCCAAAATTTATTTTTTTGTAGCTTTAAGCAAAAATCAAATAATTGCAGTATGAAATAAAACGAATTACGACAAACATCCTGTAAAGTTTTACAGTAACTCGTCTCAAAATTCGACATCTTACTGTAAAAATTCCCGGACTTACAACGTAAATTACTATTGCATTATCTGACTCCGAAATAAAAGGAAACGCACGTTTTTATGCAGACAACATTGAGGACGTTCCTAATGACGTAAGGTATGAGAAAAAAAGCGAAATTACTAGTTACTAGTATGGTGTGCCATTCCGGAAGCTGGTCTTTCAAGACCTTATGTTGGGCAAGTTATGGGCAAAGCTGTAAATGCAAACATATATATTCGAAGATGCCTCCACAAATTAGTGAATTTTATTTAAATGCATTATGTTAACGATAATGTTATGTTCTGGCCGGATCTGGCATCGTGTCATACAAGAAGAGCCCAAGATTGGTACAGGATCCCCCCTGCTTTAGGAGGACTTAAAATATCGTTTTTGGGGGATTTTTTTTAGGACAGAAAAAAATGAGCCAGTCTAGTGAACTTTTTAGAGCAGTTTATTACATATTTGAGCATTAAAGAAAAAAATATTTCGAGAGCAAAATATTTAAACGGAACCGATTTTTATGCACATTTGTGCAACACCTTTCAATTGCAGTCTACAATCGGTGGGAAAGATGTAGCTCGTAATTTTTGTCTGAAACAAAAAAAACCAAAGAAAATTGTAATTCTCATATATTTTCTTCTATGTGAACTAAAAAAACCCAAAATTTTGAAATTCAAGATTTTTCTAAGGTTTGAAAATAAATGTGCTCTTTGCAGGAAGAGAAAATTATTTCAACTTGCTAAAAAAGTTGTTTAGAATTTTTTTTCATTAATGTTTTTAGTTCAAATCGAGGAGAATGCTACTAAAGCTAAGAAAAGTTTGGTTTCGTTTTGATTGCTTGTCTAGTTTTCTCGCAATCACGCCCACCAGTTTAGAAAAATCGTAAAAACGAAACTTGAGAAAACGCGCTCTAAAGTTTACGATCAGGAAAAATGTTAATTGTCGATTACTTACGGAATATCTCGTTATAATCCTACTATAGCTCTTACGAATTCAAAATATTATTGTTTCGAACGACCGATTGAACTTCTTTCAGTACATAGTTCGGTCTTATGTGTCTGCGGGAAGGGGGGCTTCGTTTGTCCGAGCGTTCATGCGTTCGTATATATTTTTTAGTGCTGTATCTGTCAAAATATTGCGAATTAGCCGCTATAACTTTTTATAGATATTCTTAGATATATTAGGCATAGATTTGAGCAATAAAAAAAATCGATTTTTTGAGCCTTCTAAAGCAGGATCCCCCCTTAAGGCAACAAAATAGCCCATGTGTACCTACAGAGGATAACCCCCCCAGAATGTTACACAGGCACGTTCTATAGAAGAGTTTTTGGCTTTACTCGGTGGAAAAGTTTACGACGGTGGGTGGGAAGCCTAAAATGAAGAAGTAGGACGAAGGACCCACTTACCATCCAAACTCTGATGAGAGGCACTCTCACCAAATTGCGAACCATTGAAACCCATGGTCTTTTAGCTGCTATGTGATACATTATAATTATAGTTTAAGCGTCACTGCATCGATTTCTGCATTGCCAAATTAAATAAAACAATTGCCAAAACTTTTGTTACATACCCAGAATAGAGCAAAAGACGAAAATGGTAACCAAGATGGATATCTATGCACCCTAAAACCGAGATGATAAATAAAAATATACGGGACAAAATGTGATTCCAGCTGAATTAATTGAATGCGAAGGAGAATGAACCATAAACAAGATTTTCGATGTAATAAATAAAATTGAGTAACAAGAACGATGTCCTGAAATGTACCACAGACCACAATGAAATACTGTTATGTAAAATGGAGTATAAAACAGAAACGAAGAGCTATGAGGTATATATTATCAATATTAATTTAGAAATTACAGCTCAGTTATGGATCACGTATTCACGTTAAAATAATTCAGACAATATGCTATTTATTCTATAAATCTTCATGAAGCTTTCATTGATTTTAAACGAGAATATTATTCAGCAAGCCGAAAGAAACCGAATGAAGCTATGGATGAATTTAAAGTGCCAAACAAAATAATATGGTTAGTGAAATAGTATATTATTCAATGAGAGGTAATGTGGGCAATAACTCACGGGATGATGACTGTAATCATCCAAGTGAGTTATTGCCATTACCTCGAGTTGAATACTTTACTTTAATTCTCGTTTAAAACTCGTAATTTCGTTTCGTAAAAGTTTCAATATTTACTCTCTTATTTATACTGAGTGTACTTCTAAGCATAGAGTAGCAAATGATGAAAATTTTTATTTCCTTGGCAATTCTTTAAAATATACCAGAAGCACAGTTTCTGCCAATGATTTTACGTTCTTACTTGTACTCCAATCCAAATGTTTTGGTAGGCCACATTATATTTCTTGTGCTATTTATCCGGCAGAAGATTGCGAGTTGCTATTTCAGCGATTCTTCTTATTCCAGGTGGTGTACAAATTTTTGAATCACTGTCTGAACTCATTTTGTCAATTTGACATTTAATTGCTTAACATTATATTTAATATCGGCCAATTAGATAACATTACTTAAGTAGTTACTATGGCGACTAAAGCGTGAGTTATAATAACTCACGCTTATAACTCCCGCTGGGTAGTTATAGATACCATTATTTGCAGAAAAGTAATTGGGTAACGTATGTATAACGCAATAGTCGTGGATAAATGAGGATTACGTTGCCAACTAAGTCTTCTATTAGTTGGCAACGTAAGCGCTAATCTGTTTGAGTACATCAACAAAAATTATGCTTCATTTCACACACAAAAAAATATATTATCGGTTAATGTAACTGACAGGTTCATGCTGTCAGTCCCATCACCTACAAGTGATTTTTTTAACTAAAATTAAAATCGTTTGGTCTTAGGTATTAATTAATTTGAATTGAAAACGTTATTAGTTAAGATTCAATTAATAATTTTCACATGTAATTGTTCTTATTGTACTGTATCGGGATATAAATGTTTTTCAACAAATTCACGAAAGCCATTGGCCTTAACTTTGCTACTGTCTTTGTTGTTATGCTATCCTTCCTTATATTTCCATATGCCCCAACCATCTTATAAATTGTGTTATAGTGACCAATATCGCATCCACATGTCACAGTTGGCCTTAAAATCATTTTATATAATCATATTTTTACTTTCCTTCCTTTCCTTGATACACTCTTTGTCCTCAAAAATTCACTTAAAGATCTAACACATCGAAGATTCCAGTTATTCTGCAGAATTATTTCCATCACGTGTTAGTGATGTTCAGCCTCTTCCGTCACCAGTTTTCTGTTTCTTTCCAGATCAGTTTCTAATTTTCTTGTGTATTATTAGTACTCATATACTTTGTTTTTTCTGCATTTATTTTCAGCCCCATTTTGTGCGCAAAAAAGAATTAGAAAGAATGATGAGAAAACTTGAAGAAGAGCTTCAAGTTCTCTCATAATTCTTTCTAATCATTTTTTGTTACGATAGCACCATTTCATCATCAGCGTGCGCTAGGCATTGATTGCTTTTATTCGTTAAACTACCTGCCTGATTTATTCCGCTGTATTCCGAACTATTTTTTCCAAAATGATATTGAATATTGAGTCGCCAAGTCCTTCGATCTCAATGGTACTGTTATTTCAAAAAGTTCGGAAAGAACAACACGTACTGTTTGATTTGTTGTTCTTTACACAACAGATTGTTTCTGATAGTGACGATCTTGTATTTGTATTTATGCATACTTATTATCATTTTCATAATTTGAATGTCATCGCACCAGACATCGAGATTTGCTTGTATTTTCAGTTGGGATTTCATGTCATCTGCATATAATAAACAGTCCAATTTTATTCGTTTTAAGAATTAGAACCATTTATGTTGTATGTTTTTCCCCCTCTTTGCCTTCATAATTATTTATCTATATCCATTGCTATCTAAAGCATAACTCTAACTGCTTTCTAGTCCTGTTTGTCTCTCTTTGTTGTCCTTTCGAATTAGGAATATCATTGTGAAAATATTTTCGTATATCGTATATCATATTTTGCATCACTTATCATCGTATATGGCTTAAAAGCTTCCCAGAGCAGATATATGATACACTCCCGTTTTTTGGGGATGGTGCTATTTCATTCTCCTCCAATTCTTTTGGTACCTTATAGGTTTTTCACGTATGTCTAGATATTTTCAGCAACTAGTCTTATCCCTCTTCTCTCAGGAATTTTATCAATCCAACCCAACCCAACCCAGCCATTTTATCAATTCTGGATGTACAGAGTCTCCTCTTCCAATATCAACGTATTCCATCTTCCAATCTTTTCTGGTGATCTTCCTCTTATGTGCCTTCTTCATTTTGACCGTTGTACACTGCCTTTCAAATAAAATAGACCACCCCGAACCACTGAACGTAAAATGATTAAACTTCGTGAAAATAACTAGTGCACGTAGAAAAACAAATGATTAAGTTTTGAAGCCAGTCTGTCACTTCTGACAGTAATTATCTCGTTAGCAACAGTTGCCTGTGCCTTTAGTTTGACCATAGTTTCGTTAATTTGTCGAATTTGTTAGGAGTTTCTTCTTGCTTGTTGTAACTGTTAAGACCTATAGAATGCCACGAGTTCGAAGACATGCAAATTTTCATCAAATTATTCCTTTTGAACGAGGAGGAATTGTCGGGATGCATGAGGCTGGTTTAACCTTCTGTGAGATAGCGAGACGTGTCAATCGGTTACACACCACTATAGCATAGACTTGTAGAGACTGGCAGGAAGCACATATCGTTCGTCGTAGAGGTACTGGACGACGAAGAGTGACGAAAGAGCGAGGAGATCGGCTCTTAAGGCAAAATGCAGTTAGAGACCCGGATGAACCATTACGAGCCGTTGGAATAAATTGGATAAGAGCAATTGGCCATATGGTATCCATGAACATGATTTATCGCCGAATACGCACGTTTGGACTACATTCTTATCGTCCTTATTTTCGTCTTCCGCTAACAAGAGAACATAAAGCTTTCAGACTTCACTGGTGCCACGACAGACAATATTGAGTTCCTGAATAGAATAAGATCTTCTTCAGCGACGAATCAAGATTTTGCTTATGGCACTCAGACGGACGTTCGAGGATTATGCGACCTAGGGGTCAGAGCCAATATGGGGGGCACTACGCTATGGAAGAAGATCTCGTCGGGTATTTATTCTGGGCACACTAAATGCCAGACGTTATATTGATTCAATATTGGAAAAAGTTGTTGTACTATTACTACAAAACCTTCCAGGAGCAGCCTTCCGGCAAGATAATGCATGGCCTCATACTGCTCATGTAACGGAAACCCTTCCTAGAAGAAAACATCAGAGCCAATATGGGGGGCACTACGCTATGGAAGAAGATCTCGTCTGGTATTCATTCTGGGCACACTAAATGCCAGACGTTATATTGATTCAGTATTGGAACCAGTTGTTGTACCATTACTAGAAAACCTTCCAGGAGCAACCTTCCGGCAAGATAATGCACGGCCTCATACTGCTCATGTAACGTCAACCTTCCTAGAAGAAAACATCAACCTCCAAGATCACCAGACTCATCCCCCATTGAGCATGTCTGGGATATGATAGAAAGAAGATTGCGGCGTTTATCCCATCCCCCCAATACCTAGCCCGGGGATGAGGTACCTCAAGAGGATATCAATAATCTAATCTCCAGTATGCCCAGAACGGTTGCTGAGTACATAAGAGTACGTGGGGATGTAACTCATTATTAACTTCAGTTTTTCTTAAAAATGTAATCATTAGTTTTTCTACGTGCACTAGATATTTTCACCAAGTTTCATCATTCAACGTTCAGTGGTTCGGGCTGGTCTATTTTATTTCAAATGCAGTGTATATACTTCCACATACAGAGCACACAAAAATTCTAATGTAACACAAAGGAAGACCGAGCGCAAAAAAACCCTAATTGACATTTTGATGGTTATATAAATAATATGAGGTTTTTTGACACAAATTTAAATACCTTTTCAATTATCCTTATTTTGAGTCCTTTTATAAGTAATCGTAAATGAGTATTCTAAATTATTCACGTGGGATGTTGATGAGTGTTCGGATCAGATTTGCATGGACTACTGTAGGTCCGATGATGATGGCTGCTCAGGTTCAACTCTCAGATGCTCTTCGAGGTCCATTATAGGATCATCACACTCGGTTGTTGAAGGTACCATCACAAATAGTTCTTTGAATTTTTCTCAGAACTTTTCTCTTTTCTTATTTTTATGTTTTCCTGTTTCTTAACTTTTTCTTCAAAAAGCTTTTTCTTCCTCGTCCATTTCTTTCATTTCAAGGTATTATTTCAGAGTTATTAACAATTTTTTCTTTTCTTTGGTTTCTACGGGTTTTTGCCATTTCTTGTAAGGTCCAATAGTAATTCTTCAAGTCTTTCTGTTTAATGTCGATAACTGCTCGGGCTTAGATTTTGATGGCTGCTAAAGTTCAGATGATCATGTCTGCTCAGGTTGAGCTGTCAGATGCTGCTCGGGTCTCATTATACGATACTCAGGCACAGTTGTTGAAGGTCATGCCTCTGTTCTTAGTCATCACAAATCATGGTTGTGTCAGGCTTTCATATACCAGTTATCCTAAACTCATTAATAATAATAGGCGAAGAAACATCCTGGTTTTATTAACAAGGCCTATCAAGTATGGCTTTCATAATCGTCACATTGTCATTTTGTGCTAAACGTGTAAGTAGTACAGAAATGTGTTGAACGTCCATCATAAAGGAGGAGTACTGGTCTCTCTATGTCTTTATTAGTTAAAAAATATATCTCTGAACCAATGAAGAAATAATGTATGTTTGTATGTATGTTTGTATGGGCACTTGTCGATCTACCCAGTTTTCCATGACGAATTTGCCCTTGAAATCGCAAAGCAAAGGCATCTGCTTACTACCATCAGCAGATATGCAATCCGTGGTATTTCATCATTTAGAAGCATTATCTCGTCTCGTTAATAGGTCTTACAACTCGGATTTTATAGGACCATGGCAAAAATGGGATTCGTCGCAGTTGTATATGTTTCTCATTAGGTCCTTAACAACATGTGCTAATTTACCAAAAAAATAATATATTATCGAAGGATTGGCTTGGTCATGGTGATAATGTTCAATGCTTTGCGGAAACTTAATTGATAGGCGATACCTCTTTCGAAAAATTAAACCAGACTTCGGCAGGCCGTTAATTTTAGAATGTGGATTTCAACCAAATGTACTATACCTGAGACCTCTTGACGACTGAGACAAAAACGATTCTACTTCTTCATCGGGAGTGAAGAGATAAGATTTTATTACACCCCCACCTTGAGAGACAGTTTCATTCCAACGAATTTCAAAAACGTAATGTTTTATTGTACGTTTAATGTTGTAAAAAGCGGCTGCTCCTGGAGTTGTTTTATTTCAATTTTTCACTTAGAGCTTTATCGAGGTACTCAGATGAGTAAGCTGCCCCAGCACCCATCTCAGTTTTTCTCTTGCAATTCCACACCATACTTATTCTACAACAGAGCAAACAAATAGATTAATATAACTTTATAAGTTAAATTAACCTAAATTAATTTTAGTATTCGATGGGGTGTGCTTAATAGCGATATTTTTTAAGATATTATACTTGATGAAATATCTTGTACGGAACAAGAAGTCTTGAGTACATGACAAGACGTGATGTAACTAGGTTTTACCAAAGCAAAAAACATATTACGCTACTTGGTAGTTTATTTTTAGCAAAAAATGCCGAAATTGTCAAAGGTAAAGAGTTCAATGAATATAGAATTCAATGTTGACAAGAAAAATAAAAATACAAAAATATCAAAAATTTCGAATGCATGACTTAAAAATTAATTTTCAAAAAGGAGGACAAAATGCGTTTTCAAAAATACACAAAATGTATCGTCCGCAATTACTTTCGATCGCCAAATATTGTATTATATTCAAATTTTAGTCGGGTTGGGTTACTTTTCAAAAGCCACAATTCGTCAGTAATACAACCAAAAGAACCTCAACCAAATCCATATTTAGAAATTACCGCGTTTTGGTTCAATTGACGTTGTGTTGGGTTGGGTTGGGTTGGGTTGGATGCATTTTCTCCAAAGCTTAGCTTGTAAAAATCGAGTAAATCGGCAAGGACACTGATTTATTTAAAATTGACAAGACTTTTAGACCAGAATTACATTAATATAATTCAGCATGGAATACCGTATTTATCAAACTGTGAAAATTCAGATTCCTGAAATAATTCTTTGCACAACAAAATAATGAAACATATCGCCTAAAGACGATATTAGGAAAGGTAGGGGAATAAAAATAAGAAGAGAAAGGAACTGTCGAAAATAATTTACGAATTCTGATGGCAAAAAAATATGCAAAGTAAGATTCATCCAAAAAGACACATTTTTATAAATTTCCGTGCCGAAATTTAGTCAGCGCAAAATAAATTGCAAATATTATCAAAAGAAGCAAAGATAGAAAAACCACTAAGGGAAGAAATAAAGAAAGAACACCAAACAAATAAAATATCATGAAGGGAAAAGATTAATATGAGAAAAAAGGCAAACAATAAAAGAAATCGAGAAGGAGGCAGTCAAAGAAAGAAAGCAAAATAAAATTAGATAAAAACCATGAAAATAAAGACAAAAAGTAAAAGAAAAACAGAACCCAATGGATTATCTAATGAAATCTATAAAATTAAAACTACAAAATTGCTCAAAATGCAGCAATGCCTGTTGCTCTAGAGAGAAACAAAGAAAATGAAGGTGTGGCAATCAAATAACATTATAATTCCCACAAATATGGATATGATAACCCCTTGGGCCCAGAAATACCGGGGCACCTTACTTCGAAAGTTTTTCCACAAATGCTGATAATATTTGTCAGAATTTACGAACAAACTTTCTCAATATCGCATTTAGTCATATTTAAATATATAATTTAACCGAAACATAAAACAGGTACCGATCAAGTAAATGTGACACATTTTCTAATTTATTTAAAATATTCTGTAAGCTCCGCAAGCTAAACCGCCCATTACCACCAAGCATAATAAAATGCCACAAACTCAACTCGACTAATATATTTTTTAAATATTCCTGAAGCATGAATATGCAACAGAGTACTTGAACTTACAACGCACTTAATTAGCGTTATCAAGTCGATAATCACGTAGCTGCTGGAAATTTGAAAATAGCGAGGAATATATTTACAATTTTTATGCGTCGTTAACATGCTAATATTAACCAACCACATTCATAAAATTCCGCTTTAAGTTTTACGTTTTTCGGCGAACGTATGGCATTATAAAATGTTGATATCGAATGCATCGCTCCGTTATCTTGTCGGCCATGTCGGCGCATTAATTCAACATAAATGTGCAATTAAAATTATGTTTTCGCAATGAAATTCGACGATATTAATTAAATAATACGGTTAATGCGGTGCCATTGAGGTTGCGAATTATTAAAACTGAAATATTAGTGGGATTATTGCAAAAGGGGCACTTTAATTGATGCATGGTGAATTGATTGCTGCTAATTGAAATATATACGTTCACACAACAATGCATTCATCGTATTTCTACTCAAAAACAACCTAATGCGATGACGAAATGAAAAACAACAATTGAATGCTAATTCCATTTAATTGGAAATTCTTACCAAATAATTATCACCCCTAGAACGATACTGAAATTACATTTCTACTATCGATAGGACTTTGCTAATGTTATCAACTTAATTTCTTAACTTAAAATGCATGTTTATTAAGTGCCCCTGAGTTTATACGCCAGAATAGACAAGACAAATATTGTATAATTTTGCTTTGTTTACCAGTGGTGTCCAAGTCGAAATCACTCGTTGAATGGCGTCCGTCATCATTTCATTTCGGTATACTGCAGTAGACATAGATTAGAAATTGCAAATCATACCCTTTTAATAATCACCCAAAATGTTATCACTACGTCTTTATTTTGCAAAATTGACTCATCGGACCACCATACATACAACGGCTGAAGGTACACAAAGCCGAGTTTGCGTACGAGTGTTAATGCCATCTTACATGAATACAACTTTTTTTAATAATCTTAATAACTACTCCTAGTTTGTACTACAAAGTCGTGAGTTGTAACTTTCTTAACTATATCGCTATTGCTCAAAGTTAACATGTCTAAAACTATTAGCAAAAGTAAGAACACCACTTTAACAATTATTAATACAGCTACATCACAATGTAATTAACATTTTCCAACATACTTACAACCAGTCAAATTACGAACCCATTCGACAAAATTACAAACGCCGAAAGCAGTTATTTACCTAAATTCATTCAATTACCAGAGGCTTTGTTTTAGTTTGAATATACCCAAAAGCGGCGTGTACATCCCCCCGAATTCCTTCCCGTAAACTCCTCGTTAATCCCACACTGCCGAAAGTAATTTAAATATGAATCGACTTCGTTAATGTTGTTTAATAATGAATTAGTTCGTATGGAGGCTTAAAAAGACGCCCCCGCATTGTTTCCCCATACAGGTTGAACATAAAATGTTTCGTGCCAATTTTGTTAAGAATATGACGCAGTGCATACAACGAAATTCAAGTTTCACAAATCGATAACGTCGGCCACATCGTTTTAAATTTAATTTTCGTAGTACGATTCTAAACCGGATAATCTCCTATGAAGTGGTATTGTTGAGCGAACATTCGCAATATTAAAGAATAACAGATCATTCGAAACTTGTTTCGAACGATCGGTTGTATTAATAATATTAAAGGGACGTATTAGTTTAACGGGAATTGAATTCATTGACTAGAAAACTATGTCAACGTTTGTCAATTTTAACAATTGATTAAATTGGTTAGGTCAGCTAGGTATTTCTTAGTCGATAGACTATATAAATTAGCGCCCAAGGTGGGGCATGAAAATGGTAATGAATCAATCATCAATGATTAACAACAAGATTATTACGATGACGATGACTATACATACATACAACGGTGGCATGTTTAGTGTTAACGGTACCAAAGAAACTTCGAATTAGTCTACATCACTTACTAACATACGATCTAAACCTCCCATAAAATTCACCATCGTAATTATTGATTTAACTAACTATCTAGGCTATCTACAATGCCATCGAACAAAACTGATAAAAACAGGACTTGAAATACCGCCCAAAAATCATTGATTGGCTAGATATTTCTGAGACTACTATTGCAAATCATTTCATCTATTGATTCAGCAATTACAGATTTTTATGCTTGAAGAGAGGCAGAAGTGACATAAAATAATGGATATTAAAATTATCTACGGCAACGTCTTTAAACACCACGTTACGGAAACTTTAATCGATCGTAAAAAGGCTACAAATCTGAATGTACGAATATTTAAAGCGCTTATGAAATAAATGTCACAAAAGATCGGCCGTAAAAGAGCTTCCTCGCAAATGGCGCGACCAGATATAAGCGAATTGAATTGCTTTTAGCTCTCCATATGTAAAGGATATTGTGCACCAAAGCGAATTATTATCTTTCAACGACTGGGTTGTGTCGAACTATATATATATTTAATATAATACAAGATATTTCTGACAAAATTGTATTTGTGTTTTTCACCCCCATTATCGTGATGATAATGGGGGTGGTTTAAGGGGGGATCCTGCTTTAGGAGGACTTAAAATATCGTTTTTGGGGGATTTTTTTTAGGACAGAAAAAAATGAGCAAGTCTAGCTAACTTTTTAGAGCATTTTATTACATATTTGAGCATTAAAGAAAAAATATTTCGAGAGAAAAATATTTAAACGGAACCGATTTTTATGCACATTTGTGCAACACCTTTCAATTGCAGTCTACAATCGGTGGGAAAGATGTAGCTCGTAATTTTTGTCTGAAGCAAAAAAACCAAAGAAAATCAAGATTTTTCTCAGGTTTGAAAATAAATGTGCTCTTTGCAGGAAGAGAAAATCATTTCAACTTGCTAAAAAAGTTGTTTAGAATTTTTTTTCATTAATCTTTTTAGTTCAAATAGAACAGAATGCTACTGAGGCCAATAAAAGTTTTGTTTCGTTTTGATTGCTTGTCTAGTTTTCTTGCAATCACGCCCACCAGTTTAGAAAAATCGTAAAAACGAAAACTCGAGAAAACGCGCTCTAAAGTTCGTGCGTTCGTATATTTTATGCTCGACACCTCACTGTGTTTAGTGCTGTATCTTTCAAAATATTGCGAATTAGCCGCTATAACTTTTTATACATATTCTTAGATATATTAGGCATAGATTTGAGCAATAAAAAAAAATGATTTTTTGAGCCTTCTAAAGCAGGCTCAAAGAACATTAAGATTCAATTTGTGTACAATCGGCACCTGAGAATAATTACGTCGTGTTACTTTCTTCTATAAGAAATAACTGTTTAACGCATCTGGCGAAGTCTAGGGCGTGTTAGAAGAAATTACGCTCGTAACAGAAACACATTTGTGAATAGTGTTATTAAACGTATTTTTTCAGGAAATCGCAAAATTAAATTGTAATTTATCCCCTTAATTAATGCACATTTTTTTCTAAATATTGACGCAGTGACTGTGACCGATACGTACCAGTTGTATATATTTTTTTTTCAATTTGAATTGAAAGCGTATGGCGGAGCCCATGGAAAATGTTAGACGACATTACCGTGTTCGTAAATTGATAATAATCTAGTAAAATGATTCATGCCCGGTTTCACAAACGCCAATCGGTCGTTAACGGCTTGTTAACGAATAATCAAAAGTTTGCCGATTCGTTATCGAGTCTTTAATCCATCGTCAAATACCAAATGTATTATATATATATGACCTGTCCAACATCAAATATTTGACGATGGATTAAAGACTCGATAACGAATCGGCAATCTTTTGACGATTTGTTAACAAGCCGGTAACGACCGATTAGCGTTTGTGAAACCGGGAATTAGAGTCTCAAACACAAAATAAATCACTGGACGTAAGAATTTGTGATCCATATGATAACTTGCTATGCAATAATGATTCGTTAAAAACGGGGCGGATCACATTATATTACAATTATTTTATTTATACACAAATATACAATCACCCAGCCGTTACATAAATCGGAGATATAATATGGTCTTGATAATAATGAAGCCAATGAACTGTGGGGTAAACCGATGACAATTTAAAAATATACCAAATAAATGTGTCTCGGAACAAGTTCTAAAATGTTTGAAATATTTATACCGTTAGAAATTTCTGTTCATTTTAAGCCAATTTGTATCTTCCTGTCCTTTAAGAAATCAACAAATTATTTTGAACCTACCTGAACATTTTCGGCAGATTTCATTTTAATTATCTCCAGAAAATAAAACAAAAAATCATAAAACTGCGCATTCTAATTGAAATTTTTAATTATTTTTAGTGGCTTAATTTATACACGTGTGTCCGAGAGTGGTGTGTTAAAAGTGGCTCCGTGATTAAACCTAAATAGAAGGAAATTACGAGCTCAAATTTAACCAAAAGTGTAACCGGCATTAGAGAGAAGTCATGAAAAGACATCCCAGTAAAATAAGGTAGGATAGATTAATATATTAAGAACAAATCAGATCAAATAAAATACACCGATAGAAGCGAGACTTGCGACGGGACGACCGGGGTCAAACTTCTTGCGTGGTGTTTTTTTAGTTAAACGAACAAATACAATCGGAAACGACGAACATAAAAGACAGGGACGGTTTCAGGAAAATATAAACATAATAACACATTAATAACTGAATAAAAATGGAGACTGAGGAATCAACTGACGAATATATCAAAAGAAGAAGATCAAATGGAGATGAGGAAGGAGCACCATTTGGGAAAAACAGAAAAACAATAAGATCACCAGCACAAAAAAGTGGAAAGGCAGAAGACAAAATAGATATGATGCTGAACCTAATGCAGGATATGAAAATCGAGATGCAAGATATGAAAAAAGAACTGAAAGAAATGAGAACAGAACAGAGGGAATTTAGAGAGGAAGTCGGCAAAGTAAAACAGGAGAATGAAATGTTGAAAAATAAATATGAGGAAATAAAAAAAGAAAATGAAGAGATGAAAATAGAAATAGTAGATGTTAAAAACAACATAGAATGGATGGACAAGGAAAGAAGGGAAAAAAATATAGTGATAACGGGCCTAACATTGGAAGTAGAAGAACCAGACAAATTAAAAGAAATAATAGATAAATACATGGAAACACATTTAGAGGTACGAGTACGAGTGAAATTGGCAACGAAAATAGGAACAAACACATACAAAATAGAACTGGAAAATATGACAAAGAGGAGATAATGAAAAATAAACATAAGCTAAGAAAAATTAGGAACGAGCGAGTATATATAAACCACGACCTAACTAAAAATGAGAGAGAAATGCAAAAACTAATAAGACAAAAAGGACAGGAGGAAAGAAATAAAGGAAAAACAATTAAAATTGGGTTTAACAAAATAACTATAGACGAGATAGAATGGAAATGGAATAAGGCTGAAAGAAAACTGATGAAAACAAAAAACTAAAGGATAATATGTTGGGTGGAAATAAAAATAACGACCAGGTTGCGAAAAATGATAAGATAAGAGACATTGAGGAAGGGAGAGATAGGGCGGGAAACAAAGAAGGGAGAAAAACCTCAAAAAGAGAAGAGAAAAAGACAATATCTGAGCAAACAAAAGGAAATATAACACATAAATGGAGATTAGGAACATGGAATATAAGATGTATAAATGGAAAGGAACAAGAACTAATAGAAGAATTTGAGAATACAGGATTGACAATACTAGGAATGAGTGAGACAAAGAAAAAATGGAAAGGAAGAACTACCATACACACACTGATTTACAGCGGAGTAGAGCATAATATGAGATCGGAAGCAGGAGTAGGCTGTATTATACACAAAAAACATGACAAAAAATATATAAAAGTGGGAAACTCCATCGGAAAGAATATTAAGCATACAGATATAAGAGGAAGAGGGAAAGCAATTAACAATCATAGTAGTATATGGACCTAATGATCATGACAGAAAAAGTGAAAAAGACCAATTCTGGGAAGAACTAACACTAATAACAGAGGAAGCTAAGGGTAAATTATACATAGTAGGAGACCTAAATGGCAGAGTAGGGAAGAGGGACAATAGATACAGAACAATGCTAGGGATGCATGGAGAAGAAGTAAGGCATAACAATGGTATAAGAATTCTAGATTTCTGCCAGCTACACAATCTTGTAATTGCAAATACGTTCTACCAACACAAAGACATACACAAGTATACAAGGACACAAGAAAGTAGATGAGAAACATCAATAATAGATTACATACTAGTGGAAAAGAAGAACAGGAAAAATATACGAGATGCCAGAGCGAGAAGAGGACCGGAGATATACAGCGACCACTACATGGTAGTAGCAGACATAACCGGAAAGGTAAAGGGAACAATAACAAAGGAAAAAAAATAGAATTTAACACGATAAAAGCTGAATACAAACTGAAAAATAGAGAAACAGCTATACAATACGAACAAAGAATACAGGAAAAGATGGAAGAATACACTGAAATAATCAGAAAAGCTAATGTACAACAAAGTTGGAATCTCTTCAAAAATATAATGATAAACAGCACGAAATATGCGGAATATGTAAAATAAATAATAAACGGAAACAAACAGCATGGTGGACATACGAAATAAGAGAAGAAGTAAAAAAAAGAAAATTAAATAGAAAAATTACCTGTCACATAAAACAAAAGAAAACTATGACAAGTACAAATCACATAGGAGAAAGGTAAAAGAGTTGGTAACATTCGAAAAGAAAAACAAATGGAAAGAATTTGGTGAAAAATTAGAAAACGACAGCCGCGGAAACCAGAAGTTATTCTACAGAACACTCAAGTCATTTAGACAAAGAAAAACACTAGAGGAAACAACCATAAATAGCTCTACAGGAAAGTTACTAAAGGAGGAGGCTGAAATAATGGAAAGATGGAAGGAGTACTTCATGGAGATGCTAGAAGGGAAAAGCGAAGAAACAGAGGAAAATCCGAACAGAACAAAGGAAAACAAGGACGTGAAAGAACAAGAAAAATTTACTAAGAAAGAACTGAAAGACGTTATTAATCGATTAAAGAATGGGAAGGCAGCAGGGAGTGATAAGGTCACAACAGAAATGATAAAAAACCTAGGACAAACAGGTACAGACATACTACTAAATTATAATTAAGGCATGGACATACGAAACTATTCCAGATGAATGGGCAATAGCGCAAATTATTCCCATATATAAAAAAGGTAACCCTAAGGAATGCAATAACTACAGAGGTATAACTGTAATTAACACTGTGGTAAAAATATACGAACAACTGATAAACAAGAGGATAATAAAAAATAGAAAAGAGGAGTGAATAACAAAATGATAAGAGTAATACAAGGACTATACAAGAACAATACGAATTATATAATAAGAAGGAATATGAAATCAGAAGGATTTACAGCAAAAGCCGGATTGAGACAAGGAGGAGGACTAAGCCCAATACTATTTACAATTTTTATGGACGAGATAATAAAGAAATGCACACGGAGGAGTAAAAAAATGAATATCGGATACACTAACCTACAAAGGATAACAATATCGGAAGGAGTGTTTGCAGATGATGTGGTACTAATAGCAGAAAGTGAGAAAGCATTACAACAAAATATAAACATATGGAATGAAGAACTGAAAGAAAAAGAAATGAAAATAAACTTAAGTAAAACAAAAGTAATGACTACTGCAGATATACAGCTAGACATAAGGATAGAAGGAGTGAGAATAGAACAAACCAGACAATTCGAATATCTAGGATCCATTATAGAAGATACAAGGAAACAAGAAACTGAAATAAATACAAGAATAGAAAGAACAATAAGATTATACTATGCAATGAACAACAAATTTATCAACAAGAAAGAAATATCAAGGCAAACAAAAATGAACGTATTCCGGACGATATACAGACCAATCCTGACGTACGGCTGTGAATCATGGATAATAACAAAGAAGATTGAGAGCAAATTACAGGCTACGGAAATGAAATATTTGAGGAGAGTTATGGGAGTAACGAGAAGAGACAAAATTAAAAATACACGGATTAGAGAAGAGCTGGGAATTGAGTCGTTGACGGAGTTCATAGAACAAAGACAACTAAGTTGGTGGGGACACCTGCAAAGAATGAGCAAGGATAGACCGGTGAAACAAATATGGGAAGCTAGAATAACAACAAGAAGGAAAAGAGGAAGACCGCAGCAGACATGGGATAAAGGGATTGAGAGCGTGATAAACAAGAGAGGAAGGACACTGGAAGAAGCAAGAAGAATAGCTAGGGACCGTAAGGAGTGGAAGAGATTTACACAAGGGAAATAAAGTCTACCCCTACACCCTAAGGGTAAAAGGGAATATATGATTATATATATACAATTATTTTTAGTATTATATTATCGTCCGCCCCATCCCAATTACTTGCGACGTTGTTTAGTTTATTTTCGTTTCGTCGCATTTGGTTGGGTTCTCAATTAATCTCAATCAACAACGTTGTCATAACTTGCAAAAGAATGAAAATTTGGAAAATTAATTCTAAACATACTTAAAAATCGTAAAAACTTTAAAAATGTTAAAAATCATAACAAATCATTGTAATTCGTTCAAAATCGAAACAAAACGAAAAACCACCGTATTTCAAGAAACACACATAAAAATTTGTTAACAATAGTGAAATATCGTAAAAAAACATTGTGACTTGTAAAAGAATGGAATACATCATAATTTTATATTCATGAAAAATTAAAATCATCGAAACAAAAAAAGAAGTAATTCATAAAGAAATTTCGAAAATAAGTTCTTTCTGTAATTCGAAAAATAATTCAAATTCGAAATAATCAAACTAAAAAAATCGTCCAATCGTCCATCATGGAAATCCTGAAAAATCGAAAAGTGGGCTATGAGATGTAAAAAAATTAAGGTCGAAAATAAATAAAAATAATACTCGATGTTCTAAGAATCGAAGTTTTTATAATTCGAAAAATCAATACATAAAAGTTAAATGATCGAAAATGTCATTATAGGTGGTAAAAGAAAAGAAGAAGAAAATATATTTAAAAGTGTGGTAAATCATAAAACACATTGATAATTGTAATTCGTAAACTATCGAAACATCAAAATCAAATTGTTGAAAAATCGGAAAAAACATTAAAAATCGAAAATAATCGTAATCGTAATCGTATTGTATAAAATTATTATAAATTGAAATACGTCGAAGGAATTGTAAAAATCGTTTATACAGATTTTCTGGCGTCATCACGCACATGTCGAATGACCGTTGCTTGTTTACGCTTTCTTACGTCATCCTGACGTTCTTTCCCATGTTGTGTATACAATATCAATATCTATAACTAATACAAGAACCATTTCTACTGAGAAAAAGGAGCAAAGTGTAAATGCGTTTGTGCCAGAGATGATTTATAGAAATATACGAAAATAATATGGGCTTAAACAGAACTTTAAATGAAATACATACAAAGGTCTTGGGCACGTATTCGTGGCAAGAGACAAAGTCAACAGGTTACTTCATTCCGTGTAAGTTACTTGATATTAAAAATATTGTGCAAAAACTATTTGTAATGTTCATAGTTTCCCTTGTCAATTATTGAGTTTGGAAGTAGCCACACATAACTATGTAAACATGCTATATTGATTTAAATCTTGCATAAAATGGAATGAACTTTAAATGAAAAGATAAACTACAAAAAGAAGAAAAATTGTCTTACTTAAAATTTTAATGAGAAAGCAAAACCCAAAACCGTAAAACCAATCTATTGCACAGAACCCAGTTGAACATCAAAGAATCTGCATGAACTAACCATCACCGTAACCTACTGTTGCCAACTCGCACGGGATAATTTCGTCCTGTGGCATTTTATAGTTCAACAAATAGTTTTATAAATGTTTTGATCAGTTTATAATCATTAGGTTGGCTAACGAACCCAACCAAATATATCACAATAAAACCAAACTTAGAGTACATATATAAAATCGATGACAAATATTTCATGTAGAGTGAGAAGAAAATTTGCATTTGTTAAAATTGTAATGATGAAGAAGGACTGAAAATCGTCAAATGCAATTACTGAACATAATCCAATCGAAAACTAAAAAGAAATGAAGTAATCCTGCCTAAGATGACTAAAAGACACATTTTAGTTATAATCAGCTATTTATTTTTATGTATTTTTAATTTTATTGTTGGGTTGGGTAAGGAACCCAACAATAAATTTCGTCGAAGTAGAACTTAAACCGTTTCCCCTGTTGTGATTAAATCTTGTGGTAAAATCTATTGGGTTCGTGACAAAGAGACACAATATGTTCGTCTTCTTATTAATTTATCAGTAAGATCGGGACTTGTATAATAATTATCAAGGTATAAACAATAACCTTTGTTCAGAAGCGAATCTGATAACTCCAATACGACTCTACTAAATACAGGTTCATCAGGGTAAATGGAATTCCCATACTGGGACCACTATAAATAAAAAAATTGTATACATAACCAGTTTCACTTTCGCACAATACGAATATTTTCATTTCAAATCTCTTTCTTTTTGAGGGAATATATTGTTTCCAGGCGAGCCGACCTTTCTACCCAATCAATGATTCGTCAATGGAAATTTTTTGATTATGAACATAAATACTCATAAACTTTTCCTTCAAGTAATCCAAAATCGGCCGAATTTTGAATAATCTTGGGTTTGGTGAATTAGCATGATATAATGCGATGAAAAAATGGTGTTTCGATGCTCTCTCGTTTCGTAAAATATAATTTATACTCTGGTTTTATGCAGATTCCCTGAATAATAATAAGAGCCAACAAAGTTCTTATTTCATTTGCATTAGTTGCTGTCCATTTTTTTACTCGAGATTGATTTTTTATATTTTCTTTATATATATTTTGAGTTCAAAATCCAGGTGTTTCTCTATAGTAACGAACACAAACATTTCGATCGCATTTACAATTTGTTTCTAAATTATTAAATTAAATTATAAAATCTAAAAAGTTTTCCAAACTTTAGTAGAAAAAACCTTGTGTGTAATTCGTAGGAAATGTATTTCTTCCGTATACGGCATGTTTTAGATCTCGGCTAACGCCTCGATCTAAAATTTCATGCCTAATACGGAAAATATAATACATTTCCTATCTCATTACACAAATACCTATTATGTTGCTCGTATCGAAATGAAATCGTATGAATTGAGGATGGCGAGTACAGAAAGTAAATGCACTAAATGTGATAGAAATTTAAAAAAATAACACTGTATTAGACACAACCATGTTGTGGAATTTTCTTTACTGGGTTGTTGATATAAATGATTTATTAATTGATTTTGATCAACGTTGCGGATTGAAATAGGAAGGGTAACGAGACAAAGGTGTATAACATTATTTAACTTAACCCTAGTGTGGAGTAAGAAAAATAATGTACTAAATAATGTACCAAAACTACTATAAGCAATAAAGAAGCGACACATTCAAATTTTATTGGCTGCAATTTAACCAGAAATGTATATCTTTGCATATGCATAATATACAATATATATTTCGAACAAATTTCAAACTGTTATTAATAATTGGATCAAAAACAAAGGTAATTTTCAATTATGCCCCACACTGATATTAACAGAAGTTTTAATAATACGTCGTTTATTCAACTCTCCCAAACCAAATGTATATAATAACACAGATACGTAGCAAAATTAATCAAGCCGGGACAGTTGATATGTTCCTGAATTAGCAAATAACTCGTTAGGGTACTTTGGTGTTTTGCGTGCAATTATGTAAGCTGTCGAGGATTAATTTCAGGTCACATTATTTATCGTGCAAAACATATTTTATAAAACTATCAGCGTAGACAAATAACATAATTGTTTAAAAGCTTCGGCTGAAATATTTAATATTATATATGAAATTGGACGAATGAAGGGGAAGAGAACTTTCACATTTTGAAGCAATCGTTTGTATTGCACAATTCAACAATGCCTTGGTAACTTTACATTAAAAAGCTCACATAATAACAAATAATAATTTTAAAGCCTACATTATATAATAAAATTAAAAATAACTCCAGATAACATTTTTATAAATCAATTAGATTCGAATTTATTTTGATTACAAAAATACATCACAGCAAATGTCGATACCAACGAGAAACTCATTACCTGAAGTAAGGATGGTGATTAGGTGTAAAAAAGTTGTGATGCAAGGAATGAATGGAATTATTATACAGAAGAATGAATGGAGATGCGTATGAGGCCAGAAGAAAATAGAAACAGTTAACAATAAGGGAGGTGCTTCTAAGGAAATAGAAAGCCAAGGTTTTTCTTTGTCTAGCATACAAAACTGAATTGGGTTGAACTTCCCGAGATCGTAAGACTAATCTTTAAATACCATTTGTCGCAATAACAATGAAAAATAAAATACAGGGCTCATCGATGAACTTTATAGCTATTAAAATAATTATGTTTTGATATACGTTTGTCGACGGAACTTGAAGAACTATGAAAAAAGTTAATTAGTAGCATTCATTGATTACAGTTAAGAAATTTTACAATAAATTTTCACGTTTATGTTTTATGAGGGTACCTATCAATAATACGATTATGTCACATAAGTACCTAGTTTATTACCAGGCAGCGCGTCATAAATTACCACAAATATATATCCATATTTTTTCAGCATCCGATAATTTAATATCAATGCATCAACGTATAATCGACATTCCAGTTAATTTAATCCACCTAGTAAATCATGTCGATAAATTAACGCTTTGTTTGTCCATTGACAGGTACATGCCCTATCAGCAGCCTCACATCATGACTTTCCCAGTCGCCGGCGTCCATATGAGGGCGGAGGCGACGACTTGCGGTCAAAATCGGTGTAAAGTCCGCCTAACCGGACTCACCAGAGATCACAGCGGAGGCTCGTATCGCTGCGAAGTTTCCAGCGAAGCTCCCGCTTTCAGGCTAGCTTCCGAAACGCATAACGTTACAATTGCAGGTCAGTAGTTAACTAATTATCAACTTGCGCCGCTGCACTGTAATTTATACCGTTTTGCCCCAGTGTAATATTATAGTCGATGATGATTTACGGTGTGAACATTGCCGCTGGAAAACTATACAGGTGCCCGCATTTACAAGAGAAACGCATTAGTACGAGTTAACTTTTCGTTATCGAGTTCACCGATTACGAACTAGAAATGGTTGAGTGGTTGTGCGAACATATCCGTTATTGCTAATTAATACTTTAATGAGGAATTAACTACCGAACACACATGTTTGCATGCGAACGTTAAAAACGCATGGGTAACTAAAACCGTGACATTTAATCATATGTAAACAGTATTGGTTATATAGCCCGACTAATTAGCGTCACAAATCGAGATGGTTTATTTACTGAACAATATATACACCTGCATCACTTCCTTCATTAAAGCACTTATTCATTCTCCCCACTTCTGTCACACTTAAATTCCCAACATTTCCTTTTCGTCACCACTTTATTGCTATAATGAATCCGCAACGAGCCTACCTATAACATAATAAAAAAATCCGCGGTGGTCCGCACGAAACTTACTTATACTTAGTTATACTACGTTTTTCGAAAAAACTTTTCAAGTAAAAGTTGTTTAAAATATCAATATCTATAATTTATGTAAGAACATTTTTTTCCGTAACGTGTACCGTTTTCGAGATATGGAAAAAGGTGATAAGAGTAAACCATCACTTCCGGTTGAGTGATTGCGTTCAAAATAGGGCGTTTTCCTCCTTGCTACATACAAATGTTAAATTCAAAGTTTCAGAGCTCTAGCTATAATCGTTTGGACGCTAGAGCGCGCACACACACACACACACACAGTCACACAGACGTCATTCCGAAAATAGTCAGAAACGATTCAGGGGACCTCAAAACGCGTATATCCGTTAAAATCTCGAGGTCGAAATTTTTCATGATTCCTATACTTACTTATACATAAAGTATAAGTAAGTAATAAAATCAATAATTGATGCAGATGTGAAGTATTTAACGATTGAAAAGAACTCTACTACCCAAATTGGAGTAGCCATTCAATTTTAGTTTACAGGTGGTTAAAACTTCAAAATCCTTATCAGTCAACTGCAGCCAATCGTAAATATAAACATTATGGTGGCGACCAGGACACTTGTCACTGTTAGGTGAAAATACATGGATTATTGGATTATAAACTTGAAGATTTTAATTTACATTTCGTTCAAACCAGGAGTTTATTACTCAAAAATAAAATAGTAACAGTGAATTTTCCGAAGGTGCAACGCCGAGTTATCGACACAGCAATACCGTGCGTTTTATTTAAGTATGGCCATAGGGATTTACATGGTAAAAATTGTACCCCACGTTAACTTTTGTTGCCGTTCAAATTTGTAACAATTTTTTGTTTTTGTCAATAAATCAAACATTTTTCTACAAAATGTACATTATTTGAAAGACATAAGCGTGTCAGAATTCTTCATTTTCTCTTTCAAAGTTGAAATTAATGACGGAATAATTAAGACAAAAGATCAACTTGGCGTAAATGTCATAATGCTTATTGACAACTAAAGGTTATAAAATCGCACGAAAGATTGTTAATGTGAATTTTTGAAGAAAATTGTTGATAACTTCGCTGCGGCACATCCAAATCGTCATATTCATAGTAAAACAACAGTGCTTAAATTGTACGAAAATTTTCGCACAACTGGTTGTGTGAATTTTGCGCATGTAAAACGCGTGAGAAATTCTTCGGTTCTTATGGAAGAGATGAAAACGAATTTGTGTTTGGCGATAGAGGATGAGGGCTCAACAACCTTGGATCAACTTGCTGATCAATTTAATCTTTCGAAAAGTAGTTGTTTTAGGACGTTAAGAATGGAAAAGTATAAATCATATATAATAAAAATGTGCATAAATTGTGTCGCGAATCATAAGACCACCGGTATTATATTCTACGACGGTTCGGGAATAAAACGCCAACAGTATTATTGAACAACGTTCTATTCTGATAATGCGCGTGTCACACTTGTCAATCGAACGCGATATTCTATTTTTTTCACCCTGGTAACAGGACAACCCAACATGCCCAGCAAAATAAAATGAAAATGATACGAATTCTCAACAGTAAAGTCTTTTATCCCATTCTAATCCCAGAAGAGGTGTATGCGTATAATCAGGTGAGCAAATCTGCCGAGAAAACTCCCACCCTCGCAAGTCAAACTTAGCTTCTTCCATAATCATGCTGGATTCTTTGATGAAACACATTAACATTTGCTCGCTCTGTACACTTGCGACGCAATTATCCACATAGAAACTTCTAGATAACCGCGATACTGTATCTTTTGAATAAGATACATTACCACTGTCACATCTAGCCAAGGATTTCGAAATATGGTGTTCTAGCGTAGCTCCCAGTAGAAATGGACTGCTGCTAATACCAAATACCACTCGTTGGTGTCGATAAGTCCTTATTTCATCTCCGGGGCCTCTCCATAGAAAACGAAGAAAATCCCTGTCTGCTCTATCAACACTAATTTGCAGAAACGCCTTGCGGATGTCTGCCGTCACTCCTATCTTGTTTTGCCTAAACCTATGCAGCATGGTAGGAATTAGCTCGATCAGATTAGGACCGGTTTCGAGACATTGATTCAAGGAGGGTCCGTTCTTTTCTTTGGAGGAGGCATCAAAGACAGGCCGGATTTTCGTGGTTGCGCTATTTTCCTTCACCACAGGTCTGTGTGGCAGGTAATGGGCCATGGTTGTTGAGCTATCTTCCAAAACTTCCTCTATAATCCCTTCTCTCAACCATTCCTGAAATATATTGTCATAGGACTTCAAAAGACCGTCAACTTCCAATTTATGGACTGTTTTGTCCAATCTCCTTCTAGCCACAGCATAATTACTAGGCAGTGGTGGATGCGTCTCCAACCAAGGCAAGTTCACTTCATACCGCCCATCTTCGTTTATAGTCACCGTTTCGTTAAAGAAATCTTTTGCGGCTGAAACTACTTCTTGGCGTGACTGCTGCTCTGTGAGATCAGCGATTCCCAACACATCCAGCTGCCACAATCGGGTGATCGACGCGTCTTTAACAAATAGAGAGATCGAGGTCATGGCGGTACTTCTTGACGTATTCAGGGGAATTCTGCCCATTAGAGTCCATCCACAAAGAGTTTCCACAGCCACTAATCCCGAGCTCAGAATGTGCCTTTTACCGGTATATAACCTCCCCGCGACGTCTGATCCTATCAAGAGTTCAATGGGAGCTGGCTCGAACTTATCAGTCACATGAATACCCAATCTATTTAATTCTTGCATCCATGGGCCATCGAATACAGGAGCTATGTCCGTGCAAATCACGGATTGTGACAAGGCTTCGAATGAACACTTATAATTCTTATGTGTAGCCGTCACATCGTAGCATTCATGGTTCTCCTGCGAAGTAGCACCGCCAAACAAACAGTGAATAATTTTCTCCTTTCTCTTCGACGGATATCCCAGTGCTAAAGCCGTTGATTTTAGGATATAAGTGTTCTGTGATCCCGTATCGATTAGAGCTCTTACGTAACGTAAACCACCAACGCCGCATAATTTAATTCGGAGCGTTTGCAAAAATACGTGCGTATTGGTGCTGTTGGTGCAAGTCAACGTTTCATTTACTGTCGCGTGATGCGTTTTATCACCTTTCGCCGATTTAGACTTCTCAATGACGCGATTTTCCTTTAGTAAGTCGGGGCACATTAACGTCACGTGTGATTGGCTACAGACTAGGCATCTCAAACGGGCTTTACATTTTCGCGATTGATGTCCAATTCTTAAACACTTATAGCAAGCCTTCTTTTCGCAAAGAATCTCTTTCTTCTGGTCTAGCGTCAGCTTCTGTGCTTTGAAACAGTTGGAACTTTCGTGTGTGTTCCCACAGAAGACGCACTTCTGTGCACCATAGTTGACCAATCCTGTAGCTGTAGAGATCTTATCTTGACCAGTGGGCCGCAAACCAAAACCTTCGGCCGCCAATTTAGTCAGTTGACCGTTCTCCACCTCGTTCTTCAAAAAACTCATTAGACTTGCCAACCTTGTCTCCAGCCCTAGAACCGCTGGGGTGGGAGTCGTGGAGTCTTTATGCGACGAACGCTGCCACACGCGTAATAAATCTTGGGGTACGCATGACTCTATCAATGGGAAAATCATCGCAGCGCACTTGTCTGAAGTTATGTCCAATGTTTCCAGTGCGCGTAGTTGTGTTTCAATTTTATCATACAACATTGATAATTCCATTTTTGTTCCGTCGATAGCGTTGTGTACAACCAGTTTCAATAATTCTCTCACATACACCTCGACTTGCAAATCTTTTCGTCCAAACCTTGACGTCAAGGACTCGATCATTTTTTCGTAGTTCTTTCCGGTAGCGGGAAAACTTTCTACTAAATTTCTAGCTCTGCTATTCGGCACTGTGGCCTGAATTAAGTATTCTACTTTGTCGTTCAAATCTATATTTGGATCGTCATGCACTTTTTGAAATTGAGACCAAAACGGTAACCAGTCTTTTATATCGCCGTTAAAGGTCTTGAACTCGATAGTTGGCAATCTAAATCTACGCTTACTTGCTGGGTTCCCTTCTGATACAACGGATTGTTGATCTAGTGAAGATTCGTTACCTTTCAGCAATTTCTGGCATCGTCCGCTTACTGTGGCGAATTTCTCCATGTAAACCTCGACGCTCTCCATTTCTGCTAATAATTCCTCCTCAGTTGCGTCTTTGTCGAGCATCAGGTTGTAAATTTCAGAATCAGCCACCTTTAGTTTGTCAAACTTATCTTGCAGTAGCTCCCACGACACACTAACGCCATCGGTCGCAACTGCATCCAAATGCTTCTCCAGCTCAGTAATATTTTTCGTAAACATGCTACGGAGAACACCTCTGTGCCTTTTCTTCTGTTCCATTATTCTCGTGTTGCGCGTACGTTCACCAAAAGTAAATACGGGCGGCCCGTCGCAAAGTCAATTCACCGGGAAAACAATAGGACGAAATGTTTACCCACGCCGATACAAAACACGCGCGAGTCCTGTCACGGTCGCCACTAAATGTCGCGAATCATAAGACCACCGGTATTATATTCTACGACGGTTCGGGAATAAAACGCCAACAGTATTATTGAACAACGTTCTATTCTGATTATGCGCGTGTCACACTTGTCAATCGAACGCGATATTCTATTTTTTTTCACCTTGGTAACAGGACAACCCAACATGCCCAGCAAAATAAAATGAAAATGATACGAATTCTCAACAAATTGTTACCACGGGATTACTTGACAAGAATGGAATTTTGTGAATTGTGGATGGAAAAATTTAATAGTGATCCCAACGTTTTAAACAAAATACTATTTTTCGATGAGAGTACGTTTATGTTAAATGAGACAATAAATAAACAAAATCGACGCATTTGGGCAAGAGAAAATCCTTATAAAATTCAAGAGACTCGCACACAATGGCCTGAAAAAGTTAATGTCTGGGTTGGAATTCTCGGTAACTACATCTTGGGGTTTATTGTTGTTTTATACTTGGATCTGCTTCAAATGCAAGTGGGCCCTAGCTAGTGTATGACAATGCCCGAGATACGCCCGAAAATCTAGAGGAGTTAAAGATAAGAATCATAGACGTTTGCAAATCCATCACAGTGAGACATTTGCAAAACATTCGAAGAGAGTTTTACGATCGGTTGGGTTATTGCTTAGCAATGGAAGGAAACCATTTTTGAACAATTTATTTAATAAATATGTTTTTGTTTAAATAATGTTTGCTTATTTTTTCATTTTTTTACTTCAGTAAATAAAAAAAGCATGGAGGTTTTTAAAACTCAGCTAACTTAGTCATTTGTTAAAACGTGGTAACATTTACAACACGTCAATCCCTATGGCCACAGTTATTATTAAAGGAAAACGCTTCGCACGTATGCCGTAACAATTCCCAAACGTTTTTCTTTAAAAATCATTGTTTGCGGAGATCTTTAGTTGTCAATAAACATTATGATATTTACGCCAAGTTGGTCTTTTGTTTTAATTATTTGTGTCATTTATTTCAACTTTGAAAGCGAAAATGAAGAATTCTAACACGCTTATGTCCTGCAAATAATGTACATTTTGTAGAAAATGTTTGATTTATTGATAAAAACAAAAAAAGGTTTCAAATTTGTACGACAACAAAAGTTAACATGGGGTAAAATGTTTACCATGTAAATCCCTATGGCCATACTTAAATAAAACGCACTGTATATTGATTCCTGGACCATTACTCATGACGATGTGGCAGGAGGCTTGATTAAAAAATCGTTCGTAACTAGATGGCAGTATAAATCATAACACGATTACCTGTAACTATCTGTCGCGGAGATTAAATGCAAGGAAAACTGTAAATGAATCATAAATATTACCAATGCAAAAAAGAATTCCCTGATCTGATGTGTTTATTATTATTATTATAATTAAACGAGAAAGGCATTTTGTACGTTATTTACCTAAATATACTCAGTGACATATAAACTGCACCACCTAGAAGGGGTGGGAATTTTTGGACCAAATTTGGCAGAAACATTGGACTAGTCTAAGGTAACGATTAAAATTTGATAAAGAAAACACTTCATCTTTTGATTTTTCTTTAATAATGTGTTGGTCCGCCCCTATTTCTGATACACTCATTGACCCGCCTTGGCATTGATTCCAGCAGGTGATAAATGTCTTCTTGGGGTATGGCATCCCAAGTTTCACTTCATGACGTAGAGCTTCTATTGTAAACGGTGGGTTCGGTAAATTCCTCAATCTTCTACCCATCATGTCCCACACGTGCTCAATGGGCGACAAATCGGAAGATCTTGGCGGCCAAGGCGAAAGATTAACATTGGCCTCTTCAAAGAAGTCAAGAGAAACCCTTGCTACGGGAGGTCGTGCATTATCTTGCTGGCTGGGTTTTCCAGCCCTCGAAGATATGGAAGAACATGTGGTTCTACCACTTCGTCAATGTAGCGTCGGGCGGTCATACTGCCCCGAATGAAGAGAAAGGGTGACCTACTGCCGTAAGCAATAGCACCCCACACCATCAACCCCACAGTTCGGTGAACATGCCTCGCAATCGAAAAATCAGGATTGCGCCTTTCTGCACGTCTTCGTCTAACAGTCATCCGGCCATCATGCATTCCTAAACAAAATCGCGATTCATCACTAAAGACAACTCGATGCCACTCCAAGTTCCATTAAAGTCTTTCCGTGCACCAGGCCAAACGTTCCTGGCGATGTTGAGCAGTAAGGGGTAGCACAAGATGTGGGCGGTAAGCAAGCCAAAGGTTCTTATTCGACGATAATCTGTTCGCCAGCCTATCGGACGACCTTGTTCACCTAACCATTGATCAGCTATTGATCTAGTTGTAGAGAATCGGTCTCTCAAGGCCATTAGTCTTAATCGGCGAACTTGACATTCATTGGTTCGTCTTTGAGCCCCAGTGCCTCTTCTCCGACGTTCAACCCCGTCTTCAGACCACGCTTGATAAACACGCATTATTGTTGAGTGGTGCCGTCCTAAACGGTTGCCGAATTCTCTAAACGAAAAACCTGCTTCTCGTAAACCAACAATCCGCCCTCGGTCAAAGTCACTCAACTGCTGGTAAACTTGAGGTCTCCTTCCTCTAGGCATCATTAAACCCTTGAAACACTTTAAACTAAAGAATGGGATCCGAAAAAGTGGAACAAATTCAAAAATGACTCGATAATAGCTTGTCTATCACCACCTCTAAAAAAATAACACAAATGTCAAAAATCCCATAACTACTTGATGATTGGGTTTCAAATTTTAATCAATTGTTACCTTAGACTAGTCCAATGTTTCTGCCAAATTTGGTTGAAAAATTCCCACCCCTTCTAGGTGGTGCAGTTTATATGTCACTGAGTATACATTGTATGAAACACACCACGTATAAACCTTTTATCATTTAATTACAATAAAATGGAAGTAGATGGAAAATATTTTGTAAACACCGAGTTGTCGAGACAGCAATAGTGCAGTCGATTCTTGAACCGCTAATTAATATTGCAACAAATCAGATTAAAATCTCGCTCATAACTACTATCGGTGCCAATGTAATAGTCCCCTGTGTTTGAAGACATATATCAAACAAACCGATAGGCGGAAAAAAATTTAATTTACATTGTTACAACCGTTAATCATTTCTACGTAACATGATATAACACACATTTTTGGGCCGCTACGTTTAGATGTAATCATTAGGGAAGTGCAAGAAAGCATCCGATTTTTGCGATATGTAACGGATAGCCGGCTTTACAATTTTTTTTCTCCTTAACAAATCAACAAAAGAAATTGAAACTTCGACTAGGCGTAATGGGCGCAATGTTGTGCACCGAGTGGAAATTTAATTGTTTCGACGTTATCATATTTACGCATATTTTATCCGGAAATATTAATGTTCGTGATCTCTGTTATCTCCGTTACAAGTTATCGCACGAAAGCGGAATGTAGTTCTAAGGAAACCTCAACTTGTGCCTATCTCGAAATACGTATTGAAATTTAATTGTACCCATTATTTTATTATTGGGAGCAAGATACGTATTTCAATAAAGTTCGCGCAGATTTCCCCCCGAAGGGAGCGGTTTCGATCTAGCGTTGGGTACGCCCACCAGGGCCATGCAACCAAACTTTTTTGGATTATTTTCAGAGCTTATTTATTTTATTTATTGCAGCGTAAATAATAATTAGTTATAACGGTAATTTAATATTGATTGTAGAAAATAGTTATAATAGATGCTTACATATATAATAAAAAATACTACAACAACTCAATGTGTCCTGTAATTGACGAACGAAAATAAATATAATAATAATAATAAAAGCAACAACATAATTTTACAAATATTTATGTTATAAATACAAGTTCTATAGTTTTTTCACACGTCGTGTGATACGTTGTAGTTAATATTATTCTTTTAGTCTATACTCACGTATGTACAATCAAGCGAATGCTTTTCGGAAAACATTCTGACTTGTTTATGTTTCTTGTACTGCATTTATTATCATTATTTAGCTCAATGTATATTCATTATCGTCTATGTGGATGTGCAATTAAAATGTGTCATGACTGCGGTCCAGTATAAGAACGAAGGAATTCTTCGGCATATGCATGTTAATAGTCGTATTATTTCGGTATAAAGTCTCTGAACGGAGTGGTTGTTTGGATTGGTTCTGGTCCTATAGTCAAATTAGTAGTTTGCGTAAACCATTGGATAGCGCCGATTACATTACTCACGAATTGAGCAGAGTTGCTTATGGCAGACGACTTGACCGTATCGGAATTGTTAGCAGTACGACTACCTTGTGTAACATCCTCTGTGATGCAATGATGAAAGAGAGAATGCATTTCATCATTGCATTGTTCGTCATGATAACTATCACTTTACTCGTCGGACAATTCATCATCATCGTCACCTTCTCGTAAGTTAATTATAAATAATTCCATAATTTCGTCTATAAGGTGTTCTTTTTCTATGTACGATATCTTAATTTTCTTACAATGCTCAACACAATATCTCCGTTGAAACGTCAAAGCTTCTTGACAAAAATTCAATACATCCTTAATTTTAAAAGTATTATTTCTTGTTGCAACTTTATTTTTCACTTATGCCCAAATTAATTCAATAGCATTAAATTCGCAATGAGCTACATGTAACCACAATATTTTCACATCGTCTCCTCTTACTTGCTTTGCAACAGTTTCTAATAGTAGTAACTTTTATAACGATACAGCTTAGACAATAGCAACAGCTGTAGTTTAGTCAATTTTGAAAAATTAGTAATGCCCTCCGGAAGTGCCACTTTGTTTTTCAGTAACCAAGCAATCATGCCATCTTTCCTCTAGGATAATGTAGGCCTCCTAAAATCAGGATCTAGCATTGTATGAAAAGGAGCTTCATCTATCATAATTATTGATTTTGCTGGTATTACCGACAGCACGTGACGGTACCATTCCTCATAATGTTGCTTATGCATTTCATGATGATAATCTGCTTTTGCTTCCAATTTTTTTCGATTATAAAGCATTTACGACATCCTTCCAAAAATGCATTCTCGCTACCAGTATGCAAAATAATTACCCTTTGACCTGCATCAGGTTGGCCGCTATAGCCGTTTACTTGTTGGGTTTACATTTTCAACCCATCCGAACTGTCGAACATGATTTGCACCCACCAGATTTCGCCCGTGTAGAAGATTTCTCATCCTTGATCTAATTTTCTAAATGAAAATTTCATGTTTTTTAACCATCGGTACAATGTTTTCCGCGAAAATTCGGGTAAATCTGGCACTTCAGTTGTAATTTCAGAGTACAATTCTTTTGCAGTCGAAAATTTTCGTTCCATATAAAAGTTGAATACCTTTCCCCTTATTACCCCTTCTACCAGTTTTTGGTCTAAAATGATTTACTTTCGAATTCATTACTTACCCTTTAAACATTCTTACGGTCACTCCAGCAGCTTTAGCCGTATTCATTATTATGTTATTAAAAGTGTTTACAAAAATAATAATCGACTGAAGGAATATATTCAAAGAAACGGCTATCCATTAGATATCGCAAAAATCTGTTGCTTTTTTTCACTTCTCTAATGATTACTTCTAAACGTAGGGGCAGAAAATATAAATACTTACAGTATGTTACGTAGAAATGATTGCTGGTTGTAACAATGTATATTACATTTTTTCCGCCAAGCTGTTTCTTTGATATAGGTCTTCAAACACATGGACTATTACTTTGGCACCGATAGTAGATGGCCATTACGGTTTGGTGCAAAATCGTTAATGAAACCAACCGAGCAATTTGGAGTACAACTTGATCATCTGCAATTAATTGTTTGTATAAATAGAACTATTGCCAATGAAAAAATCGTTAAATTGCAATGTTATTACTAAACGATAATGGCGTTTATAATAAACGTAATCGCATCCCATCGTATTGACTTTCTTACTACGATTTTACTATTAAAATAAAACCTAGGAAATCGAGCCATTGGTACCAGTAATGATGTCTTTGAATTATATAGTTTGTGTTTTGTTGGGTTGGGTTGGCCAGTTGATGTTGGTTAAACGAAACCTGGTGTTAAAGTTAGTAAGAAGCCCTAGGCAACCAACTCGATGTCGCAATCTTGGTATTTGTACACCATAATTACACCCCATAATTTCTATATATTAATAACTATCGGTGAAGATATGTACTAGGTACCAGTTAGGCATTCGGTCAATAAACATAGGGTACAATGTTGCATGATTTTCATTTAAATCGAACCTAATTTTCCTGAATGAATATGAAACATAATGAAAAGCATTTTGCTTATATTATACAATGAACTCAAGTAAACTCTATGAAGTAGAACCAGATTAACCAAGGACAACCAAGTTAAAAGTACTAACGCGATTTACAAATAATGGTAATTGTGATTGATTGGTCGCTGGACTCTTGATGAAAGATTTTTTAAATTAGAACTAAAATTAATATTTATTCCAACGGCTCGTCTCTAACTGCATTTCGCCTTAAAAGCCGATCTTCTCGCTCTTGCGTCACTCTTCGTCGACCAGTACCTCTACGACGAACTTCTAGGTGTTCTTCCTGCCGGCCTCTAAAAGTCTGTTGTATAGTGGTGTGTGACCGATTAACACGTCTGTCTATCTCACGGAAGGTTAAACTAGCTTCATGCATCCCGACAATTCGTCCTGGTTCAAAAAGCGTAATTTGATGAAAATTTGCACGTCTTCGAACTCGTGGCATTCTAAAGGTCCTAACAGTTACAACAAGCAAGAAGAAATTCTACGTTTCGCTTAAGTTGAAAAATCAAAATGAAATATCTTTAAACATTTCAAAAAAATTCAAATTTACTTTGAATTAGAAGATTGATGTAAAAAAACATTATTTACGTTCACGATATTCATTGGCGAATTAAATTTACATCTGCATTAAATGCAAACAAATAGAAATTAAGACGTAAAATGGCAACAACGAGGGCGTTAGGTGCACGTTAACTGCTCAATTTCTTGGTAATTGGCTTAAAATTGGGTTGAGTTAGGTTGGGGTGAGTTTGTGTCAATGAAACAGCTTCATTTTCTATTTAGAAGGGACAAGTTAGAGAAGTTTCAAAGCACGAAATGTCGGTTACCAGCACAAAAAAGGACGAAGCAGCTGTGATCACCTGATACATCTACTGCAATTTATTTTTAATTTGTTTATATATTTTCAATTTCTTCGTTTCAACGATTTTTCAATGGAAAATATTCAATATGTCAAATGGCTGAACTATTTATATATTTTTTTATTTTTGTAGATTTAAAACATTTTTTAAAATTTCTAACGTTTTTGTTTTAATTCGACACAATTCGATTTATAACGCTTTTCTGTGACACTTGTATTTTTTGCATTTGCATATATTATTACAACTATTGTCTAAATATATAAAGATAAAGAGAAAATAACATTTCATATCTAGATTTAAAAACAAATTGAAGCTGCAAATTGTCAAATTATCAACGACATACCATTTAGTAAAAGACTGACACTATGAAACTGGATAAAGATTTTAAACCTAAAAATATGAATTGATAAATAGAGCTAAATGGTGTATTAGTTCTTGGTTTTAAGTCGAATTCGAGGCATGAGTTATGCTATGTTGATTCTTGAAGCAGGTAAATTCTGATTGAAATAATTGGAACACGATCTAGAGCAACGTGCATGTTTGTGAAACGAAATTAAGCCACAAATTTTGCAATACGCGGCTTTGACAAAAAGAGCCGTTGAGAAAGTTGTGGGTTATAAATATCTTCCTGAACTCAAATCCATAAGGTGCAAGTTCATGGCAATTCAGACAAAACCATATAATCGTTTAATTTTTTACACTTTTCACTTTTTTCATGTATGACAATTTTTTTGCTTTTTAGACAAAGTGGCCCAATTTTTTTGTTTTTTTTTATATTGCTATAACAGACAATTTGAACATTTTAAAAATTTTAAAAGCTGGTATAAACTATTTATACCATTTTTTACCTCTTTATTAAAAAAAATGCAGAACTATATCAAAAAATGTCAATAATTACTTGAAAAGAACAAAATGTTAATGGCAAATAATGTCAAACTAGACACAAATTCAAAAAAATTGCAAAAATTAAAAAAAATGTGAAACTTGTCTCGCAAGAAATGATAACATTTTTAAAAATTCAAGAATTATCAACATATTGTTAGAATTTATAAAATAATAATTTTTTGCACATTTTGTCATTGACATTTCAGTTTGTACACTTTTGATAATGCGCATGTTTTATGTGACAGGATAGTCCTTTATTTGAAATTGAGTTAGGTTGAGTTATTGGCGTCGATTGCTGGAATCGAAATTCACAAAAAACACTAGATCCCTAAAGTTCCAGCATTCTTCAACATAAATCCAATTATTACCCATTAAGTCAGGCGTACCACAGAGCAGCATTCTAGGACCGATGCTGTTTCTGATTCGAGTCACGTTGATGCAGATACCGCGACAATATATCTCCAAAATTATCTGAATTCCATAAACCTGTGGGAAAAAGAAAGATGTAAAATAAAAAAAATTATCCACACAGCGAAAAATTTAGGACAACATTCAAACCACATCATGAAGAACAGAAAACAAATACTATAGAACCAAATTATATAAAATGGTTAATTGGTAGAATGTCCCGTCTTTTATTAGGAAATACATGAGCAAAATCTTTATAAAAACGATATGCACATAGAGAGTAAACATACGAATATGTTGATAAAATTCAAAGCAAATGCTTCTTAGTACGCAATAAGCTAAAAAATCGACATTGTAAAAAAGGCCTGTAACAATATGTCTTGTAAGTAAATCTGTGAAATAAGTCTTATTTAAGATTTGTTTGTAATTTTATGACTAGTCACGGTTTAGGTCTGAAACCAGATGATCCATTTTTGACAAATGAACAAGGATAATCGAATCATACGATTAAAAGTCGGTTAACAATGAGTGGACATCTTCATTGTCCTGCCCAATAAACAATTTGTACGTAGTAAATTTAGAAGGGTCAAAACGAAGATTACAAACGTAGTTTTTGGACGCAGACGGGGCTAAATAATATTATAATAAATAATATATAATTAATAGCACACACACACCACAATTATATTGCGACTTTGACATGAAAAAATGAAGGCTGAAACAGACAATTACATAACGTTAAGGACGATGTATAGATGTCTTTGAGTGACGTAGGCCAGGTTGAGCTGAGTTAGTTGAATGGTTGGGTTGGGTTGGCAAACATTCATCAGTCAAGTGACTGAACATTCACCCCCACAATTATCTTTAAATATACAATTGCAATAAACATTAAAATTTAACTTTAAATAACAACCTTAAAAAACGATACATCGCCAGACATTAAATATGCTCGAATGCGTTGCCAATTACCAACTACCTGAAATGAATGTCACAACGGAAAACCATTTTTCAAACACGTACAAAATGAAAATAGCGGATGTGGTTAATAAATTTTATCGAATCTTTGTGTGTATACATCCTATGGCTGCAATAAATTTCAATCCAGAATATATCTTGGTACATTTTGTGATGAACGATTTTTGCCCTGCGGGTTTGGCTAAATTGCTGCCAATTTTTCAAAATAATTTATTATTCAATTAAAAGACGACGCATAGTCCATTTGTTGGCTGCGAAATCCCGCGCAAAAAAATATCGATTATCGCCGCAGAAAAAATGAATTACAGCCATGGGTTTTCATTATTCTTTCAAGCCGCGTCCGGGTATTTTCTGCACAAAATCGCGAATTAAATTCAGAGAGGTCAAAGTTTTATTGAAATATTTGATAACTCAAATTGTGTGTGTGTGTGTGTGTGTGTTACTTTGCATGTAAATTTTCATACATTTGTAATTTGCGCCAATTCGAGAAGTTATATAAGACGAAGTAATTTGTCAAAACCATTGCGGAATAAATTTCCGTGGTAGTACAAACCATCTGTTCTGCGTATTGCAAACATCGCAATCCACATGCAAGTTCATTTGTCACGTCAATACGGTTATGTTACATTTCAATCTTCGTCGATAACATTTGCAACACGCGGCGAACTAAACTGTAAACTCGGAATGATTATTTTATTCATTTATTTATGTAACAGCGCCATGAACAATAGAAATTTCAAGCTGTCACAAAAAGCGAAACGCGAAATTGCTTTGTTCCCACAGGACATTTAAAAAATCCCAATTACTAACTGCGCCAGTTTAATTAACACGCAGCGATTTTATTACAACACTCCTGTATTTTAAAACTTCGGTGAAAATCCTAATTTTTACGCTGGCGCGTTTTCGAATTCGCACGGGACATCAAAATCCACCTCGTTCCAGGCTAACTGAATGTAGCGATAACTTCTATTTTTTATATTATTGCGCAAAGTAACCCTCGAGAAAATTTCCCTTCGTGTGTATCGCGCAAGTGCAGGCACTAGATTTTAATTGAAGTGTCACTTATACAAATCACAGAAACTAGGAACTATAAGTGCGAGCTACAAGCTTAAATAAAAGAAATTAACCGCACCTTCTATTACCAAAATAACTGCAAACTGTGCTCTGCGAATTACTGTTTAGTAGAAATAATGCAACGCGGATTCCATTTAAGAGTATACGCTTGTGTTTAACTTGCCTTGCAAATTACTACAAATTGTATTCAAATTTCTCTTTGCTCAATAACAATGATAATATTTTATTATGAAAAGATAACAATCTCAAAATGATTTAGCAACACACGTGTAAAATGCAACAAACCTTAAACGGAAATGCCTTATTATGTTAATCGAAAAAAAAACGATCTACACACCAACCACTAAACTCGTATAGGACAGTAAGTAAGTTGCATTCGAGAAAAGGATTTACGGTGATCTGGCACACAAAAACACCATCAGAGAAATCTACATACGAACGCCTAAGCTCTAAGAAGATATGGATGCCAATGCATGCAAAAATTGCTCAAACTATGCTTCCCGATATTACGGTGTTTCTTAGACAGACGCATCTGAAATTAACGTACATACGTTCGCAACAAAGATTCGAAGCAACTTTACTATTTTATTTCAAAACAAATTATCTTGGGTATATATCTCCAACAAACAGTATGGCAAGAATTAAAATGTACTAAAATTAATGCAACTCATTTTGTTCCACTAAAATTAAATTTGGGTATTCAAAGCCTAAAAAAACGATTTTCAAAATTCAAGCACACAGCCCAACGCAACCCAACCCAACACAACCTTAAGTACATTTTTATACCTCATCCTTTGTGATAAAATAAATTAACATCTAACATTTTTTATGAAGCAAGTAGGTGAGGGCACAATGTTGCATATAGTAAACTATGTTACGTAAATAATTCATCGTATGTAAGTCGTATTATCACATTTCTCTAATGCACACAATATCGTACGTCCATTCGTAAACGGCCAGTGACAACCGCGCCGACTATGCCTTACTTTTTTATAAACAAAATGTAAATTTTTTGTAATTTTCATGTTTACATATTTTGTATTAATAACTTTTAATTTACACGTTACATACTACGAGTATATTTTTTGAATTCTCAAATATGCACACGTTTGCTGTACGAGATTAATTTGTTAATTAGCCCCTTCATATTGGACATCTACACATATGCGGTCCAGAAAATATGCAATCTAAACAAATGGGCTTCCTAATTAACGTGTGTTGACTTTGCTAGTGTTTGGCTTCGTGCAATTTCGTATATTGTATTTGTCAGAAATGGTATCGATTTTACATTCGCGTGTCATCGAATGAGGTTAAATCAGAGGCAAATTAATTAAATTTCTATACATAAGGAAAAGTTCCTGGCTATGTATTATTTTCAAGTCTACACAAATTAATAAATTCCCATAACCAATTACGTGATCTGCCCTGAAATAGTAGCATGAAATATATTCATCACTACATTTTGCATTTGTTCTTCAAAACAATCTCATAATAGTAAAATAAAAAGATTATTAAAGCGAAAGAAATGAAATGAAGTAATAATAACCGAGTAAATCTACTACTGGTGGATACTCTTCAAATACAATGGGTTTTCTAAACATATTTTATAGGAAATCGCAAAATTATATTTCAATTTTTCTCATTCTCATTTTAACGAACCGCTACTGCGTCGCAATTTTCAAATTGAACGAACAGTTTTTCTTAAAGTTGCCCCAGTAATGTTGACCGACAAGATTTGTGTACAACAGGCATCTGAGAATAATTACGTCGTGTGTATAACGAATAATTTTTCAAATCTGAATTATATGTGTGGTGAATCTCGCCCTAAAAATAACGTACGATGAAATCGAAGTAGAAAAAAAAATATTTGTAAAAATGTGTACTTGTATTTCGTTTATACTCTGTATATAAAATTGTGGGGTCGATTCAACACCCACTAGTCATGACTACATAAAAATTCGCGATGAACTCAAAAATCGCTCACCACTAGATGGCCAAAGCGGCCAATAATAGAAAATGAAATCCACAGCGCAAGACTTAAGACAAACATTATATTACAAATATTATATACAACACACTCAAAAATAAATTGTAGTATTTGGATAGTGTGATTTGTATTGGATTAAGTTGAGTAGTTAACGTCCACAATGCACAATACGAGTTAGATTTAACATCGGAATATTAATGGAAAACATTGTAAAAAGAATTATTATAAAGAAATTTGGAGCTTGCAGTATTTTTGAACTGCAATGAAACAAATCATGAGCTTCAAACTAATTCGTATTGTGGATTCTGATAAGTAGAAGTTAACCTCGAAAATTTTGTGAAGCATCAAACGAAAATTGCAAGACCCGTTTATGGCATTTCTTAATCATTAAACAATAAACTCGACCAAAAGTAACTATTGGGAAAATTCTCTATGAATATATATTCTCTATGAAATTGCATGAAAAATTTCAAAAGTGTTTACTACATTAACTAGCTTATCTACTACTCTTTTCAACAATCATTGTTGAAATTGCCATTGAAAAATTCTTTGTAGTCCTAGCAACGTACGATAAATATTGCCGGGCACGATCGCAGATTCGTCCGTAGTCACTGTAGCGGTGGCTGTCAGATGTAACTAAGTAAACTACACCGACGTATTCACCAAACGTTTGCGATTTCACGTCGTGATCGCGTCAATTTGTGAAAAGTTAAGAGCTCACGTCCCAGTAACATAACGGAACACAAGCGCAAAAAATAACGTTTTCACTTGCAATGTGGCCGCAAATAATCAGAAAATACAAAATGAAATCACGTGACTGATACAAAACATGTAAGAAAGTAAGATCGATTGACACTCCGAGCTCGTTACTTAATTCATCTTAAATCTTTTATTGGGTATAAGACCGACAAGTTGACTGCCGGACTCGAGATTACGGAATTTCCTTATTGCCTTCCAGTTCTGTTCTTCCACGTTCTTCCAACTATGATTTTCTCTTCCGCTTTATTTTCCCCATGAGTTCTTGTCTCGGATACTCTCCTAGTTAAACTAATGATTCACATCTACCTCTTCCCTATTGTTTTCTCTTTTGCACAAAAAATCTCATTTATTCCTTATATGTATATAAGTCGCTTCAGCGTGACATTGTTGATACACAATTTCTATCCAATTCCATGTCTATCATTACCCCCTGTCCCTCACAACTTCTGCTTTATTGCTTTACAGTTTTGTATTATTCAGTTCCTTATAAATTACATGCAGATGGTATTGCATTATTCTCCATCTCTCCCATTACCACCATGTCCATTTTCATTTGTGTGTTTCATGGACTCGTTCAGTACAATATAAAATGGCAATGGACGTCCTTCTAGACGTCCCTTCTAGAAAACAACTTCCCTTTTAATTTCACCAGAATCTCTTTCTAAATCTATAAATCGATTATGTCCATGTTTATTTCCATATATTCTATATATATTCTCAGTTCTTACTCGACCTTGATTCTTATTACTCCCGCTTAATGTTATATTTCGTCATTATTTATTTCAATCCAGAGCAACCATTAATACTTACTTAGACTGTTACATCATAGCGATGAGATGGCCAGCTGTCTCTACATCATTGTTGAATCTTCTTAATTGAAATATTCTAAGGTGTGTTTATGTTTTGCAGCCCTACCCAAGGACAAACCAACAATCGCAGGACTACTGGGCAGCTACCAAATGGGCGACAGCGTCTCGGCCACCTGCATTTCGCCGCTGGCCGATCCGACGCCGGTTTTAAATTGGCATATCAACGAAGAACAGGTAACATCCTCGCGCACTGGTCTCAAATTCCGCGCGAAATAAATTCATAATAAGCTCATAAATAATTAATTGAAAGAAGCGAACGCACACGGAACGTTTCATTAAAAACAACTCCGCTTTTCATTTCCGTCCCGTAAGAAATCTCATAAGAGAGCTTATGAACGTTTCGCAAGAACAGCATTCATTATTCACGTCATCAAAGGATTCCATTGTTCGCCTTAATAAAGAAAATAATAAATAATAAAACTAATACCTTCGCGAATGCACTCAAAAAACTGTTTGCACCTTTGTTGTGAGTTCGAATGTCGAGCGTGAACGCGATATTGCGTCGAATGTATTTTATTTGCTCTTTGTCGAAATTCCCTGTAAGATTATCCCGATGTGCACAAAGAATATCACGTATTAAATAAAAGTCTGCCTGAAAAAGCTTTAAGCTCCGGCAGAAACTATTGGGAAACATAGCTGCAGGACTTAATCAAATCCATGTATTGCACCGAGTGGACAAAACTTTATAAACGAGTATTATTAGTGAACGTGGATTTCACTTGTATCGAATGGGATGTTTCCAGTATCCAATAAATGTTATAATAAAATCACGATGCAATTACTAACAAGGTACGTTTTTGAAACCATACATGCATCAGGCAGTAACTCAGTAAAGAGGACTGTGTCTTTTCAAGAGTTCCATAGGGGTAATTGCGGTATAGCTTAAAGAAATTACATTATCTTACATTTAAAAGAAATAACTTTTCTAAAACAATTGCCACTGAATAAAATAAAATACTGGACGATAAATACTTTTAAACGTAGTTCAATGTCAAATTAGTCGATAAGGAGTTAAAATGTGTCCAAATTATCTATGATCCCCTACCAGATAGCGTAGCTGGAACTGTAAAAATCGACGTAAAAGTAATAAATATACATTTCTTGTGGCGTCCAGGAAATTCGCAATGAACTCAATCGTTATAGATTTTAACCAATCGAATATCAAGGAATATCATAGCATTTAAAGCGGTTGAAATATCTTGACCAAAATTATATTGCTGGCAATAATTTTTTTATACGAAACGTTGGTGAATATACTCAAATTCACGTCCTATAACAATTTTATATAGGTTGGAATATCATGTGAATATCAAATATTCACATCCGATTCCAAATCAAAATCTTCACAGTTAAATAAAAGTAACTTGTGCGTAAATAGTTTGAATGTAAATAAATTTGTTAATGTGTTAAAAACTTGCCATGAACGTAAGTTTGCAAATTGCAACTAAGTTAAATTAAAACAATTTCTTTGCAAAATTCATTTACCTCATCCAGCTTGAACGTCGAAAGGATTTGCACACAGTATTTCCACAAGTTATCATATTATTTCATGGTACTGTCGATACGTTAAAGCTAATTTTGAGAAGGTTGTATATAAATAATAAACAAGTTGTGTGAAATCAAAATATTTCGCAAGTTATTACAAACGCCACTTTCATGTTTGACTGTCAATCCATTTTTAATTTTATTTTGGAAATATTGCATAAAATAATTATATCCAATAAGGAAATTTTCGGTTGATCAATACATACTGCAAATTTTTGGTCCTTATTTCCTATACTTATTTATTACAATTTTCTTAATACCAACAATACAACACCACCAAAATATTACCTTGCTATGTTAGATAGAGCAAAATCACCTACTTGCATTTTAAGATACTATTTTTGCATTTTAATTTTGAAAATTATGTGTTTGACATATTGCATACTAACTTTTTCGCTACCAATGGGTAAACGTGTTTACATTTTTTATATTAATCACAATTATTATTTAATCTTATTTCTTATTACTATCAATTTTGTTAAAAACAGACGCCATTCGGAAATTAGCCAGTATCCATTCACTAATTATATCTGGCCAAGTAAAAACACATATTGATAATCTCAACCCGAACGCCTTCAAGAATAAACTCAACCAACCCAACCCAATATAAATTATTTCAGTCTAATTAATTGTTAATCATTGTATGATATTTATTTGCACCGTCCTCTTTATTTCATTTGTGTGCTGACGCTGATTAGCAAACACAAAGTGTATCCAAGCAGAGTATATTAGTGGATATTAAGTGTAATGAAGAATGTTCGCCATTTTATATAATTTTCGATCTCCTTTAATGTTCTCAATCACATGATATTGATTTATATATACTGCCAACGTATCAAAAATAATTCAACTTTACCGGCCATGACTATGTATAGCCTGAAATGTGGCTTGTTATAGGCATAGCCAGCCATTTCGAAAGATTATCTGCTTCATCACGCAGGACTCTACCATACCGTCAGTAATTTGTAATTCTTAACGAGGTGTTCCAGCAGATATTTTCTTGAATAATGTAATTTTCAATTTCACTAGCATTATTTACCAGGTCTGAGGACTCTGCTTTACCGGCCATAACTCTATATTACGAGAGGATGGCTCTGCATTATCAACCACTATGAGCATTTGTAGTCGTAGAGATCTGCTTAACCAGTCATGATCCCACTTTACCAGTTAGATGGGATGTGTACAGTGGGATTAAATTCTTAAATTCCATTACGAGTTTCCATTATAGATTATCAATTTGCATAACAATCCCATTATTCAAAAAGGGGAAAGCCTTATAACCATTATAAGTGAAGAACAGCAAGGGTTTCGGAAAAACTGGTCGACGCAGTATTCATTGTCAGACAGGTCGTGGAGAAGGCAATAGAATACAATAAACCAGCCTATCTGTGCTTCATAGATTTGACGAAGGCGTTCGACAGGATAAAGTTGGAAGACGTTCTGAAGGAGCTAAAACGCAGAGGAACACATCCCAGCATCATCGAGACAGTCAGACAACTTAACACATACAATACCACAGAAATAAAGACACATTCGATAACAACAGAGAAAGTAGAGCAAACACGGGAGTACTACAAGGCGATAGCCTCAGCCCGTTGCTCTTCAATATCATAATAGTCAAAATAAAAGAGCAAGTGCGTAAGGTAAACCATGGGTACAAGATGGGAAAACAACAACTTAAGATTATCTGCTATGGCTCTTACAGGCATTCAACAACGAAGCCGCAAATGTTAATATGGAAATATCAACCACTAAAACAAAAAGCATGTTAATTACGAGGGAACCCTGCAGATGTAAGCTAGAACTAAACAACAAAATAATAGAACAGGTCTTCGAGGTTAACGACCTGGGGACAACAATATCACCTTATGGTGACCTCAAGAATATCGTACGAGACCACATCATGTAGTCAGCCAGAATAGCAGGAGCCTTGAGAACAACTATCTGGAAAAATTCATGCATATCAACTACAACCGAAGTCAGAATATACAAAGCATGTGTAAGACCCGTAATGACATAAACAGCAGAAACACGAGCAGACACAGCCGAGACCAAAACGATGGCGCGCACCATGGAGTGAGAGTTCTAAGAGCGATAAAGGGAAACACACTCATAGACCAAAGAAGGAGTGAAGAAATTCGGGAAGAATGCGAGACAGAAGATTTGGTGAGGTGGACACGAGCGCCAAGGCGCTTCTGGAATTAACACATATCTAAGATGGAAGACCACAGACTAGCAAAAGTCGCGTGAAACGGAAAACCAGCATCAAGTCGACCACCAGGACGACCACCAAAGAGATGGAAGGACAGCTGCTCTTCAGAATCTCAAGAGCACGTGAAATGAGGATGGGAAAAACAAGCCTTTTAGGCTTCCGGAAAGAAGAAGAAGAAAGGTTATCAAGAATTGTTTTGTATTGCCTTTTCATTTAAAATTCACTTCACTTGTTGCACGATTAAACGGAGGTGGCGAGTATAGCTGATAAGTGGAACGTTGAAAATTTGGCTGAAAATAGTACCGACCAACCTGACTCATCCCAACCCAACAAAGATCAGAATTGAAAATAACACAATGTATTGGAAAACGTTCAAATACGTGAGACTTACCGTCCATTAGTTGTCAATGTCCAAAATAACCCATGTGATGTAATTATCGAAAATTTAAAAACCATGGTGAAACACGATCAAAAAGTGTTCAAAGTGACTTTAAATTAATTGCATTGGATTTATGCTATATCTCCTGTACACATCGTTTTCATTTCGCTTCATTTCGTCTCCTGTTTTACCTTCTCATCTTACCACTTCATTTATTTCTTCCGTCATGTTGTCCATGATTTTCTTCTTCCTCTCCTTCTGTATCGTGCTGCCTTGAATCGAAAGTTAAACCAATAATTTTAACGATAATTTTGCAAACTTGAAAATTGGAAATCAAAATCTTAAATATTTATTATTAGACTGGTTTAATGATGAAGACGAACCATGTACCAAGGTGGGATATGGACAACATGAAAATGGGATAAATAGATTGTTTAGTTAATGCAAGGAAGTGCATCAAAGTAGAACAAGTTGTGGATAGTTGCAATAAAAAAACTACATTATTTTCCTTTTAATATAAAAAGATAAAACGGCAACGAAAAAAAACATTACATTCATAAAAATAAAAAATGAGGACCTACTTAATAAAAGTCTTCAACAATAGTCATCATTGATGAAGATATGATAGATTGGAGAGGGGGTAAGGCAACAATAACATAAGCAAATTTTGCTAAGAATGCATAGAATGAAGCAGAAGAACTTGTGACAAAGGTTAAATTGAACACAAACTTTGAAGGCAAGGAAATAAAGAAGTGTGGCAAGTATCCAGAACGACGTCATAAGGCAATATGTTCGCGTTATGTTGTATAGATTGTTGTAAGATTTTTATTCGTAACGGTTTCAGATAGTACAACACGTATGGCGTTCGTGTGCTTATTGTGGTTATATGTGATTATTGCAATCGAACTACTTGTACTTTCTTGGAATACACATTATTTATATATTTTTTGGTTAATTCATTAGGTTTTATTTTGTTTTAACTCGGTCCTTAATTTGGTCATTTTACATTGTAATAATCAAATAAATCGCATTGCATGAAAAGATCAGATTCCTATCTCAATTCTAAGTAGCCTTCAACTTTTCCCAGTTGAATGACGTGCGATTTCGCGCTTGAATTAAATCCTCGTGTAGTACTGCTTCAAAAAATTAAAACTTGACACCTATCTTAACTATGATAATAGAATTATTATATAAAAATGTTACAGATTTTGAACAATATAATTATTGAAGTACATTTCTACAAATAAAAAATATATACATAATATATTTTCTATCACTGTTAAATTGCGAAATAAATTGCAATTAAATTAAAGCGAAGAAAAATATTAGACTCCTGTACGTCCATAGTTATTTAAATTTACTTTTCAAAATCATCATATAACCATAAGTCGTTATAAGTTCATCGTATTCATTTAGCGTAATTGTGTAATTACACAATAAATGCACGTATTTTGTTTGATTGCCACATCTTTTCATGTTTCATATTATTTCATATTTTCTTCGGCCTGTATAAAAAAGTTATTTGATTTATGTTCTACGTGCCACGTTTAAATGCTGATTCTTCAGAAAGCAATAAAACGCGTTGTTTTAATTATTCGATTCCGCGCAATATCGTTAAATTGTTGAAAATGTTTGAAACCGATTTAACAATCTTGAAATAGATTTAAATATTGCAGCATTTATATCCTATTATGTACCTTTGGGGAATGTGTACTTAATAATAACAAAATAATAACAATAAACGTTTATTGATCTATAAAAATATTAATACATAGTAATATACATTATTAGAGTCATTTACATGCACACGATCCTGCCATTAACCGAAATAAATACATTTTATCACGAATTTAAATATTCCTCGATCGTATAATAAACATGGTATGTAAATAATTGGGAACAAAGGTTTTTAAAAACTCGTCCATTGGTTTCGTTTCTTATATCTGGTGGCAATTTATTAATACATCTTGCACTCATATACTTTCCCACTGCTGGGGTACGATAAGTGGGCAAAACGTTACAAATTAAATTACCGCCCTCGTGCTATAATTATGAAAGTCTTTATTTATGTATACATGTTGTTCGAAACTATATAACAAAATTTTAAACACGTATATCGAGTATCCAATCATTATCTTGTGTCTTTTTTAAAGACGCGCGCAGCTTGTACGCGGTTTCACTCCTTCCATTATATGTAGTATCTTATATGTTTGTATCACCACACTTGTAACAGTTAACACTTTAATTCATGTTGATTTGTCGATTTTTTCATTAATTGGACAAAATTGATGAACCATCTTTGCAACTCAGTGATAACATTTTCAGTTGTGGTATCATCCGCATATATAATTTTCAAAGCATTTGGGAATTGTCGAAAGGTCATTTATTATTATGAATAGGAGCGGTCCAAGAATGGTCCCCTGTGGCACACCCCTATTCAACGGTCAAGTTTCTGGATTCTATCAGACAGATAAGAGCATATCCATTCCTCTTATACCTTTCTTTGTTAGTTTTTCTATCAGTAGTGAGTTATTAACGTAGTCAAATGCCCGGGACATATTAAAGAACAGTCCAACGATTTTATCTTTAATTGCTAAAGCATCGCAAATTGTTTCGATCATTTGATCAATGGCCGTGATTGTCGATCTTGATTTTCTGTATCCATGTTGAGCTGGACTCAATTGTTCGAATTCTTCCCGAAACTAAAACAATCTCGGTCTATAATTGGTGGCATACTTTGGGCTGCCTTTGTTTATATATTGGAATTTTTAGATTTCTTTAATTTGTCAGGATATATTCCACTATCAAACGATCGATTTATAATCTTACTTAGAGGTCGACTTATGATCTCTTTTACTCATAACAATACTTTACAGTTAATGATTCTAAAAGATACATCGATATTCGATTGGATTGTTAACTTGATTGGTTAAAGCTAATTCTATTTTATCGAAAATAGTTAAATTACTGCTCGGTGATCTGTATATGCAATTTATGAACATGTATTTTTATTACCCCGATTTAGTTTACCAGTTACCTTTTCAAACTCTTTTTCAGTACAATTGTTTTGTACTGTTTGTACATTGTTGTAATTATGCAAACGCGCATAATACGCTATAAGATTGAAATCCATAATTATCGTGTTACAAATTTCATTTTTCCTCACCCAATATTCGACATATATTCAATATTCATATACGTCGACGTTTCTTTCCTCGACAATTATTTCAAATTCGATATATTAATCGTAAAATCCCTGAATATTTACGAGCATTATTTGTAATGTTTTTTTATTTGTATTATTCGAAGTCTTGTCTAATTGCTATGCTTGAATTTTTTGCCTCCGTTTGTTTGTGTTTGCCTGCACACATCGAAGAGGCAATATCTGATTTACATCCGTTGGCTAGATGACCATATTTCTGTGCATTTGTTACATCGTATAATGTTTAAATCCTCATAAATCTTACATCTGGTACGTTTTCTCTAGTCAACAAAGTATCCTTCACACAACTGTTGCATTCTAATACTATGTTGAATTTTTATCTTGTACACAATTTTGACGTCGTCAGTGTATAATGCTAAATAATTTTGCTCAATAATACTCCCAATTAAGTTGTCATTTACACTGTCCTCGTGTACATCCACTAGTCTCACTCTGGGTTTGATACATTTCCGTTTATGTACAGTGTATGTATTTTTTTAATTCTTCACAATATTTCACATGTTAGGATTACTCCACCATTTCTTGTTTGCTTACCGATTTTTATTCCTACCTTTAATTTAACTGGATCAACCTTATCTCTTTTATATTGCCTTATTTTCGTAGTTTCTTCATTTTTGTTAGGCTGTAGTATGATTATATTATTGCAATTACTGGATGCTACATCGCTGTACGTTTTACACGTTTAACATCGCTGTGTGTTGCACACAGTGTTCAGTATTTACCAAACTTTCGATTATATCATATCAATGTGAATGAATGAAAAAAAGGATTAATAACAAATGCAGATGTTAATTTATTATAACAATAAATAGTAAAATATCACCAAAACGTGAAACCTGTTTTGTAAGATTTTCATAAAAGCATTTTAAAACAAGTGACTCGAATAAAATAAATTCCCGTTAAAGCAAGCCATTGTATCGCATTTATGATACAACTTACCCATTTACATATAAAAGAGCGGAACAATTCACGTATTAAAGAGCACACGTAAACTTTATATGCATCGAAATTTTATTTTCCTACGGGTTTTTTGTTCGAAACTCAATTACCATATAAATTTTACACAGCGATTCGAGTAATGCCGGTTTTCAAAGTGCAAACGTAATAAAATGGAATGTTTTAAAGGTTCTTTTGTTTTATATTCCAGGCACCCTCGAACATCGTCGGTGATTCGATAAGCTCACCGCCAGACCTGCAAGGTCTCGCGTCTCGTTCGGTCTCGCTGCGATTCCAAGTAGAGCGCAAATACACAGCGGGCAACTTCATACAGCTGCGCTGCGTCTCGTCACTTCCCGGCATTCCGATGCCGCCGCAGACGGTCGGCCAGAGCATAATCGTCAGGACTCAGCCGCCTCAAGTCAACAACGAAAAGCTCCACTGGCACAACGCGTCCAGCGATACACCCAAACTGCACGTTAACTTTGTCCTGTTCGTGTTCGTCGTCGCCGTCAGGTGGTCCTCTGTATGGACACGTTAAATTTTTAAAGTTCTATCGTGCAACTAGATAATACACTTACACACTGCATGTACATTGTTCAGCAATTAATTGATTCAGCCAACAAAATTAAGCATTTCGTTTTTGTGTAGTATGATTGTAAAACGTAAAATAAAAAGTTTTATTTTAGGCTTATTGTTTTATTTAGCCTCGACCTGGAAAAATATGTACTCGGCGTACTAGGCGCTCTCCCATGGATTTGTAAGACGACTAATGAGTGCAAACCTCAATTTTTACGATAATATACAATCAATAAAAGCAAAATATGTCCTTACACGTGCATACATAATAAAATAACGTTACTTTTAATAAATTACACTTTAAAATGCTTCTCTTGTAAAACGGATGTTTTCGTTGAATTTATCTCGTCTACAAGGAAGTACTCCGTTACGGGCCGAGAGCGAGTACAAATATGTGTTTATAATATGCCACATTCTCATGTCGGGCTGCGCTATCGGAATCCATGCGTGCAGTAAACAGCCGCCGCTTTGGCAGTTATCGGAGCTATTCCGGAGCGGAAACTGCTTATGAACTAGAAGTTGGGAGTATAAAGGAGCTATCGGAACACAGTCACGTATTTGTCGTTTGTTATCAGTTGCGGAACGCTTGCATGAACTGCTCGTAAAAAACAAATATGGAACGATCCTCTCTAAAATTACGTCAGCAATCCGTAATCGAAGATAAACAACGATATAAACTAGAAGTGGAGACGTTGGATGTATGCGATTTAGTTGCAATTTATATTTGTTGAATATAGAAAAAGTACAAAACAAATACATTCTCATTAAAAAAAGAACGTCCCTTATTTTTAAGGGTTTTTACCCACTGGCAAAAGCATCTTAGATAGCGAGCATATTTTATACGTAACAAGAATTGGTGCATTATGGGCATTCGACGTGTCCGGAATTGGGTTACATCGAGTATTAAACAAAACTCCCACCATCTGGAGCACACACCGAAGTTTAATGTGTCGAGAAATCGATACACAGGAGATATGAAACGATTCCGCATTAACAACGAAATGATACCACACATTATGTAAATATCGTATACTTTTTATCCAGAAGCAACTAATATGTAGGTGTTATAACGTAAATAAATTTTTAAATCGGTACCAATTACAAAAATATTATTAACTAATAATTTGCTGAAAGCGATGATTTATTATTTGCATCATACTTTCAAATATTAATAACGAAGATCTAGTATATTAACATAGACTTTGTTGGTTCATCTGTTTGTTAAAATAAACCGTGTTGTGTGTTTCACCATGTATGAGGACGGAATCGCGTCTACAAAGTCATTAATGCTCCAATAATAAAATAAAGTGTGTTGTGATTTTCACTACTTCTGATGACGGACATACTACAATCGCGAGTTAGACTACTAATTCATTGATTACTGCAATAATAATACCTGTACCACCGATGCATTCCATAATGAATTTATTGACTGACGCTTTTCTGGACCAAAAACTACCCTGCGGTGTGGAATGGCATTATAGCAACAACTTGTAATATCATCTCGTTTATTTTTACTTGAATTAATTGTATGATGAAATCATAGTCATACTTGTGCCAATTTTTTTCGCATTTATACCCCTCCAGCGAAACTTACAAAACAATTTTATTATAAATAAAGCAATTGTTTAACTAAGTATGTATAAAACGTCATTGCTGCATCCAAGCAAACCCTTTCGCAGACCAGGCCAAGCTGATTGACGCATATTGATCATAAGCTTTTTAGCTTTGGTGGCGCCCTTCAACATTTTAAAAGCCCCAACCCTCGACCGATTCATTTATAATTTTTGAGATGAGATGAAACCCACCAATCCAACCCAAGCAAAAGTTCGCAACCCAACCCCAGGCAACTCAACCCATAACAACAGCCATTGCGCCAAAGAGGAAAAAAATATCGTGGAGAACACAAACACAAAATATCATAGGAATGATACTAAACGACTAAAATGGCGGTGTCACAACGATAGTATGATCCGTAACTTAACAATTGGCAATTTTAACTAAAAAATTAACACAAAATTGAAATTCTATGGAATATTGCAAATGAGTCAGGATTCTTCGTCCATAACTTCAGACCATAACTTAAGTTGAGAAGATATTTTTAAGCAAATTCGAAACATCGACGTATTATTCAAAGATCCCAAAGTCCCATATTTGTTGCGTTGAGTGGTATTAGGATTGGTGACAAACCGTTTCGCTCTTCTGAGTCCATTACCCACCTCAAGATACAGTAACTGATGGATGAAGCAAATATGAGAGGCAAAACTTTGCGTGAAACCATCTAGACGTACAGAGGCCTCATTTGACCAACTAAGTCGGTAGTTTCGAGACTTGTAAGTAGATGGTGATGTACCGTTTCGCCCTTTTAGGGTCATCAGACCACCAAATATAAGTCTGTAACTGCATAACAGCACGAGTGCGAAATTATTAATGTCTTGATGGTGTTAATATAAATCGTTGTCACTCCTGCTTGCATTACTTGATGCAACTTCAGCATATCGATCTTTGGTAGTCTGTTGAGCCCAGAAAGGCAGAGACCGATGCTGACGGCTGCGAAGTAGTTACAAGTCTCGACAATACCGACTTAGTATAAGGATATCTAAATGTCGTTAATATTTTCACATAAAATTTTGTATTAAATTTAAATAGCAAACTTAACGTGATAGCAACGGAATTAGGTTCTAGAGCTGGCACTGGAAGAGGGAGATACCATGAATGTGTAATTTTAATACAATAAAATAGTTCATTGAAACTGTTACATTTTGAAGTATTTCAACACTTTTTCGAGAAAGAAAACAGTTTTTAATGATGGCATTCGTATTTAACGAAGTACAAAAGCGAAATATGGTAGAAATTTACCTGAGGAATGGTAACAAAATTAATGGAGTTTGGACTTATTCACCAAGAGATGCATTTGAAGATTACCACGAAGTGTTCCCTAATGATCACTTTTGCCGAATAATTCAATTGTTGACGAAGACGATTTTAATCGAATGATAATGTATATTTTCTTAAAACAAACGACGAAATTTTTAATTAATGATTCTTAATTAATTTTATAGTAAATCTACAGAATATTAAAAGAAACTCATTGAAATCAGACAATGGAGCAATGGTTCTGCAGCAATAACTTTCTCAATAGAAAGAACTCATTTCGAAAAATCTAGTTTACGGTCTACTGCTAATTTTCAGAAGAAATTCTGTGAATGAGGTGGCGAATACCGCCGAGTATTTGCGGATTACGGAAGCTCCTTATAAGCTTTGGAACCAGAGAAATCCTGATATTAATAAATCAGAATAGTTTATAGCATACTCATGGCATATGTGTGAGATGAAAAGGACATAAATGGGACTTTTAAAAACAGATTTTAGTACGTTTTGGTGAGAGCATATTCGATAAAATCCGAACATAACAACTGCAAGATACTATAAGTAGTAACTATAATTAAAAATATAACAGAAGAGATATAACTAATGATAAAAAGCAAAAGAGATACAGTTGCAGTTGAAAGTCAACAAATATTAAATTCAGGGAGAAGTCAACTAATCAATTTAAATGAACACGTTCATCTACAGAAATTATAATAACTTAATCGAAAGAGATGCAGAAAAAATGAAAGAAGATAATTCATATAATTTTATTTCCATGTTACCTATCATTGTCCGTGAATTTAGAAAACAACCCGATTTATATGTTCAAATAAATTTGTAGCTGAAAAGTTATTATTTTGGGTTGTGGAAATGGATTTAAAGCGCAACCTAATCCAATCCAACCCAACCCAACTCATCTCAACCCAACCTAACCCAAACCAAACCCAATTTTGGTATAATTTTGCCGTTAAATCCAACCCAGAGGATCCAACCCCACGGTTAAGGTTACTATGAAGTTCAAAGTTATAAGAAACACAAAATCGTAAACAAATTCAATTCTAAACCGAATTAAGCAGATGAATAAAACTGCACTGCATGCTGTTGCAATGAGATTGCGTTAGGTTGGGTTGAGTATAAAACTTCTAAAGCCAATTCGAATCAAATTTATTCCGACACTTCCTCGATCAATGTCGTGTGCAGACGGGCACACGGCATTGATGAGGTAAGTTGATCGGAAGAAGGCTACCTTCCACCAATCTCTCGGATCCTTGTCCTTCACGTCCGCTGCTCGATATGCCTTCAATTGGCAAAGGAAGTCTCCCTCTTCGCCCGGAGATTTGCGCGAAGATAATCGCCCGGCTTCCGTACAACATTTCCACTTCCGGCTACGCTACTTTCTTCTCGTGCCTCTCCTCATGACTTTCCCCTTATCATTTCGATCGTTTTCATTACCTCATTTTCCTTTTCATGGACTTCCTTCATTTATAGCAAATTGCATGTCAATAAATAATAATGCAAGGTACAAATATTTTATGCAACAATATGAAACTATATACCTCTTGGACTTAAATCTTATCTTAGAAAATTATCATTTCTCAATCCGAGGAAATCTTTCATAGATGACCAAGCTGATTTAAAAAATATTTTGTAACAAAAGATTCAACGATCAAGAACACAAATGATGACCCCAACAAAAACGAAATGGTCCTAAGCAAATACAAATCATTCAAATTATTAAACAGAAATCGTGGCCTGCGGCTACGGCTTATCGTTTTACTCAAACATCCTGTGTCAGTAACACTATATTAATACATCAAGAACTATTTCCACTACTCTGGTATTCCACTCCAAGATTATTAGACATTTGACTTAAAATAAAATCTTTAACATCGGAGGCGGTGAGGTAAACAATTATATGCTTCCAAAATAATATGGATTCAGCTCTAGACATGAGTATCCTTAAATCGATAGCAATAATTGACAACACAAGTTAACAAATTGTTACCAACATAACCACAAAATCGAAACGATGAGATTCTACAAATGCACAGAAAAATCAGTCGTAATATTTTCTAATTTCTTAAACGCAATCTCTCGCCAGAAGTGGTGCCAAACACCAATGACAATAAATTACATATCAACAACCCTACAAATACAACACATTTCGTTTATAAAAATGTATTTATCTACATAAACGTAGTATTCTTAAATAACTCACTTCAATTGGAACATTCCAGTACCACGTTGAACGAAGAGTGGCCAATTGTATACACAATAAATTAAATAAATTCGTTTGAAAAATTCTGAAATAAAATATGCACGTACTCCGCTGTGACAAATATTGTTACACAAACATAAAACTTCGTCCTCGAAGGCAACTCATACATCCTCTTCCTAAAAATGTGCATTACGTCGCATTATTTACTTACTGTACATTTGCTTGTAAATCTCATTTTCTTTTGTCAGGGCCTACGTCTAAACCGGTTTATACAATGGCAACTTTTAAAAAGCTTTTAAAGTACAAATACAGAAAGCTCGTCGAAATCCTATTTATTTCACGTATCGATTCGAAACGCTAACAACAACGATGTCAGGTTTGCGCGAGCCAGACAAATGTATGCGTAACTATTTTGCGTTTTTCGACGGGGGGAGTTCGTCAAATTACCGAAGAAGATGCGCGTGCCAAATATACATCATAAAGTTCTGCATTATCGCATGGGAGCGGCAAGCCATAAATAACTTACGAAACACTAAGCAGATATATGGCATTATAATTTTAAATTATTGTCTGGGAATTCGAAATTTATATTTATATACATTAGAACCGAATATCATCCATGTGAAATATGTACGCGTGAATTCGCGCTAGTTTATTTCATAAATGTTTTAGCATTTCATACGTCTGCATTAACATAAGACGATATCCGGTCTTAAGACTTCAAAAAATATTTATGACGAGTTTACATCCACGTTAAATTTCACATTTAAAAATATTTATTGGTAAATTGCAATATTTGTGTTAGCTAAGTTATTGAAGAAACAATTTCTAATCGAATGTGTTGATATATATTTTTGTTATTAAATAAACACCAACCTCGACGAAATTGTCATTCTCGTCCATTTTTGACTTCCTCGCTTTGACCCCCCCCCCCCCCCCCCCACGTGAAAGTAATTATGGTACGCGACAAGAGGTTATGCTGATTTTTCTAATCATCATGTTTGTTCGCTTTTATTAATCAGTAACTTTTCATTAATTCTAATGTCATTAACCCTATCATTTTTTATCCAGCTAATCAAATTGAATTATTTTCTTTAAATATTTTTTAAAAACCGAAAATAACGTACAGTCGTGATATTAATAATAATACTATTAATAAACCTATAAACGCTTCATAATACACAACTTGTTATTAATTAAATTATTGGCGACAATCACTTTTAGGCCCAACTTATAATATATGATCTAGAAATTAAATAAATAAGTTACAGGACAACTGGTAAATAGGAATATGGTTTCAACAAACAATGGCCATCCTGCGAGGTTTTTGTGATGATGATGTTTAAAATATAGAAAGCGTATGTTAGATAATTAATTTGGTGTTAGCTACGAATAAATCGTTATCTATAAAATAAAGAAATGTATTGGTCAAATTCTAATGAATGAAAAATGCGAAGAAAATTAATAGGCATTGTGTAAACGAAGAATTCATTTTGAAATATTTAAATATAAACTGTGTTTTTGGTAACTTGTTTTTAGAAGGTTACGTTACACTGCAATAATCAGTACATATTGCAGTGTAACATATCCCTCTAAGAACAAATTTGCTAAAAACACATTCACCCGTGGAAACTCCCTGTATATAAAATCAACTGACATTGATAAAGAAAGAACTAAGGAAGATGAATTAATTAATTAGTAACTCATATGGTTAATGCCCTAGTGTTCTATGTAAATTAAAAAAGTATCTTGATTTAACGAACTACGCCCACTCAAATATTGGCTGTGCTAGGTCAATACTTGAGCAAAAAAATTAATAACAAAAATAGTTTTATACAATAAGCATCGTGTGGAGATATAATTGTAAAATAATACAAGCTACAAATAACATAATAATATACGAATGTTGAAAACAAAGGGTAGAACTTCCCATTAACGACCTAACAAAGTAGTTGGATGTAAAAGAAGAAGACGTCAGGAGATTGTTTAATGAAGAATGCCAGTTGGCAAAAGATATGAAAATTAAGGGAAGATAAAAGATGCTACAAACTGGAAAGTTCAGAGATGATCTAAGATGATCAGGAAAGAAAATCTATAGAACATGTAAGAGAGCTATAAGCTGAAAACTAAAGTATGAGAAACTGAATTAAATATATGAGAAAATAAGAGAAAGGAAATAAAAAAAATTAATCAACGAATTAAAAGTATAAATCAGGTGTTTTGTAAAGAAAAACAAGGAAATGCAATAAATTATTATATATTATTATTATTATAGAAGCACTATTTTGAAGTGATTCATCGCAGGAGGGAAACGAAATTTATGAAGGAAAAGTAAATGGAAAACTAGATCATGTGTGTCAAAAGAGTTGTGGATAATTGGGGAAGAAGAAATGTAGAACTGCGTCGTTGATTTCGTGCACAGGCTGCAAATGGACGATGCGAGTTTTCTTAAAACAGTGGTGGTGACGAGGATGAATGCAGTATGGTGGAGGCGGTCACCACAAAGTTGAGTAGATTGAAAATGGTAGCTGCAGATCTCTTGGAGAAAGGAATGGCCAACTAGATAAAAAATATATTATTTTGTTGTACTGTGGTTTAATTTATAAAAGATATAATTCAATGAAGAAGGTAAAGAGTAAATATGTAAGAAATAATTGCCATGAGTACGACGAAGTTAGGAATGCATATGCTCCAGATTAGAATCTTTCAGTATTCTTTGCCATCCCTGAAAGAATTATACCTATACATCCTTGCCAACTACGTCAGTTATACTACTGCTCTTATTAATATTTCAATTTATTAACATTTTAACAGACATCATTAAATAAAATACTTTCTACGTCATTCGATGATTATTGTGCTCTGCTGAAACACGGGCAACAATTTGAGATACGGTGCACTATTTAATGCAAAACCATCGACAAATACGGTAATCTTAAAATTAACATCGACACAAAACTTTATAGTTGGCTTAAACTATCGACGATGACCCATTTCACTCACCAACGCAACGAGAACTAACTTCCTCAAACAATCCACAACCACGATTGTTTCGGAATAACTTATACGCATCGATCGATACAGATACAGAAAATGAATCAATTCGGATGCGATAACAAGGATCATTTAATGTAAAATAATGTAATAATAACGCTTCTTTTACAGGTGCATTTTCAAAGAAATGCATGAATTATAACTAGCATATTTAAAATATATTAATATATTTAACATTTAAAATATAGGAGCAATAATTTTATTAAAATAATTTACAATAATTTACGAAACAAGAGAGAAATCATACCCTGCAATTTGCTTTTCACAAATACAATTTTATATTTGTTTGTCTGCAAATAATTTTACAAATTTTGTTTTAAATTGTAAATATTTTTAAATATATATTCACTTTTAAAAGAGTCATAAAATAAAAAAGTTCTAAAACATAACTTATCTTAACATTAGGTTACAATTACATATCAAAAGTAAAAATGCAAATGAAGCTATTCAGACATGCAAATTCTAATAATAATAAAGTAGAACAGTGGAAAACTCACAGCGTTTAAAAGTAAAATGGTATTGCAATCTAAACAACAAACATGGGAAGGATTCTGCAGGAAATTGGAAACAGATGGCCAGGCAAATATGAAATTAGTCTACAACAAAGTACTGAAGAATATAAGAAAAGGAAAACACGCATGTGAAAACGACTGATAATCGAATAATAACGAAAGTGGAAGAAATAATAGAACGATGGAAGAAATACTTCTGGGAACTTCTTCGCCCTGATCAGCAAGGCAAACCAATAGAGGCAGAAGAAACTAACTACACGCAAGATGAAGAAGGAACCAATATACAAATATAAGAAGTTGTAAAAGCTATAAAGCATATGAAAAAATAAAAGCGACAGGACACGATAAGATAAATGTCGAGATGCAGAAAAATGTTAGGACGCAAGGGATAGAAATGCTAACAATAGTATAATGTGTACCAAGGCCAAAAAGTATTGTTTTTTCGGCCGAGTTTTCTTACGACAGAGGCGGAGCCGAGGTCGGAAAGCAAACGAGGACGAGAAAACAATTTTTGGCCGTGGTGCACACGACATTTTTTCTTCGTCGCTAGCGTCTGGGAGTTATTAAATCGTTCGAAGGCTTGTTCAGATAAACTCTTTTAACTATATACACTATTTATTATTATTATTTACAATATACAACTTTGCTCAATTACAATTGGCACTGATGAAGATACACTGTATGTGTTACTGTTAAGACTGTTGTCGTGATACTAATAATTTGACTTTTGTCCTGGTAATGTGATACCTCTGGTGATATGACACTCTGATGATATGACACTGTGATGATATGACGACACTGTGTACAATGATAATTTGACACTGCGGACAATGATATGGCTGTCTGTTTAAGGGTGAAAACGTTCCTTAATACTACGGTCTTTTCTGTAATTGGTTGGAATGAAATGTCCCCACTTTGATGTAAGATGAAAGAACTTGTTGTGATTGGTACAGAATGAATTTAAAGCCATGAAAGAAACAAGAGCTTTTTAGATTTTAAATTTGGCAAAAATAAGTAATAAAATGCAAATGACCGAACCGACCGCTAGCTGGCCGCATCGGCGGCATCATCTGTACCTGGACAGGGTCGTGCGGATTAACACAAAACTATTCTAAATACTTAAAATAATTGTGAGAAATATTTACATTATTTGCGCGGATCTAAATTGTCTTAATTAAATCCACATATAGGTGTGGGACCGAACATTTCAGGACCTTGAAAAAGTCTTCGAGAGGCGAAACGAAATATGGAAAAGTCTAACAAAAAACAAGAATCCAAAATGAATAGAAACAATAAAGAGCTTATATTATTACAACAAAAGTAATGTAAGAAAGGAGAATGCAGAGTCGGAGACATTCGAAATAATTGATGGATTATACCGTGTTTGCCCATTAGATGCAGTTACACGCCTCTCCACACAAGTGCGGCAAATTTGAATAGAAGATTTCTATTGGTGGAATTTCTCAATCCCAAAACACGCAACTACAAAAGTCGGCAATCGTGATTGCGTTCTGGTGTTTTTTAGTTTGTATGTAGCGTGTGAAACTGGCTGTTGATGCCGAGACCACGCCTTTACTGCATCTGGTCGTTAAACTAACCAATAGATGGAGTAATGAGTCCAACAATGTTTTTGATAATAATGGATGATACAATCAAGCCAATAACAAACAAAACCAAAAATATGCACCTCGGGTGACCGTAATTTTAAATAATTACTTGTTTTAAATGTAAATATTCGGAAATTTTAAGGTATTTGTGAATGTCATAAATGAGATGATAGAAGAGATATAAGGGAGCACATAAAATTAATATTCAAACTATATTTGTCTCTTAATAAAGAAATTATACAATGTCGAAACGTTGCTAAATACAACCAGGCATTGTTATAATGCGAATAGTCTTTTATTCGTAACTGAAAAACCAGACCAAAACAGCCCATATATACCGGGAAAAAATAAATACAATGTGGGAATAAAGAAATATATATATATATATATATATATATATATATATATATATATATATGTTGGTGCGTAAGTTCTCGGGTTGTGAACCGCGTTGTGGAAATGTTCCCCGAAGGGTCGCTTCGACGTTTCGGCAGAGTCCCATCTGCCATCTTCAGGAAGCTCTCCTAGGTCTCGCTGACTTAGAAGAACTGACGTTCGGAGTTACTCGTAGATCCTTATGTACCGGTATGTCGTTGGGGTTGACTACGCTCGACTGCTTCTTACTTTGGCTCCTGGTTAATGGACCTTGGTCTGGTGGGCGTGCGATGAACTGTGGCGGTTCCTGTGGCGCTGTCCTCTGAATACTGGTTGTACTGTATTGTTGAAATACTGGTCTCCATTTTGCAGGCAATCTTTGGGCATCATCTCGTGTGTTGAGGATTTCTTTCCGTTTCTCTATTTCTATTGCTTCCCGTATTATCCTGCTGGTGAACTGTTCGATGCTAGCTATTGTCCTTGTATTGTCGAAGTCGATGCTGTGTCCCGTGTCTAAGAAATGGCTAGCCAATGACGACGACGAATCTCTTTGTTTTACGGCGCGAATGTGCTCTTGTTTGCGGACTTCGATCCGCCTATTGGATTGTCCGATGTAGGTCTTCTCGCAGTTTCCACACGGTATTTCGTATACTCCCTGCGTTTCTAATGGAATTTTCGCTTTTGGATTCCGTAGCATCGTTTCTATCTTCCTGTATGGTTTGAACGTTGTATCGATGTTTTGTGTACTAAGGATCCTGCTTATCTTGTTCGTGGTCCCTCTGACATACGGTAAAAAAGCTATGGCTGCTGGTTTTTCTTCTTCAATTTCTTCCTCCTGGGTTTGTCTGGGGGGTCTGGATGCTCTGAGAATTTCCCGTTTTGAGAATCCATTCTGCGCCAGTGCTTTGTGTATGTTGTCCATTTCTTTCTTCTTGCTTCTTTCATCAGCTATCCTTTCTGATCTTGTTATTAATGTTCTTGCTACCGAGTGGAGTTGTGCCGGGTGGTGGTGTGACTGAGCGTTGAGGTACCTGTTGGTGTGAGTCTTCTTCCTGTATACCGTATGGTAATGGACAACATACACAAAGCACTGGCGCAGAATGGATTCTCAAAACGGGAAATTCTCAGAGCATCCAGACCCCCCAGACAAACCCAGGAGGAAGAAAGGGAAGAAGAAAAACCAGCAGCCATAGCTTTTTTACCGTATGTCAGAGGGACCACGGACAAGATAAGCAGGATCCTTAGTACACAAAACATCGATACAACGTTCAAACCATACAGGAAGATAGAAACGATGCTACGGAATCCAAAAGCGAAAATTCCATTAGAAAGTATTCCAGGGAGTATACGAAATACCGTGTGGAAACTGCGAGAAGACCTACATCGGACAATCCAATAGGCGGATCGAAGTCCGCAAACAAGAGCACATTCGCGCCGTAAAACAAAGAGATTCGTCGTCGTCATTGGCTAGCCATTTCTTAGACACGGGACACAGCATCGACTTCGACAATACATGGACAATAGCTAGCATCGAACAGTTCACCAGCAGGATAATACGGGAAGCAATATATATAGAGAAACGGAAAGAAATCCTCAACACACGAAATGATGCCCAAAGATTGCCTGCAACATGGAGACCAGTATTTCAATAATACAGTACAACAAGTATTCAGAGGGCAGCGCCACAGGTACCGCCACAGTTCATCGCACGCCCACCACACCAAGGTCCATTATCCAGGAGCCAAAGTAAGAAGCAGTCGAGCGTAGTCAACCCCAACGACATACCGGTACATAAGGATCTACGAGTAACTCCGAACGTCAGTTCTTCTAAGTCAGCGAGACCTAGAAGAGCTTCCTGAAGATGGCAGATGGGACTCTGCCGAAACGTCGAAGCGACCCTTCGGGGAACATTTCCACAACGCGGTTCACAACCCGAGAACCAAGAAGCGCATATATATATACACAGGGTGTCCCAACGATCTGACAAAGTTCCCTTACGGCGTTATGTTTGCGAATTCGAAAAAAGTAAGTATCTACATGTTTAGACGGTCCCTAGGTTCATATTCTAAAAATATTTTGAGCCGACATGGGCGGTTCGTCAGCGGGGGGCGACATAAATTTTACTTTGTTTAAATGGAACACCCTGTATATTTTAACATTTTTGAATTCTATGAAGAATTGTGAATACATCGATGTACAAGTTGTTTGTCAAAACTCAACAGAACTGGTGATTTTCAATTTTTTTAGTGAAATTTTAGATATGCAGAGTATGCTTCAAAAAATCATGTAACTGAGAGGGTAGTTGGTGGAAGGGTAATTTTTTATCCGTGGACTAAGGGATCATAAATGTGAGTATTAATGCACCCAAGGATCCCCTTTTGTATACAGGGTGTTGGCAGTGAATTTTCAATCTCGCGCAACTTTAAGAGGCAAAATATCATTTTTTTCAAATGATACCTACTATCAAATTAACCAACACTCGATTCAAAATCAAATTCTGCGTCGACTGATGCTACATATTCCTATACCTATCACTTCAGGTTTTCGAGTAATTTCAGTAAAATACTTTAGTTGGTCTCAAAATCAATCGCATTACAATTTTCGTAATATTAAACATAGTAGTCTAGTGTCACTTCAGTAAATTGGATAACACAAAACTACAAATTTCATTGAACAATTAAAGTCATTTTAAAAAGTCACATCCGATTAATTAATTTAAAGCAACAAGGGCTTCTTAGCTAAGGCGGCCCACTTCATCAGAGCCCACTTATCATCGAGTGAGCTGATTGTTGCTAAAAATAATGAAATGTACTCTATACAAGCAAAACCAACTTTAATTCTGACAAATGACAAGTAATACTTAAATGTAAAAAACGATAAAATAACATTTATATACAAAAAACAAAGTTTATTTTACAAAAGGTGTTCAAATATGTTTCCATTTTGTTGAACACAAATATCCAGTCGATGTCTAAAACTAGTTCTGACACGTTGTAAGACTTCAGGAGTAATATTATTAAAACATTCCAATAAAGTATGCAGTACATTTCACAAAAACCGGTAATAATCGGTACCAGTAAGATGGTTTTCAAAAAAATAGGGACCGATTACATAGTTACCCAATAATCCGCCCCAAACATTAAGAGACCACTGGTGTTGGTGATCAACTTGTCTCACCCAATGAGGGTTTTCGGTGGCATAATAATGAACATTATGCCTGTTTACCACACCATTGCTGCGAAACGTTGCCTCATCCGTAAAAACAATATTATAGATAAATGCCGGATCTTCCTCGATACGTTCCATCATTAAATTGGCAAAATTTCGATTATCGAAGTCGTTCCCGTTTAATGCTTGATGCAATTTTAGAAGGTATGGGTGGAATTTGTGGTTTTGAATTATCCGATGTACTGAAGATCTGCTTAAATTCAAACTTGAACTGATTGTCCGCACACTTCCATGTGGGTTCTCTTGGAGTTCCAATAAAACGTTTAAGTCATTGTTCTCGTTAATAATAGCACGATTAATCACCCTCCTACTCTCGTATGCCACGTTCCCGGTGCGTTCGAAGCGATCAACAAGCTTCTGCAGACATTGGTTGTCTTAAATCAGGGTACTTCTGCCTATAGAGCCTCATTGCTAAAAGGCAATTCTTGTCTGCTCACCCACTGTGTAAATCATATTTACTATTTCTTCCTTTGAAAAATTCCTCATTCAAAAACAAGCTTGGGACAATAACTTAACTAATAATTAACTAAGGCGTCTATTAAATTTATTGATAAAGACTGTCACTGTCATAAGAACGTTAAAGTGACACTAGGCTACTATGTTTAATATTACGAAAATTGTAATGCGATTGATTTTGTGACCAAATAAAGTATTTTACTGAAATTACTCGAAAACCTGAAGCGATAGGTATAGGAACATGTAGCATCAGTCGACGCAGAATTTGATTTTGAATCGAGTGTTGGTAAATTTGATAGTAGGTGTCATTTGAAAAAAATGATATTTTGCCTCTTAAAGTTGCGCGAGATTGAAAATACACTGGCAACACCCTGTATACAAAAGGGGATCCTTGGTTGCATTAATACTCACATTGATGATCCCTTAGTCCACGGATAAAAAATTATCCTCCCACCAACTATCCTCTCAGTTAGATGATTTTTTGAAGTAAAACTGTACCACCTAGAAGGGGTGGGAATTTTTGGATATTTCTGCATATCTAAAAGTTCACTAAAAAAATTGAAAATCACCAGTTCTGTTGAGTTTTGACAAACAACTTGTACATGGATGTATTCACAATTCTTCATATAATTCAAAAATGTTCAAATATACAGGGTGTTCCATTTAAACAAAGTAAAATTTATGTCGCCCCCCGCTGACGAACCGCCCATGTCGGCTCAAAATATTTTTAGAATATGAACCTAGGGACCGTCTAAACATGTAGATATTTACTTTTTTCGAATTCGCAAACATAACGCCGTAAGGGAACTTTGTCAGATCGTTGGGACACCTGTATATATATATATATATATATATATATATATATGTATTATATACATATATATATATATATATATATATATATATATATGTATATATGTATTACAACAACTAAGGTTCTTGGTAATCGCTACTGACGAAGGGTAATAACCCAGAAACAATATTGTCTAGCGATCCACCAGTTAGTCTTCATGGACCTGTTTTAATTAATGTTCACTACACCATTGAGGTGTAAGATTCGACCATCTTTCGTGTATATATATATATATATATATATATATATATATATATATATATATATATATATACTCAGTGACATATAAACTGTACCACCTAGAAGGGGTGGGAATTTTTGGACCAAATTTGGCAGAAACATTGGACTAGTCTAAGGTAACAACTGACTAAATTTGATAAAGAAAACACTTCATCTTTTTGATTTTTCTTTAATAATGTGTTGGTCCGCCCCTATTTCTGATACACTCATTGACCCGCCTTGGCATTGATTCCAGCAGGTGATCAATATCTTCTTGGAGTATGGCATCCCAAGCAACCTGTACTTCATGCCGTAGAGCTTCTATTGTCAACGGTGGGTTCGGTAGATTCCTCAATCTACCCATCATGTCCCACACGTGCACAATGGGCGACAAATCGGGAGATGTTGGCGGCCAAGGCAAAAGATTAACATTGGCTTCTTCAAACAAGTCAAGAGAAACCCTTGCTACGTGAGGTCGTGCATTATCTTGCTGGAAAATAGGTCTTCCAGCCTTCGAAGATATGGAAGAACATGTGGTTCTACCACTTCGTCAATGTAGCGTCGGGCGGTCATACTGCCACGAATGAAGAGCAAAGGTGACCTACTGCCGTAAGCAATAGCACCCCACACCATCAACCCAACAGTTCGATGAACATGCCTCGCAATCGAAAAATCAGATTGCGCCTTTCTTCACGTCCGACCATCATGCATTCCTAAACAAAATCTGGATTCGTCACTCGATGCCACTCCAAGTTCCATTGAAGTCTTTCCGTGCACCAGGCCAAACGTTCCTGGCGATGTTGAGCAGGTAGGGGTAACACAAGATGTGGGCGGTAAGACAGCAAGCCAAAGGTTCTTATTCGACGATAAACTGTTCGCAAGCCTATCGGACGACCTTGTTCACCTAACTATTGAAGAATCGGTCTCTCAAGGCCATTAGTCTTAAGCGGCGATCTTGACGTTCATTGGTTCGTCTTTGAGCCCCAGTGCCTCTTCTCCGACGTTCATCCCCATGTTCAGACCACGCTTGATAAACACGCATTATTGTTGAGTGGTGCCGTCCCAAACGGTTGCCGTAATTTTGTATAACATTTGTTAATGGCAGTTTACCCCAGACCATATTCTACTGATACCTTAAAAAAGTATTATTACAATATTACTGTATTTTTTGTAGACACATAAATCGTACAATAATTACATTAAATCACATAATCTATGCGATGAATGTGCGTAGACAATGTAAATTTAATCTTATCGTTTTTATAAACTATTATCTGTCGGTCCTTCGTGAAGACACGTGTTTTCGAAACGGGAACATTTTTATTTATTATACGACCAATTAATGTTTTACTTACTAAAATAAACGACTGACTAAAATTTTCACTTAAATCCCGAACAAGATCCTGACTTTTATTTGAACAGAGCATACCAGTGACATATTTTGTTAGCTTAACCAATGTTGGGTTCTTCCCGCATAATGTCACATTGCCAGATATGGCCAGAATATAATATTATCATTAACATGATGCGTTTGAATTCACTAATTTGGGGAGGCATCTTCGAATACAAATGTCTGCATTTAGAGCTTCGGCCCTAACTTACCCAACATAAGGGCTTAAAATATCAGCGCACCACACTAGTACCTTGTCCTCAAGTTTCCCCTTTTTCTTATACCTTACGTCATTAGGAACGGCCTCAATATTGTCTGTATAAAAGACTTCGTTTCCTTTTATTTCGGAGTTAATTTAAAATATTTTTTGTGTCGTGTATTTTGGACATTTTTGTCGCTTTCAATATTTTAAATTATTTCTGCTAATTTCGCTCTTGGCTGTCATATTGGAAATGTAAAATCTTCGACCTGAAGCTCCTTTTCTATTTCTTGCAGATTCAATGAAATTCTGAAGCCATGGATGATTCAAACCTCGAGGTTAACCCGTCTTGTGAAGATTCATACAATGCAAACGTTCATCACATTCCTTAATGACACGGTAAATTGTTGTCTTTGAAATATCTTGGTTTCCACAAATGGCGACAATGGCACGTTTGGTCATTTGATCAACCAAATTGTAAATACTTTTCCGCAATTCTAACTTGTAGGATAATTATGTATACCAGAAAGTGACTGCACACAGTGAATAGTATACGACCAGGCGAGCACAGGCGCAACAGTGCAATTGAATGCAACTATACTCGGAATTATGAGAAGGTGCGTGCACGTCATCGATGCTTGTTTTATAATGCCAACATGTAGAAATTATAAAATGCCATTTTCTTGTATTGGAATATGGAGTGAAACCAGGCCTATTTACAAGGCGATGCGAAGCAATGTTATAGATATTATTATTATCACTTAGTTTTCTATATTTGTCATGAAAAAGACGAAATAAATTTGAATCTAGGGTATTTGATGTCGTAAAGATCGACGAACCGTTCCTGTACGTTCTAGTACGTTTACATACGTAGATCAATCGACGGGAGTTAGTATCTGGTATATCTGGTTGCATACCACCACATACATATACATACACACGCTGTCTGTTTGGTTGCATACGATCTTGAAGAGTATCTTTTGTGAGAGAAACATGTAAACATATAAAATTTGACGTCATTAAAAATTGATGACGTGCACGCACCTTCTCATAATTCCGAGTATATCATAACTTCCCTACGCTGGGCTACAATATTATTGCGATTGGACCACAATCATGATTACGTCATTTAATACAAATATTTAGTTATTTTTAAATACTCAAGATTTTTTGTCTGCATTCGACGTCACATAATTTATTTACGATTTGTTTATTTTTATTATCTTAACAGAAAACAATTATGCAACATCCTCAACTAACAGTTCAATTCAGAATTCGACGAAAGCGCAGTTAAAATATGAAATCAATTCTAAATAATAAATCCATTATTGTACACTTCCGCTTCCTACAACCTGATTAATATCAGATGCAAACCGTCGCGCGCTTCAAAATTACAATCACGTCGAGCTTAAAAATCCAATGCATAATATTTGTGTCGAAACACAAGTGTAATTGTAAAAGGCTTCGGCAGGAAATGTTACGACGGGGGATGAATAAAAAATCCGCGCCCATTTAAAAATCTGTCTACAGCGATATCATTTTTCTTGAGACGAAAAAAACTGACAGCACTAATTTGCAAGGGCTCCGGGTTCTCAACAACTTTTCCCCGGTCCTTTTTCAACGCCGAAACGTGCGAGTATACATTTACGTCAGCTCGTAGATAAAAAACGTTTACAACCGATGATATCCTTTCTTTACGAGTGCCTTTTCGAGACGAGATCGGAAAGCGCTCTCAATAAAATCACAAAAAGACTAGTTAAGGGATCACGCCCACTTTAATTGCCATAAAAGACTGTGTCAGCGAACATTTCGTTTTTTTAACATTACTTCTGGTTTCTGGTGTTTATACTCTAATTGTCACGAAAACAGTCGTAATCATCGTAACCAATTTCCCCTGCGCATGCTTTTACCGCACATTTAAATATTCTTATTAATATAATCGCCAGATCTGAAGTTTAATCACGTAAGTGTTCCATTGGTTCTATTACAAGATTAAAATATCGACCCTGCAATTTAATGCATTAGACAAAAGACCATTACTTTAAGGACACTATTTATTGCAGCGCCTTATTTCCGCGTTATAATAAATTCGGCGCGAATTCATTTGTCGTAAATATTCCGAAACTACAATATCGTAAAGATATAGAACTTTAAACGGATAAATTCGAAAATGATTTCGCACTTTTACATCGCCGGAGATTTGCGCACTTCGGGAATAATCGCATCGAATTTACTTTTACGTTCGGGTGATGGATCGTCGCCCAGAAAAAGCGGGCGCTCGCGCGAAAACGGCACGTAGAGGTGGAAAAGGCCATTTTGTAAATTATATGTTTACTTTGTTTAAATGAAGTGAATCGCCGTATAAAAGTGGCCATGTAAAAAATCCACTATCACGGCTGAGCGAAATAGATTTTCGTTTCCCCTAACTGCCTGTGCGATTACTTTAATTTTCTGCCGGGAGATGGATGTGATTACGATTTATATCGCTTCGGCTTACGGGTGCGCCCGTTTGAACGTTGCACGTCGAACGGGATAAAAATTACGCAATCCTTGGACGATGTTCGATCAAGTAACGTATAGATTGCGTTCCAAATTCTAACAATATTAAGGGCGGAGATTCGACGTTTAATTTTTTTACCGCCTTACTATCTGTGGGCATTATTAAAGAATAAAATCGCAGAAAACGACAAGGTTATACAACGTATGATATTATGTTTTTATTAAAGTATGTAAGAAAAGTTTTGGCATTTTTCGTATAATTTGTTTCCTATCAAAAATAATGAAATAAACTTACCATTGGATATTGAGAATCTGTAAAGTTTCTCCTGCAGTTTGACAATACATTTGTGTTTACAAAGTTTTACAAAATGTCCTACAAGTTAGGATTGCGGAAAGGTATTTAAAATTTGGTTGGCCAAATGCCCAAACCTGACATTGTCGCCATTTGTAGAAACGACAATTATTTCTAAGACAACAATTAACTGCATTATTAAGGTTGGCCGTGTAATAATCTTCCCAAGTCTGGTCGCCCTCGAGTTTTGAATCATGCTAGGCTTCAGAATTTTATTGAATCTGCAACAAGTAGAAAAGGAGTTTCAACGACAAGATTAGGGCGAAGATTTGATAAATTGTCCCATATGACAGCCAAATAAAAAAATATCCAAACACTTTAACACTATAGATGATTTAACAATTGACTGAAGAAGAAGTACAAATGATAACAAACGATAACACCGATGAAATGATGAACACATAATTGAAGAAATGAGAAAGTTATTAAATAGGAGTTGCAATAGCATAGCACCGGGCAAAGATGCTATAAATATGGACTTAATTAGTAGGTGAGAAAGGTTAAAGTATATGGAGAGAAGAAAGGGTTCCACAAGAGTTGGATTTCAAAAAATATAGAGAAAGATTATACAACATGTCAAATAACACTAACTGTATCAATTTGGCCATGAAACGAAAGTCAACAAGTAATGTTATACATTTTACGAAACAAATCGTTGAAAACACTCACGAACACAAAGTGAAACTAGAAATGGTTTACACAGATTTTGAACAAGACTTTGATTTTGTCAATAGAAAAACGGATTGATTGATGCCATGAAATTGAAATACCTGCAAGACATAGAAGACCCATACGTACAACACTGAAAGAAACTAGATTAGAATAAAAACTCAAAAAAGCGAAACCGACGACTTAAATGTCAGCAGGAGGGGATGTTTTCCTTTCCTGGGTTTTCGCTTTCCATTATATAATATCCGTTATAAAGTCTTTAAATAATGCATCCTCCCACTTCGCTATTGGTCGACCCCTTCATATTTTTTTTTTAGTACGGACCCGAACCTTGTTGGACAAGGACGTGCTATCAGGTGCTCCGCCGTTTTGTGCGATTTGCGAAGTAGTGTGTGGTTATTCAAAAACAATATTTAGTATTAAGTTAGTTTTAGTGTCGCCATTGACGATTTTTTAGTGTTAGTGCCATCGTAAACTATAGTGTGTAGTGATAGTTTTAGGTTAAAAACCAGAACTTCCAAAAGCAAGACTGGCTCCGCCCCCTTCGGACTTGGCGAAGAAAAAGCGCGGGAAATCCCGCGCCACCGGTGACGCGGGAACTCGCATTCGTGAAAGTGCGCGAGTACAAATCGCAGAAACAAACATTAGTGCCCAACCGGCGGAGGCACCCGCGATACCCGAGACGTCCGCGGAATCCGCGACGTCCGATACACCGGACACACAAGTCGCAATCGCGACCGACAACGCTAGCATGGAGCAGGACGATATCCTTGAGAATCCGATATCCGCGTGTGGTGAGATTGAAAATCTCATCTCGCAATCCATAAGAATGTGCGACGAAACCAATAACGCGCGAAATGTATCAACTACGTCAGTACCGACGTCAAACCAATTCGCGCCACATTACCAATGGACAACGCCACCCCCCACGACAACACAATGGCCACCGCCAGTAGTTCTGCATGCCCAGCCAACAAGGCATGCAGACTTCGTCACAAGCATTGCTTCCACCATAGGGAGCAACCATATTTATATAAGATATGAGGCCTCTAGAGTCAGCATCCACACCCACCAAGACTGTCTACGATAAATTAATTGGAAGCCTAAATAAAATAGAATACTACATATACACGTCAGTAATCGAAAAGTTGCGAGCACACGTCCTGAGGAGATTAGCAGGAGATGCTATAATCGAGGAAATACAAAAAGAACTAAATAGTAAGAAGTACAAAGTAAACGTTAAAATAATTATGAAAATGAGAAACACAAGGACTCCATTGTATCTAAAAGCAATGGAGTCAAAACTTAAAAGAGAAACCTTAAGCGAACAATGTAAATACGTAAACTACACGAGAATATCGTGGGAGAAATACACAAGCAGTGCAATGTCACCGATGCCAAGAGTGGGGCCACTCAACCTCCAACTGTAACGCCAAATTCCGGTGCCTCAAATGTGGCGAGGGACACCCCACTCCGGATTGCACCAAACTAAGAACAGAGCCGGCAAAGTGCTGTAATTGAAACGGTTCGCAACCCACCTCCAATGTATATAAAATTAATTGAAAGAAGACAGCGCCAAGCAAGGACGAAAACCACCTCCTCGCCGCCCAAACCATCACGGCCTGCACCCGTGCCTCAAGTTAACCCATGGGAGCAGAGACAGCGACAACAACTGCAGCAGCAGCAACAACAGCAGCAGAGACAGCCACCGCAGCAGCCACAAATGAACCGCCCATTACTACGTCCGCCGCCCCGCGTTCAGGAGCAGCAAGACTCAACCCCGATTGTCGCTCAAAGAAGGATAACGGCAGCAATGCAGCAGGAGTCGATGGGAGTGATGGACGAATTTCAAGAATTAATGGCTGAAGTAAAACGGCTAAACACGCTAATTAACATAAAACAAACATTAATACAAATTAGGGACCTAAATAATAGGTTAGAATTGGCAACAACAGCTTTAGCGAAGCAAATCATATTTTTAAACTTTTCTGCGGAACTTGACGATGTCGAGACTTAACATAAGTACATGAAACGCGAACGGACTACAAAACAAAGTCGGGGAACTAATCCAGTTCCTCGATCGACACGACATCGACGTTTCGTTGAAACGAAACTAACGGAATCGATTAACGTAACCTTTCGGGGTTACGCAACCGAAAGACTGAACAGACACGGGCGCGGGGTGGGGTGGCCGTTTTTATTAGGAGCGGGATACCCTACATTCGTGTCCGGAACGTCGCCACGTTACACCTGGAACTTATTTCAATTAAATTCCAGACACGACACGACTTTACGCTGACGGCCTGGTATAACAAACCGACGGCACAAATCACGCAACGAGACCTCCAGGCACTGCTAGGTATTTCGACAAGGACATTAGTGGTAGGAGACCTTAACGCTAGACACCGAATGGTGGTGAGGAACGTGGTGAATATCTCGGATCTCACCACCGTGGAGAACATAAATTCAGACCATTTCGTGGTCACTTTTCAAATGGGCGGGGCTAAACGCGACAGATGACGAATCACAGTGACGGATTATAGTACTGCGAACTGGCCGTTGTTCCCAGACATATTAGACCGCCGGATGTTTATAAACCGGGACCTGGACACGCCGGACAAACTTGACAAACAAACGCACGCACGGAATCGTTCGATTAAAAATCGAACGATTGACCCGCAAAAACCTGACGTGCTCTCCGCGCATATCCTGCAAGATATTAAGGACCGAAACAGACAGCGGAAAAGCTGGCAAAACCGCCAGCAACGGATCCCTCTGGCGCATGCGACACGGCTGCGGAAGAAATTCCAGCCGGTGCCGCCATTAGTATATGGGGGGAACTGAAATGACAAAGGAGGGAAAAGCGGAAATCCTTGCTTCGACCTTTAAACAGCTACACGACGTCGGATTAAACGAAGTAACTCACGAACAAGCCGACATAGTCGAGTCTGTCAGGGCAGCTATGAACCGATCGATTGACAGAAATGACAACGACGACGGGGAATCCACTAAAATGGCATCTCCCTGGGAAATCTATAAAATAATTAAGCAAGGACAACTAAAATCCCCGGGACTAGATAACATTCAAAAAAAAATCCTTCGGAACCTCTCCCGGAAAGCCTCGTCCAACTGACGTACATCATTAACGCCATTCTAACCCTGCAGCATTTCCCAAGCCACTGGAAAAATGCTGTAGTCATTCCTATTCATAAGCCAGGAAACAACGCGACAAACCGGACAGCTACCGACCCATTAGCCTCCTCAGTACGCTATCGAAGGTGGCAGATACAGTAATCAACGATCTACTGAGGGACACGACACCGTACAACAAGTGGCAAGACTTGAAACCGACATACGTATGGCTTTTAGTCGGAAACAAGTTGTGAATGACATTACTGTACTTACACAAAGCATTTGATAGGGTATGGATAGACGGACTTATCTACAAACTAATTACGTACGGACTACCATTATCATTAACCAGACTGATCCATTCATACCTGAATGACAGACAATTTCAGATAAGACTCGATCATATCATGTCAGCGCCCCATATCATAAGGGCAGGAGTGCCCCAGGGACCCCTCCTTGGTCCGCAACTGTTCTCAGTATACATTAACTACATGCCAACGCACGATGACACATCAATCGCCTTATTCGCAGACGACACGGTCATATATTCAGTATCATCCTCAGAAATCATAGCACATGCGAACATCGACAATCACATGATGGGACTCAAACGATATTATTCCGAATGAAACTGACTGCAAATCCGACTAAATTTGAGACGATCACGTTCACGCGACGATACAGGCGGTATGCAATACCGAATCCGACAAGGATTAACGGCATCGCAATACCGATCAAACCGACAGTGAAATACCTAGGAATATCACTAGACACTAAAACGACAATTTTTGCACATATTAAAGAAGCGAACCAACTCGGACAAGCCGCCCTAAAGACCATCTACGCGCTGGTCTTCAAGGGCAGCAGACTCACAACTGAAAACAAATGTTTACTTTACAAAACAATTGTAAGACCGACACACGTGTCACCTATATTTTTCGGAGCTTCGCCAACGACCCTGAAAAAATTGCGGGTAACACATAACAAGTGTCTCAGGTTCGCCCTGGGCGCTGACCGATACATACGTATGCGCGACTTACACGACCAAGCGGAAGTGGACATGATCGTGCCATACATGACGAAGTTGGCGGACCGCTTCTACCGGCGGACTGCCGTTCACCACAACTTACTAATACGGACAATTACACAACAAAGACATTTACCAAGTCACACGCATTTCATCCTTTTGTTGTACACTATTTATAGATATTCTTCTAATCTTTTTTGTATTCAATTTTGTCTTCCTCATCTTCTATTTTTTTTTTGTTATTTGAAACGGTATTCCTTATTTCGTTTTGATTCCTAATGAAAACATGCCCCTATATGTATCTGGTCCTCTATAGGTTCTTATAGCTTTCATGATCACTTTTACGTTCTTCTCAGCAAACAAGAGGGAAGGCAAAGGCCAATTAATCCAAGAAATGTAAGAAGACCGTATCAAGATTGGAGCACAAATCTAAAAGGAGTAGATCGACAAAAATAGCATAAAATAGGCCTGAGGTCCAGCTGGCGTTCTAAATTCGTATTTTTCGTGTGTTACTAGAAATATGTTTGGGTAATAGTTTCATTTAATCAAAACCTTCAAGATATACTGAATCAAAAGTTCCCTGACATCGAGTAAAAAGGTTCAATAAATTTCTTTCGTTCCGATGTTCTTTTCCATTAGGTGTGTTGTTCTGTGGATCTGATGTATGGCTCATTTTGAGTATACGTTATTTTGATTGAAGCAAAAGTAAGCCCAGGCCTAGGGCTACGCAATTTTTATGCACTGAAGATTAAGCCAAATTTTAATTTTAATTCTGGACTCGAAACTTTCATATGTTTATACTTTCGTATCCACATTTGGGTTGGGCTATCATTCGTCAGACCATCGAGTCCACAGTTTACCACAATTATATGTACATCATGAAAATGAAATAATGATAAACATAAAATAATTAATGACTAACATAGTCAAATTTTTTAAACGGATATTTAACAAAAATCTGCTACAACATTGAAAACTGCGTCACTCGAATCGATTTACAAATTGCTCAGCGATGACGCAAACCATCCTATAACGTAAAGAAGTTTACTAGATTGATTAAAATTCAAAATCTCGTTAGTACTAAACCGCGACAAAAAGATAACGTCCATTAAATAAAAGGAATGATAAGAAAATTCTAGAGTTAACATTTTCTATTTTATTACTAATTTCTGTCGTTTTTTATAAAAAAATTATTTAAGTATTTAAGTATTCGAGACTTTTGAAAGTTACGGCAACTCTTTAAATAATGTATCACGCAAGCTGTCACAGTCATCCAGAGGTAAACATTTGGTGTGGAAGGTGCAATTAGGTTTTAAGAATTTGAAAGATTTTAGAAATATTTAAGCAAAGATGGTCAATCGCAACGACATAGGCATATGCAATGATTTCGTAATGCTGATGTATAGTAACATACATTATTTAAGATGCAGATAGTTGATTGAATTTTGTGCAGTAATTTAATTTTTTATACCGGGTGGAAAGTATCAAACCCGAACATAGCAGAATTGCATTGGAATATACGTTTATGCATATTCCTGCTCCCCATTTCCACCGATAAAAAATATAATGACATCAAATGAAAGAGAATAATAAACGGCGTCAATTGATACTTCTTCTCTTCTCTTAATACCTTATCATTAGTTTTTTACAAAGCAGTTTAAATCAATTATGCAGTTGTCAAATCTGACAAACAGTGAGTTGTGCCGACAGAAGCACGGCCGCCCATAAAATTATGGCTATAAATATAGCACCTGGGTTTTTAATATTAATTGCTTTGTAAAAAACTAATGATAAGGTATTAAGAGAAGATTTTAGTATCAATTGATGCCGTTTATTATTCTCTTTCATTTGATGTCATTATAAGTTTTATCGGTGGAAATGGGGAGCAGGTATATGCATAAAAGTATATTCCAATGCAATTCTGCTATGTTCGGGTTTGATACTTTCCACCCGGTATATGAATAATTTTTTACTTATTATAACAACAAATGTAATTGTGTTAGACTGTTATGGTAATTTAAAATTGCCAAGAAGTTATTTTAACGTTTTTACTATTATTTGAGACAATCATCGATAAGCGTTTATTTAATGAAATATAATTCATTTTAATTCAAATAAATCATCATTCATTACTCAACGTTCTGACGTTTTGTGGCTTTGTAGTTATATGACGTATAATACTTTTGGAGTATATGTAATCTTGTACATTCAATTAAAAGGGAATTCTTCAGGTCACTATAATGCATATTTGTATCACAAAATCCAATAATGAAGGAAATTGAAATTAATCTCTGAACTTTACTTTTGAGACATGAAATATTTCAGGATTTTCCCAGGATTATATTAATTATATTTCATTTTCAGCACAAACTCGTTCATCTGTTTTATGTCAAAGTATAAATTTTTGCTTAAACTTTAGTATGGAGTATTTCGTCACTATGAGCCTAAGTTCATTTGCAGCTAATTGTAAATAATTTAATGCCACATACTTTTTGCTTTAAAGTGTCACTTTATATAAAATGTCGAAATATTATACGAATGATATGAATAATATTTAAATATAATTTTATGAACAGAAATCATTGTATATAATACAGCACATATTTGTTTATTGAAAAATTGTTAAACTATAGCTTTACAAATAGATTATCTTCAAATTTCCATTTAGAATTGTTTGATCAAATTACTTATTTTACATCAGTCGCGACTAGTCGATGATTCAAAACATTATTAAGTTTATTATTATTATTAAATTGCAATGGTTTTCCTATAAGCTTCGAAAATTATGACAGAAAATAAACAACATTTTGTGAAAAATGCGGCAATTTTTTTATAATACATGGTTTAGATTAAATATTAGGTAATAAGTGATACCTTCAAATTGTAAATTATCGTTGGAAAATCATGCAACAGAAACGTCATTTATCCTGATCGCTTTTATAGCGAACATTTTTATAAAATCTTTGACTTATTTATCTCTTTTGAGAATTTTAGTTAAATCCTGTATTTTTCATCGTTCTAAATCCAATTACTTACACTGCACTTATTACTTATAATCAACATTTAATTGAACACTTTGAAACTACCACGCATTACAAACATTCCATATTCTTTGAATTTGATATTTTAAACGAGTTTAACGCCTTTACTTTTAAAAATGTTGCTATCAAGCATTTAAAAGATGATACATAATTTGGTACAAATATTTGTGTGTAAAAGTTTGTGTAATTTGTTTGTAAAAGCGTGTCACTTTGTTTGTAATAACTAATGTTGTCAATTAATAATAAATAAATCAACTATATTTCATATTTTATTATTGCGAAAGCCAGAATGTTACAGCAGCCACAGCTACAGCCACATTATTCCAATATATAATCGCGCACACTAGATGCACAGAAAATTAATTCTTAGTTAGTAATTCGTTGATTATGTAAGAAATGTAGAAAAAATCCTCAAGAGACATGAGTTGATTTGGGTTTATTTTTATTTTTTGAGGTCTGTTGTGTTTTTTTTTGGGTTTAGTTGAGTTGGGTTGTGTTCGGTATGGACAGGGAAAATGATGATTCCCGCAGGAAGGAGGGCAGCGATCATAGTACCAATTTGAAAGAAAGGAAAAAGAAGCTGGTAGAAAATTATGAACTTCGAACCGAATTGAAATAATGAGCTTAGGTACTTTCATACGCCTGAAGAAGGTATTGCACATTAAAATTAAATTTTCGTTGAGTATTAAAACTTTACACCACCAAAACAACGTGAAAGTATTACAAAACGATTTCGGGTTCAGAAATCGATTCTTTTCTTCACATTTTTAAATCATATAATGAAAATATTTTTAAGCAACTTCTGTATTTGATTTCACTCTCACTCATTAGAACCGAAAGTCAATTTTTCACTCACTTCATCACACGTTGTAAGATAATCAGAGCAACGATTTCAGCGTGACGGCTTAATTACCGGCCACACTTGAAATGTTCAAATGTTCATGGAATTTGCGTTTGGCAAAGTTGTAATCTATGAATAGATAATGAATCCGGCCAATAGTTTTGTAGAGTGCTCGCCCTCTAGGTGTTTGGTGCTGTAATTAATTAACTGAATGTTAGTCCAGTCGTTTTAACCAACATCTCAAGTTGCTCTTGCTTAATTGGACGTTTAGAGGGATAATAAATTTCCCAAAACACAATAGGTCAAATCTCGTATTTCGCAATACGAGTCACATTGACCTCCGCATCAAAGTTCATACTCTTACACGCCCGAACGATTCAACATATAAAATGAATTAAAAAGACATAAATCGCGGCTCAAGTTTATGTTAGATTTTAACAGTCACCTACGAACGTTGACGCACAATTAATTATTTTTATGAGCCCTAACGCAAAGTTAATGATCGTTTTATTATTTTGAATCACTCCTTAACAATTTATTTTACGGAGTCGGCTATCCAAAAGCCATTAAATCCTCGCTGATAACATATGGGGAACTGACACCGGCCATTAGTAAACGACGATGTAATCTATCTTTGAATGAACCTCGTATATCCTCCCGACACACTTACAGTTTTTCTTAATATAAATGTTTTAAATCTGCGTTCCAAATTTCATCGCGACGCGAACCTTTTAATGAGTCATGTCCATTAATTGCATGCACTAACGTCCTACTCGACTGAATGAGAACTGCAAACAAAACCTCCTTTGTTTTTACGTAGGTAACCCGACCGGGGCTGAAATCCGTCATCGCGAAGTATAAAGTTCCCTATAATTCTATAATTAAACAACAATATAATTTATACGATGTTCCGCAACAATGGGCGATTGTATCAACCATATTACAGAGTTTTGAGACAAAGAGCGAAATTAATGAATCCTTCCTGTCAATACAATAAAACGTCGAGGGGAGGATAACAAAAGGAAAGGGGTGGCGCGATTGTTGAATGGAATCAAAATGGTTATAATCTGATTAAAAATTTAGCGGCGCGCCTTCTGAGCTCTCGACAGGTTCGCGGTCTACGCGCGTCGGCAGATCTATTTGATTTTGTTGCAACGAACGCACGAAACGTTGCCTTTTTATTGGCGCTTTTAATTCTCCATTGTAAACATGTGCGCTGTGTGCGCCCGATACTATTTACAGAAGCAAATTAAAACGTAAAATTGCATCACTAATTATCAAACTAAATGCGTTGGTACAACTGAAATATATATTGCAATAATATCAATAAATGAATGCTGAACATGCAAAAGTAAGTTCATCTATCGATGGGGGGGGGGGTTAACGTACGCAAAATTGTTGTCACAACTGCGAATACGTTGGCGTATACGCGTATTTGTTAATATATATAAATATGAGGGAATTTGTCAGCAATCAAAAGGAATCTAACCAAGATTGTCTTCTGTTGGTTACAACGAATGCTACAGCTGTTTTTAATCACTGTGTTTGACCTACCCGGGTTCCAATTATGGGTCAGTCCATTCCATTCCATTCGGATCTATTAATAGATGCCTGAATCTACGAACGAATGTAATATAACTAACTAGTAAACAAACTGCTTCGGTTTCATTTACCGTCAGAACTCATACAAAGTCAATAAACTTCGAGACTCAGACAAAATACGATGGATTTAATGACTTTGAGCACACAAATGATTAATCGTAACTAATCAACGAATTAACTAATTAATTTTATGTGCATGCAATGTACGCGATTATATTGGAGTAATGTGGCTATAGCTGCGGCTGCTGCAACGTTCTGCCTTTCAGAATAATAAAATATAAAATATAATTGTATTATTTATTATTAATTCATAACATTAATTATTATACACAAAGTGACATACGCTTTCACAAATAAATTACACAAACATTTACATACAAATATTTGTACAAATTTATTTATCATATTTTAAATGCTTGATAGCAACATTTTTCAAAGTAAAGGCGTTAAACTCGTTTAAAATATCAAATTCAAACAATAAAATGGAATGTTTGTAATACATGGTAGTTTCAAAGTGTTCAATTAAATATTGATTATAAGTGATAAGGTGTAGTGTATGTGATTGGGTTTAGAACGTTGAAAATTACAGGATTTAACTAAAATACTCAAAAGAGATAAATAAGTTAAAGATTTTATAAAAATGTTCGCTATAAAAGCAATATATATAACGTTTCTGTTGCATGATTTGCCAACGATAATTTACAATTTCACTTATTACCTAATATTTAATCTAAACCATGTATTATAAAAAAAATTTGCCCGATTTTTCACAAAGGTTGTTTATTTTCTGTTATAATTTTATCAAAATAATATCAACCATTGCAATTTAATAATAATAATAAACTTAATGATGTTCTGAATCATCGTCTAGTCGCCATTGATGTAAATTAAGTAATTTGACCAAAAAATTCTAAATCGAAATTTGAATAAAATCTATGTGTAAAGCTAGTTTTAAAAAACAATGTTTCAATAAACAAATATGTGCCTCATCATATACAATAATTTTTGTTTATAAAATTATATTTAAATATTATTCATATCATTCGTATAATTTTCCGAGATATTATATAAAGAGACACTTTAAAGTACAAAGAATGTGGCATTCAATTATTTAATTTAAGCTACAAATGAACCTAGGATCGTAGAGACGAAATACGAACATTACGTACTAAAGTTTAAGCAAAAAACAAATTTCTACTTTAACATAACACAGATAAATATGTGCTGAAAATTGAAATATAATTAATATAATCCTGGGAAAATCCTGAAATATTTCATGTGTCAAAAGCAAAGTTCAAAGATTACTTTCAATTTTCTTCATTATTGGATTTTGTGCAACAAATATGCATTATAGTGACCTGAAGAATTCCCTTTTAATTGAATGGAAGATTACATAAACTCCAAAAGTATTATACGTCAAATAACTATAAAAATGTTACAAAGCCATCAAACGTCAGAACGTTGAGTAATGAATCATTATGTATATTAATTAAAATTAATTACATTTCAATAAAAACTGATCGATGATTTTCTCAAATAATAATAAAAACGTTAAAATAACTTATTGGCAAATTTGATCTAATTTACCATAACAGGGTACACACACAATTACATTTGCTGTTATTATAATAAGTAAAAAATTATTCATATAAAAAAAATAAATTACTGCACAAAATTCAATCAAGTATCTGCATCTTAAATAAAGTATGTTAACTATAAATCGGTATTACGAAATCATTACATATGCTTGACGCCGATGCGATTGACTATCTTTGCTTAAATATTTCTAAAATCTTTCAAATTCTTAAAACCTAATTGCATTTTCCAAACCAAATATCTACCTCTAGATGACTGTAACAGCTTGCGTGATACAGTATTTAAACAGTTGCCGAATCTTTCAAAAGTCTCGAATACGACAGAGCTATCAAGAATGACCAATGGTTGCACTTGACATTTAAAATTTTAACAATGTTTTAACGATATAATTGCTCCACTACGATTGAAAAACATGTTCACAGTTTTTCAGTAAAATAGATTAAATTTGTTAATGGTTGGTGTTTAATTAGATTTCGAGTTATTTTCATTCGTTGCAGGTGGTCCAAGTCTCCAACTGGACCAGTTTTAGCAGCAAATGGAAAACTGCTATAAATATTGACCAACACAGGAAAATACCCACACTTCAATAAAAAAGTTAATTGAAGAAACAAATATGTTTTTTCCTAGTTGCAATAAAATAGTACGTGTGCTTTCAGGAACCTTAATTAATAGATAGATGGATTAATAGATTAATAGATTGAATTATTGAAATGTAACGTTTGGAAAAATTTTCAGACACAACGTATTTATATCCAAAAGCAATCTCACCCATATGTCTTCCAGAATAGTATTTTTCAAATATCTTGCGATGATGTATTTAGAATCCTACCTTTGTGTTCTATAAATATTTGCCTAGAACTAGTGGTGTGAAGAAAAACAAAAATAACTGTAAATGACACAAAAACAAATCAAGCGAAACTTTTGTGATGATAAATTAATACGATAAAGGAAAAAATACGACAAGTCTTAGGGTGGAATTCATAAACGCTCCTTGAGGCGTCCTCAAACTCGACTCATCCTCACCTAAACCTTGAAGTAAATTTTCGAATTCATAAACGTTCCTCGACTCACTTTTCACCCAAGTGTCGGCCATATTGTGAGTTCAAAGTGAGTGAAAAGTAAGCAAACGCAACTGTCACCTTGAGCGTTCCTTTCGTATGTTTATTGCGGCATTTGGCGTATAAATTGTCATATTCTATCGTGAAATTAATACTATTTGTCCCCTTTAGTGTTATTTTTGTTATTCGTTAATATTTGCCATTTTTATTCATATATTGTTGAAATGGAAAACGATGTTTTGTATTTTGTGAAACATGTGGAATACGAGGACGTATATTTATATGCACCAAGGTAAGTTTATTTCAAATATTTAACATACATGATATATTATAGGGCTCTATCAAACATAATAACTAGACGACACTCGATACTTATGCAAATTTATTTCTTATCTTTAAGTTAATTTTAAGGGATGTATAAAATCCCTTGGAGAGGTACACAAACAAACAGAGTTTGCGGTGATCTGCATGACATTAGTCGAAGTACTACGTACCAAATAATCAGTGAAGTGTCAAGTACTATCGCAGATCCTCTCCCGGTGTACATCAAATTTCCAAGCACACCTGTATGCAGTCAATCATAACAAATTTTATGCATTGTCACATTTTCCGGGAGTATTAGTAAGCGCATAGAAATAAAAAGTCCAGCTGGTCCAACAGCAGAAGTGTATCCTTTTTTATGCGACCCGCATTTTCAAGACAGAGGTATTGCAGTGGCTGCCGCCCCGAAAAAACAAAGGGGATTTTGATTCGGCATTTACCACGACATTTTGTCCAATAATATATGTGTTAATTTTTGTGATACGTTTTACAAGTGCATCTTAGTTCTTATGTGTATGGTTGCATATTAATATTTATAACAAATTGTACATAATAAAACACAAAATGATATTTTTTTAATTTATTTTTCTATCTCTTTTGCCAAGATTTGCCCCTGCTTTAATTTTTCCTTACTGACGAACTCTTCTAAAAACAATTTCTCTTTACCAGAGAAAAACTGGTGAGTTCCATATGATTTCAAATACCTATAACACTATACTGCTGGTAACGTTCAACACAGAATTAATGCCATTAACGGCGAACGATAGCAGTGATGCCAACCATAACCACTAAAATATCTACTTGATTATGATGCAATTAATGTCGAGCGTTACTCACATAAGGGATCGTCTCTGAATACGGATTATGAGTCTGAGGTGAGGACACGCTAAGTTGAGTGGGAGATGAGTGAAAAGTGAGTCGAGTGTAAAGTCCACTTCAGGAGCGTTTATGAATTAAACCCTTAGGCATGCAGTAATATGGCATTAAACTGCTTAATTTTATCTACACAACCACTCTAAAACCATAGCGAAACAAGGCAAGCATTTTCTAATTTCCTTATTTCCTCAGAAATGTTATCTAAGCTATGACGTTCCCCATCTTCCGTATTTTTTTCTGACGTAGACGTTCACATTTGATGTTTTCGCCAAACTCATGTATTTTCAAATGTTATTTCATTTTACTCCACGGTGTTATAACACCTGTAATCGTTCTCCACTTATGAAGTAAAATCTTAAATGTAAAGTTATTTCACATCAAAAATGGACAAATTTAAAATTTTTGTCACCAGAACTTTATATTGTTGACAATTTTGTGTCGTGAAGACCGTTTAGGTTGGGTTGAGTTGGATCGGGTTGGTTTTGGTTGGTTTAAGCTGGTTTGGGTTGGGTTGGGTTGGATTGTTGAAAATTGTGCAATTTTAGACAATTAGTTTGACAAAATAGTTTATTTTGATATTTTTGAAATATTGCCAATTTCTGTTCAATTGTGAAAAAATTGGAGGTATTATTGTTTAAACAATTTGGTGCTTTGCCAATTTGGTCGTTTCATGGAGTTCTGACATCTTCAAATATTTGTCAATGCAAACAAAATTGACAATTTTTGAACATTTTTTTAATGATTTTTATTTTATTGACTGTTGATTATTTTGCTTTTAGATATTTCGTCATTTTTAAATAATTGTGACATCGTATTTTATACTTTTTGAAATGAAAACAATTTTGCCACGTTCCAGCCCTTGTATTACTTTTGTACAATTTTAATAGCATGGACGGTAATTTGTGAAACTATGACAATTTTTAATTTTTGAAAATTTCGACAATTTTAGAACATTTTTTCATTTAGTAAAAATTAACGTTATTGGAAATTCAAAGTATTTTGCATTTAGACATTTTTGGTAATTTTTGTGACCAATATTTTATATTGTTGAGAATGTTGTCATTCCCACCGTTTGGGTTTGATTGGGTTGGGTTGGGTTGGTTATGGTTGGGCTGGATTGGCTATTGTGCTAAACCTTAAGTAGTTCGCATTTTTGAAATTGATGTCTTAAATTTACCTTAAACCTAATCATAATCAAATTGGCCTTACACTAAACGTTATGACGTCAGTATTTTTACATTTTTATTTATTTATTTTTACATATATTAGATAGAAACTACCACGGTATCAATCCCGTCATTTGTTTTAAAATGGAAATAAATAACTTTTATTCTAGATTTGATAGAATAAAATAGATGGTGAATATTTGTACCTAGCTTAAATTTTGACTTGAATTGATAGATTGTATCGCGTAATACGATAGCAAGGTATTTAAATTTTACATCGTGCGATGACATTTTTTGGCTTCAAGGTTATTTATCGGGGACTGACGAATGACACGTTTTTTAAGATTAATTCTTGCATAGAGTTCGACACGTTGTGATCGAAATTTCTCTTTTTTGGCTTATGTTTAGTTATGTTCCACATAAATACCGCGTTGTTTCACCGAACTTATTGTACGACGAATCAGGACCATCTAGCCTTAATTTGAATTCTTTGGCACGATTTTATTTCTTTCTTTTAATTTTACTACCAACTTCAATACAAATGAACTATTTAGACGGGCGTGTGAAACTTATAGACTTCGATAATTGGCTGAGTTTTTATTGCGGCGGCGGTTGTATATAAGTCAATCAGGGCAAATTTGATTTGAATGTAAATTGGTCAATTTGATCATTTATCCTGATTGCTTTTATAGCGAACATTTTTATAAAATCATTGATTTATTTATCTCCTGCCAGTATTTCAGTTAAAACCCTATCACATACTACACTTATCATTTATATCAACATTCAATTGAACACTTTGAAACTACTATGTATTACAAACATTCCATTTTATTTTGTTTGAATCTTAATACCTAAATTTCTACAACTCCTGCTTTCTACTCTAATTCTTTTGCTTAATTTTGTCCTTTTTCAAGCTGCTTCAGCCTGTTTACCACATTTCAAATCTCAACTTACTTACCAAATGTCATTTTCATCGTAAAATTTCTTATTTCAATATTTATTCGAGACCTATTATATCATACAGCTTTATTGTTGTCTTAGTTTTTATTTAATAATAAAATATTTCATAATTTCCATTGTGAACGAACACATGATTTTGTTCAAATAAAACTAAGCTGAGAAACAGATAATTTTACATTTTCACATATTATATAAGATGGAGAATTCTCAAAGGGGAACATACTCTCTGTACTAGTGATATACGAAATGCCACAGGTCCATAACCTTCCCGGATTTATCATTTACTAACGTGCTCGGATGCTTTCGCGTATCCTCACTTACTGACTCCCGCAAGTTATAATAATTTCAGCTTTTACATGATTACAGCGATTACATGATGCATGATGTTCAACATAACTTTGCCAAGAATATTATTCCGATGCTATCACCTATTTTCGATTTCCAATTTGAATACAATTATTTAAAATTTTGCAACGTTTTTATAAATGGTTTAACCCGTCGTTTCTCGTTAGAGGTTAATATTTCATAACCCATTCCACCTTCACAAATTGCAACTGCCGCGAGAGATAAAAGTGTTGCTCTTGTAATTAATTAACTGGAGCCTAATAAAAAGTAAAATAACGTCGTAAGTGTAAGAGATCTTTCAGACCTTCTCGCAAAATGTGGCACATAATCTTTTCTTTCATCCCCCGAGTCGATGTAATCTCCTTTACAACTAAAATGGCAAGCTCGGGTGTGCCGTATCCTCGGGGATCTCGTTAAGGTTACCTGAAAGACGAGACCTTGCATTCATTGTTAGTCTCAACCTTACCTCGACGCAAATAAACATTTTCGAGCTTGTCACGCCGGCGAAAATCGACCGATCCGCGAATTTTATTCGCGCGTGGCGCCCGACGCAAAATTTAAATTGGTGATCGCCGCTTTACGTGATTTGTTGGAAGTATCGGCAATTAACGGGGCCATTTGAATAAATTTAAAATTCGCCTCTTATATTCATATTCATTGTGTTCGTGGGACGGCGACGATGTATTAACTCGCACTTTTTTATGAGATTTAAAGCCCCATTCGGAGGAAATTAAATGGAAATTTTCCGACGAGGTTTGGCTGCTCCAAAGAGGGATTTTAATTGCAAAACTCGTGTTTAAATTTTTTTCGTTGCCACAAAGATTTTTATCTCTTAGTTACATATCTCGAACCTGCGTAACCCTTATTATAATATATGTAATTAAGTTATTTATCGTATTTTTAACCAATTAATTAATTTATGATTACTTTATTAGTGTTTGAATTTTAATACATAATTAGTTAAGACGAACATTTATTTAAAAATCAGCTGCAAAAAGACAATTAAAATCTACTGAAAATAAACTTCAGCGAATGTATTAAAGTGATGATGGCTGTTTCGCCCCCTGTAACTACTCACAGAAACTGAAAATAACCAAAAATTCAAATTACGATTTTTTTTAATTAATAACGTTTTAAAAATATTATTATATGTTTCGAATTACCATGATTTACGACATTTTAGGTTTTTACAATTTACAGGGATTTTTTAGTTTTTTAACGATTTTTTTTATTATTTAAAACGTTTTTTTACTATTATACTGTATTACTGACTGCATAATATTAGCTGTAGCCTAATAAAAAGTAAGATATAAGTGTAAGAGATCTTTCAGACTTTGTCGCAAAATGTAGCACACAATATTTTCTTTCTTCGTTGACTTATTATTATTCATTGTTCATAATAATTTAAAACGTTTTTTTTTACTGACACATTTTTGCATCAAATTCGACATAATTCTATTTATACTGATTTTTTATTTTTTTCTAATTTATAGTGATTCTTAAAATTTAATGGACTTTAATGGTTTATTTTCGACTTTTTATATTTTTTCCAATTTATGACAGTTTCGATTTTTCACTATTTTCAATTATTTTTGACGATTTGTATAATTGTTCACGATTTTTAACAATTTTGTGTTTTGAATTTTTAGATTTAAAGAATTCTTAATTTCTTTTCGACCCTATGAGTCATCGTTAAAAAAATGCACTGTATATTTATGACCCAACCCAACCCAACTAACCAATTTAATATTTCAAATTGGCACCTCAATAATATTATTACTATATTAAGTTTAATTTATTACCAATAAATCCCACATGTGGTAACCATAGAAACGTATTTGGAACATTATACAAAATAAATATTTCCAATAAATGGTTGATATTTTCCAGAAAAACAGTTGTCAATATGTGATAACTTAATGAATGTTTTTGCTTATAATTATAATACATTTTTAATAAGGTACTACATTAATGGATGTTGGTTTTCTTTGCATTTATTACTTATTGTCGATCAACACTTGCCTATATGAATGGCGATTTGTTAAAAAAAATCTCAATTGACTGAAATGCAATTAACAATTACATAACTATTTTACGTCATGTATTTGCATCACAGCGTTACATAATCAGAATTGTTGATCATCATCACGCCAGCATAAAAATCTCATTGACCGTGCCATTAACTAAATTACTAATCTATACCATATTATATATTATTGTAAACTGTACAATAATAAAATAAAACACTAAACAATATAACGATAAACAGTAATTTGTAACTGTAATTCCGACATTAATTAGCATTAAAATACAGGGTGTGTTCCGCACCCTAAGTTTGAATAATTCGACATATTGAACAACTCCTCAAAATGAAATTCCCTCCGCAATTATAGTTATATTATATACATAATATTCACATACAAACTATCTACTAGTATCACTCACGTTTGTACGACTTGATGCAAATTCAGCGAATGTATGTGCGATGGTCTGATGAGCCCATAGAGGACGAAACAGCTCTCACCACCTTAATTTATTTTCATATCAAAAAGTATTAAAAACTATAAGAATTGTAAAAAAATCATAAATTGTAAGTAATCGCATTTGTCGATGGAAAACATAAATCAAATTACTACTAAAATCATAAATCCGTGAAATCGTAAAAAAAATACTAAACCTAAAAATCTGACAATCGAAAAAAATCAAAAAATCACTATAAGTTGAAACCAATTGAAAACATCGTCGAAAAAATAGGAGAAAACAAAAATTTGTTGTGTTAACCACAAGTACAAAAATAAAAACAATTAATTTCTCAACTAAATGAACAATTTTAAATGAATATTTGAAAAAAATTGAATTAGAATTACAAGTATGAAAATTCTGAAAATTATAAAAGCCTTAATTTGCGAAAAAAACTGTGAAAAACTGATCGAAAAATAATTGCATTGCCCGAACCAATTGTTCGAAAATTTAATATAAGTTGCTGGTTTAGAAATACCATTCATTGTTCTTGATACTGTAAATGAGTGCATTCCTGCAAAGTCAGCTACTGCATCTTCATGCCCTCATGTTGAATGCAGCCTCAAACAAGTGGGTAATTGATACACAGGATAAACAATTATTTCACAAAATAAATAATACGTAGGAATTATTATTTAGTTCTTTGTATTTTTATCGTTTCGTGTATTTTGCTCCACAATTTTAGTCGGGTTGGGTTGGGTTGGAGATAACTCTGGGCCCGTAGGCCATCGCTATGTAAGAACGTGGTTATTGTCTAATAATAATAACATTTTAGTAAAAAAATAATACTACTAATTAGCATGAATGTAAATGTTCGAACGACGACGAAACATAATCAATCAACAATGCAAGAATTATAATTAGTTGAATATGCCTACGAGCCACCGCGTTCCGGACTATGCATCCTAGGGTTAAATTTCGTTTCCGTTCCATTAAATTCCAATTTTCCGAAACGAAATTAAACCGTTACGATTGCGAAACAATAAACTTCGGTTTTCAGCGCTAAGAAGCGATAAATTATGCCGAATTATGGCGAAACAACCTTCGAAATGGCCGAAACACAAAGGCCGGATTTAATAAATAAATGAAAAACTACTCTCTCGGAACGCGAATTGCAAAATATGCAAATCCCGTTCGCATTTATTGCAAAACAACTACGCTTTCCAATTTAAATAAATGAAAACAATATTAGGTACTATTATGCATTTACATTTTTTCCCCGGCAAAGTTGAATGGGGATCTGCTGCCAGCAGAATTAAAATATTTGAATAGCGAGGATACGTTTCAATTTCAGAACTTAAACAGCAGCTCCACGTTTACGGCGCTCTGTAGGAGAAAGCAAACCCGCATATGCAAGCACATACTTTTAAATTGATCCCGTAACAAAGATTCGTACGGTATTACGCTGAAGACAAACATTTCCCATATCTTTCAATTTGGTCTTAACGAATCATTCCTGCATGAACCCTCATGCTTACATGCATAAAAGTTTAAAATAAAAATTGGAAAATTCGCGGAAATGAATTCGTTCGCATCGTGTAGAATTTGTTTGTTTGCCCCCCAACATTTGTATTCGACGTTTTGTTTTACAAATCCTTTTTTTATGCACAATAAATAGTCGGCGGAATTGTCTCCAGGAGCAAATATTTTATATCCTGGAACTTCGATTGGAAACTTCAAAAGCCAACCTGCAAACGTAAGATAGTTTCTAGTCTATTATTATGTATATTATATATGAACTGTAGACTAAACCTGAATATACAAACATACAAACAAATCAACATAGTCAACAAATAATACGTCACTGATGATCGCTATTGTCACGTAATTCATATGACGTCACAAAACATGATGATTATGGATTAACTGGGTTATTTTTAATGAAGAACATTTAGTTGTAATTAAATTGTCACAGATGATAAAGCACAGCTCAAACATTAAATCATTTAAAACAACATAACAACAAACTAATTGTAGTATCAAATTGTGACAAATTATAAAAGAAAACTTAGTTAAAAAATGCAATAATTGAAAAAATCTACCACAAGAAAGGACTCATTACAACTTAGTCGAACGAGAAGAAATTGTTTCTGTTCGTACGCAAACGGCACAAATGCTACAAAATTGCTTATAAGTTGTAGGGAATTCCATTAAAAAAAGTCCGCGGTTACGAATATCCATTTTTTGATTGTAGATACCGCCAATTTCTAAACTATAATACATGTTGGGTTGTGTGTTAATCATTTGTTGAATAACACACTTTTTGCAATAAAATTTCCGAAGTTTTTTATGAAGCAATAAACTTTAATATGTCAAATAAATCCTAGTGTGGTTGCATAGCTGGCTTTCTATATACTCACCTTATAAAGCAGAAAAAAACGTAATCGTCCAACATTTACACAATAACAAATATTTTTGACCAGATGATAGCGCATTTTAGACTCTGCCATGAAAAATTACAATTACAACAAATAAATATGTTTCCTACGTCTCGAGGATTACAACAAGATTTATAATTAAGACATGATGACTTTGAGTGAGTGAATAAGTTATAACTTAATCTATTCATATATCGTGGCAACGTCACCATTAAAAAATATTATGTGCATGTTTATCCATTGTTATTTGTGATAATGGATTTCATTTTACGAGCATCGTTTTAACTAATTGGGAGCTTCTAAGTAATTTGTTTCGTATCGTATGGAAGAAATTTACATGTTTTCAGGGAACATTGACATCAGGTACTCGTAATTGTGACTCCTTTTTTGCAATAAGGTGTTTCGGAAACCCTTGTAAGCAGTAAACATTAATATGACAAATGACATTAAATAAAACCTATCGCGGTAACAAGGGCGACTTTCTATATACTCCAGTATTTACTGCAAGAACTAAGGAAAACCTTGTATAGAACCTAGGTAGGGTATTCGACCAACATTTGATTCACTACAATACAATTTAAAATCGCAACAACGATAAAAAATATATAAATAAATTAGCCCGCAATTGTAATAATAATGAAAAAATTGTATTGTAATGAATGAAATAAATATTGGACACTCGGAATTTTGTGACAATATTAATTCAATATTAATAAATCAGAATTAATATTAGAAATTAATATTAAAGCCACAAAACTCCCATTGTGAAAAAGCTAGCTAAGAAAACTATTAATAAAAATCTACTAGAATGTTTAATTCATTGTAAATTAAGATTAAAACAAAGCAAATCTCTAAAATCGATGTAAGATGAATTCAACATTAGTCAAACCTCTTAGAAAATACAAATTAAAACTTAAATTATTATGACCAATAATCAACTCAAACGCAGGACCGCTCTAAAAAGATAATGTATAAATTCCAAATTAATATATGCCAATGTGTTTACCTCCCAATGCCATAAAAAATGACTATACAAAAGTAAACACCAGCATGCACCAAAAGAGGACCACACATCAACCTTAAAGATCAACTCTACAATGAGTTTATTAAAGGCCACAACTCTTAAATATTAATTACTAATTTGATCAATGTTCAAACTAAAGCTATGTGATAAAGTTAGTTTCAACATTGGGGAAAAAACGAAAAAAAAATTAAAATTAAATTAACAAATAAAAGAACAAGAAAAAATCAATCTAGAAAGATGCAGGATCACAGTAATAAATTATTATTAATTTTGCTTAAATTGTGTCAGTGGCAGTTTTAGAGTTTATAGCGTATGTATTTTTGTATTCTTATAAAAGTGTGAAATTATAAGAATTTTGGGTGTTATCGAAATCAAAAATATGTCCTGTCTTTTTTCCCATGCTTGGATAAAGCAGTGTCAATGGTTTTGTTAGATGCTGTACTGTATTCATGTGTGTATATGCGTCTATGTAAGTATTGTATTGTGTGACCAACATAAGTTGCTGAACAATTTGAACAGTTAATTTTGTATATATACTCGGAATTATGAGAAGGTGCGTGCACGTCATCGATGCTTGTTTTATAATGCCAACATGTAGAAATTATAAAATGCCATTTTCTTGTATTGGAATATGGAGTGAAACCAGGCCTATTTACAAAGCGATGCGAAGCAATGTTATAGATATTATTATTATCACTTAGTTTTCTATATCTGTCATGAAAAAGACTAAATGAATTTGAATCTAGGGTATTTGATGTCGTAAAGATCGACGAACCGTTTCTGTACGTTCTAGTACGTTTACATACGTAGATCAATCGACGTAGCGTAGTATCTGGTATATGTGGTTGCATACCACCACATACATATACATACACACGCTGTCTGTTTGGTTGCATACGATCTTGAAGAGTATCTTTTGTGTGAGAAACATGTAAACATATAAAATTTGACGTCATTAAAAATTGATGACGTGCACGCACCTTCTCATAATTCCAAGTATAGTATGTATTTGTCAATATTGCTAAAAGTGTTTTATTCAACGACGGCTCCTGATACAAGATTAGTACTATTTTAAGTGATTTACAGTCAGAATTTATAGAATTTGTACAATAATTATATACCGGGTGGAAAGTATCAAACCCGAACATAGCAGAATTGCATTGGAATATACGATTATGCATATTCCTGCTCCCCATTTCCCTCGATAAAAATTATAAAGGCATCAAATGAAAGAGAATAATAAACGGCGTCAATTGATACTAAAATCTTCTCATAATACCTTATCATTAGTTTTTTACAAAGCAATTAATATTAAAAACACAGGTGCTATAAACTATGGGCGGCCGTGCTTCTGTCGGCACAACTCACTATTTTATTCTACATAAAATTTGAAGATAGGCCTGTTCTAAAAATTACGCTTTACCAGCTCCCATTTGAACGTACAAAAATGGTAATGGTGTTAAAAGAATGTCCTGTAATATAACACTAAAAATTATTTCTCAGAGTGTCATTTTCCATAATAAATATGTAATTTTTAAATTTGTCCATTAAAAAGTTTATAGTAGCATTTGTGTTGAACGGAAGAGGAAAGTAGAGTTCAGTATGGTATTATTTACCCTTTTTCTTTACTTTTCATAATAAAATGTATCTCGAAACCAATATTATTTCTTGAAAGTTTTAAGTTTGTTTGAAAAATATAGGACTTTTTACAGTTATGTTGTCCATAGCACATCTACGAAGATGTGTACCATCTTATTTGTGTACGGAAAATATTTCTAATATTAAAAAGAAATCATTCCCCGTGCAGTAGCTGTTGATACTGTACAGGTATGTAGGTATTTGTGGGTATGTAGGTATTTATATTGTTTTACAATATCTTTAAGAAATTACAATTTAAATGATAAATGCATCAGTAAACGATAAAGAATTATTATTTATAATTTACGATAAATGTATAGCAGATATTCAAAAAGACCACCGTTCTCTACTTGGCAATAACCCAATCTGTTATAAAAACAATTGCGAACGTTAGCTAATTGTCGCACATTCTCTAACAATTTCCTCCCATAATAAATCTATATTTTGGTGGCGTGTTTTATAAATTTTACTTTTGAGATGGCCCCACAAAAAGAAATCGCATGGTGCTAAATCACGAGATCTGGCCAGCCAATTAATAACGCCACCGCGACCAATCCAATCTCTTACGTTCACGCTAAAATGTGCCGGACAGCCGTCATGTTGTAACCAGATCTCCTGATCATCACGTGCAACTACTTCTAATGCAGGACCGATCTCATTTACTAGAATGTCTAAATACGTCTGAGACTTCAAATTTCCTTCAAAGGGACCAATAATACTATAATTGTAAATCCCCGCCCAAACATTAATTTTCTCTGGGTATTGGGTCCTGGTATTTAAATTTAGCCAAGGGTTTTTCTGCGCCCAATAACGTGTATTTTGCACGTTTGGCTCATTATTTTATGTAAACGTACATTCGTCAGTAAAATAAATCGATGGTAAAAAGTTTCTATCTTGATTCATTCTTGCTTGCATATCTTCACAAAAAGCTCTTCTGCATTCATTCTTCGTCTGCGCCAAATATTTCCTGATGGCACTTGTATTTATAGGGATGGTATTTATATTTTATCAATATAATTTTTACAGTGGTATGCGTTACATTACATTCTTGAGCAATGTGTCTAGTTCTGGAAGTTAGGCCAATATTAATCATGCCAAGTACCATTTCTTCCTATTGTGGATTTTCACCTGCATTTACTCTTCGGTTACCTAGCAGACCAGTTTAATGATTAGGACTGCCACATGTAAAAATGATATTAATAGTTTACCTTCTCTAACTTTTGGAATGGCACTACCAGTTCTTCAAAATTTTGTTATTATGCCGTGTACTGTTGACACGGGCGGTATTGGTCTGTTACCAAACTTGACAGAAAATAAATCACGTACTGTGCGAAGTCCAACACCACTATAAAAGGTTTTTACTATAAAAACCCTTTCTTCGATTGAATAAGCATTCATAATGATGTATCTTATCAGACTTGTATGAACGCAATTTAAATCAACTATGCAGTTGTCAAATCTGACAAATAGTGAGTTGTGCCGACAGCACAGGCCGCCCATAGTTTATAGCACCTGGGTTTTTAATATTAATTGCTTTGTAAAAAACTAATGATAAGGTATTAAGAGAAGATTTTAGTATCATTTGATGCCGTTTATTATTCTCTTTCATTTGATGTCATTATAATTATTTATCGGTGGAAATGGGGAGCAGGAATATGCATAAACGTATATTTCAAAGCAATTTTGCTATGTTCTGGTTTGATACTTTCCACCCGGTATATATATTAAAAATGTGTCTTGTCAAATCTGACAGCAAAATGTAAAATTTACACGAAAGATAGTCGTATCTTACACCTCAATGGTGCAGTGAACATTAATTAAAACAGGCCCATGAAGACTAACTGGTGGATCGCTAGACAATATTGTTTCTGGGTTATTACCCTTCGTCAGTAGCGATTACCAAGAACCTTAGTTGTTGAAATACCTTTACATGTAGTGGCCATCAAAACTTCTTGGCGCGAGCCAATCACTCCTAACGAACCACTGACAACAGAACAGTGACGAGACGATACCTTGTCTAACACCTTGCGGAGACTAAACAAGAGACGACTGTCAAACGTCAAACAATATTGTCTAGCGATCCACCAGTTAGTCTTCATGGACCTGTTTTAATTAATGTTCACAAGACCCCTAACAAACCAGATGACAGAATAGAATCAGAAAATATTAGATACTTTTCTTTTCCATATCATCAATGGACTTACGCAGAAATTGGAAATTGGTAAATCTAAAATTACTTTCTACCATAAAAAAACAATTGGGACTTTATTCACAAAACTAAAAACAAAATTGCGTCTAGGCCTAAATTCAAATATAATATATAAAATTGATTTTGAAGATTGCTATCTGTACTACATAGGTCAAACCAAATACTATTTAAAAAGATACTTTTAATAATCACCATCAATTTATTTTTGAACATGCGAAGATGGGTGGGTTTTGGACACAGAGAAATCTATATAAAAGATTAATTTTGGAGAAAATTTATGTAAACAATACAAATAATATTACCGTAAACATTAAAAATTTTGAATCTAAACAATTCACCATGCATAGTAACATATTGTCATAACGTAAGGTGGGATTTTTTGGATATTTGCGTACGTCATCAAGATTATTGGCATTAGTAGATGTTTTTAAATTGGCCGGTTGTTGAACGTGAACTAGAAATGATGTGTTATTAAACTGTTTGTAATGTATGTAAAATGTTTAAAAAAAAATAACGAAGATGGAAAAAATCGTTTTGAAAGGTAAATGAATTATTGTATTATGTACAATGTAACATTAACTAGGAGAATTTTTTATTGTTGTTATATGTAGCTTTGAAGAAGCCAATTAATTATAGGCGAATCTGTTAGCGTTCGAGACAATTGTTGTTATTATTGTCCGTGTCCTAAAAATCCGAAGATCCAGAATAGAATAAAAGTAAATCAAATATCAAATGCAATTAAGCCAGCACATAAACACGGCGAGTCATTGTACAATTAGTATTCGCTAGTGGCATTTTATTTAGCTTGGTCAGGTTTTACCGATAAATTGAGCGAGCATCGACAAACTACCTGAACTCCTACGTCCAAAATTACGAGATACAACCTGATACATTCTACATTCTAGTCATAACCCCAGTAAAAAATATTAATTTAATTAAACACTACTCTAACTTCAGTTTCAATATCCGTATCCATATTGTTTGAGAAAGTTGCAGCCTCTGTGGAACTTTTTGAAGAGTTGACGTGTAGAAAACTTTTACGCAAATGTTCAAACGTCAACATTAATATTACATACCATTATCTGTACTTTAATAAATATTTGCTGATATAATCTATAAACTAAAAATTCTTAAATTTATTAAAATATCTAAAGCTCCTCAAGCTCTCACATCAATTTCAAAAGATTAAAGAACTCACATGTACGCAAATTACGCTACATTAACACGATGTCCATTAAATACCATTCCGTGGAACTTGCACAATAACTTAAATTAGTTTCCTCGTATCCAACGAGGAAACGCAACGTAATACAGCCCATAATCTCTATATACACATAACTTTATTAAGCGTAACAGAGCTTAACCCTAATTTAACTTCAACCATGAATAGATCCAAGATGTTCGTAAGATATTGTCTGGCAGGTATGATTAACCTTTTATATGGAACGGGTGATGGATGTTGGCAGTGGGAACACGTGTCGGGCTTTAGCGTGTGCTCCGGATATTAACAGATTCTCCAGAAATGAGAAACCTGAGCGAAAAACTAAAACAAAATCTCGCGAAAAAGATTACGAACGCTTTGTTTTGTTCAATATTTTGATATAGAAATATCGCCGTAATGTTCCCGGACACGGAATCTCGTACGTAGGGGGGTTTGTTAAACGCGCTAGGAAGCCGCACGTAATGAAACGTTGTCGGATTTGTTTTCTTAAGGGACGCTGTCCACCTTTATTGATCTGCGAGATTACTTTTGTTGGTATCACTGTAATTTTAAACGAACTTTCTGGGTGAATTTCGCGGTTACTTTTGCGATCGTGTTATTTATTGATTAAATTAAAAACGCGTCATGAGTCACGCGATTTCTAGGGTACGTAAATTGCACAAATATCGCCAAAGCTTAAGTCGTTGACTTTGAGTACGTGCAAAGCTCTCTCTATCTCTCCCTCTCTCTCTCTCTCTCTCGTGAATCAATAAATAACAATAATTCAACACAATAAAATTTCAGTGAATGTAACAAATAAGTGATGACGAACCGTTTTGTCTTTCTGGGCAAATATTCGCTGATGGTGCATCACGTCATACAAGCATGAGATAAAAAGTTTGTGTGATAGTATAACCGTCGTGGCGGTCTGATGAGCTTAGAATAGTGAAGCGGTCCGTCATCACCGACCACATTCGCTGAAATTTATTTTCAACAAATCTCTAGTGCCTGCCGCGAAGTAATTACAAGTCTAGGTAGTGCATACTTAGTCGCACTAAGAAATCTCTATTGATATCAAAAGATTCTACATAATAACTTAAAGCTTACGAGCAATTCACGAAAATCTACAATGAAATATGCATGCATGCCCAGTAGTTTACGGTTAGATGTAAATCGGCATAGTTAATTAATATATACTCGCAATTCGTGGATTAATTTATAAAAGCTCACATAATATTTAATTTAAAGTAACGATCATTGGAAACAGGTGAAACCTCAACAAGTATAGTAACAAATTTGTTCACCTAGTGGACGATTCAGATGTACGAAACCGTCACGTGAAGTCCGAATAGATATATATGGGACAACTGAAGATTATCAGTGAGTCACCACGATATGTATCTTAATAGGGTTATTGCAGAACAGTTAACTCTCCGTTCATCGTTGGTAGGGCGTTTGTGCACATGTTGCAATGTGGTTGTGCCGTTGGGCTGGGGTTGGGTTGGGTTGAGTGAAATTATATTAAATTGATGTCAAATTGTTACGATGTATTTCCGTTGTTTGTCACAGTTTTATTTGTGTATAAATATTATTTTAAGGAAAACCTTTTCTATATTCCCATTCAGGTTGAGACCCATTTTCCTTATTTTCCTTCTTAATACATTTAATATTGATATAGTTACACTTGACACAGAGGGACAGGGCGCTTTTGTGCCTGCACTGATTTTAACGATGAAATATTATTACACTAGTCGGCTTTAACCATGACAATAATTCTGCCCCTTTCGACTAGCAAAATGTTTCATGTGAACATTTATGAATATATGTGGGATTGAATTGACCCTCTTAGGACTCTTTTGTCTTTTATAGTAAAGACGAATCGTTACTGATGAAATTATTGTAGTGTAATTGATTTACCTATCCGAATTTTCCCAAAGAATATTCTTTTCTCATCATATATGTACTAGTGGACAAGAAGTAAGAATCATATTACTGTTATCATTCATTGGCTCAGAATGTCGACGTTCAAACATATTAAACAATATATTGTATTGGTAAACGTACAACCTTATTAAACAAATGGACATCTCTATTAAGAAAATTTAGTGTAATTTAAATATTGAAGAATTTATCTTCTACGTTGTAAAAATGGTAAGATTGTTCCGTCTCATTTGATGTATTTTAACAAAATATTTTTAAATTTTATATGAACAACACTTTCCTTAAATTATTAAATTATGCAGTGTCCGTCACTTTTATTAAAATTAATAAAATTCAAAACCAAATAAAGGACAAATAGTGAGTGACAAAAGTAAAAGAACACCAAGAATAAATTATTTCCAAATTTTGTATATGAGTTGTGGGTGACCACAATAAAGATTGATTAAAAATTTATCTCTATTTCCTCAGTAGTTCCAGTAAAAAAAAATGTTTTTTTCAGTTTCTGCCAAAGAAGTAGTTGTCGCTATATGTTGGGGTCAATTGATGATTTATGTCACTTTGACGTTTTCGGTGTATTGTTCAAAATGCCTAAAATTCGTCGGCGTCACAAATTTAGGCGATTAAGTGATTTTGAGCGTGGTCGAGTAATGGGCCTTCGAGAAGGGGGTTTATCTTTTCTCCAAATGCCAGCCCGTGTAAACAGAACGGTGTCAGCTGTGACAAACTGTTATCATGTTTGATCTGAGGAACGACCAGAACAAACGAGCCAGACGTTCAGGGATCCCTGACAAACAACCGTCGCTTAAGAGGGACCGTTTTTCGACCACCCGTTCGATTGGAACAATGGTTTAGAGAGGAAGGCAGAAGGGTAACCACTAAAACCATCTACAGACGAATAAGATCTTTTGGACTCATTTCTGACCGGCCGCAATTTGTGTTACCACTCACCGTTTCTCACAAAATACAACGGTTAGAGTGGTGCCGAGAATGGTTACAGATATGAATGTCATCAGATGGTCTTTAGTGCCGAATCCAGATTTTGCTTGGGTATGAGCGATGGTCGGATAAGGGTTAGGAGACGACGTGGAGAAAGGCGACATCCACAATTTTTCATGGTTTGGTTTACAAAACTTTTGGAATTATGGTGTGACGGGCAATTGTATATGGTAGTAGATCACCCCGAGTGCTCATTATGGGTACCATGAATGCTCAACAATACGTTGCAGATATTATTGACTCGGAATCTCCACACCTTACCAAACCCTGTTTTTCAACAAGATAATCCCCGACCGCATATTGCCAGGGTTACTACGGCTTGTTTTGAAAAAGCCACCCTTCTTCCTTGGCCTCCAAGATCTCCTGACTTATCCCCTATCGAACATGTTTGGGATATTATCGGCAGACGACTGGGCCAATTATTTCGTACTCTACAGACAATGGAAGAGCCCCGATACCAAATGCAGGTGGCATGGAATGAAATACTCCAAGAGGAAATTAACCTCATCAACTCCATGCCACGACGTGTTAGGGAATGCATAGAGCACCACGACGGGGCGACGCATTATTAATGTTAATTTTTGTATTGTTCTTTTGTATTTATTTCAAATGTTGATCGCTTACTGATTTTGACCACTTACATATAATATATTAAAATCAGATCAATTGAATGAGGCATCCCATTAGACCCATAGTCTCGTGTATGGGTTCGTGCACGTACTAGGTCCCTGTCTTTGTAACCAATATCTTAAGCAATCTTATACCCTATTGTCCGTATATCATTAAAGATTCATTCTCCTTCGTTGAATATTAAAGATACTAAATTACCTGAAAACTGTGTATTAATTTCATTGGATGTAGTATCACTATTCACAAATGTACCCCATGATTTGGTGATTAAGATTAATAGTATAACAGATGATTGGGTGGATATTCATGTTCACACACCAATAGCGTTGTCCATTTCTGTAAGAATGATGCATCTTCTACTCAATCACATCCTTGTTCTGGCATCGTTGGTAATGAACAAACTTTTCAGGTATGTAGTTGCGTCTTTACCTTTTGTACCTTCCTGTATATTTATGTTGATGACATTTTCACTGCTATCCCACAAGAATACACCAAAACCATATTAAATTATTTAAGCATCAATTGCAATTCACTTGTGAGTAGTAGGGATTTGTCAATTCATCTCCTCCTGGAACAATGTAGGTCAAAGTCAAGGTGACCTTGACCTTGACCTGCATTGTTCCAGGAAGAGGTTTATGAATTGTCAAATCAAGGTCAATTCGAAGGTCAACGTAACGCCTTGGTTATTATTGATGATGGAGTGGAAAAAATAAGCTGCGCATTTTTTGATAGAATCACAAGTTTTCGAGTCAGTGAAAGTGATCATGAAGTGGACATCGTTGAATATGCGAGGACAATAAGAGAAAAAGTCGTTGCCTTGTTACAGTCAGTGTTATATATGTATGGCAGTCTCAAAGTAAATGTAGAATGTTTCGGTATATATTTTTTACACACTAAGGACCACTCCGAAATAAAAATAAATAAATAAAATAAAATAAAATTGTAAAATGTTAGCGTTCTCGGCGTTCCCATATTTATTTATTTTTATATCGGTGGTCGGTACACTGGCCTTCACTTTCGTACAATCATCGTTTTGGTGACGTATCAATTTATGTTCTGACGTAAAATATATCAAACATCCGTCGCAAATAAATCTTTCATGCCCATTATGGGATGATTGTGAATTGACAAGCCGTGATAAATTGTTGATCACGCAGTAATGACTATTGGCCATATTATCTGTAATTAATAACAAATTCACATGTCGGAGCCCCTTCCGTTCACAGATATGTATTGTTATAACATCATGGATCATCCCCCCCCCCCCCCCCCCGTTGAACCATGAGTTCAATCCGTATACGTTTATCGATATGTTATTCTGTTCCTCAAATTTGGATATTTATCTGATACTTACGGGAAATTGTATATTGTCGAAATTGAGCCAAGTCGTTGAAAAATGAGGGTACGATGATGTCCGTTGCGGCAGACCGGTGGGTTGGTACATGGCGGATATCACCGACCAAGCGAAACAGCAATCGTCCTGATTTTGTACGTTCATTACGGCTTTCTTCGCTTTTATGCTACCGGGTAACTCAATATAACTGGATGCCCTCGTTGGGATATATTTGTTGCAGTTCACCTCCATATACAGAATTTCGACCAGCGCCCATCCTGTAACACTTAGACAATCACTTCTCTGTTTGTTTATTATTGTTATTTCTTTCTTACCTGAATCCCTTTCTTGAAATTCCGACATTTTCATTTTGATTTCATCGATAAATTCCTCATAAATTTGGTACAAATCTGACGTCATGGTTATTATTTTATTTCTCGTGTTAAAGGATTTTATTTCGGAGTGGTCCTTAGTGTGTAAAAAATATATACCGAAAGATTCTACATTTACTTTGAGACTGCCATACATATATAACACTGACTGTAACAAGGCAACGACTTTTTCTCTTATTGTCCTCGCATATTCAACGATGTCCACTTCATGATCACTTTTTTTCCACTCCATCATCAATAATAACCAAGGCGTTACGTTGACCTTCGAATTGACCTTGATTTGACAATTCGTAAACAATGCAGGTCAAGGTCAAGGTCACCTTGACCTTGACCTACATTGTTCCAGGAAGAGGTTACCGACCACCGATATAAAAATAAATAAATATGGGAACGCCGAGAACGCTAACATTTTACAATTTGAAAATTTCGAAAAACAATTGAAATTACCTTTCGTCACTTATGCTGATTTCGAGGTACTATTAAAGCCAGTGAACCGGGAAGAAAAAGTACATAACGAAAATGTGTCATATACGGAGAAATGTTTTGAAGATGAGCCATACGCATTCGCATATTTTATTAAATGCGCATATGATGATTCACTGTCAAAATTTGAAATGTATCGTGGACGAAACGCAGCGAACGAATTTATAACGAAATTGGAAAATGATGTGGCAGAAATATATAAGAAATATTTAAGTAGAAACAAAGCTATGATCCCGTTAGATTTTTTGGAGGAATTTTTGCACGATGCTACATTGATGTGTCAAATTTGTGACAAAAAAATCACAGAGACAAATCAGCAAGTTTACGATCATGACCATTTAACTGGACCATATCGTGGTGCTGCCCACGCAATCTGCAACATAAATTATCAAATACCCAAATTTATACTGATATTTTTCCACTACGTGTCAAATTATGATACTCACATGTTCGTGTAAAACATTGCATTGAATGAAGAAGAAGTTGACGTAATAGCGCAAAATAAACAAAAGTATATAACATTCTCCAAAAAGGTGCAGGTAGGGGAAACTACATGTGTAAAAGGGAAACAACGCAAAGTGTTTATTAAACTACGATTTGTTGATTCGTTCCGATGTATGACACGTTCCCTGCAAAATTTAGGATCTTTTTTGGAAAATGACCAATGTGCCGAAATTAAGAAACAATTCTATGATCATACAAAATTTATGCTTATGCGTCAAAAGGGAGTATTTCCGTATTCGTTTTTAGACTCTTTCGAGAAGCTTAATTATTCAAGGCTGCCGTAGCATGAACACTTTTTCGTTAACCGCCAAAAATATATCCGAAGATGATTACGCTCGCGCCAGAAGGGTGTGGGCGACTTTTGATTGTCAAACGTTGGGAGAATACGCAGATGTGTATCTAAAATCAGATGTTCTCTTGCTTGTGGATATTTTTGAGAATTTTAGGGAGATATGTATGGAATTCTATAAATTAGACCCGTGCCACTACTTTCCAATCCCCGATTTGGTTGGGACGCTCTATTGCGGGTGACACGTGTCAAACTGGTACTGTCGACAGATATTAACATGTTACACTTTTTCAAAAAGGGAATTAGAGGTGGACTTAGTATGTTGTCGAAGCGATCTGCTGTAGCCAATAATAAATTTCTTGAAGACTATGATAATGGAAAACCATCGAAATACATTTTATATTTAGATGCTACCAATCTATACGGGTATGCGATGCGATGCAAATTGCTTCAGGTGGCTGTCAGAAATAAATATGATAGATGTGGGTAATAGAGATGATACAGCAATTGGATATGTATTCTAGGTAGATCTAGAATATCGATTTTCGATATCGATGTATCGAAATGTTCGATACATCCAATTATACACTGCCGAATGTGCACAACATACCTAGTGGGATATCCGTTGTAACATCGTTTTACGGAACTGGAGCCAAGACGTACTGCGTGACATCGCTAAATGGAACGACGAAAAAAGCGAAAGGTGTCAAACGATATGTTATTGAAAAGGATTTAAGCGTAACGGATTACAAACGAGTGGTTGAAGTCGGGGGGTTGGTATTCAAACAAATGGACGTATTTCGATCTTCCTTTCACACCGAATTGAAGAACAAAGTGGCCCTGTCAGCCAAGGATGACAAACGATTCATAATGAAGGACGGTTGTCATAGGCTGGCGTGGGGCCATAAGAAGATCGCTGGTGTACTTCAAGAAGAACGGCTGGATAATTTGCTACAACTGTTCCAAGCAGCGGCTGAAGATCTATCAAGAGTGTTATGTCATAAGAAAGTTATATCAATCATATTGGATTTAACAGTTACTGAAAAAATGTTAGAATCAACTTATTGCACTTAATTATAAACATTAATGATAATTCATTTGAAATAAGAAGTATGTAATTGTTGCAAATGTCACAGTTTACGATTTGTTTCAGTAGAACACTATCACTGCTACACAAATGTATATATTAAATGGTTATGAAATAAAAAAATGTTTACTAGGATAAAAGTATGTTTATTGTAATCAATTATCATAATACGTTGTCTTTATGAAGCTATTGATTATGAGGGTATCCATCCCTAACCATTTGACGAGCGCTCGGTTTCCTCTTCGACGAAGTACTTTTTCCACCAAATACACGTCTGGATGTTTGACAGTGTGTAATTCGCGTTCATAAAAGCCTCCACGAATTAATTCCCCTTTGCTATCCTCGATGATGTAAGTTCAAGGGTACGTATTTTGTATGATCGCTATGGTAAATATTTCATTGGACCAATTCGGTGTGTTATTCTTCGTAAAAGCGTGACGATGTTTACTAATTCGAACGTGTTGTCCTATTGCGAATTTGGGCGTGGCGGGATCGACAATTTTAAGTGAGGTGAACATTGTTTTCAAAAGAGCTGAAACGTTACGCCGGTTCATGGAAATTGGTTTCATACGTACTGTCCTATGCACAGTATTATTGTAATTATGTATCAATGTAGGCAGTAACCATTGATAATTCTCCTGCATGCTGAATTCCTTCCACATCTTCTTCTTAAGAGTTCTGTTGAACCGTTCGATAATAGAACTTTTTAACGTGGAATAAGTACTGTAGTGATTAATGTCGTATTGTCACTTTTTTAAAGTCGGTATTATAAAATTCCTTACCATGATCAGTTTGCAATTTTTTAGGTATATTGTGTTTCTTATCCAACAGAATTTTCTTGATCGCCTTCGTCACCTCTTTACCACCTCTTTTGTTTTTGAGAGGAACTGCCCAGGCGTATATCGAGAAATTGTTAATGACTTACTAATGTACTTGTTGTTGTCATTCTCGTTCGCGTATGGAATCATTTCGACAAGATCTGCTTGGTACAAATCATTTAAACCTTTAATTATTACCCTCCGCCTCCTGAAGTATCGCCTGGCAGGAGCGTGAAGTTCATTGACGAGATCGCGTTTTTTCATCCCATGTATTCTATTAACCATTCGATGAAAAATAGTTTTGGTATTTTCGGAAACTTATTATTACAGCGAATGAGATCTCCTCGATTCAGTAGAGTTCCCTGGACGTTCTGGCGTTGCGTATGGTTGATAAATATTTCCGTCATTCGCGCATCCTTTATTCGACCCTCATAGAACAGGTTCTTATATTCATTTGCAGAATCCTTGTTTTGGAGTATAAAGTATTCGTTACCAGGAGCGACAGTGCCATCCCCGCATAAGGTGAAAATTTTGGTTGGGTGATGTTGTTTAATCACTTCCGGTTTAGCAATTTGTTCGGCCATAGTGTGTTCGGTGAGGGATTTTCCGAATTTATCAAGTGTGGCATGAGCATGAGCATGCTTCCGAATCGATTGAGTGACTCTACACCGACTCGACTCAACACCTTCTATCTTACACAGAGTTCTGACGCTGTTCGTATAGATTGACTGGTATAAGCTGATCTAGCGAACAACAGCATCACAGCATCAAGCACCACTTGCTTGTGTAACATCGCACCTTTTTTAGGGTGAGGCCAATACCTCGCCCAATAAACGTATGGTTTGTTACCGTCTATGATTGGTTTCAGGATGTTAACGAATTTTTCATTTTCGAAGTCCTCAACCAATTCACCATCGGTCTCAGAATCCTCGGTCTCGGAATTGGAACGCCGTAAAATCGCTCTATACGTGCGCATGTCGTTAAGGGTAAATTTTCTGGGGGATTGTTTGAATAATAGTTCAAACAATCCTGCGGTTCCGTTGTGGGTCAATCCACCTATTATAATCTGCTTAACTTAATATTAACTTCAACAGTTTATAAGAATGTACTAAACATTATTTAGGCAATTGACCTTTCAATCGTTTAATATTGTTGTTTAGCTGAAGAAATAATATCGTACTTTTACCCTTTGAGCAGTTTTTACTAAAAAGTCTTACATTTATTTTACTCTACAATTAATTTGTGTCGAGTTCGCATCAATTTTTAAATTATTTACATGTACATACGTTAATATAAATGATTGAGGAACAATCTTTACATTTGTTGGTGTTATTGTACACCTTTTAACACCACTCTTGATTTAGGTTTTTTAAATGTAAATTTATAAGCAATGTTTTAAATGAGCTCTTTATATTCAGCAGGGATATAATGTCCATCTTTTTAATCACTAAGTAATCTTGTTTTCGTTTAATGAAAACACGGACTTGTAGACACGCAGGCACAGTTAGGACGACAGAAACGGATTTAGTGGATGCAAATGGGAAGGTAAAGGAAACAACCTGGCTAACGATATTCATTGCATTAACTTGTCCCTATATATTTTATGTTCATGGACGATTTACTTCAACGTATTTCTTTAGTTTTACATATTAATATATCATAAGAATAAGCGAATGTGTGTATCGAGTTCATCTTCATTGAAAAATGCAAAACGTACAATTACCGAGTTAGAGACTGAAATCAATTCAACCTTGTAATGAGATATTTTCTACTTTAAATAAAGTACAACGGCAATCAACATAACATAGGTGATTTTCGATCAGACGTCCAGATGTGTTGAAAAATAATCATTTTGGAAGCGATGCGCGAGCATAATCAGAGCTCGTATTCCACAGCAGATTAGAGGTAATTATTGTCGGTCCGGTTAACACTTGTGTTGCCACCCAAAAAAACTCACAGCATCTGCCACCCGGGTACCGGCGTACCCCGCGCACGATATTCTTGATAAAAGCCCATTGTAACTAGAATAATTATATGCATTCGATTAATATTTAATTATTCATATTCTAAGAAGTAAAAGTACATTAATATAACAATTAAATTATGTACGTTGACTAGCCATGCCAATGATAGAAGAGCGATTTTCTAACCAGCAAGTGGTAACTGATAACAACGATCATGCTATATTTGCAGTGTGCCTATTCGAAAGAGAAGAAATACAAGGAAGTCTTGCGTTGACTGTAATAACTCCGTTTGTGATTAACACAGAGCAAAAGTCACCAAATATTTGCATTGTAATCATTGATTTCTAATACACCTGTGTAAAAGTTTGAATTTGAATTATTTTTTGTAATTTTTCATACAGTATTTGTTGTCATATTACAGTACAAAAAACGAAATTTTTGTTGATTGATTTTTGTACAAGAATAACATTTCAAAATATTCATTAAATAAACAATTTTAAATAAACAAATATTGCTATTATTTATATATTAATCCATATTTACTTATTATATTTTTACAACAAAACTTTTTTTGTATGATTTACTATACGAAAATCAGGTTTTTTTGTTTATCGGGGTACCCGGGTACCCGGGTGGCTCATACGTGTTGTTTTTTCAAATGCAAAATTTTACATTTTTTTTAATATGTAGAATGCATATTTTGATAGGTAATCGGTCAAAGCATGGGGATTCGAGAAGGTTTGGACAATCTTTTTTGGAAAAAAAAATTTTCAATAAAACATACGCCGATGGGTACCCGGGTACCCCGGTGGCAACACAAGGTTTAAGAAATTATACCTTCAAAGGACGTCAAGATATATAGACTTAAAACCGATACTACGAGACTGCCTGGCACAACAAATTTTAATCAACGATCTAGAAGTGACTATTGGAGAAAATTCTGAAAATGACTGAAGTCTACGAAGCGAAATGCAGCCACGTCCAAAACTCTGAAATGCATAATACGCATTTTTAATCTGGCGAAAATGTGATTGGTAATTAGATAATGGATTTTGCAAGTCACCTCACTTCATCACTCCCTATGGCACTTTTTGCTCGAATATTTTAATATCGTTAAGAGCATAAACGGGAAACAAATATTGCGAGACTGCATTAGACGTTGGACTGAGTCGCATAAGAACGCAGTTGCGGTTTCGCATTTGCTGAATCCGTCGGAGTGTGTCCATTAAACAATTACTGGCTGCTCGGAAATAGTCAGACCATTAGCTAAGTTAATTAAAACATAGTGACCTGAGCTTGATATATACACTTGAATATAATTAAAATCAAATGTATATATCAGTCGGTCAAGTTCATAAATTTCCGCGGAATAACTAATTGTACGTGCAGATGACAAGATGGGGAAGCTCGTGTAATGAATGAGGACATATTTTGTGATACTTATTCAGATTAATAATCTTGCGTAGAATCAAACATACACTTAAAACTATGTCAGCAAACCTTTCAAACTGATTAAAGTAAATACAAGAAGCAGAGTGTTGGTCATTTTCAATGAGAAACTTGCACATTTGGTGGGAAATTTCCAATATTTACAAATATTCAAATAACGTATTTAACAAAAGTTTTGAGAAAATTTTTGGAATGTAATTATTCAAACTATAATTGTTTTATTTAATTTGGTGGTTAACTATAAATATGATGTACCACATAGCAGCTAAATGGCCATGGGTTTCAATGGTTCGCAATTCGGTGCGAATGCCTCTCGACAGCTTTTGGACGGTGAGTGGGTTAAACTTTCGAATCTTTTGGTACATTCGTCGTCATAGTTCTTCTTCATTTTGGGCTTCCCACCCACCGCCGTAAACTTTTCGACCGACTAAAACCCAAAACTCTTCTTTAGGACGTGCCTGTGGAACATTCTAGGTACATACATCTTTAGGTACATATGGAATATTTTGTTGCCTTAACCAATCTTGGGTTCTTCTCGCATAATGATACGATGCCAGAACCGGGCAGAACATAATATCATCATTAACATGATGCGTTTGAAAAAAAAAATCACTAATTTAGGGAGGCATATTCGATTGTAAATGTCTACATATACAGCTTCGCCACTAACTCGCCCAACTTGAAAAACCAGCTTCCGAAATGGCGCACCACACTGGGTGTCCTCAAATTTCGATTTTTTCTTGTACCTTACGTCATTAGGAACATCCTCAATGTTGCCTGTATAAAAGCCTTCGTTTCCTTTTATGTCGAAGTTAGATAATGTAAAATATTTTTCCTTGTCTAAAATTATCGTGGCATTGTTTCTGAAATTGTCTGCAGCATCTTTCATTCCTCTCTAATTGAGCAGGCGTGTATTTTGACATTTTTATCGCTTCTATATTATAAATTATTTCTGTTGTTTTTGGCTGTCATATGGGAAATGTGAAATCTTCGGCCTAATCTTCTCGTCACCTTTTCTATTTTTTGCAGATTCAACTAAGTTAAAGATTTAAGATAAGATTCAGATTTAAAACTCGGGGCCGTCTTGGGAAGATTCATACACACCAAACCTTCCGTTCATTATAAAGTAGCCAATAATAAATCTCTCATTTCTCGAATGCACTTCTCTGGTGTATTTATTAATGTCTTTGTGCACGAATGTTGTGTTTATAATAATATAATAATTTTCGACGAATAATTCTATCAATCTGTTCCCATTATCATTTTTGTTCTTTTTTTTCGTTATCATTGGATTCATAGCCCACTATTATGATTATATTTCTCGTCTATTTTTGCTGTAATTGATTTTTCTTTATCTGGTTTTATCATTAGTCAGACTCCTTCCGCGCCCATGTTGTTTAAATCTACTCAGGGCGTTTTATGTTCTCTAGCAATACTTCTTATTTGGCCGTTCACCGTTCTCTCTTCTAATGTTAAGTCATTTTAAATGTATATTCTGGTGTCTCTAAGTTTGCTTTTCATTTTCATGTTTATTTGTACAATGATTCAATTTATTATTCGATGAACCCCGTCTCCACTGCAGTTGAGTCGAGACCGGTTTACAAAATACGATAACACTCATTTTTTGATTATCATCCTGTACACATAAAATAGGTATACAACTTTAACTCGCTAACTATGTCTAGTGCCATTTCAGAAAATGTTCGTTTTCCTCCATAACTCAAAACGACTCGCCCGACGTTCCTATTCAAAATATGACCGAGGCAATCACCTGAAGTTCGCCGCCAGCCGCGCACCGTACGCGCACGTACGAAATATCTTTGCTGTACATCATTGCCGCATACATAATATACGTTGGCGGAAAATGCAAATTTCGGATAGTTTATGTGCGTTGGAGAAATGGATTTTGGTGAATTTGGCAAGCAACCGGATTGTTGATGTAGCGTAAACTACTGGGACGATCCTTCCTCTTAGGTTGTTTTTATCATTTATGTGGCTTATTCACTGGAGTAATGGCTCGCAGTGATATATGAACTTCGGAGAGCAGTTGGACACGGCTCTGCACTCGACCCAGCCATTAGTGGTCGTACCGATAATAAATGCGACACCATAAACTTTTGTCATTCACCTCGAAAAATGGACTTGTACATCGGCCCGGGGTCGCAAAAAATAAACATCATTTGCATGTATTTATCGTTGTTTACACGGCTGTCGATTTCGAAGCAATGCATCACACGTCCTGGCTTGGCCTCGAATTCTTTTCTTTTTTAATTTATTAATTACAATTCGATTAATTGAAATTGAAACTTCCACATTATGGTTGTAAGTCGTTTGATGTAATTCAACTTTTAATTGTTATCAGTTCTACACTTTTACCAAGATCGCGTATTTTTACGATTTCATATAATTTTGTTGTAATTGAATTATTTGCGTCTGGCGATTTTCTCAATTTTAAAATTTTCCAATTTCTTAAAGCTTTAACAGAATCTCAATATGTCATTGAGCAATCCAAATTGTTCACCACGACACATTTCAGAAAAGTGCATTGGGTCCAACCTGCCATTCGGAATTTTTTACGCGCATCATTTCTAAAACTAATCCCTTTTCAAAGCGTTTCCGCCCTTTTTCCCACAAACCTGTGCGATAAGCCCCAAATGTGTACGTTTCCCATTCAGAGGGGCTTCAAAATGTTCAAGCCGCGCGACCAAAGATAGAATTTAATACGAATTTACTTTAACAGTGCGACCTATTGCGCCGCAAAAGAAAAAAAAACCTACTGCCATTCTCTAAACGCGAATATCCAAAGTTTTAATAAAGGATCCAAATCGACGGCATTACCGAATAAAAGCCGTGTTAACTTAGTATTCCGGGAATACAAATTTGGCGGATAGAAGGAAAGGAATTGAAACACTAACGAATACTGAAAAGTCTATTAGACGGATGCTTCAAAGGACAGCGCGGCTCGGAGCCGGGTTACATTACGGTTAAACCGAACCTTCAGAAACCAAAATTAAAGCAAGCCATCGCTTTCGAGCATCTTTTGCATAATTTTAATTTAATTTAGTCACGGCTTCGGTGAACTCTCCTCTCCGTATACTAATTCATTATGTTTCGTCATTATAGATTATTTTCCTCCGTAAGTAGCAAATTTAATAAAACGATTTCCTAGATGGTTTGGGGCGTATAATAAAATTGTAATTGAAAATGGTAACTGGTAATGATACAGATTTGTCGAGTTAATGGACGTTTGCAGAAAATTTACAATAAAATCGACATTTATTGCTAATTCAATAGTTTTCTGTGGTAGAAACAATTTAAAATAATATATAGGGTGTGAAACTAGACTTAAAGGGAGATTAAACACTAAAAGGAACTTAAAACTTAAGATTTATGACTTACAAAAATGCAAAACGAACAATTAAAGTGTAATTAACATATAAATCAACAACTGTCACTTGAAATATAATAAAGTAATGAATAATAGTGGCGAGGACCTATTTGCTGTGTAGATCGGTTAATGTGACATATATAATGGCCCAATGACAACCCTAAACTCTTTTAATGCTGACAAGTAACACTATTATTTATAATAACAGTACTTGACTTCTGTTCAGTGAATGTGGACACCATAGGACATCCGTCCAATGAAAATTAAGTTAGTTTGCAACGAGTGTAATTTTGTTGTTGTAATTTTGCCCATTTAAAATTTTTTAATTATTTTCCTTTTTTATGCTTTCCAAAATATATTATTTTCCTTCTTATTGAACAATTTTGCATTCGATATTTGTGTATTTTTACATTTTTGATGCTGTTTGCCAATAGCGAATTTTGCGAATTCATTACATTTATTTATTTTACATATATCTGAAGTTTTATTTTCATTTATTTTAGATTTTTTTGACGTGTCATGTTAATTTTGCAAATATTGAATTAACTTTGACATTAATCATTTTCATATTTTGTATTTTTTATTATTAAATTTTTAACGTTTTCTCATTCTTTTTTTGATGAAATTTTCCATTTTTTCAAATATTTATTAATATTTATTTATGTATTATTACAAAATTTGCAAATCCTGACATTTTTTCTTGATTATTATAATTTATCTATTTTTATAGATTTTCAAATTACGTTTTCTTGTATTTTTCAATTTTACATAAATTTAATATTAATATTTTGATTTTTGAAAATGTTTCAATTTTTGATATTTAATTTTGTTTGTATTTTCTTCATATTATCTATGCTTAGCGTTTTGGCAATTTTTACAATTTTCTAACTAGAAAATTTGCAACTCGTATTTAACTACGTTGCCCATTTTTTAATTTGCAATTTTGCCATTTTTGCATTTTCTACGTTTTTTGATAATTATATTGTTATTTATTGTAGTTGTATGTTATATATTGCTCTTGTATGTACGTTATGCTGTTCGTTTATTTTTGTATGTTGTATGTTTATGTTGTGTGTTGTGTTGATTGTTGTGTAGTGTATGTTGTATTTTGTATGTTAAATGGTCTATGTTTCATGTTGTACGTGTACATATTTGCATTTATGTTATATATTGCATATTGTATGATGTATGTTGTTCATTATATATAACTTTGAAACATATGCTATTTATTGCCATTTTTAATGTTTCGCAGTTGTGCATGCCAAGTGCCATGGCTTGCACTTATAACAATTGTTGGATATTTTTGTAAGAATTCCATGCTTTACCTTTGATGATCTAAACACAAACAATATTTTTTAATTTTTAGAAATTTTTGTATTTTGTCATTTTATCAATACATAAAAAAATATTAAATATTTGAAATTTTTTATAATTTTACTTTCGCAAGATTTGACATTGTTATCGCGCCTAGCTTTTTTGTAACTTTATAACAATTGAATTCTTCATTTGAAAATTTTCATAATTCCGACATTTTCGTTTTTAAAATTTTTGCATGTTGGATTTATAAAAATTGTTAAATTCTTGAGTTCGCCATTTTTGATATTATTAACGTTTTTTGAGTAATATTGTTAGTTTTGTCATGTTTTGATGTTTTGGTCATTTTGGATTTTTGAAAAAGTTCAAATTCTTAATCATTTAAAACCATTAACATGCTTTGCAATTTAGATTTTTTTAAGAGTTTAGCAATCGTCGAATTTAATTTTGTTGGTATTTTCTTCATATGCTCAATGTTTTCGCGATTTTTACAATTTTCTAATTTAGAAAATTAGCAATTTACATTTAACGACGTTGCTCATTTTCCAATTTTGTAATTATCACATTTTTTATATATTTTTTTATTTGTTGAATAGTTATTTGTTTCAATGTTACAATTATGTATGCTAAACTAGACTTTGTTTGCATTTTTTGGCAATTTTTGACAATATTTTCGTTTTTGGAAAATTATTGATTTGTTTGCATTCGTTTGGTGTGCTACCATTGCCTATTGTATATTGTAGGTTTAGTTGTATGTTAAATGTTGTATGTTGCATGTTACGTGTTTATGTTGTTCGTAGTATGTTTATGTTGTATGTTTATATTGTATGTTTATGTTATATGTTGTAATTTGCATTTGACATTTTACATTTTGCATGTTGTATATTGTTGTTGATTTTCGATTGTTGATTGTCGAATGTCGAACGTGTATGAAATAATTATAAAAATATGCAAAGAATGCAAACAATTCGTTGCATTTCTTCCATTTTATAATTATTTCATATTTTTACATATATTTCATTATTTTTGAAAGTTTTCATAATGTTTGTATTTAACATTTTATGTAATTTTAAAAATCTGACAAGTTTACAATCGCCGAATTAATTGTTTGAGTATTTTCTTTTTGCTAATTTGTAATCATTGAATTGTTTGCATTGACAATTTTGATTGCGTCAGTTTTAGAAAAAAAACTTTTATACCACACACAATTTTCCGATTTTTAGCAGTTTTTAAAACAATGTTTGCATTCACAAAGTTAACAATTTCGCAATGTTTCGATTTGTTGTCGATTCTCGATTGCCGATTATCGATCGCCGGTTGTCGGTTATCGATTGTCGGCTGTCGATTACCGGTTGTCAATTAACGGTTGTCGATTCGATTGCCGATTGTTGTTGCTGTTTTGTGATGTTTCTATACTATACTGCTTCATTGTATATTATAGGTTTAGTTGTATGCTGTATATTAAGTGTTGTATGTTGAATGTTACATGTTGTATATGTATGTTGTATGTTTATCTTGTATGTTGCATTTTGCATTTGCATTTTGTTGTTTCTGATTTTCGATTGTTGTTGTTGTTTTATGCTATATATTATGTGTTGAATGTTGTATATTATGCTATATGTTATTATATGTTTGATATTGTATATTGGTGCTATATGTTGTGCGTTATGTGTTGTGTGTGCTATATGGTGCATATTGTATACAATGTTGAAAGATATCGTATTTTTCAATTTTTAATGTTTTGCCGCTGGCCATATCAAACGACATTCATTGCACTTTTAAGTGTTCGACAATTTTATAACATGCTTTGCATTTGACAATTTTTGCATTCGCAAAGTATAAAATAATTATAAAAAGATGCAAAGAATGCAAAAAAAATTCCTTGCATTTTTGCCATTTTATAATCATTTCACATTTTACCATATTTTTGCATTTTTTAAAGCTTTGCTTATGTTTGTATTTTAGCATTTTTGCAACATTGAATTCCTTGCATTGTACAATTTGATCATTTTTTAATTTTTGCCAACTTTGCCAATTTCAATTTTGTTTCCTTTTGAACAATTTTGATTGTTTACAACCAGTTTTGCAATTAAATGCAATTTTTGTGTTTTAGCCCAAAAACTTTTATAATATTACATTTTATGTATTTACATTTTTATAACATTGCCTTTTCATGTATTTTTGAAAATGAATAATAATTTAAAATATTTGCATTTACAAAGTTGCGTATTTTTCAATTTTTTTAATCCCAGGTTTATATATTTAACGTAATATTGAATAATTTTCGCAATTTTCATTTAGACCATTTTGACAATTTTGCAAATTTGAACCTTCTGTATTTTTTCACCTTTAATAACTTTATACAATTTTCAGGCATAATGGTCACGACGTAACAATAACATGAAAATATAAACACACGACGTTAAAAAATATCTCCTTAGATCACTTAATCGAATTACAAGAAAATAACCAAAACCCAGGATTACGATGTTCAAAACTCTACTAAAAATTTATAACGATTTACAGCTCGTCCAACCGAACCGCCGATCACGTCGCCGATATTCCCCAGTACTCTGTTTCCACCACAGCGATTTTTTCGCATTCGAGCAGTGCATCATTGCTTCCTCCTTCCATTTGCGGCGGCCGCTTTCGTCGGGAAAGATAAGCAGCGCCTTTGTTGGTCAGTCTCAAGAGTAAATTACTGCAATTAGCCACGGTCTTGATTGGTTTTCTCCCTACAGTCAGACACGTACGTTTACACTGCGCCTCGGCGCGTAGGCGCAACTCCAGACATGTGCGACTTTAAACTGGGAGTTTGGAGCAAACGCCGGAAACAGGAAATGGAGCCAGGCAGATAAAATTGCGCAACCCCGAATAAGTCCTAAGAGAAGCGGTTAAAGGAACTCTTTGATACGAGAATTTCCTTTGCTTGATTCGAAAGTTTTAGACCGCCTATTTATTAAACTAATGACGAGTCCGAGTTTTGATTAAACGTGAAGAGTGTTACGTGGTTTGAGAGTAAAATAAACAAATATTTTAAAAATATCTTTCAACTGATTTTAGAAACAATTTTAATTTCGCACTATGCTTCTATTATCAAGTAAAATTTTATTATTCCAGTATTTACTATTTAAAAAAAATTAATTATTAATGTTTTCCATAACAACGTGTATTATTCAAGGGTTCATAAAAATAAATGATATAATTTACCAATTACATTTTAGAGTTATTTTTATATAACCGACTTTAAAGCGAGAATATTAATTGATGAAAATAATATTCCAGTGCGCTAAAATATTTTGTTTGCGCCAGTCAACTTGAAACGGATATTCCAATGAAATCCGAGTTATTGAAACTAATATTTAATTGCATGTATAAATCAAAACAAAGCAAATATTGTTAGTGCGATATATTAATAAGCATAAATATTTCAATTAAATTAAATATTTAATTTGCATATATTTTGCATAAATATCGAACAACGAAATTTACGGAGTGTTCGCGTTTTTGGACGAGGCCGCTTAGCGACATATGAATGTGAATTAACGCAGTGGCCGCGATGATAAGACGTCATACTGCGCGTAACGCTGAGCTAATTATGCAAAAGATACCGAAATGTAAATACGCTATCACTTTAATGTAATTAGAGTCGAAGCGTGGGATGAAAGCATAATGTAGTTTGGGGCGAGCTGTTTAACAGTCTCCATATAATAGACTTTTCGACATTTTTATACCCGGATGAAAATTTCAACGTCGCTTTAATGGACCCTAATTCTTCTTTTATAAAATCCGATAGATAATGATCCCTTACACAAAAGTGGTATTACGTAGTAATTTCGCACAATTTAATATTAACCATTTTCGATTATGCAGAGGATATTGTCTTCACCTAGAAATTAATGTACGGATCGTTATTGTTTCAATCGTTTCGCTGTTATTGTGACCTCTTCAGCAAAAAATATTAACCGTGTAAATATATAATATAAATACTTAATTAAATTTCGTTCAAATACATCCTGTTATTCCTCGCCAGACAGCAAAACAAAACAGCAAAAAATATTGAAATTATCATACGAAATACCTAGAAATATAGGCTTAGAGTACGTACTTATTTAATATTTAAATACGTTTAAATTTAAGTCGCCAAACGCCAAATAATTTACTATGTTGCAAGTATGTTTGCGTTTCACCCTACTTGAAGTCAACCCAACATAACCTTGCTTAATCATATGTTTAAGGATTTAGCTTATGCTTATGGTGCGATGTAAAAATTTTGGTTGCCGATATTTCCTTATACTTTTTTAATGTGCTGCTAAACACAATCAGTATTCACGTGTAAATTACAAACACTAATCATCTGTCGAATGGTGACGACAATAAAGTATTTAGAAACATACAGTGAGGTTGCGATGATTTGTACGGTTTAAATTTAAATTTGGCTGCTTGCAAATTTTCAGTAGTTTAATTTAATTTTGTCATTTATTTCTGAAATTTATATTTTTTGACATATTTAACCCATTTTTGTATTTAACCCAAAAAACTTTTGTAATTAGTAAATTTGTCTAATTAGCGATATTTCTATAATTTTCTTAATTATCTAATTTATGGATTTTATAACTTTCATGGCGTTTTTAGGCAAGTTGATAATAAATTAAAATTTGTGCATTAGGTACATATGCACAGGAATCGTTTGGTATTCGTGACATTTGCATGTCTGAATGTTTCTTCTATATTTGATGTTTGGATTGAATTTTTTTGATTTGAAAGCTATACAAAACAGGCAAAAACGTAAATGTCAAGAATTCGAAACGATTTCTATGCAACATTGCAAAATTAACAATATTGTCAAAAACACATACAAAAATGTAAAAAATCCAAAATTGGCAAAATTACCTAATGCTCAATTTTCATTTAATTATAAAACGCCCAAAACGTCATGAAAGTTATGAAATTGTTACAATCCCTCAATAAATTTTTAAGAAATTTTCATTTAATTATAAAACGCCCAAAACGTCATGAAAGTTATGAAATTGTTACAATCCTTCAATAAATTTTTAAGAAATCCAAAACATCAATAATTAAGAAAAGTGAAAAATTCAAAAATATCACTAATTAGACAATTGTCCAAAAACATCAAGAAATTGCAAAAATGAGTTAAATATGTCAAAAATTGCAAATAAATTTCAAAAATATACAAAAGATTAAAAATTGTATACAATAAATACTGTAAATACTGAAAAAATTCAAACATGATTAAGCATGTAAAAAAATATTTGAAATTGCCAAATAAAAATCCAATAAACAAATATACAAAATGCCACAACGAACTCGATAATAATTAATTATTAACAAATAGTCCTATACCTAAAGAAATGGAAAATATAAACAAAATCCACAAATTGCGCGATTACCAAATTGAATGAAAAACACAAAAAAAACTTGACAAACTGATAAATGCCAGTAATAATGCCAACAAAATTGTCAAATGCAAAAAATTATTGATTACAAAATTGTCTAAAATTAAACTAAAATTAATTAAAACTAAATTAAAGCAAAACTATTCAAAACTTTAAAAATTATCAAATACACAAATTTCAATACTTACAAAGTTACCAGTAAAAAGGTAAAGCAAATTTCAAAAACGTAAAAAAAAACCAAAAAGTTAAGAAAATTGTCAAAATGGTTTTAAATTATTTGAAAATTGACAAATTTGTCAAACGCCAGAATAATAATCACAAAATTCTTGAAAACATGTAACAAAATTTTAAATAAATTGCAAAGAGTGTAACATGTACCATTTCACCGTGTATCAATGCATCAGATAACCACACATGCTTTTACTGAAGGTGCAAGTCATACAAGCACGAGAGACAAAAAGTTTATGTATGACTATTAACGTCATCTCGGCGTCACTGCACCAACACGATGAGAGTTCTGCTTCGACCAACTAGACAGCTACCGTCCACACAAGTAATTACTTCGCACACGTCGGCACGAAAGAGACCTAGGTTGAGTTGTTTAATCAACGGTTCTAAGGTTGCCATTTCACCATCTATGGGCTCATCAGATCACACACCGACGGCTGCGAAGTAGTTACAACTCTGAACAGTGTAGACTTAGTCGGTCGACGAAGACCTCTGTAATTGCGTATCCGCACGAGTCTGAATGTATTGACATCTATATAGATGGCGTTAATATCCACACAGAAGCAATAAAATATGTTAAAAATGCAAAAAGACCTAAAAAAGTATCAGTTGCGAAAAAAGGGAAAAATCAAAACCCAACGCAAAAAATTCACTAATTACAAAATAAACCAAAATGCCAATCAACGTTTAAATTGAAAAGAAAATTAAAAAAATGTCAAAGTCGAGAAATTCAATATTGTAAATTTGTCGGAGAATGGAAATAAAAGTTAAAACGAGTAGATAATGAAATGAAATTGACAAATTTATCAAATGTAAAAATACTTATTATTTAAAAACATCAATTTGAAAATTGACAAATTTATCAAATGCCAAAATAATAATTAGAAAACTCTTGAAAAACATGTAAAAAATATATTAGATACATCTCAAGAAATGTAGCAGATGATGACGGCCGTTTCTCCGTCTATAGACTCATCAGATCACCACACATGCATTCGCTTAAGGTGTAAGTCTAACGAACATGAGTGGCAAAAAGTTTCTGTGTAAGTTTTAAGGTTAGCGCGACGTCATTACCCCAACAGTTGTACTGTGACGCAATTACAGATCTCTGCTTCGACCGACTAGGTAGGTAGGTACTGTCCAGACTTGTAACTATTTTGCAGCACAAAATTGTGAAAATTATCTAACGCAAAAAATTCACTAATTACAAAATTATCCAAAATGCCAATGTTTAATGTTTAAAATTCGAGGAAAATCAAAAAATTGTCAAATGCAAAATTGCCTAAAAAAGCAAATAAAAGTTAATGCTATTAGGTAAAAAAATAAAATTGACAAATTTATCAAATGTAAAATGCTCATTATTTCAACATAAATAATGAGAGTAAATAATGTTCAAACATACCAAAAACAATTCAAAAATGCATGAAGACCCAAAATTCGAAAATTATGTAAAATGTAAAATGTAAAAAACACAAATATTCGAAAATTGACGAATTTTCCAAACGCTTCGGCGTTAATAATAATACATTCTTGAAAAACATAAAAAATGTAACAACATATTAATAAAATTTCATGGAATGTAACTGGTGATGACATCCGTTTCACCGCCAATGGACTCGTCAGATTTCCGTATATGCATTCGCTGAAGTTATACAAGCATGAGTAACAAAAATGTTAACATCATCTCTAGGTTGGTACTGTCTACTGTTGGTAACTATTTCGCAGCCGTTGGTACGAAAGGCCGCTTTGTTGAAAAAAAAATATCAGCGGTAACGACTACTGTTTCACCCTCTATCGACTAATCACATCACCACACAACGACGGCTGCGAAGTAGTTACAAGTATAGTAAGTCGGTCGAAGCAGATGTCTGTAATTGCGTAGCACGAGTGTGAGAGTATTGACGTTTAGATGGCGTTAATACCCACACATAAGCAATGAAACGTTAAAATGCAAAAAGTCCTAATAAATTGCCAATTGCGAAAATTGTCAAACTATCAAAAAATACAAAAATATCAATAAATGTTTAAAATGCGAAAAAAATTAAAAAAATTACAAATGTCCAAAATGTCAAAATTCGTAATTGCAAAATTGTCGGAAAACGTAAACAAAAGTTAATGCGAGCAGGTAAAAAATAAAATTGACAAGTTTATTACATGTAAAAATGTGTATTATTTCAAAATAAATAATGTAATAAATAATGTTTAAAAATACCCAAAAATGTAATTTTGGCACTACAACACACACTATTACATAAGTTAAAAATGACAGAAAAAGACACAAAAATTGTCAAATGCAAACAATTCATAATAACTACGAAATTGTGCAAGTACGTAAAAAATTTAAATTAACAAAAATGCAAGTGCTAATATTTAAATCTTACCAAGTGCAAAAAAAATATAAATATTTCATAATCGTACAAAATACACAAATAGTAAAAGTGCTGAAAATTTAAAAAAAAATCCCAATCCACGTGTCAAATTAGTCAAAATTGATGAAAAGAGAAAATTGTCAAAAATGCAAAAAATGTGTTAATTATGTGGAGAAAAAATCAAATCCTGCAGTAATCGAAAAATATGAATTCTCAGTTAGCTTTTGTTGATCGAAGTCTCTTGACGTCCACTTTAGCAGATCTCTTGACAGCCCACAACTTAGTCTTAGATTCACAATATAAAACCGAGACACTGGGCAGCAACAGGACGTTTTGAAATTAACCTAATGTTTGATGGCTATAACGGTTAAAAAATGAAATGTTGGACATCCAGACAAGGAAACAACATGTATATTATTATGCAGACCACGTTGGGCGCCAATTATTACATCTGCGTTATTTATTTCAACAGATTTTCTAACCACAAAAGTGACTTAATTAGTATGTTGAAAAGGATTCAATAAAATTCAATAAACTATAGAATGCTGAACAAACTGCTGATACTTTCGCACTATAAGTTTCCACGTTCATGCGACTCCGCTGTGAAACAGCGCAGATATCTTCATTAAACTAGTAGTTATGGCTTATTTATTTATTTTGCAGGTATGTACATTTGATTTACTTTGTCACTTTTAGATTATATTGTACGTAAAAATTATGTTCGATCGATGCACATGTTCGTTCACGCTTAAAATTGATTCATGTGTCAAAATACAGACACTTACATTACGCAGAATTGAAAATTGTTTGCATTTGCGTCACTTTTCATAAGTTGTTTCTCAGATCTGTCAAAGTCAACTAACCCTTCATAACGAATGCTGTAACTGCCAACAAGCGAGTTACATATGAATAACCAACGGCAAACCGTTCACGTATTTTATAATTTATTTATGAATCGCACGAACGTATGCGATAATCCATAGCGCGATAACTTTGAAATGTTCCATATCTAGTTAAACGCAACGCGCGCAATAAAAATAAATATTAAATAACTTTATCCCTGTCACCGTAATAAATTTCCGCATCAAATTTTCCAATTCTAAATCTGTCAAACTTTGATATCATTGGATTACCGCCCGCAAATATTTGGCGGAAAATTTCCAATTTCCGTAGATGTTCAATTTGCGATTGAATTTAAATTTTAATGTAACTTACATCACTTGAACTTTAAGCGAGAGTTTTTTCGCGCGACCGCAAACAAAAACGGACGAAATATGAACTACTAATCGCATTTTGAGTTTAATGATGGAAGAAATTAACGATTAATATTTATGACTGACGATCGTTGTTTGAACTGAATTTATTTTCAATCGCACTATTTATTGACGGACAATTGCAGCATAATTTTGCGGCGAATGGCGATCAGCTCGATCCGAAATGTTTTCACCTACCTGACACATATTCAATTATAGATAAAATAAACATCGGAATTTATTCGACTCTACATTTCGACGCAAATCATATGAATGGCATTCATCGGCTAAACACATAGTGACATAATGCTGTGAAATGTTTTATCAAAACGTCAACTTTAACATTAACGATTGATTAGCAACCGTTCAGCGAACACGTTTCCCATTAAACAAATTGGAAAATAATGCAACTATTTGTTTAACAAAATTAGAATAAGGGGCGAACAAAATTCGATGAAAAATTAACGCGTCCTGAGATATCATGATCGGCTGCGCAAACCGTACGAAATATCAAAAAAATGATAAGAGCAAAGTTGTAGAGAATTTAACAACAAAAACAACACGAACATTACGACATATGATCATCTGGAACAGTTTAGGAGTGGGAGGCGTCCAATATCAATGAATAATTTGTATATTTAAAAAATTTTATTTTGTAAGCTCCCCACTCCTAAACCCTTGCAAGTAAACCACTGCAATCACAGACTTTTTTTTATCGAATTTAATTCTCTTTCTTTGCAATCGGAAAAAATCTCACTTATTTTGCACACAAATTACTTTATTTCAATTCCTGCTACACATGCATTTAAAATGTAACACAAAACGTATCAAATAACAATAATTTTATTTCAAAAACTCAAGCAACAAGAACATTTAAAACACTACCTCATTCGCGTAATCGTGACTGGATATTCAGTGTCGAATAAAAATGCATATTCCGCAGTCATTTTTGTTTCCTCTCCATGCGACATAAATTTAAAAAATATATCTCTGGCGACGTTATTTATGCGGTGAGGAGACAAGGCTCTGCACTTCTGGGTTAGTAACCGGTCGGGCCGGGCGACAATAGCACCGGAGCCGTCAATTTAGCCTTTTTGCCGGGTAATAGTGTAACCAGAAAATATTGACGAATATGGAACGGATAGTTTAAAATTTATGAGCTGATTTAAATTCTCTATCTAAACTTCCACTTATTTTCCGCGTAGTTTTGATCCGCGGTGTTTGCGCGGAAAGGAAAATTCGCTCTGGCCACATAAATATTCATTTTACGTGGCGCGTGTTTTTTTAATTTTTTTGTTTCGTCGGGAGTGTCGTTAAATTGCGGTCGCGTGTCGTAAAAGTGCCGATATGTGGCGTAAAAGTTTGATGGAATTATTCTTTAAATGTTTTGTTACGTTGTTAAATATTTTTAGTTAATTTTGTTGCGTTTGTCTGGTTCAGTCAATGGATTTGAATGAATTGAATGTATTTTAAAATACAAAAAATACATTTTGTAAAAAAAAATTAAAAAATAGAAAATGTCAAGTAAAACGTACAATTGCAACAAATGGTAAGTTGTAAAAAAAAATTCAAAATTGTAAATATTGTTGAAAAAATTATTCAAATTGCTAAACATTTTTAAATCCTCAAAGTTCCACAAGACAAAAGGCCCAAAATATCTAAATTAGTACAATCCAAAAAAATTATAAAATTATTCGGTATGCAAAAAATATATAAAAAGTCTAGGTTCAAAATTCAAAGTTCGAAATTCTTGATGAAAGGAAGCAAAAATTATGACAATAATAGCACAAGTACAATTTATCAAAATTTTCAATACGAGCAAAATTGCAACTACTCTGAAAAATTAAATGTACTAAAATGCAAAAAATATATAAAATAAATTATCTATACAGTAAAAATTGTTTTACAAAATGTAAAAAGGCTGAAATATACAAAAATCGTAAAATTTTCAAAAGTGCCACAATTCTTGAAACAAAACTTATAAAACATTTTAACATGTCGATGGACAAATTGTCGAAAGCATCGAAACATCCAAATTAGCAAAATCGGTAAAAATCAGAAAATTGCAAACATTTTGAAGAATTTCAATACAGATTAAATGCAAATATTGCAAACATGACAATGTCTTGAAATTACAAAAATGCCACAGCATTAAAATTCAAATCAACATTAAAATGCAAAAATTACTCAATAGAAAAATTATAAAAAAATTAAAAACCGTAAAAGTAGAAAAAAATTAGACATTATGAAACTATGAAAATAATTTGAGCAAAACTGCTATGTGATCACAAGCGTTTATTTTGATCGACTAAATCGGTACCGTCGAAACTACTTCGTAGCCACTCGCACGAAAGACCACTTTGTTGAAAATAAATTTCAACGGATGTATCAGGTGTTTCATCCTTCAGGACTCATCAGATTACCAACGATACATACAATGAGGTGCTTGTAGTCACGCAAACATGATTTTTGTGTGAGTATGCTAACGCCATCTAGACAGCAATACTCTTACACTCAAGCTGCTATGTGATCGACAACTACTTCATAGCCACCCGTACAACGGACTGTTTTGTTAAATGAATATATGTCAACAGATGCATCAGGTGATGACAGGTGCTTCCGTCCTTCAGGATTCATCAGATCAACTTCATTGTAACTGATGTTTGCATCACTACATGCACCGGACGTATTGTTGCTGATCGGACGTATCCAGAAGGACGAAATATACAAATAATATAAAAAATTTCATTAACAGACAAAATTGTCAAAAAATTAGATATGTGAAATTTGCCAGAAGTTGTGAAGAATTTCCAGATTTCTTAAAATGTCAACATTGTAATTGTAAAATTGCGAAAAATTAAAAAAATTGCCAAAATAATAAATATATAAAAAATTGCCTATATCGTAATTTTAAAAATGTATAAAAAAATGTACTAAAACATCCAAATTGACATAATTGTTAAAATGCAAAAAAATATAATTAAAATAATTAAAATTAATTATGCACATTTAAAGATAGCCAATATGTCAAAGAACCAAAATGTTGTCTAAAATGCAAACATATTCAAAATTGTAAAAATAGTAATAATTTGGGAAATTGTCTAATAATTAAAAACAATTGTCAAAATTGTTTAACAAAGTTTCAAAAATCTCAAACTCAAAGCTAAGAAAATGTCAAAATTGTAAAAAGGGTAAAATTACGAAAAAACAAACAAATTCAATATTCTAAAAATAGCAAAAATCAGCAAAACTGTATGTAATTACATAAAAATTAAAAACAATTGGTTAAAACTGTCTGATAAAGTTTCGAAAACGGAGAGAATTGGGAAAAAATAAAAATTGGTAAAACCGAGAAAAAATGGTGAAGAAAAAGCAAAAATTATGAAAATAAGACGATAAAAAATTATAAAAAATTCAAAAAAATGTGAAAAGTGTAAAGTTGTGAAATACTTCAAAATTCCAACAGACAAAATTAACAAAAAAATACATAAGTGAAATTTGTCAGAAGTTTAAAAGTTGTGAAGAGTTTCAGGATATATTAAAACGTCAACATTGTAAAAATTGTAAAATTCAAATTAAATTGTCAAAATGAAAAAAAATATTAAATAGAAAAACTATAAAAAATCAAAACTAAACTTGTTGAAAAATAATTATTAATTATGAAACATTCCAAAATCGCCAAAATGTCAAAGAAATAAAAACCAATAACCAATAATTCCAAATATTGTCTAGAATGCAAATAAATTCAACAAAATTGTAATAATAACACAAATTTAGGAAATTGCCTAAAAATAAAGACAATTGTTAGAATTGTCTGGCAAAGTTTTGAAAATGATATAAAAAAATGCTAAAAAATTTCAAGAGTAGGGTAATAGGGTGAAAATTACAAAATCGCCACATTCGAAAAAAAATAAGTTTGTCAAAAATTATAAGAATATACAAATTATAAAAAAATGCCAATATCGTAATTTTTTTGCAATGTACAAACGAAAAATTGTGAAAAGTACCACAATATCCAGATTGGCATAATTGTCAAAATGCAAAAATATTAAATAGAAAAACTATGAAAAAAATTAAAACTGTACTAATTATGAAACATTTCAAAATCGCCAAAATGTCAAAGAACCAATGTCAAAAATACTAAATATTGTCTAAAATGCAAGCAAATTCAAAATTGTAAAAATAAAAACTTGGGAAATTGTAAAACTAGCAAAAATTTTCAAAACTGTGGAAAAAATGTAAAAAAGTGTAGTAATGTGTAATATTTCAAAATTGTGATAATGTCTAAATGGTAACATTTTCAACGTGCAAAAATTTTGAAAAAATGTTGAACGTGTCAAATTTGCAATAAACTCAAAAATTGGGAAAAATTAGAAAATAGTTTAAAATGTTGTAATTGTGAAATAGTATAACTAGCCCTTGTAAGGCTCCGAAAATATGAAAATTATCAAAGAAGTAAAAACTGTAAAAAATTGCAATTTGCAATTTGCATTTGCAAAAACAAAAAACATTGTCTAAATTTGCAAATATACCTAAAATGTAGAAAATGTCAACAAAGATGTTAAACCTATAAAAAAAATTAAAATTGATAAAGTATAATTGTGTAATATTTCAAAACCGTGATATCATCTAAATACAAAATTGTCAAAATGGTAACATTATCAACGAGTAAAAATTTCAAAACCAAAATTATAAAAAAAACAGCTATGGTGCTGTGGAATGTTAAAATTGTGAAAAATGTCAAGAGGCAAGTGTCAAAGTTGCAATAAATTCAAAAATGGTGAAAAATTATAAAATTGGTTAAAATTGTAATTGTGAAATGGTAACTGCACAAAATTGTCTAAATTGTCTATTATAATTATAACATTCTCGGCATTATCAAAGATGTGCAAATGTCAAAAATGACAGAATTCGGAACAAATTATTTTATTTATTTATTTTGCTGTACAAAGCAAAAGATATTAAAATTGTAAATATTGACATTGTTTAAAATGTTGATATTAAAAATATTTCAACAAGATAGCAATATCAAAATCGTAAAAAATGCAGCACTGTTTAAAATGTTATAATTTGAGAACATATTCATTGCGAAAAATTAAAAAAAATTGGTAAAATCGTAGAAATTGTGAAAAATCGTTGAAATTAATAAAAAGTTACCTAAATTATAAAATCGTAAAAAAAAGCCCCGGCCAAGGTTTTGAAAATGTATAGATTGTCAAAGAAGTACAAGTGATTAAAATTACTAACAAATCGCAGAAATACAAAATAAAAGAAAACAACATTGTTAAGTGTTTAATTAGTTCGTCAAATCTTCCGCACCGTCCTAAAGCGTTGTTTTTTCGCATTGCGTGACGTTGGCACCATGACGTAAAACTACGATTTTCATCGGTACATTGTTTACAATTGAATTGTTGTCAGATATGGACAAAAATAAAACAACTAAAGACTTGTATTTTTTAATAATTTTGGGATGTGGCGCCATTTTACCAAATTCTATGAAACACGCTATAATTGTCTGCGCGCCAACGAAGGTAAACAAACAGCAAACATGAATAGAAACACCATAATTAGTGAATCTGACTTTAATTAATATCATCCCAGGTGATTTCCGCACCTTCACTTTAGACCTATTTGAATTGTGTCCCATTTTATACACTATCTGTCAGTTTTCTTGGTGTACTATTAACGCCAGTAAAACACATTCTAAATGTTTAATCTCAAAATTATCTTAAATGTTAAAACAAAAAATAACTTAATTGTTAATTTCGAGTCGTGATGTAAGCATATAAAACATTACATTTCGTCGTCATTATTAAAATTAATTTACTTACAAATACATAGTTTTATAAAAGGACAAAATGTTACTAGCGTCTTCTTGAAACGTCACTGGAAGAAACGCAGATTTAAAATCTAAATCTAAAGCGATATTTACCCAGCCTACATTTGAGCCAAAAGCAACGTCTAATATCAACCTCATCTGTATTCATAGTACGATCTTGTACTTGTTAGCGACGGAAACGGGTGCATTTAAAGAATACGATACCATTATAACACACTTCTTACAAACGAAATTGAATTTGGGATTACACATAGCCTTTAGATGTTATTGGGTATTATTGATTTATCCCGACAAAAATTTAATAACAAGAACAAGAAAACATAAACATATTGATACAACGCATCAATTAAACCAACAATTTCGATTTACAATTTGGGCCCAAAGTAACGACGACACGTTTTCACATCTAATTACAAAAATCCCCGACATTTACATTTACACCAGTTATCAAGCACCAACCTAATTTACATGCTCGTAAATTCGCCCCGGCGACATAAAATATTCAGTCCGTAAGCGAGTGTGAAATTTATAGGGACGAGTTAATTAAACAATAAATATTTTCATCTTCTTGATGCGCAACTTCAATCCAGAATTCAATTTGTCAGAGCCGGGGCAAAGCCGCTTAACTTTTAGGGGGAAGGAGCTTAATGTATGAATAATAGGAGCAATAAATCCAGCTCATCATTTCTCTTTCTTCGCAGACGTGTTAGGTAAACAATGATACAAGTTAAAAGCCAGAGGCCATAAATCTCGACGTTCCGGGGAATTTCCAAGAAACGCCCTTTTATATCGATATAAGTTACAAATTTAATTACATCGCCACCTGGTCGATGCGAGCGTGCACATGAATTTTCACTGGCCAAGAAAAATAATTGGCGTAATTCGCGATAAATAAATAAAACTTTGCCAATTTATAAATTGCTTACACGGCTCGCACGTCTTCTATGATCGGTTTGTACGTGGGTACACGAGAAATCTTATCTTGACATGGGCATGTTATTCCGGTACAAAATAATGAAGGTTTTAATACAATACACGTCTAGGGCAATATATCAATGTCACGCAAGCTAAAACATATGTTGGCGTGTAGTGTTCGGGTTATTAACTTTCTTCGCAAAAACTGCATGAAAATACAAAGCCATTTAACAAGTTTTAACGCACCAACCGTAACGGTATCAGATAAAGAGGGGAAATCGAGATTTTTTCAAAAAAATCAATATGTATTTAATACGAATAGATAAATAATCTCGTCATAACAATTATAATAGTGACATCAGTAATGATAGGGCGTGATAACATTTATACATGTAAAATTTTTACCGCAAAAAACGGCGCAGTCACTGACATCTACCAATGAATGGTAGAATAAATAACTTACCCATGCAACGTAATTCAACTACACGCCGATTGGGACGTTTTATTATTCAATATTCTAAATTGCATAATAATTCATGAAACTTCCTTCTTAACCAAGCAAACATTTGAGAAACTGCCAACATAATGCAAATTACACCGAGCAAGAAATAGTTACATTTGACACAAACTGTTGAGGTTTGCGAAATCATCCATAACTCCAACGTTGACCAAACTTAGCCGGTCAATGAAGATGCAATTACTTTTCTTGTAACACGAAGGAACTTTTTTAGTTATGTTAAAATCAAAATTACAAAATATGAAAGAAAACAATTTATATGTAAAAACGATACTATTTAAAAAGTTATATAGTTATACAGCATAACATTACAGTTATGCTAATTAAATTGAGCTCAGTGATGCCAGATCTAGGGAAATCTTCCTAGATTTATTTTAGAAACCAGTTGATAGTGTAACTGAATCTACTTCAAACGAGACTACCCTTAAAAATGTTCAGACCTAAAATTGACTAGCGACATCTGTCCAGTTAGTCCTCAAGCTAAGGTAGGTAATACAGTAAACAATATTTCTCGACCTTATTCTCGGTTTTTTCTTTGAATTACTCTTCTGGAAATATGTATTTCCCCGAAAAATTAGTTTGAGCCGATGTTATAAATAGACCACAAACTCCATTTTCGCCATCCTTCGTTAACATTATAGCGGTAAAGTACATGTATAATACCAGTGAGCTGTTGAATTTAAGTGAAATAATAAAGTGTTTTAATAAATTTTAACCTGGTGGTAACTGGTAAGTACCTATTCAAACCATAATAATTTAATTAAATAAGGTCCGGGTTATTTACCTATTTGTTACGGTTGTGTTTTATCTAAGACATTTAGGTGCATGTTCTATAGCAAAGATTACATATTTTACGCACATTTACTTATAATAGGGATGAGTATATTTATGAAAACGTCGTATAGGTTAACTGCTTTCCCCCATACTACACTAGCCCCAGCGGTGGGGTTGTTTACGGAAAGGACACATTCATTGTCGTACCGTGAACGGCGCTAATCTTGCTCTCATAATGGCGTGCGGCGGGTGTTTGTCGCAGTAGTTGCGTTGTTGTTGTGATGTTTGTATTATGGTCGTTGGTGTGAGCAATGACTGGTATGTTGATTGGTTATTGAGATGTATTGGTGGCAGCTGTTTTAAGTACGTTGCGATTGCGCGGGCGAGTGCCAGTGGAGTTGTGCAGACCGAATGCAGTGGTGTTGCTGTTGGTGCTGTGTTGCTGTTGCCGTTGTTGTTGTTGTTGCTGGGTGCAGCTGGGTTCCCGGTGTAGGGTTTCATTTTTTACACACGAGCATTTAAGTGAAAAAATCGAGGCCGCAGAACCAATTTCAAATAGACTGAGATTAGACTGTATTCTCAATTTTTAAACTTTGTATTACCATATTTCGCAAATTTAAATCTTGAAATGCAATCAGTGAAAATAAAACTGCATACACAAGCATTGCGGTTTGGATGAAGTCGGTTTATAGAATTTAGATGTCTAGATTTTTATGTGGAAAGCTGTCAACAAATATACAATAGATTCAGATTAAGAGATCCTGTGCAAATTATTTAAAAATGTCTTAATATGCTTTCCCCTGAAGAAGTTAAGAGCAAAATTCACATATCTCTCGCATCTTTAGCTGCAATATTTCCAAACTTGGTTGCGGGAGAAAAACTAAATTGGATCGCGAATGGCGGCTGTTAACTTTAATTTTACTGCTCAAAATTAAAGTTAGAACGATACTCCAATATTGTGTAATTTTGTTTTTGCATTATTTGTGCTTCCGCATTCCAACGCCACTGTAGAGCGATTTTTTTCACAAATTAAATTAATAAAACAAAAATTAGAAATAGATTCAATACAGACTTTAAATGGTATCATGTTCTCTAAATACTTATTTATGAAATCATATTGTTATAAGTTTAAAGTTGAAAATGAACTTTTACTCAAAATTAATTCAAATACCATTAATGAAGATAATAAATAAATAGCGTTGCCTATAGGTACTTATACCTTTAGGTATTTTTAACTTTCTTGTTAATCTTTTTTTCATATTTTGTTAGTATGTAGTTTTTTTTTTTTGTTTTTGTTTTTTAATAAATACATATTATCATGTGTGTGCCTTTTAATTCAACCACCTGGAGGCATTTAGTTCAGAATTCAAATTCAATCATATCATATTTTAAATTCAACGAGTAATTCAAGCACTTGTGCTTTAATATTAAAATTGTCTATGGAAATGTAAGAAATTTTCGATTTTCAGACTAGGGAAAAAAGCTAAAACCATCTGGCAATGCTGAGTGGGCTCTTAAGAAAAGATACGAATGCATTCCTGCATTACGGAAGAACGACAAATATGACATCACCGGCAAAGAAAAGGTGGAACTACTGGCTACAAACTTCCAACAGATCCACAAACTGCCAGGAAACAACGAAGAACAGGAATTAATCAAGACAAAGGTACAAGAATACATACACGCGCAGGCCACAACAGAAACCACCCACAAACCTACAACACCCAATGAAGTAAGATCGATAATAAAAAACATCACAGACATACACAGAAATACATAATATATAATAAATGCAACTGAAGCACTCCAGTACCTGGAAAACAGCAATAATCATAACAATAAAGAAGCCGGGAAAACCACCTAACCAACTGTCCAGCTACATGCTGATCTCACTGCTCAACATTATCAAAAATAATACAAAAACAATCGACAACATTCTACAACAACCAAGCACACCCCCCGAACCGGCTGGTAAATGCAATAAGACAATAAACTGCTGCTGCATTGGTGCAGCCCCCGAAAGCAAAGAGATTTTACCTAAACTGCTTTCCTCTAGAAAACACAAAAGAAAAACCAACAACGACCAAGACATTTTCTTCGAAACCACTATGATCCCTATTTTAACCATCCTTTCCTTGTAGTCACGATAGTTTCTTGCTATATAAGAAACATTTATTGTAATAATAATTATAAAGATCATAACAATTTTAATAAAGATTGTGTACAACATTTACGAGCCATGGAAAATAAAGCATTAAGAACATTTAAATCAGATCTTTATTGTTCTAATACATTTCAATTCGTTAACAGTCAGACTTCAATAAATATAATTGCTCGACGTGCAATTGTTCCTTATTTAACGTGCCATCAAAATGCCTATTACAGAAATACATCTCGATGGCCGAGTACCCATCAAATATAATTCTCTGACATTTTCGGCGCGGATTACATTTGATGGGTCACAATGAGCAATTATGAAAATGAGAAACGGCAAAGAAATGATATATTGCCCATTGAAGCGGCTCACAAATAATAGAAAGATTAAAAAAAAAGTTTGTGCATAGAAAAATAAACATTATATCACTACGATAGCACCTAGTTAACAATCAACATCAAATGTTACTCCCAGTGAATATTTAGAGCCTTTATAATCTCTATTTGGATAGTTTTACTTCTAAATCTGTTTATCTAGAAGATATTTTACGACTCGGTTTAAGACACACTTATGTAGTTAATACCAATACCAATTACCAATAACGTTTCTAAGTGACAGTTAACAGCCGATGGATTAATTTTTAATGCAGATTGATGTAGTGAACAGTATCATGTTGATTAGCTCCTAAATAAATTAATATTGGTTCATATTTTTGATCAGATTTAAAAAATGTCAAACCAACGGTTAACTGTCAGGCTTTGGTCATTATCTAAATATTCTCTAGATAGCCAAAGATATTACTTTGGCACAAACATTAAGCAGGGGGAGGAGGTGGAGGTTGTTCAGACTGGGATGAATTTGGTGGTCCATCGTTACTGTTATTATCGTTATTTTCAGGAATATTGTCGTAATCACCGCGTTGCCCCAATAAAAAATCAATAATTCTGTAATCACGTCCATTATCTGTGTTAGCGATCCACAAAGGCAACCACTTATTAACAAGCAACCATTGCACAGACACCTTGCTTATTCTACCGGTGGAGTCACCGGTGCCATACAAATTTTCGATAGCATAATGATTACTATCGATACCACTCCCACATGACGACGAAAGATGTCGCTCAATTCTACCAACACCGTGTCCAATGACGTCGATTCGACCGTACGTATTGCCTATCCTACCGTAAGATCCACTACAGCCAGGTATGTCATTCATATTACTGGGCGGATCTTGGATGAGTTGAGAGTTATTGCTTGGAGGGTTTTCGGCAGTTCCTGCGAGATTATTATCCGAATGGTTATGTCTTTGAGCTCGTGGCCGGAGAATGTCATCGATGCTCTCGTATATATTCTCATTTTCATTATTGCTACCAGTAGGGTCGTTGTTGATGGTTTCGTAAATATTTTCGTAGTTTTGGTTAGGGGAGGGTAGACGATCGTATCCCACCGCACCTTCAGCATTACTATTGTCGTCACAATTTGCATATCTGTCGACGCAAAGTGTTTTTAATTGAAAAAAGATCAAAGACGCAAAGACATATTTACCTTCCAGCAGCAGCGACCCCATTGCCAGCAATAGCGAAACTTCAAATGGGTTTGTCGATGATCGAAACGCCGGCATAGCTACGACCAATGCTCATACAGCTCGGAAGCATTGTCCACGAATCAGTTTTCGGATTGTACACTTCCACGGAAGCCAAATTACAAGAACCGTCATCGCCACCCACGACGTAAAGCATATTGTTCATAGCTACGACACCAGCGTTTCTTCGACACAACGCCATGTCTGTCACGGCTGTCCAAGTACCTGACTCGGGATCGTAGGCCTCCACCGATTTACGCACCAATGGACCGTCATGGCCACCGACGGCGTACAATATACCGTCCATGACACCAACACCTAAAATTGTCGTTTGTCACTGTAATTTTTGCATTTATTTAAATGTATTACCTGCACCACTTCGCCGTGAGGTCATGTCATGAACGGTAGTCCAAGTATCAGATTCTGGACTGTAGCACTCCACGGAGCTTAAGCACTGACGCGAAGCACCGTCATAACCACCAACCTGGAACATATGCATCAATAAAAAATATGAGAAAAACAATTAACCAAATGATCTTTAAATGAAAATTATCAAAATTACTGTACTTGATCTAATGGACGTTTTACATGCAAAGTTGTTTACTCGTACATGTCAATGAATTGCGGACCAAAGAAATGGGAATTTTTTAGTATTCAGCAAATATCTCGTGATTTAGGTGTAACCAACCAACAGCATTCAAAAAGCATAAACTTGAACCTTTTGAGCCAAAATTTATTCATTCATTGAAAGAAAGAGATTTGAATTCTCGTTTGGATTCTTGTGCCCATATTTAGTTCGTTTAGATGCTTAGATCCTTGTAAATGATGATAGATTAATTGAGCCATTCAGAAATTCTGGATATTATGCCGCTTACAGAAGACCACGACATCATTTTGCAATTGGATAGTGCGTCTCCCCATTTTTATAGTCGTGTTAAAGAATGGTTAAATAATATTTTTCCAATAAATGGTTTGATAGGGCTGGATAAGAAGATTTAGTTCTGTCTCAATGACATGCAAGATCTCCTAACTTTAGCAGTCCTAACTGTTTGACTGTTTTTGGAGATTTCTCAAAGAAAAAATATACAAAATTTGAAATGCTGAGGAATTGAAACAATGAATAAGAGAAGTGTGCCAATTCATAGGACCTAAGATAGCGAGCTATCAAATGTATGGCGCATCTAGGAACGCACGTTGATATTTAACTTATTTATTGTACTAATTTTTCCATTTTTTTATTATAATATGCTTAGTAATTGTATAATTACATAATTAAAATTATGAATTGTTTGCAATGTTTATAATTTCTTTTAATTTTCATCTTGATTCTTTATTTACGACAAAGAAAACCATTTGTCTGCTTAAGGCCTGTTTTTATCCTTTTAACATAGAATTTTTTTTTAAATTTTCCTGCTCATTTCATTTAACCTTGCTCCTCACAACTATAACAAGTCTGCGATCCCAACATTGCAAATTCTATAAAAAATAAAATAAAAGTTCATTATCAAACTTACAGCATATAGCAGACCGTTTACGACGCCGACACCGACACTACTTCTTCGTGTAGACATTGAAGAAATGGAGCGCCATTCCTGCGATCGTGGGTCCAACATTTCGGCTGTATTAAGACCCGTTGATCCATCGAATCCTCCCACAGCATAAATGCAATTTCCCAAGACGGCGACCCCCAACGTCGACCTCCTGGCTTCCATACTAGCACACGTACTCCACTGGTCCAAAGACGCGTCGTAAACGTCGACGGTTCTAACGCGTAACGAACCATTAAACCCACCGACGGCGTAGACCTTTCCGTTAATCACGGCCAATCCAGCTCGGCACCGCCGCGTCGGCATTTCGGCGACTTGGAACCACCGCTCCTCCTTAAAATCGTAACACTCTACACTTCGTATTGCCTTAGGAGCTTGCCCACCTACAACTAATAACACCTACAAGAACAGATCTTATGAAACAATCGGCTTATTTAAGTGTTTCCGCCACCTTTGGTAGTCCCACCGGTTGGCGTGGCTTTGTTCTCGGAGTCTTAAAACATATCTTAGTGTCGCCTTTTAACAAATGATACTTTAGGGCTTCTATTAAATAGTCTTTGCATTGCAGGTCAGCCTTAAGCAGCGGCTCTTCTTCAACTCTTTGCACGAGGTATTCCTGGGACATTAACGGCAAACGAACGTGTTCCATTAACGCCGATAAGTGTCGTTGTCTTAATTCTAAATCATGCTGCACCCAAGCTATCACACACTCAAATACCTAAAATGTTAAATATGTACGTCCGCTCGATTCTAAAAATAGTTTGCACGAACTTTCTCCTCGGTCGGGACCGTCAATCGATCGCTGCATATCAATTTCGAGACTTGTTGATGAGACAGAGTTAAAAATTCTTCACATTCGACGACTTCTCTAAAACCGAAAAAATAAACTTTGTTCGAAGTATTTCCAAATCGCTTACGGAAAATGTTGTTCGATGTAGCTCTCGGCATTACTCAACAAATCTAAGCACCCGTGTAAATCAGCGAACGCCCGTATTCCTAAACAATTCGTCGGGTGCAACTGGGCTTGTAAAAAATCACAGCAAGCGTCTCGGACGTCGGTGAGCTGCAGTAAATTAGCAGCGGGTAACAATACCTTAAAAAAAATTGACAACAATGTCTCTTCAATTAAGTTTAAAGTACGCTACACACCTGCACATTTTCTTCGGTAACCTGCACCTCAGACGTGTATACGTAAACGACAAGCAAAGACAACGCTTGGGAATCGACGCCCTGCAATGTAATGCGATCCTGTTTGCTTTCCTCGAAACTTGTGAACATGGCGTAAAAATACGGCGAACAAGCGGCAAGTACCATCTTGTGAGCGGGGATTTCGACGCTGTCAGCCACCAAGGTCACGTCGCAGAGCAGCAGGTCCCTAAAACCACAACAACGTCGAAATCGATTTCAATAAGCTACCCTGGCTTTGAATTACTTTCGCATTTGGTTCATAACTTCGAATGCCTTGTGGGTGTGATGGTTGTTGCGGTACGGTGGTTTCTCCTTCCCATTTGGTCTCGGGATGTGCTTCTGCGAGCTCTCGTCTAACGAATTTTGACTTGCGTACCGTAGCAACAGGCAACTGGAAATATTTGTTTATAATATTATATATTACATGATAAGTATTTATTTTTTTTCTTATTTATAACCGAATAAACAAGCTTGTGACTTACCTTCCCTGGCGTTCCATTTGATCGGCATCTGCGTTATTTCCTTCCATTTTACCTAATCGATTTTCTTTATAGACGCAGCCATATTCACAACCATAACAATGAACTCTAAATTTTATTATCGTATTGCCTACATCGTCTTCGCTTGACCGCCGTAATGGAAAAGTAGCAAATACACTTTGTTTTGACCCTCAAGATAATGGCGATGTTGTCAATTCTGTAATCGGTATTCTTCGCCGCAAACATTTATCCGGGTAAGGGGGGGGATATGAGTGGCGGCTCATTAACATGGACGCAAGTACTCGCCCCCCCGTTTTATTATTTTAAATACAAGTAACAATACAGCAGACAATAATGAGAATTTGCATGCGCCCTTGAACGTTTGTCCCATCGCATAACAAATCGAATTCATCATTTCTTTTAGGTAAGAACGTGGTTAAAATAATTTATTTTGAATTGAGTCCCCAACGGAAATATCATGAGCCGACGTTTACAAGTTAACCTTTGTATAAAACCCATAGATCACACTCGTGCAGAACGCGTATTTAACGTCATCAAAGAGCGATTTATGTATTTTGACGCGAGTAGTTACAGGATTCATGGCAGCCCCTTAAATTATAAATTCGTTTAAACTCAAATTGCATTATTCTTGGTTGGTTGGTTAGTCAAATGACTTTAAAGGCATTATTGACCGGTACGATTTTCTAAACAGATTAACCATTACATCACTCAGTAAGAACTGACGTGACCTTTTCATAGGCAGTATTAAACACATGGTAGGTACATACATCATATTCCCGCGAAATTATTTATGATTTAATGCCAGTGGCTTTTAACCTGTGCTCCGTGGAACCTCAGGAGTACCAATATTTAAAAAATATTTTCTAAAATTTAGAAACATATCAAATTGCCAAAATATCGAATTTGAAAAAGATAAAATATCATATTATTATTATCATAAGAACATCAATTATAGAAATGGCAAGTTTTAAATTTACAACTAACTGACTAACTGAAAAATATTGTATTTTGTAGTCGCTGGTAGTTGATTTGATTGATTGCACAGATGAAATTTCTCGTTCCAATGGATAGTTCTAATTATTCGTGCAAATATCAACCCAACCCAACCCAACCCATCCAAACCTATCCAAACCCAACACAACCCAAGCCAATCCAATCCGACCCAACCTAATCCAACCCAACCTAACTCAACTCAACTCTACCAACTTTGAACGACGTTTTATTTAGTCCCGAACCAGATTTTAAATTAGATCGGCAAATCGGAGATGGATGGCGCTGTACGTTCTCGCACGTACTGCGACAATTTAAATATTTTCGCAGAAAAAACAGAAAGATCGCCTCCTCTCTGACTAATTGAAAGAAAGTTTCGTATTTTTGTAGTCGCTAGTCATTCATTTGCTCGTGCAGGTTTAGTTGCGTTGATCACCCACCTCCACAACTCCGGATGCTCCGATTGATTGGCATTTTTTCCTCAAATGCATAAAATCGTTCTTGTCATTGCCTCAGAACATAAGATCTGCCACGAAAATAAATTGCACCCACGTGTTCACAACTTTACGACTTAACTGTGCATAACAACAGAAAAATATCAGATTTATAAATTTGACCTTATGAATGCTATTTTCCTCGCGTTGAATTTATGCGTGATACAACACGAGGAAAATAGCACCCATAAGATAATCGATAATTAAATGACATGTAATAACTTCCATAACTGTGCTTTAAACAAACGATATTATTGTTAATATTCGTAGTGTAATTTGCGATATGTGAACAAAAGTAGTTTCAAAGTATCCAATAAATTGACGAAGTGGGTATTTTTTGAAGTGACGTTCGTGAAAATGTTAAATCAAATTCGTTAAAAATTTACTTTGTATTTAAACATGCGCGTTATGTCGCCGACCTGGTATTGTAAATATAAAAATATCATATCGATTGACTATATAGTTTGTTGTTACTTTACGAGTCGTATCCGGCACAATACAAAAGAATAGTTGATTTACGAGCTCAATTAAAGAGGACTTTGCATGGGCATATATACGACAGTATCGTATACATACTTACTATAGAAATACATTTTAATGTTCCAACCAAACCAACCAAATGTTCCAACCAAAATATTGATTTTTTTATTATAAAACAGTAAAAACTGCTACATATTTTTTATTATTGTATACTCACTTGCGGTTCTGATCGTAAAAGAATTAGCTTCGATTGATTTATGACGTCGCCTATTGCCACTTTAGAAGTTTCATCAGATATAACGCAAAAGAATTGTTGATGATCCATTTATTTTTATAGTTAAAGTACTATGTAAATCTTCGACCGTGACTTAGAATTATTTGTTATTGAAAAGGAACTCTACCAAATATTTTGTTTATTGTTCCTAGAAAATAGAATGTGGAAGCTCGATTGATTTCTGATGCATTTTGTTTTTGTAGAAGGTCTATCCGGCAAAATACAAAATAATAGTTTATTTATGAATTATATTTGCTGTGATTTTATGCCGTTTGCAGGATAAATGCAGAAGCATGAATTATTTTATTTTTCGTGTAGCTTTTAAATGAACCACTTATTTTTAATTGCTCGATGCAATTTTAACGTCCACACATTGTTTATAAAATCAGTGAACAATGTATGTTTTATATAACGAATTTTACAAGTTATTAACGTATTTATTCTAGCTTTTCACAAATATTACTTCTACAATTATCTCGCTTACATAACAAGTTTTTTTTGTTGTGGATGAGCTATGCGAATTATTCCAATGAATAATTTCTCAATCGACTATATTATTTCTCTCCAACAGGTAGATTTGAATTTATAACCTATTGTGTGAAGAAAGTCCCAAACTTTGCATTTAGGGAATTTAACTTTATAGCGATTAAAATGTTCTCGCAGCGCGTTAGTTTTATCTCGCATTGATTTACACGTATGCTTAAATCGAATTTGAAAAAGGTAAAGATAAAATATCATATCATTATTATCATAAGAATATCAATTGTAACGTGCGTTCAAGAAAAATCCTAATTTAGGAGGGCTCTGAAATTCAATTGGTGTTTAAAGATACTTTAACCACAACCAAGAGAAACTACATTAATGTCAGTGTTGACAGATGAGGTTCTAACCTCAAAAAACACATTATATATTCTTCATGGAAATCTGTAAAGCTCTCAGGAATGGAATAATGCCAAACGCCATCAACTTTTTGGCCTATTTAAAAATAGCATTCCAATAATTTTGCTTTCTGCTCTGTTGTGATAACCATTTTTATGAGTAAAGCAGTTTTCACTTTTGACGTCTTGTTAAAATTAAATTGACATTTCGATTGTGGCTAAAGTACCTTTAAACACCAATTGAATTTCACAGCCGTCCTACATTAAGATTTTTCTTGAACGCACGTTAGAAATGGCAAAGTTTTAACCCAGGGATTCATCAACGAGGCGTAACGTTAGTCGGACTAACGCTAGTTGCGCCAAAAACTTACGCCAGTCTTGCACAGGTCTAAATAAACGGCGTAGGCCTATTCATGAAAATCGCGTAGCCCGGGCGCAAATTAATCTCTGACGACATACACGACGTCATCGTTTCGCATTATGAACCAGACAAAATTCGTCTAACCTTGACAATTGTGTGAGCGCGCCATTCTCGAGTTGGGGCGCAGAGGCAGGCGATAGGACTTTTTAAGTAACAATTAGTTTGGCTTCATAAATAAAATAATAGAATATAAATAAAAAATATTTGATTGCATCTTTTTATCTCGTAACAGACGTAAGGATTATTTCAAACTATAAAAATAAGTTTCACAAGCTATAATTACTGCCGTTATTAATTGCACAAAACACAATACTATAATAATAAGTAAACTGAAAAACCAATAGCATTGCACTGCAATCAACTGGGTACAGGTTGAGTCTTACGCCAGTGAGAGCTTTATATAAACCACTTCATGGGATGGCGGTTGATCATCCAAAGGATCGATTAATCCTGCTCTGGACAAATGTCAACATTATCAAGTTTATTTTGAAGCTTTTTTCTAAATATTTAATTCATTTATAGTGGTTTTTTTTAGTTCTATTGAAATAAATGAAAATTTTATTTAAATTATACTCATGTTTTTTTTAATATTTTCTTTACAAAAAAACATGATTTTGGAACGTCTGTTTAAAATTAGGATTAATACAAAACTATTAAATAATTTTTTTGAAAACAGCTTTGTATACAAAATAATAAAACTTGCTAGGAATACAAATTTATTAAATCAGAATAAAAACATATTCAGTAAATTACACGTTGCGCTTTCGCAGCACATAATGCTGCTAATAATTTATAATGCTGATGCGTACAAATAAATATAAAAAAAAGGAATGCATGTTAGAACGTATTACAACACACGCTTTAGACACAAATTTAAAACGGTGAATATTCATGTCTATAATTTGTAATCGACCTCTTCGGCTGATCATCCAGAGGAATCAATTGATCCTGCTCTAGACTAATGTTTGCATTAATGCACCTTATGCAAAACCATGTAACCAAGCCATCTAACCAAATTAAAAATCTGGAGCTGTGCATTACATACACCTGTACATTTAAAGATGTTTGGCATTTACTGTTTATATGGTTGGGTGTATCTTCTTTTGAAGGCATCAACAACAATACACGACTGCAATCTATGGCTCCTATCACATTTGGAATATTATCTATTCCATGAAATACTTTCTTAACACCGATTATATAACCAGGATCATTTATACAATAGGTGCACAGCAATGTGTCAGTACTCGACTACATGTTGACTGGCTCACATGAACAATGTCTGCAATTAAGCTTTGGAAGCCATCCGATGCTACACATCTTAAGCCAATGAGTACTTGTAGCATCACAGATAAAGAACTTCTCTTATTGTAGGGTGTTCCAGCTGTGGTATTAGCTCGTATAATCATATGCCGTGGCAAACTATAGTACCTACAATAATATTGCAGTAATATTTAAATTTGATTGGTCATATTGAAAAGTGTTTTTCTCACCTCGGGCACTTGTAGTGGGTCTAATCGATCGTGAAACAATCTGACACTTCATATATTTGCCAATGGCAGTTGCCCAGTCATATTTTGCCCTGGCTCCTAACCTTGGCCATATTCCTCCTCCAGAGCAAGCATATTCTTCCCTGGACCCGGTACCATGTTTACTATAACGTTATAAATGTAGAATAATACTCAGGTGCGGAAACTTGATGAAATAAAATAGTTCTAATTGCAACTTATTAGTAGCCGAAAAAAAATTTACACTCAAACAAATTTGTAAAATGTGATTTAATACTTACTTTGATTACTCTGAAAATGTTGTATAGCACTGAAAAGTACTTTTCGTTAAGAGAAATTCGCGTAAATTAACAAAATGAGCACAACGCAACAGTTACGCCACGACTGAAACATACCCCTTTTTTTACGCCCCTATTTACGCCAATATTTGCGCGAAAAGTTAGACCTGCTTGTTGGGGTGTGTAATTCGTGGCGTAACTGTAACTTTGTGCTCATTTTGTTAACTTATGAGAATTTCTCTTAACGAAAAGTACTTTTCAGTGCTATACAACATTTTCAGAGTAATCAAAGTAAGTATTAAATCACATTTTACAAATATGTTTGAGTGTAATTTTTTTTTCGGCTACTATAATAAGTTGCAATTAGAACTATTTTATTTCATCAAGTTTTCACACCTGAGTGTTATTCTACATTTGTAACATTATAGTAAGCATGGTACCATGTCCAGGAAAGAATATGCTTGCTCTGGAGGAGGAAGATGGCCAAGTTTAGGAGCCTGGGCAACTGTCAATGACAAATATATGAAGTGTCAGATTGTTTAACGATCGATTAGACCCACTACAAGTGCCCGAGGTGAGTAAACACTTTTCAATATGACTAATCAAATTTAAATATTACTGCAATATTATTGTAGATACTATCGTTTGCCACGGCATATGATTATACGAGCTAATATACCACTGCTGGAACACCCTACAAGGAGAGAAGTTATTTATCCGTGATGCTACAAGTACTCATTGCCTTATTAAGATTTGTAGCATCCGATGGCCTCCAAAGCTTCATTGCAGACATTGTTCATGTGAGCCAGTCGACATGTAGTCGAGTACTGACACATTACTATGCAGCTATGGAGTCATTAGCTGCAACTTACGTAACCTATTGTATAAATGTTCCTGGTTATTTCATCAGTGTTAAGAATGTAGTTCATGGAATAGATTATATGCCAAATGTGATAGGAGCCATAGATTGCAGTCATGTATTGTTGTTAATGCCTCCAAAAGAAGATAAACCCAACCATATAAACAGTAAATGTCAAACATCTTGAAATGTACAGGTGTACGTCATGCACAGCTCCAGATTTGAAATTTGGTTAGATGGCTTGATTACATGGATTTGCAACATGTGCATTAATGTAAACATTAGTCTGGAGCATGATCAATTAATTCCTGTGGATGATCAACCGGAGGTCGATTAAAAATTATACACATGAATATTCACTGTTTTAAATTTGTGTCTAGAGCGTGTGTTGTTATACATTCTAACATTCATTCCTTTTTGTATATATTTATTTGCATGCATCAGCATTATAAATTTTGCAATGTGCTGCGAAAGCGGGATGTGTAATCTACCGAATATGTCTTTATTCTGATTTAATAAATTTGTATTCCTAGCAAGTTTTATTATTTTGTGTACAAAGCTAAGTTTTCAAAAAAATTATTTAATAGTTTTGTATTAATCGTAATTTTAAACAGTCCTTCCAAAATCATGTTTTTTTGCAAAGAAAATATTAATCAATACATTGAGTATAACTTAAATAACATTTTCAATTATTTCAATAGAACTAAAAAGACCCCTACAAATGAATTAAATATTTAGAAAAAAGCTCCCAAATAAAGTAGATAATGTTGACATTTGTCCAGAGCAGGATTAATCGATCATTTGTATGATCAACCCCATGAAGTGGTTTATATAAATCTCTCACTGCCTAAACCTGTACCTAGTTGGTTGCAGTGCAATGCTATTGGTTTTTCGGTTTACTTATTATTATAGTATTGTGTTTTGTGCAATTAATAACGGCTGTAATTATAACTTGTGGAACTTATTTTTATAATAAAATGTTTTTGGTATCCGGCTTCCATTGTTTTATACATATATATGTTAGTATTGTTACCTTATGGATGCTGTATTCTCGTGGTCTATTTATGCGAGTTGTTTGTTTAAATGTTTGTACACTTACATATACGTGTTCACTAACTTAATTTAGTTTGGTCACTTATAATTAAAAACATGTTAAAATGTCTGTTAAAATTTTCAACGCCCAACGCACTGCGTTTCGTTTCATGTTCACGGGCTAACTTAATCGTACTTCAAATATTTTTTGTTTTTTGCTTGCGTTCTTTGGATGATTTTTATTGGTAAAAATATGGCTTCCATTTGTGTTGATAATATTTCATTAATTATTGTGTTTGGCTTTATATATTTCCATATTTTTTATGATGTTAAGTTTCCTATTTTTACTATTTGTATTATATTTTTCATCTTGCCCGTAGAGTTGTGCATTGTTAATAACGTGATTGGCGAAATTTGAGTCTTGTTTCATTTGCTTGAACGATCTCATATGTTCCTTGTATCGTTGTGTGAATGTTCTTCCTGTTTGTCCAATGTACTCCATGTTGCAATCCGGGCATGTAAGTTTGTAAACTCCACTCTGACTATATTTGTCCATAATTTCGATGTTTTTATGTATTGTGTCGTTTGTACGGTATGCAATTCGAAGGCCTTGTTTTTTAAAATATTTTGTTATGTTATTTATATTTCTGCCATGGTGTGTGAAAATTACGAATTTATTGCTTTTGTTTTCAGTTTGGTGGTAGTTTTTTTGTGGTCTTATTTTTATAGTTTGAAGTAATCCTTACGTCTGTTAGGAGATAAAAAGATACAATGAAATATTTTTCATTTATATTCATTTATTTTATTTGTGAAGCTAAACTAATTGTTACTTAACCTTCCGTGACTGGCGCGCGGACTCACACCCATAGACAACTATACTTAGGTAGAAGCGTCACTCAATAGAAAAGATTTGGAACAAGTTCGCGACATCTATCGGGAATTGCACCAATTAAATTAGAAAAGGATGGTGCATCCATCCTTTTCTAATTGGTATGAAAATAACTTTGAAATAAAAATGAAATTTATCCTTACACAGGCTCTTCATTAAAACAAAATTTACATTTTGGGCAACTATATTGTCATCTTCAGCAGTATATACAGGATACTGATGACAACATAGTTGTCTGAAATGTACATTTAGTTTTAATGAAGTGCTTTGTGGCTCAAATAGATTACATTTTATTTAACCCACCAAAATGTCTGATCTACTATTTGTACTAAACTTAATAATAATATTTCTTACACGGGGAACAGAAACAATTAATGTCATATATATATATATATATTTATTTAACAAACATTAAATACATTTCATATTATATTACATATATTATGTTATCTAATATTATAGTACTTCAGTTAAAAAACACCAGGAGGTAACATTAAATATCCAAATATTTAAATATATTCTTTATCTTAAATATTTGAATGGAGAATAGATGAGTAATTAAGTAAATACATCGATGATTGGGACCGATGCATAAAACTGCATGTTAATTGTACGGAGTACAAGATGCACAATATATATCAAATACTAGAAAACACCCGGTGACCAAAACTACTGCACCCTTAGTAAGTGGAGCCTATTAATATAATTGCTTTCCCTCTCACACAGCCCAATGCAAGTCAAGTATATGTTTACGTTACCAAATTCCTCTCCTCGAACGATGCCCGCGGACCGACAGATGATACTCTCACATGACCGTGCATTCGGGTAACCAAATAATACAGCAAGCAACATGAAAGACAAACAGTCATTAGTGATTATGAATAACAAATAGTAGTAAATTTCACGAATTACCTACAAACTAGTTTTATATTTGATAAATCCTTACCACCCTTCACGAATAACCTAGAAACCACTTATATTCAATTATACTATGTATGTAACACTAATAGCTTTGAGTAAAAGCTGTTAATAAAAGATGCTAGTAGCTGTCCGCAAAAGCAGTAAAAGCACGTGTAACGACCAAGATGGCGTGAGTTACAATAACTGTAGAGTTGATGGCTTGATGCATGGTTGCTGCAATTGTAGCGCCTCTGGTGGCGATTGCACCAATTTATCATGATCTGAATCTGTCCTATAAAGTGAATATACGGTGACTCACACGTCACACTCCGCAACCGAATGTTATCCGGATTTATTTCAATATTACCTACCCTAGACACCCCTCACCTTCGGTATTCCTCTAGCATGTTATGGTTGTCCTCAGTACATCGTGTGATCTATATAAGTGCCGTCGTTTGTTTTTTATGGCAGATTGCGGAGCGAGAGTCCGCCGCCAGTAACAATGTTCGGTCCCACATATGTACATATTAGCATTTAATTAAGTCAATTTAGATCCGCGCAATCCAGTGCAAAATATTCGCTACAATTATTTCGTTTAGACACTCAGAATATTTTATCTGTAAAATCCTGGTACAACTAGGAGAATATTTTTGCATAGACTTTCGTCCGAGTTAGCCGAACATCATATTCGTTCTCGAGCAATGCAGGATTATATACCGAAAACCATAAGGCTACGAATGAAAGTAATGTTTGCGATTGAAGATGCTACTCCTGAGCCCCCCAATCCTGAGAATACTAGAGGTCGTTGCAGTTATTGTGACAGGAAAAAAAAACGACCAACATGATTCTCATGTAAGAAATGCACCAAATTCATGTGCCTTGAACATTTAACTTGTGTATGTGCAGAATGTTATTGTAATATGGTTTCTTAACTTTTGCTGATTTTGGTTGTCTAGTTATTATGTACAGAATATTTGTTTTGTTAAATGTTCAATGAAAGCTATGTCGGCTTAACCGCCTACTTTCTAAATATAAATATATTAAAATAAATAAATAATTATTTAAAATGTCTTTTTATACAAACAAGAGACGTATTACATATGTATACCCCTTTTCGTAGACAAAAAAAGCTATGCGGACTCACAGTCCGCCGCCACTGCCGATGTATAGAAATGAACCGCCAGTCACGGAAGGTTAAAAACTCCTATCGCCTGCCTCCGCGTCCAAACTCGAGAATGGCGCTCTCACTCTCTCACACAACTGTCAAGGTTAGACGAATTTTGTCTGGTTCATAATGCGAAACGATGACGTCGTGTATGTCGTCAGAGATTAATTTGCGCCCGGTCTACGCGATTTTCATGAATAGGCCTACGCCGTTTATTTAGACCTGTGCAAGACTGGCGTAAATTTTTGGCGCAACTAGCGTTAGTCCGACTAAGGTTAGGCCTCGTTGATGAATCACTTTATAAAACTTGAAAATTGCACAAACCGTGAAAGTCAAAATTTAAAAATTTACAAGAAGACCCAAAACATCAAATTTTCTAACGCAAGAAAAATTGTCGAAATAATTGTAAAAATTATCAAAAACAAAAAAATGCAAAAATGGAATTTTAAATTTACTGTATTAATTGTCTATCAGCATAGAAGAAATATCAAAATTGTAGAAAATAAAAATAAAATTCAAAAATGTCGATTTATGAAAAATATAATGATCGAAAAAAATATAAAAAACTAACGAACGGAAATCATATAAAAGTCAAAATTTAAAAATGACAATTACAAAAATTGGCTGAATATCAAAATTTCAAATATCAAAACTTACAAAAAAAATTAAAGGAGGAGAACGAAAGAATGTATTATTTTGTTAATTAGGTATTAAAATTTACAGGCAAAAGAATAAAAAATATTCTAAAATTTATTAAAAAAATAGCGCCTACATAATTAAAACAAATTCAAAAATGTACACATATAAAGAACATGGCAGTTAGTGATTTTATTGTGAAATTTTTTAGCATTTTTTATATATTTACTTTTCATGTGTATTTTTCAAATGTGTGTAGACATCAAACTTAATAGTATATTAAAAAACAAGTTACAGAAGGCACTGTTTCAGGCATGAACGGACGAAGTAGAAAAATATATTTTTCTACTTTGCGTTGGTGTAACTTCATTTTAGCACCCAAAATAGTGTTGAAATGAAAATTCGAGTGCTAAAATGAGTCTGGCATAATTTTTTTTCTTTATGTTGGTCGCGGTTTGTCAGCGTATAATGTCAACGAAATGTCACTTGTAACTAATAATCATTGCATTTTTAATATACTACTCTAAAAATAAGAATTCGAATCTAACTTAAAGTGTTAAATAAACTTTCTACTAAAATTAAAACAATGAACTGACAAATTGACTTATTTATTAGCAATTATTTTCTCCATAACTAAAACTTGACAATCTTGTTAGATTTGTTCTTCTTGTTCTTCGTAGCATTATCTTCGTCACCCAAACATTCAACATTGTTATTTTTCAAAGTATCTAATGTTATGGCGGCGGATTCCTGCTGTTCTTGATATTTAGGACAGTCCTTCTTTAAATGAGTAACATCTCCGCAAACCTTGCACGCCCCACCCTTAGGATACATGCCCTTTTGATTATCAGGACACTGTCTGGAAATATGCCCCTGCTCCCTGCATATAAAACACGTAGCAAACTTGAAATCGTCGCTTCGAACGACTCTGCAATCCAAATGCGCGTGCTCCGTCGAACCACATTTAAAACAAATTCCCGTCCCCGCGGTCTCTTGCATTGAGTTTTCGTTCAGACTCGGACACTCCGCGAGCACGTGCCCCGACTTTCTGCAGTTGAAGCAAACGGTCTTCTTCTCTCTGCCCAGCGCCTTCTCCGCCTTCCTCCGCTCCAACTTCATCGCGGCCTGCACTTGGCTCCGCGGTATCCCCTTACTTATCATCTGCTTCCTCAACGAGTACAATCGCGCAGCGTCTTCCGTTTTAATCGGGAACCCGTCGAAGTAACTTATCGAAACCTCGACTCCATTGATGTTCATCGTCGTTTTCGACTGTTGCGGCTTTCTTTTCTTGTGCTCTTTGTCGTCGCGTGGTTTTGGAAGTTTCCTCTTTTGACTGGCCTCGCTCGTCTTCGCCATGTTATCTCGGCAAGTTTCTTTTACGACCGGTTTCTCGAGTTCTTTCGCCTTTTGCTCCGCTTTGAATTTTTTACGCTTTTCAACTTGCTTTCGCCGTCTTTCTTTTTTTTTATTGAGTTTCTGCAACTCTTCTTCAGTTAATTCTTCAACAGGTTTTTTGATTTTTTCATTCGTCTCTGGCTTTTTATCCACGGTATCTATTTTAAGTTTAATTTGATTTTTCTTTGACTTTTTCACGGATATTTTTGCCGGAGCAACTTTCGCACTGACCTCAACAGGGGCGTCATCACTATCGTGTCCATCTTCATCTATTTCATCTTTAACATCTCGAACCTGCAGGTCTTCAATTCCGTTGGAATTCTCACGAATTTTAACGTCCCTTTTATTTTTACTGTTCGTGTTTTCTCTTGGTTCTTCGTTCATTTCGCTTATTTTTCTTACTGTTATTATCTTGCCGTTTATTGTTGATTTCGTTGGCTTTTCGGACGTTTTCGATCCAGGAATGTCGGCCCATTCGCTTCCTTTACTGATGTCGTTTTCTTGGAGAAACTCCGCGTATTTGGCGTTGCGAACAGCTTCAAATTCTTTCCTTTTCTTATCGTGTTCTACTTCTTGCTTCTGTTCTTCCATCTGTCGTTTCATTGCCGTCCACGAAGTTGCTTCCTCCGGGACGCGTTCATTCGACGATTTCGAGCCCTTAGCCCGTGCAAATCTCGTCATTCTGGCGCTATCTGAAACTAAACCATTGCACGCTGACGTTTTTCGATTAATTAAATATAACTTACAAGTCTCGGTATTTATTTCGTGTGTCTAAATCACGTGTTGGAGAAGAGTTTCTCAGGTTATGTTTACGTGTCAACGAGAAAGAGTATGCGGTCGTTGGTGCGACTGAACCATGGACTCCAGGGATGCCAGATCGTGTCAACAAATCGTTAGATTCGTCGGACAAAATCGTGAGAAATCGAAAATCGTATCATTTTTGAATGTAGGTATATGGATGCATGGAGAAAAGTTATTTTTCTACTTTGCGTTTATAACAACTTTATTTTAGCACCCAAAACAGTGTTAAAATGAAAATTAAGGTGTTAAAAATCTTGTATATATTTTTTTCTTTATGTTGGCAGCGGTGTGGCAGCGTATAACGTCAACGAAATTTCGGTTGTAACTAATCGTTGCATTGTTTTCGTTGCACCATTCTTCTATTTTTTATACTTTTGTTCGCATTGAGAACACGACTTGTTAGTAAGTAAATTCCCAATCGTAGTTTGTGCAATTTCCCGTATTTCGGGCGGAGTACATTGCAGGTCTTCACAACTCATATTGCGTCAAAGAAAACTGACATTTCAAATTAAATTTTCGACCGCCTCCTTATTTAATTTCACAAAAACGTTACTAACCCGCGCAAATCTCCCTAAATGTTGAAATACTGTAAATATAATTTTTCACGTAAAAAAAAGGTAGAAAAAAATAGTATAAAATACTCGTACAGAAGGCTATTCAGGGCATTCCTCCGTTCAGGATTTCGGACTCATACCTGAAACAGTGCCTTCTGTAACTTCTTTTTTAAGATACTATTTAATATTAATTAAAGAGGCAATAAAAGTTGGAATTTGTTTCAGATTTAGTAAATATTGAGTACACACATAATAACTAAAAAATAGAAATCTATAAAAATTAAAAAAATATTGCATAAGATAGACCTACACGGAATAAAAACAAATTGTTTGTCTACTCAGAATTTGAAGAATCTGAATCGGGGGTGACTGGTTTGGAGAGGTAAAGTACTTGACTGTTATTTTTACTTACTTATACTTTATGTATAAGTATAGGAATCATGAAAAATGTCGACCTCGAGATTTCAACGGATATACGCGTTTTGAGGTCCCCTGAATCGTTTCTGACTATTTTCGGAATTACGTCTGTGCGTGAGCGTGTGTGTGTGTCTGTGCGCGCTCTAGCGTCCAAACGATTATAGCTAGAGCTCTGAAACTTTAAACTTAACATTTGTATGTAGCAAGGAGGAGAACGTCCTATTTTGAACGCAATCTCTCAACCGGAAGTGATGGTTTACTCTTATCACCTTTTTCCATATCTCGAAAACGGGACACGTTACGGAAAAAAATATTCTTCCATAAATTATAGATATTGATATTTTAAACAACTTTCATTTGAAAAGTTTTTTCAAAAAACGTAGTATAAGTAAAGTAAGTTTCGTGCGGACCACCGCGGATTTTTTTAAATTAAATCTGTACTTATGTTGAAATTATGACACTGACCACTATTTGAAACCAAAGATTTTGTGAACAATAACCCTTCTAAAGTTTCACATTTCAGTCTATTTCTGACCAAAGTTTTATTTAAATTGGTTTGGGAGAAAATTCTGTCAACATTAGCACTTGAATGTGGTAAACAAAGTAAATTAAAAACTAAAATTGTTAGTTTTGAAAATTTTTGCTGCCCGCTTCCCAGCTTGATATTGGATATATTTTTCCAAAATACGATAGGATCATCATCGTAATCAATCCCCGATTCCTGGATATCCAAATTCCGAAGCATCCGCCACTCATTGTCAATTTCTTGAATATCTAACATATGTGGAAAGTGTGGTGCAATATCTGCAATCGTACTAATTTTCTTACCAATTACAACTTTTGGGTCAAGAAATGCTAATTTTGACAACACCGAATTCTTCAGGGGAAATCTTGATAAAATTTGATAAATGCTTTCAATATAAAAATCCAAACATTTATTTTTTAAGTCATGCAATACTCTGCCTTTCAAAGAACAATTGCCTATAACTGCCCCAAAGTACATCTTTTCCAAAGTCTCAAAATTATCTGGGTTTTTAAAATCGATATCGTATACTGCATTATTGTTTATTACATCTTGTTTAATATAACAGTCCATTATTGTTTTAACGGTGGTTGTGACTTCTTTATATACGAGAGGAATTTGTTGTTTTTCACTTTGTATAGTAAGATTTAAACGAATAAAGAAGGGAAGCATATATGACAAAAATTCCAAATATAACGTAATTTCTTGTTTTCGCATAATATTTAAAATCAAAGTAGCTTCGAATATATTTTTATACGATTGATCGGTAAAATATAGAATAAGAGCATTGTATTGGGATAATAATCTTTTGACAACACTTTCCAATGATAGCCATCTTGTCGCCGCAGGATGCAACATTTTTAAAGGAGAAACATTAGCAAATTCTTGAAAGTCTTTCATCTCTACTACTCTTTTGGGACCATTGGAAAAATAATTACATACATCCCTGGTCAGTTTTTCGACTTCTTGTGGTAATTTTTCACAAGCGTAAGAAGCGCAAAGAGTGGCATATACATTTCATTACAAATATATTTGGTATTGCTTCTTTAAACCTACTGACTACAGAATTACGTGACGCGATCATATTATTTGCACCATCGGACGCAAAACCTATATAATTATTTTTAAATGGAATTTTATGTTGATTAAAATAAGAGATTATTTTTTGAAATAATGCAGAACCAGTGGCTTCTCGAATTGGAATTAAGCCTAAAAAATGGTCGCTTATATTTTTGTTATTTAAATTAATTCGTGCAACTAAACATAATTTTTTTTGGCATGAGCGATCCGTTTATTCGTCTATAATAAGACTGAACTTGTTCGATCTCATCAAATTTATAACCCGGTCCCTTTCAGATTCCCCAGTAACATTAGTAATTATTGATTTTAAGTTTGTTCTCTGTAACGGTCGGATTTATTTACAATTTTTAATTAAATTCATTTAATTCGATTTAGAGATTTGGTAATGTTTTGCTCGGTATAAATTGGTGGTATCTCATATTCAAGGTTCCATATGTGTAAAATTGCCTTTTGGAAATCATATTTGTTGGTTTTTATTGTCAAGTCTTTTTTGATACGGACCGGACGGTCATCGAAAACTCGCAGGTGTGTTCTGGTGTCCAAGAGAATAACAGCAAATCAGTCGCTCTTCGGTTGTTCATAGTAATTGTTTATTCCATGTGAGCGTTTGGAAAACAATTTTCGCAAGTTGCGGATTAGGTGGACTCATCGAAGAATATATTAATCGTGTTGGTAGTGGACCGATACGATATCACGTAATTTTACGGATCTTTAGTCGACGTTTATAATATTCCATTCGCCTCGTGGTTTTAGAGGTCAGTATTTTCATTTTTACATACACCTTCGGAAACCTTGAGATTTTCTTTTAATTATATTTAGGCTCCTAACTTTGGGCTCAAATGCATATCTTGTGAGTGAGGGCTTGTACCTTGCACACCTTTTAAGGACGGTGTCCTTGCTGTATCCAAGCGAAACGTGCTGGAAAATTTCGTCGCATCGAGTAACCGGCCGACGTCGTAATTCGAACGGACGAACTCGCCAATTCGCCTACAATTCAACGCGGGCATAAGAAGTGCAGGTATTTGCCAGCCATTTTGTTTAACTGTGATTTATTAAAAAAAACGCTAATATCCCAAAGTGGAAAACCTAAGCAACCATACCATCCGATCAATACTTGTTTTGAAACTTTGAAAGCGATTAATAGAATTTACATTTTAAGTACCGATCAAACGTTATCTAACTCCCTGATTAATTACGGTTTGTTATTTTTTTATATTATTGTCTTTAATTTTTTTGTTAATATTAAACAACTATTTTTGGGTTATTTTTTATATACATATTCTTTATTATTTTGTAACCCACACCCGTCCCCACTGCAGCTAATCGAGGTATACTGTTATTTCTTCGGATTCCGCAGTATTAAACAATTTACCACGAAATTCGTAGTAAAGTTTTGGCGCCCAACAGGTGGAGCTTTTGTCCTAAAATTTTGATATTTTAAATTTAACATTGATCGGATTGTTGCTCTATACTCTTATTAATATTATTAATTATTTTATATTGTGGTTCTGAGTAATTATTTTGTAAAAAATGGATGTGTGTAGATTAAATCAAGACGAATTATCGTACGAATTAAATATTCGAGGAATATCTAGCGAAGGCACTTGTGACGAGATGCGGAAATTGTTGAGAAAGGTGTTGAAACTAGAGAAAGAGGGTAAAGTTTTTCACAGTCCGTCACAATTGTTTTCTACGGATACGGAGTTGGAAGTTTGCCAACAGAAACTCGTAGAGATACAGGGTTTATTTTCTCAATTCTCAGGCAGTAGTAGTAACTTCCGAAAATTGGAATCTAAGCTTACTCACGTATTAAATAGATTAGAGAGACTGAATCCTGAATCTAGTGAAACCAGAAAATTAAGATCCGAATTGTTGCGATCTGTTATGAAACATATGTCGGATTTAGAAATTAAGGATCAAAGTAACAAAACTGAAAGATCGGATATACCGCTTGATCGGAATTTGGATAAACTAAATATGCTTGCCGACGATTCGAGTAATCTAAAGGACTAATCGTGTCAATCTATTGCTGTAAATGATAACGCTACTACTTCCCAAACGTATTCAATGAGTCCGGCTACACTAGCGAATAGTTTACCTTCTGTTCCTGCCAGTAAATGGCAATTAAAATTCACTGGCGGAAAAGATGATTTAAGTTTAAATGCTTTTCTCGAACGAGTAGAGGAGTTGTGCATTTCACGTAACATTTCAAAAACTCAGTTATTTCAGTCGGCTATGGATTTATTTGGAGGGAAAGCTGCGATTTGGTTTAGGGCAACACGTCATATCGTAAACGACTGGGATACGCTTTGTACATATCTCAGAGAGGAATTTTTACCCAGGGATTATAATGATCGGTTATGGGAACAAATTAAACACCGTACGCAGGGTGAAACTGAATCAATTGGCATCTACTTGGCCATCATGTCAAACTTATTTAGTCGTTTATCAATACCAGTATCCGAGGAGCTTAAGCTGAAAATAATTTTAAAAAATATTCGCCCATTTTATCAACGACAGTTAGGACTGGTCGAAATTAAATCAGAAACCCAATTATTAGAGTTATGTCGACGTGTAGAGGATACAAAACTTTCAATTGAAGCATTTGAGTCGCCAAGTAAAAATAATTTTGATTTAGAACACGATTTAGCGTGTGACGATATTCCTAGACGAAGTAAGGTAATTTGCAATAAAGTTCACGTAGATAAACCAGGGTTTAAGCCAAGCGAGTCAATTAGTTGTTGGAATTGTGGTCAAAAAGGTCACGTATCTAGAAACTGCTCCATTGGTAGAAATCGTTGTAGATGTTTTGGATGCGGAAAAATAGGGTTTATCAAATCAAACTGTCCTTCTTGTAATCGGAAGATAAGGGATCAGGGAAACTGTTCTCAGAGGCAATGAAGGGTCGTCATCTGTCTCATATGTCTAAGTCGACTCACACAAATAATCTTGAGGTGCAGTTCCTTAAGCATAAACCAGTTTTGGATTATATTCTTGCACAAAGTAGTGTTGGGGAATGTCCTTATGTAAAGATTGGTATTTTTGGTCATGTCTATTACGGCTTATTAGACTCGGGAGCAAATAAAACATTTATTAATGGGAAGACTTGGCAGCTTCTTCAGTCATTTGGGACACGCCTGAACTCTAAATATAATATAACGGTCACGGTTGCTAATGATACGTCGTCTGAATGTATCGGAGTGGCATCTTTGCCTTTTGATCTTCAATGAAAAATTCAATTAATCGATACTTACGTAGTACCAAACCTTCGACATTCAATAATTTTAGGTGTAGACTTTTGGGTTAAAATGGGAATAGTCCCAGATTTACGGAAAGGTGATTGGTATTTTTCGTCGGAACATATAAATGATCCCGTTTGCGATTCGATCACTTCTGAAGGCGACTTGTCGGATGCACAGAAAATCGTGTTGGAAAGGGTTGTGGATGATTATTTTTCTACTATATGCGATCGATTAGGATGCACATCGCTAATAGAACATAGAATTGTAACTGATTCAGAACCAATTAAGCAAAGGTATTATCCAGTATCACCTTACATTCAACGGTTGATTGATGACGAGTTGAAAAATATGTTGAACTTGGGAATTGTCGAACCTTCTACTAGTGGGTGGTCATCACCTATCCTGATGGTGCCAAAGAAGGATGGACAATATCGATTTTGTGTTGACTATCGGAAACTAAATGCACCAAGCGTGATGCATATCCGCTGCCTTATATTTCATCTATTTTGGATAAACTTAGCGGTGCAAAATATTTATCTTCACTTGATATTAGGTCGGCTTATTGGCAAGTTAAGATCGAAGAATCCAGTAAACAGTTTACCGCGTTTACCATACCTGGGAGAGGACTATTTCAATTTAGGCGTATGCCATTCGGCTTACACAATGCGCCCGGCACATTTCAACGTTTAGTAGACAGGGTTTTGGGACCTGAATTAGAACCATATGTTTTTACATATTTGGATGACATTATTGTTGTTACTCCCACTTTTCAGAAACACATTGAAGTCTTACAGGAAATTTTTAAACGGCTCTCATCGGCAAATTTGACACTTAGCAGAGAAAAATGTTTCTTTTGTCGACCCGAGCTTAAGTACTTAGGTTACGTTGTTAACAGACACGGAATTCATGTTGATCCTGAGAAGGTAAGTGCCATTATGAACTTGCAAGTTCCTACCACTGTTACGGGTATAAGGAGATTTATCGGAGTTGCATCTTGGTATCGGAAATGTATTCCCAATTTTTCTACTTTACTATCGCCCTTGACTTCCCTGATTAGCAAAAATAAGAAATTTTATTGGTCTGAAGAATGTCAGCGTTCGTTCGAAATTATAAAGAATCTACTGGTTACCGCACCTATTTTGTCATGCCCTAATTTTGAACACCCATTCACTTTACAGACAGATGCATCAGCTTTTGGGCTGGGGGCAGTGCTTTCACAAAATTATAATGGTGAAGAAAAAGTTATATGCTATTTAAGTAGATCATTGACGAGGAACGAACGTAAGTTTACAACAACGGAGCGAGAATGTCTGGCAGTAATCTGGGCAGTGGAGAAACTGAGATGTTATTTGGAGGGTTCCGTATTCACCGTCATAACGGATCACCATTCTCTAATATGGCTAAACAATTTAAAGGATCCCCAAGGCAGATTAGGAAGATGGGCATTGCGTTTGCAGCAATACAATTTTACCATAGTGCACAGGAAGGGGAAGGAACATATTGTACCGGACGCCTTGTCACGATCAGTTGAGATAAACTTATTAAATATGGAGGACGTACGTGATAAGTGGTATATTAGAATGCGTCAAAATATTTCCGAAGACCTTTTACATTTTTCTCAATGGCGTGTAAGGGATGGTCAGATATTTAAATTTGTTAAGCGAGACTTCGCGGATTTGCGGGATGAAACAGATTGTTGGAGATTGGTAGTACCAAAAGAGCACCGTAGCAAAATTCTCTGGGAAAATCACGACGTGAGTATCGCTGGTCATCTTGGCATTTACAAAACATTTCATAGAATCGCCGTGAAATATCACTGGCCTTCAATGAAAGCGGATGTAGCTCGGTACGTAAATAATTGTCGAATATGCCTGCAACAGAAACCGGAACAGCGGCCTAAACCAGGGCTGATGGGAAGGCGACCAAATATTTCGAAACCTTGGCAGTTAATCAGCACGGATTTGATTGGCCCTCTGCCACGGACTACAACAGGGTATAATTTTATTTTGGTTGTAGCCGACTATTTTAGTAAATTTTGTTTAACATTCCCTTTGCGACAAGCCACAGCTTCTGCTGTTACAAATAAAATTGAGAATGATGTATTCCTTATGTTTGGGGTTCCTAAAATATTGATTTGTGACAACGGCGTGCAATACAAAAGCAAAGAATTTAAGAAACTTACGGACAACTATGGCGTTAAAGTGATATACAACGCGCTGTATCACCCACAAGCTAATCCATCCGAGAGAGTAAATAGAGTATTGAAAACTATGCTAGCATTTTATGTGGCAGAAAATCAAAGGAAGTGGGACCAGGAACTTCCGAAAGTGACATGTGCATTACGAACATCTCGACATGAAGTCACGAAACAGACACCGTATTTTATTAATTTTGGTCGCGAAATTGCTCTACACGCTAACGACTACAATGTCGGTGGTGACGCTATAGAGCTAGAGGAAGGCGATAGAGAACCTAACATTAGGGTTGAAGGGTTTCGAAAACTATATGATCAGGTGAGGAAACAATTAGCGGAAGCATGCAAACGTTCTGCACAGCGATATAATCTACGTCGACGGAATGTTGACTATGTTGTTGGACAAGAGGTCTGGAAGAAAAATTACACTCTATCAGATGCTTCTCAGTATTATAATGCCAAATTAGGTCATAAGTTCGATGGTCCATACAAGATAAAGAAAAAGATCGGATCAAATGTTTACGAGCTTGTGGATTCAGATAATAAATCGAAAGGAAATTGGCATGTCCAAGACCTAAAGTCACATCCTTCACAGTAGTGCCCTTGCGATCTACAAATTGTTAACACTTTGTGGTTTAGTTTATTTTTTTTTCTTCTTACATTTTCTTGATTTCCATTGGAATTATTCGCTTATTTACAAATTCAGCTTTTAGCGACTCGCCCGATAGCAGGTTTCGTCGTAGTTTTGATTCTTCTTTTAAGTTGGGGTGGAGTTGTAACGGTCGGATTTATTTACAATTTTTAATTAAATTCATTTAATTCGATTTCGAGATTTGGTAATGTTTTGCTCGGTATAAATTGGTGGTATCTCATATTCAAGGTTCCATATGTGTAAAATTGCCTTTTGGAAATCATATTTGTTGGTTTTTATTGTCAAGTCTTTTTTGATACGGACCGGACGGTCATCGAAAACTCGCAGGTGTGTTCTGGTGTCCAAGAGAATAACAGCAAATCAGTCGCTCTTCGGTTGTTCATAGTAATTGTTTATTCCATGTGAGCGTTTGGAAAACAATTTTCGCAAGTTGCGGATTAGGTGGACTCATCGAAGAATATATTAATCGTGTTGGTAGTGGACCGATACGATATCACGTAATTTTACGGATCTTTAGTCGACGTTTATAACATTCGATTCGCCTCGTGGTTTTAGAGGTCAGTATTTTCATTTTTACATACACCTTCGGAAACCTTGAAATTTTCTTTTAATTATATTTAGGCTCCTAACTTTGGGCTCAAATGCATATCTTGTGAGTGAGGGCTTGTACTTTGCACACCTTTTAAGGACGGTGTCCTTGCTGTATCCAAGCGAAACGTGCTGGAAAATTTCGTCGCATCGAGTAACCGGCCGACGTCGTAATTCGAACGGACGAACTCGCCAATTCGCCTACAATTCAACGCGGGCATAAGAAGTGCAGGTATTTGCCAGCCATTTTGTTTAACTGTGATTTATTAAAAAAAAACGCTAATATCCCAAAGTGGAAAACCTAAGCAACCATATCCGATCAATACTTGTTTTGAAACTTTGAAAGCGATTAATAGAATTTACATTTTAAGTACCGATCAAACGTTATCTAACTCCCTGATTAATTACGGTTTGTTATTTTTTTATATTATTGTCTTTAATTTTTTTGTTAATATTAAACAACTATTTTTGGGTTATTTTTTATATACATATTCTTTATTATTTTGTAACCCACACCCGTCCCCACTGCAGCTAATCGAGGTATACTGTTATTTCTTCGGATTCCGCAGTATTAAACAATTTACCACGAAATTCGTAGTATCTCCCACACCGAATTCTTTTAGCAATTTCAGAATCAGAACATACGGAAGTCATCAAGGCAGGAAGGTGATCCATCAACTTGAATGGTAAATTGTGTTCTGCAATGAATCCTGCTATCCTAATTTCGGCTTCTTTTGTTTTAGATTCAAGATCCATTCCTCTTCTGAGGCCTCTAAACATATCTGATACGGATTTTGTCCAATAGTCGGTTTGGCACAATTTTGGTGTTTCATTGTTCCATCATGTTCGAGCAGATCACCTTTTCCGTGAGTAATTTTGACATCGCAATTGCACGATTTGCACCTTAACGCATAAAAATACAATTAATATTTATTTAATCTAGTATATAAATAATACAAAATTACCATGCAAAATGTGGTCCTTTCTTATTTTTTGCGACCCACTTTATATCTTTTTCCCATTCGTCTCTGTATTTTTGTTCGTAAGACAGCTTCTGTTTTTTCACAGCTTTTGACGACGAAGCACAAGGATCACTATCAATACTATCATGACTTTCAGACATTTTATTAACTTTGGCTTTTAGTTTGGGGAGTATAGTGTACCGTAACACAAACTATTAAATCAAAGTCTGATGCAGTAAATTGCAATTTACGCTTTTCAGTAGCTTGGGTATTCCCCGCGATTATACTTGCGCAGTTGTGCATCAGCTAGATTTCCTGCGTAGTTATCTAACTTACCTGCACTAGGACAGAATCAGAGTAAAAGCTTGTTTATATTAACCATAGATGGCAGCAGTATTTGACTCCGCTGATGCAGAAAATAATAAAATTCACGGACCACATAATTCATGCTGACGATGAAATATCAATTTTATCATTTCTTGTTACATTATTTTTTAAATCAAATTATTGTTAGTAGAATTAATAGAAAATCGCGAGATAAATCGCCGTTATCGTGAGATCGTGAGATTTGCAACGAAATCGTGAGATCTGGCAACCTTGCATGGACTGAACTAATTTCCACCACCATTGGCAATTCAACAAAATATTATTTATAAGAATAAAATAAATGGGGGGGGGGGGCATTTTCGAACTATTAATTATATATTGTAACTTACCACCCTGAAATAAATAGGTATACAAATTTGTCATTTGTGGTTCAAATAAGTTGTGTATCAAATAAATATTTCTGAAGTGAAGTAAACGAAATATTCGTTCTTTCACCGTTTAAATTGCAACATTAAATTCGCAAATACGATTTCCATCACAGTTATTATTAAAATAGAAAAAAATATATAATACGAAGTATAGATAAAATAATAATATTTTATTTTATCTATGAAGCGAAGCATAGATATATAAGTAAAAGATACAGTTATACCGGGTAAACGTATGTCGGTTTTAAAAAAAAACATATCAAAGAAATTGGTACATCTCTCCATTTCTTTTCATATTTAATTAAACGCATTTTTCACCCTTTGAATCATATTACCCGTGTGTCGCATACGAATCGGTGATGATTAAACAGACACGAATACATACGAGTCAGACGATCGACGACGCCTGACTCGCTGTCAAAATTGAGGTTAGAATCCTTTGGACACATTTTACCTACCGCCATTGATATCTTTCTTGATTATTGTAATTTCGAACTTTTCAGTCATTGAACCAATCTATGAGAATAAACACAGGCTGTTATTTTGTTTCTGTTTAAATTATTTTCAAAATTTGACAGTAAAAGCTATAAACGTACAATTTTTAGCGTGCTCTGAATTGATGCTTTGCTAACAAGGATAGCGCTAATTAAATACTTGCAGTTGAGAGCGATAGCTATAGATTGTATGTCTTGATGAACTATTACAATGCATGGCTATATCTATTATAGTCGGAATTACGAGAAGGTGCGTGCACGTCATCAATTTTTAATGACGTCAAATTTTATATGTTTACATGTTTCTCACACAAAAGATACTCTTCAAGATCGTATGCAACCAAACAGACAGCGTGTGTATGTATATGTATGTGGTGGTATGCAACCAGATATACCAGAGACTACGCCCGTCGATCGATCTACGTATGTAAACTTACTAGAACGTACAGAAACGGTTCGTCGATCTTTACGACATCAAATACCCTAGATTCAAATTCATTTCGTCTTTTTCATGACAAATATAGAAAACTAAGTGATAATAATAATATCTATAACATTGCTTCGCATCGCCCTGTAAATAGGCCTGGTTTCACTCCATATTCCAATACAAGAAAATGGCATTTTATAATTTCTACATGTTGGCATTATAAAACAAGCATCGATGACGTGCACGCACCTTCTCATAATTCCGAGTATACTTATATATACTCGGAATTATGAGAAGGTGCGTGCACGTGCATCGATGACGTGCACGCACCTTCTCATAATTCCGAGTATACAGTATAAGATGTATTTCAAGGTCTTCTAAAACCAACTGGGCTACTATAGCAGAAAAGGGCGCTACCATTCCTAGACCATAAAAATGAATTATCAAATTGGAAATAACTAGAATCGAGGGTAGAATCAATAACTGCAAGAAGTTCGTTTAGTTGTAGATTTCTGTGTAATTTTATTTCATTCCATGTGTAGTTTGTGTAACAAAAACTAAAGAAATTATGTCAAAATTCAATTTTTGAAGTGGTTCTAGGTGACCAACTAGGCCGTAAGGTAAGTGCCCATCCCAACAATGAAAATAAACAAAATTACATGTAGAATACATAAAAATGACATCAAGTGATATGAGGTTGTGGTGTGGTGAAATACTAATGTTATTTAGGACATTTTTAATACTCCATAGTCACTGATGTAATAACATTGTGATTAGTTAATTATGTTTTCACGGCATTTGCAAGATATTTTGACAGTGTACTATTTGGAGATTGGTCTTAGTGGGATGTCAGTTTGATATATGTATTTAAATGTAGATAATTATTTTCTTTTTGATTAAATGGTTGTTCCTCTTTTTTAATCTTTAATCTTTTAATTTACAGCTTATTATTTATTTATTATATTAGTATGTTTGTTATTTTTTGTGGTTATATATTTTAGTTCTTATGTTTGTTTGCTTGTTCATTGTGAAGTGCAACAACAGCAGCTTCAATATTAGCAATAATTTCGCCCGTTCTTACTTTTAAAACATCTGTTATAAACTCTGGAATGTATGTGTTTGAAATATATTTTACAAATTCTTGTTTAAAATTGATTTGGTAAAAATAGATTTATTTATTTTTTTTGTTATTATTATTAATCAGTGGTTCCATTTTTTGGATACGTAGATTGTGTTAAAATAAAATATTATATTTATATTTCTGTTATTGATAATATAATTTTATTAAGTTAATGTAAATGTGGGTTGTTATCAATTAAATTTTGTCTTAATCTTGAACTTTGTTTTGTTAGTTTCAATGTTGTCAATGTGTAATCAGTCATCTATTAGGAGGAATTTTCCAGTTGTTTTTCTTTGATTTCTTAGCTTGTTGGTTATATGGTTCATATTGACTAGTCTTCTAATGTACGGAAATTTTCTGGCACTGGCAATCTAATTCCTGACCAAAAATTATACCTTTGGAATGTAGAAAAAGATGATATGTATATGATTTTCTAAAGTATAAACAATCAACAAAAGAAAAACGACTGTGACGATGAGTTAGTTGATACTAAAGTGGCTATACATGCTACTTGCACCAATCGAATACCGTTGTCTGTATATTGGGGTATCGCAGATCCAAGATTGTTAGTTTGTGATGTTAAAAATTGAAAATATTGCTACGGATAGAAATGAAGCTGTTGTTCATTTCAATTAGAATTTAAGTTTAGGTGAAATACTATAAAGATAATTGAAATTATAAAGAATTTGATACAGATACTGATACAGCATTATATGTCCATTGCTAAAATAATTAATGAATGATTCATTTTTATTTAACACATAATTCCACCTGAATGTCCAGGCTTGTCAGTTATTTTATACCGGAAAATGATGAATCAGTATTAGAATTAGGATCACTTTGTACGACTCAGGCATTGGCACAGGGTGAAACATTGTTATGAAATTAATAAAGAAAATGTAAAATGTACAACACCATTGGAACGCAAGGATTGCTTACTATGAGTAATCAGTAAGTGTAACAGTAAAATATAATGCAATTATTATTCTATCAGGTAACATGGATTCCTTTAAAGCTATGAAACAGTACATATTGTTGGATAGTGGAATAATTTAGCAAGAAAGTGTGTGAAAACTAGATGCCTAGATGTGGCAAAAAAATATAAAATATAATTCGACCTAATTGCAACCAAATGCAACCTAAATAAGCTCAGGGGAGATGTCGTTACTCCTACTGAGCGCGTCCCCCGGGTGGCGGATGGGGGAGCCCGCCTTTGCAATGACGGGTTGGCCTGAATATATTGAATAAGGGCCCGTGGACCAACAGATGAACTCAAGCCAAGGTGGAGGTATCGTGCCGATGGCTGAATGGCGAGGGGTTGATAAAAATGCTCGGCCTTAACGATCCATCCTGCCCGGCTGTCGTGTCGTGGCCAAGGGCCTGCACAAGGATAAAACGATGCCGGCGGAGGACTGCATCTTGCAAGCTTCGCCGTTAAACCAGGCACTTCCTGGAAGCCTAGGCGGAAAGGTAGTGCGGGGGGTCATGACTTAACCTTCTTGGCCAAGAGGAGTTAACCTCAATAAAAATCCTAAATCCTAAGGTGGGGGGCCAGGCTGAAGGGATGCATGGCTGGTTGGAAGTCCAGTTCCCACTGGTTTCCAACTCCGGAATACCGGGCGACCTTCCGGAGTATTAGCCTTATCATGGCATGCGGGGCTCTGCTATGATGGACCTTTCTTCCCTAGCTACTCGTGGGACTCCTATGGCCGATGAGCATGTTTGCAACCCAAACGAGGCGGGTATAAGCCTCGATCCTAAATATGGAGATTGGGATTGAACCCACTCCTGTAACTCCATCAACAACCCCGGCACATGACCAGGAGGCGCTATTGCCCCTGAAAATTGTGGAGGGGAAGGTGGTGGAGAGCTCGAGTGCCGAAACACCCCTGAAAGGGGGCGTAGAGGCACGGGGCCACATTAGACTGTGCGGAGCCGCAAGGAAACGCCTCAGTCGTTTACTTAAGGGCGGGATGGATTACCAAACTGCCCTGAGTACAGTGCTGGAGCGGCGGGTGGTGAAGAGGGTGGAAGAGGGGGATCAGACCTCCACGGAAGCCCTTGAATCATCTAAGCGGCTCCATTCGAACGACAGCACACCCGAACAGCAGGCTAAAAAGCACTGCAGGGAGGATGATGCTGAAGCTGCAAAAAAGTCATATAGTGCAGCAGCGGAGGGTGTAAGGGTGGGAGTAATCCTCTCTGGCTCTCCCTGAGGCAATATGACAAATGAGCAGCTCATAACCCTTCGGAAAGCGATTCTGAACACCATGGAGTCGCTGACCAGGGAGGATCTGCAGGTGCGGTTCCAAGGCTGTTCTTTTCGGCCTGGATGGCTCCTGATGACCTGTGCTGATGAGCAAAGTGCCACCTGGCTTGAAGGTATAATTATTAACCTCGAGCCGTGGGAGGGCGCTGAGCTCAAAACGGTACGGGGTGCTGAGCTACCTAAACCTCATGTCTGTGTGGCATTCATCCCTGATGATGGGCCTGAAGAGAGGCTCACACCGGAGGTGGTGCTGACACGACTGAGAGTTAGCAACTGGGGTCTGCTCACGGAAGAGTGGGTTATACTGCACCGTGAGGTGTCAGGCCCCGGGCAGACATGGACATTCTCAATTGATGAGGTGTCCATGAAAGCTCTTGAGTCCATGGACTTTAGACCCTTCTTTTGCTTCGGTCGGATTCTATTCCGGCCGAAGGGGAAGCGGCCGGGCCAGGACACAAGTGCTGCAACTCCTGGGCCCTCTGGCGGAACACCGGCAACGGCGAACGGTCGAGCTAAAGCGACCACCAAAAGTGTGCCCAGGAAAGAAGGCGGAAGCAAGATCGGCTCCGCAAAAGCTACTGCCGATGCAGCCCATAGGCCAACGGGTTACACCCGCGGGTCGGGCTACAAAGGCAAAACTCCTGCCTCTGGCAGGGGAGCTCCCAAAAAAAGGGGGAACCCACCTCCCAACAGGGGGGGGGGGGGATATCCCCCTAAAAAAGGGAACAAAAATAAGCCTGCAAGGACGGAGTAATGGCTACATCCGTCAAGTGCTTGCAGGCTAACCTGCAACATGCCAAGGCAGCGTCTTATCTCCTTGGCAAGCGCTTCCAAGAAGAGCGGATCGATCTCGCCTTCATTCAGGAACCCTGGGTGTCCAGCACGGGCAAGATCAGTGGACTGGGGAACACCTCTGGCAAGCTAGTGGTATTTAACACAGGATGCAAGCCTAGAGCTTGCATGCTTGTCAGAAAAGAGATACAATATTTTGTACTTACAGATTACTGCACCGGTGATGCGGTGTCAGTCCACATGACCATCCCAGTGGAGAAGGGCAGACTAAACATCATAGCCTGCTCTGCTTACTTCCTGGGGGACAATGTGGAACTACCACCTCCTGCGGTAGTAAGGGACGTAATCTCCTACTGCAAGAGGAGGAATGCCCACCTAATTGTTGGATGTGATGCGAATGCCCACCACACGGTATGGGGAAGCACAAACATCAACAAAAGAGGTGAGTCGTTGTTTAATTATCTCATAGGGAAGGGCCTAATAGTTAATAACGTTGGCTCTGAACCAACATTTGTTACGAGAAATCGTAAAGAGGTACTGGACATAACGTTCAGCTCAAATTATTTGAGCACCAAGATACTTGACTGGAAAGTGTCTACTGTGCCCTCATGCGCAGATCATAGAAATATTCAATTTAGTATTGAAGTAGGTCCCCGACCTGTAGTGGAATATCGCGATCCTAAGAAAACGGATTGGGACGGATATAGGCGTTCCCTCCGTGAACTTACGGGAAACGTGATCACTACAATGAATAATTGTGGAGAGATTGAGATAGCCGCGGACCAAGTAAGGGAGGCGGTTGTCTCTGCCTACCATGAACATTGTCCACTCAAGAAGAAGAAAGACAATAGGAATGTCTCTTGGTGGAACCATCAACTATGTAAAAGAAGAAGAGAAGTCCGACAACTTTTTAATCGGGCTAAAGAAACAGGCAACTGGGACCTTTATAGAAGCACTCTAACGGACTACAATAAGGAAGTACGCAGGGCCAAAAGAGAACCATGGAGGAGGTTCTGCGAGGGGGTAAACGATACCCCCAGCAGCGCACGAATTCACAAGATTCTATCCAGAGAGCCGACACAGATGCTAGGGGCGACAAAACGACCAGATGGCACATTTACGGGCTCAGGAAAAGAAACGTTAGAGATTCTGGCCCAAACTCACTTCCCTGATTGCCTGCTTCTGAGCGATGAAGTAAACGTCAACCCGGTCCCTATACGTCGAGACAAACGACCAAAAAAAGAGGACTGGGCGACGCTGAAAAAAGTCGTCTCATATGAAACGGTTAGCTGGGCGGTTAAGTCCTTCCAACCATTCAAGTCACCGGGAGGAGATGGTATCCTACCGGTACTACTGCAACAAGGACGGGACACATTGATCCCGCACCTTGTTAGATTATTCAGAGCTAGTCTAGCATGGAATTACATTCCATCAAGCTGGACGGAGGTGAGGGTGGTATACATACCAAAGGTGGGACGAGTAGACCCACACCCAAAATCCTTCAGACCCATTAGCCTGATGTCCTTCATTTTGAAGACCTTAGAAAAGGTGGTTGATGGCATATACGGAGGGAGGTACTAGCGACTAAACCCCTGAATGTCCATCAGTATGCCTATCAAAAGGGCAAATCAACAGACCTGGCGCTGAACAACCTTGTCGGGAAGATCACCCAATCCCTAGAGTGCAAGGGAATTGCGGTGGCTGCCTTCCTTGACATAGAAGGAGCGTTCAACGCAGCACTACCTTTATCCCTCTGTAAAGCTGTTGCAGCGAGAGGGGTGGCGCCTATGGTGGCTGACTGGATAGGAGCTATGCTCAAGTCCAGAACAATGACCACATCATTGTGTGGAGAAACAGTAAGATTTAGGGCGATAAGAGGCTGCCCACAGGGAGGGGTTCTTTCAACTCTACTGTGGACTCTTCTGGTGGACGACCTACTTGCTATTGTCAGCAGGTTGGAGGTCGACATACAGGCCTTTGCTGATGATATTGTTATTCTTGTAAGAGGCAGCGATGAAGCAATCATCTCTGCAATACTGCAAGAAGCGCTAAATGTCACGCAATGCTGGTGTGAGGGGGAGCAATTAGCTATAAACCCTCGTAAAACAGTTATTGTTCCATTCACCAACAGGAGGAAGCTTGAGAGTCTCAAACAACCCACACTGAAAGGTGAAACGATACCATTGGTAGAGGAGGCAAAATATCTAGGGGTGACACTAGATAGAAAGCTCAACTGGAACTCACATATGGAAAAAACGGCACAAAAGGCTAGACAAGCACTTTGGATGTGCCGAAGAATTTGTGGAAAAACGTGGGGATTGGTCCCCAAGCAAATGTACTGGCTATACGTGGTGGTTATTAGACCAATCATTACGTATGGCTGTATTGTCTGGTGGGCTGTCTCCTCACGAAGGACAGCCAGAGTAAAACTGGCAAGCCTACAGAGAATGGCCAGCATATCGGTGACTGGGGCATTAAGCACCACGCCGTCAGCTGCCATGGAAGTGCTACTGGATCTTCCTCCTTTGCATATTTTGCTGCAAAGTGAGGCCAGGAAGGCAACACATCGATTTCATAATGCAGAGATGCAAAGGCCGCAGACATTGGCCTTCATGCGGAACAGGCTGTCGCCCGACATTGAAGCGGATGACATCCTGGGTATGAGGGCTGATACAATGTCTACAACATACAGCTTCGGACTGCCCTACAAAGTCATATTTCCATCTCGTGACCAATGATTCGAGCTGGTTCACGGATGGCTCCAGAACAACTGAAGGAGCAGGAGCTGGAGTGTTCTGCCGCAAGCCAAGAACTGGATTAGAGTTCAGTCTTGGTAGGCATGCATCGATCCAACAGGCAGAAGTCTATGCCATTGAAATGTGCGCACGAGAGCTATTAAAAAGCCCTCGGCAGCACAGGACGATAAAAATTTTTCTGACAGCAGAACAGCACTGCAAGTCCTTGCCGACAATCAGTGTACACTGATGTCGGTCAGGGACTGCCGCGCAGTACTCTCTCAAGTAGGGAGAGTCAACAAGGTTAGCCTGGTCTGGATACCCGGACACGCTGGAATAGAGGGAAACGAAGCCGCCGATTCCCTGGCAAGGAGCGGGGCTAACCAAAAATTTATTGGTCCAGAACCGGCTCTTGGGATTACAAGAGTCCTGGCCAGAAGTTCGAATAAGAGCTGGATGGAGCACAAGGTACTAAAAAACTGGCAGGAATGCCAGGGAATGAGACATTCCAAGTTAGTGCTAAAGGGCCCATCTGCGGCACGAACCAGGATACTGTTAGGTTTGGGCAGGAAAGATCTGCGAACTCTGACAGCCCTGGTTACTGGGCACAGCCGACTAAGGCATCACATGCATAGGCTGGGAGTGGCTGAGACCACTGAGTGCAGACTATGCTGTGAAACGGAAGAAACAGCGGAGCACGTGATGTGTGCCTGCCCCGCTGGGGACAAAATCAGGTTCACAGTCTTTGGTAAGATAAAACTGGAGCTGGGAGAACTTGATAAAATCTCACCCACTAAAATCCTACTCTATTTAAAGAGAATGGGTATGGAGGGTGAACTATAATTAGTTGTGAGCCACAATAGACCCTTGCGGTCGCAGTGGAGGGGCGACAAACGCCCCACTCAATTATAACTAACTAACTAACCTAAATAAGAAAAAATCCGCGGTGGTCCGCACGAAACTTACTTATACTTAGTTATACTACGGTTTTCGAAAAAACTTTTCAAATGAAAGTTGTTAATAATTTCAATCTCTTTAACTTATATTAGAACATTTTTTTGATAGCTCGTGCCATTTTCGAGATAATGAAAATGGTGATAAAGTAAACGATCACTTCCGGTTGAGCTATTGCGTTCAAAATAGGATGTTTTCCTCCGCGCTACATACAAATGTTAAATTTAAAGTTTCATAGCTCTAGCTATAATCGTATGGACGCTAGAGCGCGCACACACACACACACAGACACACGCACAGACGTCATTCCGAAAATAGTCAGAAACGATTCAGGGGACCTCAAAACGCCTATATCCGTTAAAATCTCGAGGTCGAAATTTTTCATGATTCCTATACTTACTTATACATAAAGTATAAGTAAGTAAAAAGATTAACGATTGTATAAACTATTGCGTAGATATATTTTTGTAGGAAGAGGCAGAACTTGTTGAAAATTTCTGCTAAAGTATTTTTTTATTTAATTAATTTAATTTTATGTGAAACTTATGTTTCGTCGTGGGAAAATTAATCGTTGGAAAAAAGAAATTTAACCCAATACAACGCAACCCAACAAAACCCAGCCCAACTCAGCCCAACCCAACACAACTCAACACAACCCTAACCAATCCAACCCAATCAATCACAGTTTTAAAACGTTCCACGATGAACTTTCCGCGGTTAAATTTCTTGACATCCCCAAACATTTACGGAAAATTCATCATGGAAAATTTAGAAGAAACCCAACAGACAATTTAACATAATAAAGTTATTTTTGCCGAAATTTTATGCATTTATATGCAAGGACCGTCACTACTAAAACTTAGCCTCCATCTTGAGTTAATCTAAATCCAATGTTTCAGTGTGATGCGTGTTGTAGATACAGTGAATGTTCAATGTTGAGAAGTTATCCGAACAATCAAATTAAACCCAGAAAATTTTCACGCAACTTTCGAAGACAATTATCTCAACAAGAATGCCTCGCGGAGTTGGTTTCTGTTTTCAGCAATGAAGCACCACATGAGTCTAAAATTTCTCGTTGATATGGAGAATTTAAACATGGACAGATGAGCCTTGACCTCGATCCAAGAGCAGGTGTCGAAAACGACAGTCACCCAGGAAAACGTCGACAACGGTGACCTTATCAAGGAAGATGGACATGTGACATATCACGAGATTGAGGCATCATTGGGGGTTTCAAAATCTTTAATTCGAAAAATGTTGCATGAGGAATTGGCGTTAAAAAAATTAGTGTCCTTTTGGATATTGCATTTGTTGACCGAAGAACAGAAAGAAGTTAGGGTCAATTAGTATCAAAAACCTCTAGACCACTTTCTTATGGTACTAAGGGACTAATATGTTAACAAATATTTTGAGGCTAAAAAAATGTCTGCACGTTGGGTCCCACAAATGTTGAACGTTCTAGAGTATTGAATTCTGAAACCAGTTTGGCAAAGTTTAAAGCAGATCCGGATGAATTTCTTTCTCGATTCGTCACTGTTGATGAATTGAAGTGGTGAACCCACGCGTTCACTACTTCAATTCTGAGTCGAAACAACAAAGTATGGTAAAGATAGTCCCATTTTTTTGGAACGCAGACGGAATTTTGATGACTGATTTTTTGAAACGTGGACATACAATAACAGGCTCCTATTAGGCCAACTTAATTTCAAGATTGCGCGATTGTGTCAGGGAAAGTAGACGGGGAAATTAAGCAAAGGAATTCTGTTTCATCAAGACAACAATCGTGTCCACAAACGCCATTGCTATTCTGAACGCAGGATTTGAATTGTTTGAACATCACCCATAGTCACCAGACCTGGCCCCTTGTGATTTCTTTTTATTTCGAAAATTAAAGGAATATCTTCGGGGGACCAGATATTACTACGATAATGAAGTGCATCCGAAAGAATTTTTTTCGAGAGGAATCAAAGGTTTGGAGCATCGTTGGACCAAATGCATCGACGAGATTATGTAGAAAAATAAACGTTTTATATTTCTTCAATTTGTTTCCTTCTATGTTAGGGACCGTAAATACTGATCTCCCTTCGTATATCTCTTTCAAGTGATGTGAAAGAAAAATGTTACGGTTTTGTTATTTACAATTAGAATGATCATCTAGATCAACATTATCTCTTCGTCCTCCCCTTTTATCAACTGCAGTAGTACAATCCAATAAAAATTTATAACCAATTACGATAAGTGTATCTATGCTGATAAATACAAATATATTGTGACGATCGAAACGTTACATAATATATTACATGAACGGTAATCTAAATTTCGAGATAGGATATCGCGAGCAGTAAAGATTAGTAAGATTAGAACTTATTTCAAAAAAAGCATAAGCTCGCTTAAACGATACGAATTTACAACTGTAGCGTTGGTAAACTCGAGAATTTGAAGTGGGCTTAAAGTGCCACGTGTGTCTAACGCGTAGCTCTGAAATCGCGTTCTCGACAAACATTCTAATCAAAAACTTCCACGTTTGTAAACTGGAAGTGTTGTTTATGAAAATACCGATGCGTACGAACTACGCACTAACAATTTTCGTTGTAATTTCAATCATTCGATCTTAACCTCATTTCGACAACATGCAGTGGTGTCATAATTCGTCATAGACTATTTGCATCCAACGGAGTCTCAAAAGAACCACAATAAGCCGAGGTTATGTTACGTGGTGTTGTAAATCGTGTTTTCTCGTCACTATAGGCAACGCAAAGAATTTTTATTAAAAGTTTGTCACATCCAAACTCGATTTACGCAGTTTTTAACGAGAGGTATTTTATGGGGCACTGTATATACCATAAATAGTTCCACACATGTCCTTTATCTTTACCTAACAAGAGATAAGATATCGCTGAATAAATCCAATTATTCACGGAGATAAATAAAGATAAATGTAATATAAGGATCGTAAATAGGACTTCTTACACACGAGGAACCAGTCGTATCGTGCAACCACGTCGAAGACCAACAATATAATTCAGATAAAATCAACGGCTGCGTAATTTTATGAAAAGTAACAATGTGCGGTACGTTCAAATCAATATGCTGTTAACCTGACGTGGCTCAGATGCTCCTAATGCAACGCACGTGTTATTGACTCTGCAGTGTCCTGGGCGATGTGGACTAAGTTTTCGCTTTGCAGGTTTATGCTAAACGATTAATGAGATTGAATGGTGAGAACGATTGATTAGCAAACAGTTTCGAGTAAGTTCATTTTGATGTCTGTGAATAAATATATACGTAATCGTTTAATTTAACAGTAGGTATTGCCGCTTTTTCTGGATAAATATCACATGCACTTATTTGACATGTTGAAACAAGTTGAATGGAATTCAAATTGTAAGTTTCGTTAACGTATCCTAGTTTATTTTTATTTTTTATTCATTAACTTTTTGTTTAGTGAATTAATATTCAACCGTTTCGTTTATTATGTAACTGGTAACAATCGCGAATTGGCAAATGAAACTGGATTTGTCAAGTCTGCCAAAACTTAAATTTATACAAATGTCAAAATTGGCAACATTGTAAAAAATAAAAAATGCCAAAATTGCTGGCCATCGTGGGGAACGAAATTATCTAGTGCATAATGTCAAAATTGAGGAAAAGTTAAAACGTCAAAATTGTGAAAATGACGTTTCATTGGAAAAATGAGCACTCTGTTGACGTTGTCAAAAATGTTACTCAAAGAAAAGTAAACGCAAAAAAATCCGCATACAAAATTCCAATTATTAAAATTGAACATTATCGAAAATATAAAATAATTATTAAATGTCAAAAAAGTTTATATAAAATTGAAATTATTGGATTATTGAAATTGTGTAAATGTAGGGGAATTCCGTCCATGTCTTTTTCCTGTGTTTTACGAATAACTCTTCCAGGTATGCTAAGCGCACACGTTCTCATAACTGCTCATAAACTGATTTATTAATAAATATTATTCCAGTAATTCGAGTGAGTTCTAATCAGTAGTCCTTTTTGTGGCATTAATTTTTCCATTAATTTAATTTTTTTGAATAAGTGTTATCTATTGTGCCACAAGACGTTAACGGTTTGAAACTACAATTGATTTCAACAAAATTTTATTCATTAATAAGAATATAATTAATCCATAATTATCATGTTTTGTGACGCGCGCAGAAATCAATTTGACATAAAACATGGAGCTCTAAATAACGTTAAAAATAAGCGCGAAGTGAAAAAGTCCGTGGTCGAAACCATTCGCCTGATCGTTTTCGTGCAATAGCACATTTTCACATTATTTGAAACGCTGTCCAATCCGCTCGATGTATAAAAAACAATTAAATAAACAAGTTCTAAAGAATTACATTGCCGAACGAAACCCCATCTATCTATCATGGTTAAGAAGTGGGAGACGTTCTAAATCAAAAGATGTTTTTGCGATACGCAGAGTTGCGAATTCGAACGCGCTCCATTTCTAAACTATAATAGATAGATATATGCCATGCTGGAGTATTAGAGAATTCAATGTTCAACTTTATTTATGTGTAATTTTATAGTATCTCGTACCGTTTGATATCCCAACCGATAAATATGTGTGTCTGTGTTGAAATAACCTTGACGTTTCACTCATCAACTGATCAACTTCTTCAAAAGCTTTCTAGATACCCAATCCGCCCAATCCAACTCAACCCAACTCAACCCAAATCAACTCAACTCAACCCAACCCAACTTTATTTATCAACTCAATCTTTATTTTTGAGGAATTGTGTCGTATTTCGTACCGTTTGTGCGACGTACCGAAGAAAATGTTTCCAATTTAATTTTTGAACGAATGCTGTTTCTAAACCATTATAGATAGACATACATGCGGACTTTATTTTAGAAAATTCAATTCTCTACAACTTTATATATGTGGAATGGTATCGTATATAGAACCGTTTGTTCAGAGTATCGAAAGAAACTTAGCGACGTTTACCTAGCGTCCAAGTGTAAGCTTCCACGAGGTCAAATGCGCCTGAAAAAATAAAAATTAAAAATTAATGAAGCAATACGACATGTCTTAACCCTTTCGCTACTGACGTACATGATCAAGGACATGATTTAAGGAATTTTATTATTGGGAACCCCAATAACTTTGGTGTATAACATCACTACCGGACCCATGAGATTTATTCTGCATTGTAGTAGTCATAGTCAATTCATTATTTTGCCACCACACCTCAACGTGGAAGGTAAGTTTGTTGTATATTTTATTGATTTATTTGTATTTTTCCAATTTGTGTTGTGTTGCTGTTGTAGTACAGTTTCAAAAGCCCAAACCAAATCCCTAAGCATCTTGGTTGGCCATACACGACTCAATTTCTTTTCCGGAACGTTGGCAAAACGTGTGTTCAGACTAATATTTTTATGTGTGTACAGTTCTAAACTTGTCATTACATATATTTGTTTGGAAATAGGATAGGGCAAATTTCGAAATAAAAAAAATCTGGATCCAACAGAACTATTTGTATTGTTGTAGGTGCTCGAAAACAGAAAACATTCGTTGAAAAGTACGATGTGAGAGAGGAAGCATCTACAGTCACTTTACTGGATAAGCTACAGAATAGAGATTATTCTGAGCTATCATTATGAAAACGATGAACATGTGTACACTGCAGAGAGTATTAAAGAAACCGATCAGCAAGAAGGTGAAGCAGCGGTGCTGCCCGAAGAAATTGATAATAAAACTGAATCTTGTTATTTTTGATAATAACCTAAATTCTCAAGAAGAAATAGAAGAAACAGTTCAGGAAAAACCGGAAGAAATTAATAGTTCCATCACAGTAGCTGGAAACATAAAATTAATAAAATGGACAAAGAGGATGGAAGCCTGTACGGGAATCACAGATTGATTAAACTGATATTCCAAGTCCAATTAAATATATTATGCCATCCAAACAAGAACGACGATTTCAAGCCAACAGACAAAAAATAAATTGAAAGTCTCATTGGTGTACGTTTTTATGGTCTGTGTAGGCTTTGCGAGGATCAACATTAACTGGGAAAATGTCACCATCAATATTTCGGGAATCAATGCCCAAAAACAGATTTTTACCAAAAGTGGATTAATCTGCATTTATTCAACAACCTAGAAAAATATTTCAATGATCTAAGATGAAATAATAAATAGATGAAAGTCAAAGAAGAAGTTTGAGTGAATGTGTACGTTCAAGAGAGAACTATCCAGTTAAGTGGCATCGTTTACGATCACATATGAATGGAACAGTACAGAAATTGACAAATGATAAAACAGCAAGAAAACATCAAAATAAACTTAAACAAAATCAAAGCAAAGGAGATACAGCAAAAATATACAGAGATAATTTAGAAACAAAGATGCATAAGATTAATAGCAGTTATAAACTATATGTCAGTAGAACATGTAAATAGTCAAAGAGATAATACTGAAGACTGCAAAAAAGACATATGATGTATTAAAATCAATAAGACCAAAAAACAAACTAGATGGTGGAGCGAGGGTAAAAGTTGTAAAAATGAAAAAAACGACGATGGAAAAGTATCTTACATCAAGAACACTGAGAACTCAGTATACAGTATAAGAACAGAGAACGAAAGTCAAAACTGGTGAAAATAGCCAAACAATAATCCTCAGAAGAATTTGGTCACGAGGTGGAACTTTCAAATTGTCCCTTAAAAGACAGAATTACCACATACTTTTTATTATTCGAAAAACTCCATTATCACACGATTTTACATTTTTGTTTTATTTACTCATTAGTTAACTTTCTTTAGATTAATAGTTCGTTTACTTTTATGCAACATTTATTTCTCAATTTCAATCTTTACATACATTTTTACATTTTTGTTTGTAATAAATTGTTGCTTTCGTGCAGTTTGAATGTGTCGTTTGGATCGTGCAGGTTTATTGTTTTCATTAGTTTTTCTTATTATTAATTCCGAGCGTTACTTATTTTTGAGACGGCACAAGCGTCACATAATACCCATTAAAAAGTAGATGGTCCAATAAATAAATTGGTTCATATCCAAAGGATATGAACCAATCTAAAGCCAATTAAGTAAAAGGAGATACATTCTTGTGTGTAATATATATTTTTTGTTTAATACTTCCAGTGATCCCTTTATTTATCCGTCGTTTTTACTTGGTTTACTTGGGATTCCCTTGGATTTGATTTGAATTCAAATTTACGTATTTTCGAACGTTACTGACAAAAAGACACGACAGTTTCACCCCCCCCCCCCCTTTGACCTCATTTGCAATTTTTTAAATTTTGTTTAAGGTTTATTAATTTTCATTTATTATTTTGTTCGATATTTCTTCGTAAGGTTTACTCTTTTATTTGGTCGTACAACTTTAGTTTTCTGATTAGATTTTGATACAGATTTACGTTTTTCGTTGGTGTTATGTTATTCTGTTGTTAATTTTTTTTTAACCCAACCCAACTCAACACAAACGTATGAATATCTACTAAAATACATGAGCAAAGATTTTTAGTAAACCTCTCATAAAAGATTTAAAATAAAAAATAAGAAAACGGAACATAAAAGAATAGAAACTAAAATTAAATTACAATAAAGATATTAACGGAAACATCTTCTTTTGCACTTTCACTCCTTCGTTTCGCTTATTTTTGATTGTAGTTGAAGGTTCAATTCGATAAAGTTTTTATTTTATCTAAAGTATTCTTGGTTGACTCCAGAGACTTTTCACTCTCCTTCATATAAAATACAAGTATTATTTGTTAAATAAATTTCGTGCCTGAATTAACAAAGTAGTACTGCGGCATTAATCTTATATCTTTTTGATGACGGAAATAAATATTCCATTAGTATTTCATTTTTAATTCGTATAGCGAGTATTAGTCCTTGTATTGTAGCTTCCACTGCTGATTAAGCCATTAGCCACAACTGGTTGTATCAATTTTATCAATATTTTATTCGCTTTACCTTAATTTTGTTATACTAAAAAGATGATTTTATTTTGTCCAAATATCCCTTAAAAGCCTTGTCCCCATATGAGGTCTAATACTACATAATCACTACTCCAATGGATTTTTACTCACAAATTAAACAATATTGATATAAAAAAATAAAATATAGTTAGTAGTGTACAGTTGAAATACAAATGAGAAGATAAAATAACACCTTGATTTTAATTGTGTTCTCCGTAATTGCTTCGTTGAATCTTTTACTTTCATTGGTATCTTAAATTCAAATAAACATTCTTATTATTTATGGAACGTATATGCGCCTAAAAGCTCTACCGTTAAATGGGTTCGGAAAAGTTCCAGAAAGTAATTTTGATAAGCAAGTGAATCGTGAATAACAATTACATAAAAATAACATTTCGATTTTTTTATTTCTGATAGTATTATAACTTTTATTAACAGTGTTTATTTATATTTCGACCTTTTTTCAACTTTCCATATCTCGGCATTTTTTTTAGATTTATTACATTTTACAAAGTTTAAAATTCGACCTAAGCCAACGATTATTCTAGAAAGTAACCCAAACCAGTCCAATCCAACAAAACATTTTAAAGCAAATTTTGACATTTTAACACATTTTGCCATTTTATCATTTATTGTATTTCACCGTCTAATTTTTTTTAAACCCAACCTAACCCAATCCAATCCAACCCCCAAATTTTGAAGCAAGTTTTAGTAATTTTGATTATTTATGATTTTGACATTTCCATAATTTCTTGCTTCTAAATCATTTTGGTATTTTCGAAACTTTAAATTTCTAAATGATTTCGATTTTTTTATTGTTAATAATATAACTTTTGACTCATTATATTTTCCTCGACTTCTCTTGGCATTTTTAAAGATTTATTGCATTTTTGATTTAAGTTTTTACTTCATATTGTAAAGTCAACCCAACCTAACAATTATTCATTAAAAGTAGCTTATAACGTAATTTTTGCATTTACATTTTTGGAAACTTTACTTTTTATTTGTAATAAAAAATACAAAACTTGTTAAAAATGGCATTTTAAAGTCCAAGTGAACAAAAAGTGCAGTCAACGAGCGATAGAAAGGCGATGTCGATGAAAACTACATCCATCGCGTGTGACGTCATACAAATTTAGTGGTGAAATAAAAAGTCGTCGGCGGAACGATAACACGAATGGACAATTAGAGGATGAAAATGGAAAAAGCTTACGTAAAAGGGAAAGAGGAAAGTGTAGAAAGACTGTATGAAAACGAAGATGGTACAAATATCACCGAAATAGGGACCCAACCCACTTAAGCGAAGCAAAAATGTATGAAATATCCTGTGAAACTGGAAATAAGAGACGGAGGCGAAGAGTCGAAGAAAAGCATTGAATATGGGACAAGTGAAAGGTGAAATACTAGAAAACAAAACAAAACATTGAAACAACTGAGAGAAATACTAAAAAGATTGAAAGAAACGGAGAAGGAAAATGCACGAATGAAACAGGGAATTGAACAAATGAAAGAACGAATAGGAAAGAATTGGGAGCATAGAAATAGTGAGAGAGGGGACATGATATAAGACATAGCAAAAAAGAAGAGGTACAAGAATTTATGAAAAGGGGGTTACGGGTAGAAGTGAAAATACAAGATAAATATATGGAATGGTACATTCATCATCGTCAGAAACATTTAGCTAATCTTGGAATGCAAGAGTCATCTAAGGAACTGTCAATATTTGTATCCAGTAAATTTGTAGATAGTCGAAATTTTTGAGTTTCAGTTTGAAGTACATTTCAAGTCGAATATGAACACCAAAAGTAAATAAAATTATTAAATTTAAAAGATAATATAAAATGTTGACGTTACATGTGTTTCTGACCTGGTTATCATCAATGCAGCATAGACTACACGTACCACTTACAACTTGTATTACGTGTTACCAAAGCTAATTTGATTCACAATCTTTCGTGCAATCTGTCGCTCCGTACCACATTATTCCAAACGCTGCCCAAACCGTTCGACATAAAAAATAAATAAACAAAGTTCAGGAGAATTAAATTGCCTAACGGAAAACCCATATGGCATATATTTATCTATTATGGTTTAGAAGCAAGAGGGTTTCAAATTTCGAAAATGTGTTTTTTGAAACGCAGAGGTGCGAATTTGAACGCGCTCCATTGCTAAACTATAATAGATAAATATGTGCCGCCCGGGACTTTATTTTGGAGAATTCAATTTTCTTATTTATGTGCAATTTTGTCATATCTCATACCGTACCACAGTTAGATTATGAATTTCTAGTGCTCTCTATTCTAAAATTCTTGAACAAATACAGAAAATTCGTGAAAATTTATATTTTAAAAATTCAATACATGCATTCAATAGTTTTCATAGTAATGTTTATACACTCCCTTCCATTTATTATGGTCTATTTCTTATCCTTTACTTGACTAATAAAATAGTTGCAACTAGATGTTTTATAACTGTAACTCTAAAATAACTAAAATACAGAAAGCTTAGTCTATAATTGCACATTAACCAATAAACAATATGTACTTTTTGGTCTTACTTTTTCAGCTAACATTCCTTTCATATTAACACCTTCATGACTAATTGTGGAAAACTCTTCCACCTCATTATCTGTTTACCTAACTATAAAATGGGTATAAAAGAAGATAGAAAATAAAAATGTTTCGAGTATGAAACATCTGTTGAAATCACGTTGTTTAAAGTTTCTTTATCTTGGAATATTTTTTCTCTTAAATACTAACTTCTTGATAGGTACTATTGTAATTAAACATCCACGTTAACTATTCATAACACAATCCAAAAATGTTTACCAGCTCACAATTTCGAACTATCGCAGCGTTGGCGCAGAACATTTTTTTTATAATCATTGGCCATTTTATTTCATTAATTTAGCAATCGGTCCGGAAATCAGACATCTGTACACGAACCCCCCGATCCCTCCCCCCTGTCGCGCATGAATAACGCAGCGTCATGTATATCTGGATGTTTGATTTACTTTTACCTAATCTAATCTGGCGAAGATAAGATTAAGCGAGTGCAATCAATTCGGTGCGGCGCAGTATTTAAAATCGCAATGTGTTTACCGAGTATGCCGCTGCGCGATTCGCTCAGAAGACGCCCACCTATTCGAAACAATGATCCAGTGGTGATGTCGAAGAATGGTGCTGTAGTAAAATAGTATTCGACTGTGGAGAAAGAAACGCATTCATGATTTGTTTGCGTTGGCGATGTTGTGGTTAAGGTTTAAAATAAATGGGCCGGGGGGGGGGGGGGGCATTTAGATTTTAGGTAAATCTAATTTTATCACTTTAATATAAACCATAACAATAATGGTGTTTGTTTTAGTCATTTGTACGTCCTCGTTTTTATTGTGATTTTATTTTATTCTGCTGATAGTTGTTACATTTTAAATTATTTTTTCTTTTCATTTTTAATTTCACTCTTATGCCCGGTTTCACAAACGATTGTCAAATGGTGAATTAGTTAACAAGCCTTTAAGACCCGTTATTGCTTGAGAAATCCAAAACAACGGTAATTTTTCTTTTAACAGTTCGTCAAGGTAATCAATCGTCAAATATTTGACGATTGATTAAAGACTCATTAACGAATTGTCAAACTTTTGACGATTCGTTAACAAGCTGTTAACGACCGATTAGCGTTTGTGAAACCGGGCATTAGTCTCTCATTTACTTTACTTGATTTGTTATGTGTTTTTCGTTTCAAGTTAAATTTCCATGTGTTGTGTTTTATTTAATTTCTCTGTCTTTCTAATAATTTTTATTTCGATAGTTTTAAATTAACGTTGCAAAAAACACTGAAAACAATTTAGAAATAATATTTGTAAAAACTTACTTACAAAATTGCAAACAACCCAGCCCAACTCAACCCAACAAATCAGAAGACAATGATTGCTACTACGTAACCTTTGGAAATCGTGGTACACAATAATCAGTAATAAAATTAAATTAAAAATGTGTAACATAATGAAAAATTAAATGGATGTACAAAAATAAACTATAATAATGAAGCAAATAACAACACAATTAAATATGAATACAATAAATCGATTACCAATAATACACCATTAAATAAAATATGTTGATGTTAATCATGCATTGAAGTGCCATGAACCTCGAGATTTAAGTAATAAACAAGTTTTATCTGCAAACAAAATCATATACGATTTCACTGTAATTATGAGATCATCGGCAAAAATGCAATGCAAGTTGCTTGTCTAAACAGTCAACAGGCGATATTTTACAAACAGAATCCAAACTGTGTTCTTTTTTAATATACGATTTAATTATGATGTTAATCGTGCGTGTCACTGACAGGCACGATTAACATAAATGTAGTACTTTTATTGGTATTTTATATCGAGATTGATAAGTTTACATTCTGCAATTTCCTCCTCGGCTTGACGATTTAATGGTTTTCTTTGTCCTCAAACAAAGACTCCAATGAAAATGCAAAAGGAAGCGTAGCAGCGTTTAGCTCCCGTCTAAACCACTTCTTCTTGTTACCGATGCTGATCTGATGTCCTTTGCTTTAAATAAAGACACCAATGTAAATGTAATGTGCGAATTAAAAACAAGACAGGAAATGAAAGACAAAAACGAAAATCTGTACGATAGAAAAAATAAGAACAGGAAACATTAATTAAAATATTATGAAAATCAAAATATGAAAGACAATGCAAAATGCGGATAAAAATTATCGAAAATTAGTAGAATCTAAAATAAGACAAAAATGTAAAGGAAATTAACACAAATTATAATCAATTCAAGGGGAAAATAATGCAATGTAAGTGAAAAATGATGCAATAAAATAGTAACGCTATAAACAAACGAAACCTAAACCAACTAAACTCACCCCAACCCAACCAAACAACAAACGAAACCCACCCCAAGCCAACGCAATCTAACCTAATCTAGCCACAAATAAACAGGGGGGGAGGCTTTGCACTCATATATTTTTTCACACAAAAAATGGAATTGGCAACAAAACAAATGAAGAAAAAAGTAACAAAAAAACGAAGCGATAAAGACACTAAATATAATGGATCAATTAAAATAAATATCGACCATCATTTCAAAGGACAAACAGAAGAGAAAGGCAACGACATTTAACTATGAACCAAAAAAAAAACGAATTAAAACAGAAAAACAACGAAAAAATTAAGAAACCGAATGAAAAATTAAAAATGAAAATAATACTAAAAAAAAGGAATACATTCAAAGGTAACAAAGTGAATTCTTGGCACCGATGGAATAAAAACACAATAGAACAAAAAAATTAATTTAGTTACATATGGGGTTTAAAAAATTGTACAGAAAATAGTAGTAGACAATATCGTGTGCGATACTGACAAAATGATACATACATAAAAGATCATAATAGTAGGTAGGAAATAGAACAGATTTTACTAGATTAAAAATTAGTTGCTATGTTGCCATTTTCAAGAAGCCCCTTCTCTTGTTATCAAATGAAACAATTGAAATTGTTATAAATTGTCTAAAAAATGTAAAAATGTAAAAATAATTGCCCAAAATATGATATTTGGGAAATATATTATATAAAATGGGCACGATATAGCAAAATGTCAAACTAGTAAATATTTAAGACAAGGTCAAAGTTCAACATTGGCAATTAAGGTAAATAAGTAAAAATGTGGACGACAAAATATTTAAAAAATGAAAAATTTTCAAAATTGTATTACATAAAATTTGAATAATGAGCAAAATTCTTAATAAAGAAAATTTATATACAAATTGTAAAAAGTGCCACAATTGACGGACGAAAGAATATTAAAGTGTTGGAAATAGTACAAATCGACAACGTTTTATATACATAAATGAAAAGTTGAAAAATTATTAATATATAAATAGTAATAATGGCATAATGGCAGAATTATTAAAATATTGTCAAAAGTTGAAAAATTATTAATATATAAATAGTAATAATGGCATAATGGCAGAATTATTAAAATATTGTCAAATTTATACAAAATACAACAAATTGTTCAAATGGTAGAAATTATTACAAATAGCACAAGTTTATAAATATTAAAAATATAAAAAATTCTATAACATAAAAACAGTTAAAATTATCAAAATTGATCAACAATGGATAATAGTAAAATTAATAACACTTTTAATAATGCAAAATAAGGTAAATGTAATGAATGAAAAATGCCAAAATTATATTACATTGAAAAAATGTTAAACTTGTTAAAAACAATAAAAATTTACAAAAGTGCGAAAATTGTTAAAATTATTAAAATTGTCAAAAATATAACAGTTAACGAAGTAGTAAATTATGCAAAAATGTTATAACATTGAAAGAATTGTTAAAATTGCCGAAAATCTTAAAAATGCTAAGTACAAAATATTGTGCTTAAAATTTTCAAAATTATTAAAATTATAATGTTGTATAATCAATTGATGAATTCGTAAATAAGAAAATTGATATAATTTTCAAAGATGCCAAATGTATTTTTTTGTGACTATTAAAATTGTTCAATACACAAAATTGTAAAAAATATTTATGCAACGTTGCAAAAAAATCGAAATTGTATAAAACTATAAAGGATACATACATTGTTTTAAAAAATAATAAAGTTATCAAAATTGTTACTAATGCTAAATAAAAAAATTGCTACAATTGTTAAAAAAACTAAATACTATAAAATCAAAAAATTATCAACGATGGCAAAATGTTAAAATATATATTAAAATTATCAAAATTATTTGAAATGGACAATTCACAAAAATTGTGAAAATAATATACAATGTAATAATTGTTGAAATTTAAAAAATTGCTAAATATCGAAAATTTGATACATTGTTACAATAATAAAAATTACATAATTGCAAAAAAATCAAAATTTGTTGATACTAAATTATATATAATTCCAAAAAAAGCTTTATTAAAATAGTTGAAATTGTTAAAAATGCTAAATAATAAAGAAATAAATGAAAATTATCGAGGATGGCCAAAAAATATATTACAATTATCAAAATCGAAATGCTAAACAGAAAAATTCAGAAAATTGTTAAAGATTCCAAAATTCTTAATAAGTGTAAAAATTGCGAAAATTGTTAAAAATTCAAAAGTTGACAAAATCATAAAAATTGCTAAAAATTAGTGATGGGAATAATCGAGATGCGATACACGAATTAGTCGATTATTAAAATCTCTCGAGATAATCGACTATGCACTCTGAAAATTAGTAGTACTAAATTAGTAGTCGTACGTCGATCACGGAACGTGTGGCAGCGGACCGAGAAGCCCGATATCTCGATATATTTTAACCCCACCACTAAATATTAATAGTAGTTCCAGGTTCGAGATATTTTATTTTAACATTGGACTCGTTCGATTGTGGCAACTAATTAGTCGTATCGCTAAGCGAAGCTTCTCTTTCAATTATTTTTTGTAGTCTCGACCGATCCTCATTGTCGGATTGAAGAATACAATAATTTAAATAAGTACAATCGTGTTGATGATATTGCGTTAGTAAATAAAACGTTTCAAAATTTACAATAATATTTATAAACTGCCACAATAATATATAAAAATATGAGCAAATAACAACAAAAGTATAATTCTCAATAAAAACAAAGGTACCTATATAATAAATTAATAACTCTAGATTAAACAATAATATTATTAAACAATAATAAAAACAAATTTATAAGAATGTGGTATTAAGGAATATAATTTGATCTAAATTTTTAGACGATAGTTTGTTTCGATGTAAATTTGTAAGTTACACGGCTTTAGAAAACACACTGTTAGTGGTATTAGAACGTTTATGTTGTACGTTGCATTAATTAGTATTAGTACGACTACTACTAATTTTAACTACTAATATTAGTCGATTATTAAATTATATCGATTACTAATAATCGATTATTGAAATATCTCGATTATGCCCATCACTACTAAAAATGCCCACTGTTCAAGATAAACATTCACAAAATTGTCAAAGATGCTAAAATTGTTATTATTGTTCCAAATGCAAAATTGACAAGAATTGCAAAAATTGTAGAAAATGTAACATTTGGTAAAAATAAGAAAATTATTTAACATTCTGAAGATTGTCAAAATATTTAAAATTGTTAAAAATGCTGGATTTTAAAAAATCAGAATATTATCAAGAATAGCGAAATGTTAAAAATATATATATTAAAATTATAAAAATGTAAAACTTTAATAAATGCAAAGTTGACAGAATGGTAAAAAGTGAAAAAAATTATTGAAATTGCCGAAAATTTTAAGAAATGCTAAATATCGAAAATGTATCAACGTTGTTACAAAAATTGATTAAAATTGCTCAAAATGTGAAATTGCAAAAATTGTTAAAAATGCTAAATAACGAATTAACGAATTGCCATATTTAAAAAATATATTAAAGTTATCAAAATTGTGAAAATGGTTAGAAATGCTAAACAGAAAATTGTCAAAATTATACAAATTGTTAAAAATTTAAAATAGCACAAGTGGACAAAATTGTAAAAAATGTTTAAAACGATAAAATAGTGCAAAAATGTTTGAAATGCTCAAGGTTAAAATACACAAAATTGTAAAAAATACAAAATATCAACACGTGACCCAATAGTAAAAAATGGATAAATTATATAACATTGAAAGAAATGTTAAAATTGTCGAAATTCTTAAATATGCTACAAAGCGAAAATTGCCAAAACGCAATCGCGCTTAAATTTTTCAAAATTGTTATAAATGTAAAGTAACAAATATTAACAAAATTGCAAAGCAAATTAAAAATTTGTTGAAAAAAAATTAAAATTATTAAAATTGGTCAAAATGAAACATTGACAAAATTGCAAATATACAAAAATTGAAAAAATGTAAAAATATGTTATAATTATGGGAATTGTTAAAAATTCCTAATGCCGAAAATTCAGTAAACTATTAAAAATCTTCAAAATGCGAAATTGTAAAAATTACTAAAATTGTGCAAAATGCGAAATTGCAAAAAATGATAAAATTGTACAAAATGTAAAATTTGTTACAAATAACAAAATTATTTAACGTATTTATTGTCGATATTATAAAAATTATTAGATTATAAAAAATCAGAATATTATCAAGCATGGCAAAATGTTAAACAAATATATAAAAATTATCAAAATTGTTAAAATGCAAGAATTGTAAAAATGCAAAAATTATTCAAATTGTCGAAATTGTTAAAAATTAGAAAAGAATCACAATATTGTAAAAGTTGCTAAAATTGTTCTAAATTGTTGAAATTAACAAAACTGCAAAAAATATAAGATAACACAAATTAACAAAATTCAGTAAATTATAAAAATGGTAACAACATTTGTTAAAAATGCGAAATTGCAAAAATTGACAAAATTATACAAAATGTAAAATTTGTTAAAACTACCAATTACAAAAGATTATTAACATAGTGGAAATTGGTAAAAATACTAAATAAAGAAAGTTTGTAAAAATACCACAGATGGTTGTTATCTTCGTAGATCCTCGAATGAAATTCCAAACAAAATCAAATGACATCTAATACGATTGAATTTCGAACCGACAATGTCAAAACATAAACGTGTTTACACAACGTTCAAACTAATCGCGCGAATTCTTTCAGGTTTGCAATAAATATCAAGTGGGTAAAGTCTTCGAATTATCAAAGGTATGCGCAGCGCAGCGTTGAAATAAAGCAAACTCAAAACAATGACTCGCTATCACGACGCATAATTTCATAACATACGCGCCAGACCAGGGATAAAATGACGTGCTTGAAAATGAAATCAGAAATCAACTTAAGCCTTCATTACAGGCATTCGAAGCAAAATTACCAAACAGGTGTGACGCGCTTTTCTCATACCCCACGCGATGGATTTCCTCGAAACTGAGCCCGCGCGCAGAAAACATCATGTGCGACATTTGCACGCCCGCAAGAAAACCTACAGGGCGCCGGATCAAAGGTCCGTGAGAGTTTCCATTCTAAAGGCGAGACTAGGCGCATTGAATAAAATTTGGGATCCTGACTACCGGGAGGACCCCAACGCGGATGTCGCGATGCGACGGTCGCCGAAAAGCTTGGACAGTGTCATCGACAACATCACGAAAAAACACTTCCGCGGTAAGTCAAAATATTATCCATTCATACTCAACCATCGCTTAATGAACAAAAATACCATCAATACAAGGAAAAGCAAAACCAATAGTGTGTATTATTCGTGTGGTGATGTAGAGAAAGAACCGCTTGAGCAAAAATTGACAAACAAGGACAGTGAGTGCGCAAAAAATATCCACCACAAGAAGGCGATTATCAAGAAATACTCCGTAACGGCGGAAATTGACACCATGTCGTCGAGCGATCCTAGCGACACCAACCTTAGTTCCGGAAGCTCACTCGCCTCAGGGTGCTTTAGTGCTTCACTTCGGAAACGCACCGACGCAACGCCCTCACCAGGTACGTTTTTCTTTTATTGACTTAAAGGTTTTTTTTATAAATTTATTGATATATCAAATAATATTTATTAATGACACAAACTAAAGCTATAGTTTAAAATTTATAAGTATTTATAAGTATAAGTTTAAAGTTATAATTAAATATTATTTTTTTCAAAATATCTAATGAACGTGTTATATATATTTTTTGGCCAATCATGTCGTGGAAAAGTTTATTTTTCTTTTTTAGCGATGTGCGCCAATAACACATAAATAATTGTTTTATTTTATTAAATATTCTTATTACAGAATTTAAGCATTTGGAAAATATTTCCAACTTCTCGATAATAAATTTTTCCTTTTTGTAAATTTTAAATTTAAATGTTATTAATTTTTGTTGCTTTGCCTTTTTCTTTTTTTCTGTTGTTTATTGCAATTGGTGTACCTTTTATTATTATTACAATATTTTACTTGATTATTTAACGTTTCTCATTCTCTGTTTTACTTTATTATAAATCTGTTCACTGTGTTTTATATTCATTGTTTTATTTTTCCCTTTTCTGTTGTGTTTTGTTGCTTTGACTTTTTCTTTTTTTCTGTTGTTTATTGCAATTTGTGTACCTTTTATTATTATTACAATATTTTACTTGATTATTTAACGTTTCTCATTCTCTGTTTTACTTTATTAAATCTGTTCACTGTATTTTATATTCATTGTTTTATTTTTCCTTTTTCTGTTATGTTTCGTTTACTTGGCATTTATTTATTTCGTTTCCACGACGTTTCTGTTATTTATGTTCATATGTTTTAATCAATTTATGTATTTTAATCACATATCGTTTTACTAAAATCATAAAAAAAATCGATGATATTATTAAAATTATTACAATGTATGCTAAATAGTATAAAATTATCGAGAAAGGTTGTTTAAAAAATATTAAAATTATCAAAATTGGTAAACTGCTAACTAGGAAAATTGATAAATGCTAAATACTAAAAAATCAGAATATCATAAAGGATGGCAAAGTTGCTTTAATGGAAAATTAATAAATAAATGTCAAAATGCAAGAAGCTGTTAAAATTTGTCAAAATTGTTAAAAATGCTAGAGACAAAATTCACAAAATTGTCAAAGATATTAAATTTATCAAAAATCCAAGATAGTGAAATTATTCCAAATCGTTAAAATTGAAAAAAAATATTAAACTACACAAATTCTTAAAAATGCCAAAATTAGATAATAAAGAAAATGTTAAAAGTTTTTAAAAATACATAATTATATACAGTATGTCCCCGGATTGAGTTTATGGTTGAGCAAAAATTTTCGACTTGGAATTTCATGTCATGCGAAGTAATGACAATATTTTTACAATTAAATGCTAACGCTGGAACAGAAAATATATTTAGTACAGTGTTAGGAACGTGGAACAAGTTACCGTTAGTTAATGAACTGTGACGCGGATTGATTATGCAGCGACGAAGATGGGGGATTAATAGAATAACTTAATAGTTTTAATAAATGAAAATTTGCATAAAGGCTTAACTTTAAATTCTGAACAACTTTTCTTGGTAACACTTTGACGTACTATGAACCGAAATGGTAGTTAACCTAGAACTAAAATAGTGTTTGCAAAACTGGAAAGGCCTACTTGATTTAAAAAATCGAACGTAAACTAAAAATAAGTTTCAGACCAAGCTGGGCGGAACTCCAAAATATGAAATTCCAATTAGAAAATTTTTGGTCAATCATACCTATTGTAAACTCAATCCGGGGACATACGGTATAATTACAAAAATTACTAAAATAGTGGAAATTGTTAAAAATGCTAAATAATAAAGAAAACCAAGGTAAACCAAAGTGTAAAAAAGGCAAAAATGCTAGACAAAATTGCAAATGCAAGAATTTAAGTATGCCAAAATATTTGCCGAAATTTTTGAAAATACTAAAGATAAAAATTCCCAAAATTATCAAAGATGGTAAAATTGTTAAAAGCTGTTAAAATTATCAAAATTATTAAACATGCACGATAGCATAAATTAACAAAATTGTAGAAATGCAAAACACTACAAAAATTGTCGAGATTTGTTAAAAATGCTAAATACTTTGCTTGTATTTAATATTCCTATTTTCTTACGTTTGTTCATCTCATTTGATTTTTTATATTTCGCTTTTAATTTTCCCATTTTTCGCCGTTTTATTTTCGTTCATTTCAGGTAATTTTCATAAACATGTTTTATTTTCACTTTCGGTATTTTTTTATCTCATGTAATGTGTAATATGCTTTATTTGATTTGTTGCTTCTTCATGTTTATTTTCCTGTCCTTATTTAGTTTCATCTTCTATTATTTCATTGCACTTGTGTTAAAGTTCTTTGTTTTCTTTTGTTCCACTTTAAGTGTCATTATTTTAATATCATGTCTTGAAATCCCAGTCTGTTTGCTTTTAATCGATTTGGCCTTCATTTTTTATTTCCCTATCATTCTTCGTTTAATGTGGTTTGTTTTCACTTTAATTTTGTTCCAATTAATTTTTCTTTATTTCAATATCGTGTCCTTGAAAGTTCAGTTCGTTTGCGTTATTTGTTTTCATTCTCTTTTTGTTTTACTTTCAATTTCTTTATTTTAACAGGTCGTTCAAATTTCATTGATTTGTTGCTTCTTCGTTTACATGTTTCTGGCGTTCATTGATTTTATTTTCGATTATTTTGTTTCATGTAATTTGTTCTTCATAATTTTTATTTTCCAATTTTTCGTTAGTTTTGTTTTCGATTATTTCATTCAATTTACTTTAACGTTCTTTGTTTTCATTTTCTTTTTGTTCCACTTTCAATTTCTTTATTTTAACATCGATTGTTCGATATGTTCTTTGCTTTCAAATTATTTTTGTTCCAGTTTGAATTTCTTCTTTATCTTAATAACGTATTGTTAAAATTCAATTGGTTTGCTTTTATTCGATTTGTGTCATTTTATTTTTTTTATTTCCCCTTCTTTCATCGTTTAATCTTCCAATTCAATTAATTTATTTTGTTATTGTGTCGTTGACATTTTTGGTTTTCTTTATTTTATTTGTGTCTTCTGCATTTCTATTCTACTGTCTTTCCTTTTTGGTTTTCGATTATTTCATTTCATTTGCATTAACGTTCCCTACGTTCGTGTTCTTTCTGTTCCACTTTCAATTTCTTATTTGAATCACACGTCGTTGAAATTTCAATTTATTTGATTTGTTTCTTCCTCATTTTTTTATTTCCCCCCTTTTCTTCGTTTAATTTCCAAATGTTCAGTTGATTTACTATAACGTGCTTTGTTTTCACTTTAGTTTTTGTTCCACTTTCAATTCTTTTATTTCAATAACGCGTCATTGAAATTTGAGTTCGCTTGCTTTATTTGAATATAAAAATAAAAATTTGCATATCATCGTTAGTTTTATTTTCGATTATTTGATTCCATTTATTTTAACGATCTTTGTTTCCATTTTATTTTTGTTCCAGTTTCAATTCTTTTATTTTATCGTATCGTTAAACTTTAGTTAGTTTGCTTTATTTGATTTGTTTCTTCTCCATTTTTTATTTTCATATCTTTCGTCGTTTAAGATCCCAATGTTTCATTTGATTAATTTTAACGTTCCTTGTTTTCACTTGTTTTCCACTTCAATTCCTTTATTTTAATTTCGTAATTTATTTTATTTGCAATTAATTTGATTTTTTTTCTTCATTTGTCTATTTCTCGATTTTTATTCGTTTAATTTGCCAATGTTTCATTTCATTTTAACTTGTCTTGTTTTCATTTTAATTCGTTCCACTTCAATTTCTTTATTTTAATATCATGTCGTTCAAATTTCAGTTCGTTTCCTTTATTTGATTTGTTCCTTCTTCGTTTCTATTATCTTGTATTTCGTTAGTTTTATTATGGATTTCAATTCCTTTATTTTAATAAGATGTTGAAATTTTTGTTTGTTTGCTTTTATTTGATTTGTTTTCTTCCGTTCGTTTGCCTTTATGTAATTTGTTTGTTCTTTATTTTTTCACAAAATTTTATTTAAATACCTGACACGTGAAATAAAATCGTTAATATTTTTCAATCTTTTTGAACAGGAAGACTGTCCATTTGCCTTGATGAAACTTCATCGTCGAATGGCATTCCCACGCCGCCCAGTATTTCATCGGTAAGTTTTTCTTTTTTTCTTCGATTATTTATTTGTATTGTTTCTCGAATTAATTGATGCGTGAAAACGTAATGACAAGACAATAAAAGACACGGCATTACATGTGAATATCGATTAAAATAAAGATGAAAAAAAGACACATGCAGTCATGGGTTACTCAAGTCCCTGTCAAGGCAAATAAGTTCTGCCCAGTGAATATTATGTATGTCTTATATTTTGTCGACGACAGCATTTAATTCCAGTTTTCGCATAGAATTAATCAGAAACATGATGACTTGCGCAGCACAACCACCAATTAACAACATTTGCTACTAAATACTGCATCACTGGGTACAATTATAATCCATTGCTGGCGTGTGAACGCACGAAAATCTCCAGATTAATTTTCCACGAATAACTAATTGTATTTCTTGGCTTGGAGTTCTTTTTATATCGAGACACTTGCACTGTAGGTACATACGATCATCTCCATTTATGAGAAATTCCAGTGCAATTTATTTTTGTATTTGGCCAAACATGATTTTAATTTGAATCTAATTTGCCACTTCAAAATTATTTAATGTCTTGAAACAATTGATGAAAATATCACAATTACCCAGTACATTCATTTTTATGTATATTGATAGAATTTCCTTGACAATATTCCACAAACGTTTGCTATTATTCTTATTTTTATTAAGTTTATATTATTTTGACTTTTTTAGTAATTTTCAGGGGATGTTTTTATGCGTCATCATATAGATATTATTTTTTGGTATTTACTGATTCGTGATCAACCTTTTTTTAATTTCATTATTATTATTCATTATCATTCTGTAGGTCTTGTTGTAATTTTCCATAATCTATATTCTTAACACACTTAGTTTCACTCCACTTTTGATTTAAGTACTCTTCTTCCCATGTGATTTCTAACAGAATGTCATAGTGATCTGTAATATTACAGAAAACTATGACATTCTTTTGGAAGTCATATTGGAACTACTACTAAAAGGTGTCAAAAAATGCTAAGAATATAAATTATGGATTAATAAAAAATTGGTAATCATAAATCTATGATATCTACTTTTTAAGTACATATGGTCTATATAAGATATAGAATCTGCTACTCTACTGTAATCATTTATGGTCCACACAAAACCCATTTCTCTAACCGTAATTTGTTGATATATCAATATTTACATTGTAATCAGCTTTAGTTGTAGTTTCATTTATGTTACTATTCTTAGATTACATTAAATTCCACTGCATTAATTAACCATGACATACAAGTTGCCAGTATTTCAAATTATTTGTTTTCCTCTATAAGAATTTCAATTTAATGATTTTTTTCGATTACATAAATATAACTGTGTTCATACCTATGTTACATATACAGCCCCCCTTAGCAAAGATGAGAGTCGGAAAATACGAACTACAAATATGTTATTTAAAATATTTTAAGCGGGAAAATATTCAACCAATCACGCTCAAGTATACTGGTTTGGTACATACTGAATCAGAAGTAAAGGTAATAAAATCTGCACTAGACAGTAGTTGACAGATTTTATGTTATGTATTTTTTTATATGCTTATTTTGTAATAGCATAGTTATTTCTTCATTTCGTTATTAAACTTTAAATTGTGACAAAACTTTATTGTAACACTACCTTTTAAATTTGCCGCCAAGATACTTTTTAACCTTGAATGTACGTCGAAAAGCAGTGCCACTCTCGCCACGCCCCCTCAGCTGTCTAGTTATAGTTTACTAGTTTACGGTATTCAATCGAAAAATAATGATATTTTTCCTTCATTTTTTCACGTACAATTTTTTATTTAATAATCACTAATGTATTTTTTCTATAGTGATGACGTTGTTAATTCTCCTATATCATTTTTAACTCGTCGCAGCGATTCTTAACTAATGATTTTAACTTTTCATATAGAGCAGTATTTGTTAGTGCAGTTATCCAATAGTTCGATATCGATCATTATTCATCATATTCATCCAGATACAACTCATTGAGGTCACAAGGATTAAATAAACTTTTTTCGACACCATTACCAATTGCTGTTAGATCTCTGGATAGTAGTTAATTTAAAGAACTACCTTACCTTTGCAATTTAATGGGATAATTCTAAATCTAAATCTGAATCTGAATCTACATCTAAATCTAAATCTAAAACTAAATCTAATTACAAACATTTTACTATCGATGATAACGTTTCAGTGATAACAATTGAATACTAAACAATTTTATTACAATAAATTAATTACGTTTATTGTAAAATAAACACTACAATAAATCTTTTATTTGTATATAAGCAAAAACATATAAATTGTGTATAAAATAAATGGTAAACTATATTATACTCGGAATTATGAGAAGGTGCGTGCACGTCATCAATTTCTAATGACGTCAAATTTTATATGTTTACATGTTTCTCACACAAAAGATATTCTTCAAGATCATATGCAACCAAACAGACAGCGTGTGTATGTATATGTATGTGGTGGTATGCAACCAGATAGTACGCCCGTCGATTGATCTACGTAAACGTACAAGAACGTACAGAAACGGTTCGTCGATCTTTACGACATCAAATACCCTAGATTCAAATTCATTTCGTCTTTTTCATGACAAATATAGAAAACTAAGTGATAATAATAATATATATAACATTGCTTCGCATCGCCTTGTAAATAGGCCTGGTTTCACTCCATATTCCAATACAAGAAAATGGCATTTTATAATTTCTACATGTTGGCATTATAAAACAAGCATCGATGACGTGCACGCACCTTCTCATAATTCCGAGTATAAAAGGATGTATTTTCGGATAGGTATGGACATACATTATTTTCATAAACAATATTTTTTATAAATAAATATTTTACAGAAAAGCTGTCCTGTAGAATGAATAGACCTCTAAGACGACAACCCTTACCACGTACTTTAATGCGTTACGTAGTGTGGGCCAAATAAGTTTCCGGGTAGCATTTAGACACATATGCAACACTTTCTACTTTAATAATTTATTTTTGCGATAAAGAAATAAAAGAAAAGGACTACTTCATCGTTTAAACATAAAATTGTTGGAAGCAGTTGCATAATTTTGCAGTTTTATTTCAAGCATGTAGTTAAACGGTTTGTTTTAGTTGTTCGATGGTTGATTAATTTAGACTTCCTGGTGACAGATGAATTGCTAGTTTCACAACTTGCATTCGATTTGCAATAAGTTGATAATTGGAGGTCTACCAGCTAAACAATGTCTATGAATGTCTTCTTCTAACCAAGTAGACCATATTCGTGCAACTGTGGTGTGGTCTCGATTTGCCGTCCTACCAATTTCACGAAAAGAATGTCGATAATTCGACCTCTATCAAAATCGTAAATGTGGTTAAAGTTCTACATTATCTTACTGGAGGGATTTTAGTGATAACATCTCGAAACGACAACCAACAACTAAGACATGACAGACTGATGACGAACACCTCTTGTTTTTTTAATGGAACTAATCATCATATACGCATTAATAAATCATTATTTCAGCAAAGTTTCAAACCTGTAGCTTTATTTTAAACATTTTTACTTATAAAATTATTTAAAACAATATCTTGTTGGTCGTCGAATTAAACCATTGCCTGACAAAGATCTTAGCACAAAAATGTTGTTGTAATAAACTCTAGTATTGCTATCAGCTCATGAAACTGGATAATTATAAAATAGATAAATTTTATAACGAAAAAACCTAGTGCTCTTATAGTCGATAATTATTAGCACAAATTGAGTGCAGTGCTCGTTTAAACAGAAAACCGGTAATGCATTTATATTTTCTGCTTTCGATAATTGTATTATGGGGAAATATAAACGTGCGCACTACCAAAGCATGCATAAGGGCTGCGTATGCGTCTAGCAAATGTCTGGAAAGTTATTTGGCGAATAGATTTTTATTAAATAACAAAATTACATCATCGAAACGCCGTAACGTAACTATTTTGTCTGCTTCAAACGGTTCCGAAGGCTGGACAAATTACCCATCCATAAAAAAATGTATGCACTAAAAGCGTAGACGCGTATGTACTTTGGTCTATTTTAAGCAAATAATAGCAAATATGTGGCTCCACTGCATAATATAGACATCTGTTGCTCGAATATCGTTGCATTGATATTGTACTTGAGTACTGAGACTAGAAGTATTAGTACCCAAGTACGATGGTCTTCTTATCGCGGAAGTCAGCCTTAAAAATATTAAAACAATATTAATCAAAAACGTATTGTATGCAATAGAAGAAAATTTCAGCTATATTGTTTTAATGTGATATGTCTACAAAATAGCAACACAACCGAGGGAGTACATAAAGAAGGAAAATATAGGGATATGGCTCAGTTTAGAGAAAATATGAAGAAGATCATGGAAAAAATAATGCAGGAAATGGTAAAAAAATACCAAGGAGTTGAGATCCAAAATAAGAGAGATTAAAGAGGAAATATTAAAAAAGAGATAGGATAGGATAAAAACATTAGAGGATAATGTAGTAAAAGAATAAAAGGAACAACATAACAACAGTCTTCATGGACCTGTTTTAATTAATTAATTAATTTTAATAATATATATATATATATATATATATATATATATATATATATATATATATATATATATATATATGTAATGGTTACAATTTACAGTAACAAATGGTGAGAAATAGATTAAAAATGTAACCATAAAATTTAGAAATTGAAAACGAAATGGGAGTCCTTGAGCCGGTCCTGTTTTAAAGTGTACATAGGACTCGACGTGGGTTTTTTACGAGCGAACGACTGACAAGTCTAATTGATTTATAGCGCTCGGTACCGACGAAACCACGTGCGATCACGTGATATCCACGCAGATAGAAGATGCTCTGCGAGGGCGAATGCTTGCAGGTGTTCGAGGGAATCTCGACAGTACTGATTTACTCCACTGAAAAAAAAATGTACTCGAATTCATTGAAACCAACTGTACATGAAAGATGGACGAATCATACACCTCAATGGTGTAGTGAACATTAATTAAAACGGGTCCATGAAGACTAACTGGTGGATCGCTAGACAATATTGTTCCTGGGTTATTACCCTTCGTCAGTAGCGATTACCAAGAACCTTAGTTGTTGAAATACCTTTACATGTAATGGCTATCAAAACTTTTTGGCGCGAGCCAATCACTCCTAACGAACCACTGACAACAGAACACTGACAAGACGATATCTTGTCTAACACCTTGCGGAAACTAAACAACACGACTGTCAAATGTCCAGTGTGAACATATAAAAGGATTGCTGCAATTAAGTTCAAAAATAATTCAAATTGAAAATTTACATGAAAGATGGACGAATCATACACCTCAATGTGTAGTGAACATTAATTAAAACAGGTCCATGAAGACTGTTGTTATTTTGTTCCTTTTATTCTTTTACTACATTATCCTCTAATGTTTTTATCCTATCCTATCTCTTTTTTAATATTTCCTCTTTAATCTCTCTTATTTTGGTTCTCAACTCCTTGGTATTTTTTTACCATTTCCTGCATTATTTTTTCCATGACCTTCTTCATCTTTTCTCTAAACTGAGCCATATCTCTATATTTTCCTTCTTTATGTACTCCCTCGGTTGTGTTGCTATTTTGTAGACATATCACATTAAAATAATATAGCTGACATTTTCTTCTATTGCATACAATACGTTTTTGATTAATATTGTTTTAATATTTTTAAAGCTGCCTTCCGCGATAAGAAGACCATCGTACTTGGGTACTAATACTTCTAGTCTCAGTACTCAAGTACAATATCAATGCAACGATATTCGAGCAACAGATGTCTATATTATGCAGTGGAGCCACATATTTGCTATTATTTGCTTAAAATAGACCAAAGTACATACGCGTCTACGCTTTTAGTGCATACATTTTGTTATGGATGGGTAATTTGTCCAGCCTTCGGAACCGTTTGAAGCAGACAAAATAGTTACGTTACGGCGTTTCGATGATGTAATTTTGTATTTAATAAAAATCGCGCTATAAATCAATTAGACTTGTCAGTCGTTCGCTCGTAAAAAACCCACGTCGAGTCCTATGTACACTTTAAAACAGGACCGGCTCAAGGACTCCCATTTCGTTTTCAATTTCTAAATTTTATGGTTACATTTTTAATCTATTTCTCACCATTTGTTACTGTAAATTGTAACCATTACAATATATATATATATATATATATATATATATATATATATATATATATATATATATATATATATGCTTCTTGGTTCTCGGGTTGTGAACCGCGTTGTGGAAATGTTCCCCGAAGGGTCGCTTCGACGTTTCGGCAGAGTCCCATCTGCCATCTTCAGGAAGCTCTTCTAGGTCTCGCTGACTTAGAAGAACAGATTTCAGCCGCGAGAACTTACGCACCAACATATATATATATATATATATATATATATATACATGAAAGATGGTCTAATCTTACACCTCAATGGTGTAGTGAACATTAATTGAAACAGGTCCATGAAGACTAACTGGTGGATCGCTAGACAATATTGTTTCTGGGTTATTACCCTTCGTCAGTAGCGATTACCAAGAACCTTAGTTGTTGAAATACCTTTACATGTAGTGGCCATCAAAACTTCTTGGCGCGAGCCAATCACTCCTAACGAACCACTGACAACAGAACACTGACGAGACGATACCTTGTCTAACACCTTGCGGAGACTAAACAAGAGACGACTGTCAAACGTCCAGTGTCAACATATAAAAGGATTGCTGCAATTAAGTTCAAAAACAATTCAAATTAAAAGTGTATCTTGTCAAATCTGACAGCAAAATGTAAAATTTACACGAAAGATGGTCTAATACATATATGTATATATATATATATATATATATATATATATATATATATATATATATATATATATATATATATATTCCGAAGAGTAGTTGCCGTTGATATATTATATCATAACAAAACAAACATCAAATTTGTTTTTTTGGGGGATTGCGGCAATTAAACGACGAATCGTATGTTCTTTATTTATTTATGAACCAATATTTCGCACCCTATACGGATGCTTCATCAGGATTACTAAATAGAATTTAATTAATGAAAGTTATGTTGTTGCAATAATAATAATACTTACAACAAATTGAACATAAAGTTGAACAACCACCAAACAGTATAAACAAGCAGGATACACATTAAAATTAATTAATTGATAGTATAAAACTTCAACGAAGACAACGGAGCACGTGTACACATTTTACATTATTCATGATTGACACACACATCAAGGTGAAACGTGGCATGAAAAAGATATTTTTATATTTATTACCAACCAAAAACTCAATTTTGACAATTATACACTAACGAACAAATATTTAAGTCACATAATTTGAATAAAAGCAATCGTACGCAAAAATTGATAATTGAGGAACCGATACTAATAGATGTGTCATTATTTTTATTAAACCGGCCAAAATTTTATTTGTTGATGGTCAGTAAAAATGAATAAATGACATTTAAATTATCCGTGTCCGACTTAAAGTTCATGGAATTAGGGTTTTTTTTAATTTCCACCATTTCTATAAATTCTCTGGATTTTTTACTTTTTGCAAATTTTAAAATATTGACGTCTTCAAAACTAAAAGAATGGTGCTCGTTGTTCATATGTTGTGATAAAGCACATCTATTTTTCTTTGTTTTTTATGTCGCTCAAATGGAGAGTTAATCTTGTCTTCAACCAGTTGGAAGTGTGTCCGATATACACCTTATCACAATAGCTGCATGGAATAGAATAAATCAAGTTAGAATTCATCAATTTGTCAGTTTTATCTTTCAATTTACTGAAATAACAATCTATTACGTTAACGTTGTAGTAAGCAAACTTTATATTGTTACATGCTAAAATTTTAATGATCTTAGGGGTAAGTTCAGGGATGAATGGAAATTTAAAATATTTAAATTGGGAATTAATATCGATTGTGCCATCTGAACTCGTACCACGAGTGGTAATAAGGTTGCTCCCTGAAGGGGTACTAAAAAGTAATTTACTCAATAATGATTTAGGGTAACCATTATTAAGAAACATATCCATTAAAATTTTTAGATTCTTATTTTGAAAACTAGAGTGACAAATTTTTATTATTCTATTTTTCATTGTTATTACAGTATTAATCTTTTGTTTAATTGTGTTACTTGAATGAAAATTCAAGAATCTACCAGAGTGTGTTTCCTTTCTATACCAGTCTATTATAATCTTATTCGTCGGTGTTCTATTTACTAGGGTGTCTAAAAACGGCACACTATTATTAGTTTCTTTTTCAACAGTAAACTGAATATCAGGGTGGAAGGAGTTGAAAATATCGAGAGTATTATTAATTTCTCCTTCTGGAAGAGCCAAGATCAAGTCATCCACATACTTCTTTATGAAGGCAAATTTGAAAGGTAAAACAGGAAGTATATTGTCCAGCAAGTAGTCCATGACAATGTTGGCAAGTATTGGGCTAAGTGGACTACCCATAGGTAAACCGAAAACTTGTTTGAAATATTTTTTGTTAAATGAAAAAAATGTATTGCTAAATATTAAATTCAGAATATCAAAAAATGATTCTCTTGACAATCCCGTATGTTCACTGATGTTATCCCACTTCAATTCCAGTATATATAGAACCAGGTCAACGGGTATGCTTGAAAATAATGAAACTACATCAAATGATGCTAAAACATAATTGTCGGGTAATAAAAATTCTTGAAAAGTTTCACAAAAGGCGAAAGAATCCAAAATGTCATAGTCACTACTGTTTTTTAAAGCTGTAGAGACAATGTCAGCAAAAAATGCAGATACTTTATAAGTAGGAGACTGTATACACGAGACAATAGATCTCATTGGTACATCGTGTTTGTGTATTTTTGGTAAGCAATAAAGTTTAGCAGAGGTAGAATTGTAAATGGTCAAATTTTTATAACTAATATTATCAATTTGATTTGTATCTTTTAATAACTTCAAATATTCATTAATTTTCTTCTGAACGACAGCAGTGGGATCGTTAACAACAATGGAATAGATTTTTTTATCATTTAACAATTCTTCAGTTTTGTAGATGTACTCAGTCTTATCCATTGCGACAGTCACAGCACCCTTGTCCGCTCTTAATATTAAAACGTCTTTGTTATTATTTAAAAACACTCTACATCTATTGCTAACATTGACCCATGTATTGTTGGTAATATAATCATGCAAAAAATAATTAGTTAATGTATTAATTAACCGGGCCCTACATATATTGGCTTCTTTATCTGTGAATTCAGTTAAAATGTTTTCACACTCAGCAAGAATCTTACCCACATCTAAATCACGTCGTGTTACTGGTAGACCAAATTTTGGGCCTAATGATAAAAAATTCTTAATATCCTCGGGTATACCTATAACAGTACGATCAACGAACCACTTTTCATTACTGTTGAAGACTTTTTTCGTTGTAGAATCATTAATAAGTTTCGTAAATTTTTTAATGTTAGTAATTTTGACAATATTAAAACATTTTTTATATTTTATGTTGATAAGACTGTTAAAATCAGAGAAAATATGTGGGGGGATGCAATGTTGTGATAACTCTTTAAATTCATTACATTGTTTTTCCAGATACCTTAAGTCAGACTCAGTTATAGAAATTTCTAGATTCAAAATACGTTCACCCAAATCCTCGGTTGAATTTCTCAGTCTTCTTACGTATTCGTCCATCCCGTGTGGATAATAAGTTAATAACATTCTTGGATCCTTGAGTGATATGTTTCGGAAAGACTTGATGTTTTCTACATTTTAAAAGGAATATCCTGCGATTTCTCAGTTTGGCAATTTTTTCAGATGTTGATAACCACTTCTTTAATTTATTTAAGGCGTCGACACCATAGTTCGATGCAATTGTTTGGAAGAACCCCATTTCACAATAAAAATTCCGAAGAGTAGTTGCCGTTGATATATTATATCATAACAAAACAAACATCAAATTTGTTTTTTTGGGGGATTGCGGCAATTAAACGACGAAGTATCGTATGTTCTTTATTTATTTATGAACCAATATTTCGCACCCTATACGGATGCTTCATCAGGATTACTAAATAGAATTTAATTAATGAAAGTTATGTTGTTGCAATAATAATAATACTTACAAAAAATTGAACATAAAGTTGAACAACCACCAAACAGTATAAACAAGCAGGATACACATTAAAATTAATTAATTGATAGTATAAAACTTCAACGAAGACAACGGAGCACGTGTACACATTTTACATTATTCACGATTGACACACACATCAAGGTGAAACTTGGCATGAAAAAGATATTTTTATATTTATTACCAACCAAAAACTCAATTTTGACAATTATACACTAACGAACAAATATTTAAGTCACATAATTTGAATAAAAGCAATCGTACGCAAAAATTGATAATTGAGGAACCGATACTAATAGATGTGTCATTATTTTTATTAAACCGGCCAAAATCTTATTTGTTGATGGTCAGTAAAAATGAATAAATGACATTTAAATTATCCGTGTCCGACTTAAAGTTCATGGAATTAGGGTTTTTTTTAATTTCCACCATTTCTATAAATTCTCTGGATTTTTTACTTTTTGCAAATTTTAAAATATTGACGTCTACAAAACTAAAAGAATTGTGCTCGTTGTTCATATGTTGTGATAAAGCACATCTATTTTTCTTTGTTTTTATGTCGCTCAAATGGAGAGTTAATCTTGTCTTCAACCAGTTGGAAGTGTGTCCGATATACACCTTATCACAATAGCTGCATGGAATAGAATAAATCAAGTTAGAATTCATCAATTTGTCAGTTTTATCTTTCAATTTACTGAAATAACAATCTATTACGTTAACGTTGTAGTAAGCAAACTTTATATTGTTACATGCTAAAATTTTAATGATCTTAGGGGTAAGTTCAGGGATGAATGGAAATTTAAAATATTTAAATTGGGAATTAATATCGATTGTGCCATCTGAACTCGTACCACGAGTGGTAATAAGGTTGCTCCCTGAAGGGGTACTAAAAAGTAATTTACTCAATAATGATTTAGGGTAACCATTATTAAGAAACATATCCATTAAAATTTTTAGATTCTTATTTTGAAAACTAGAGTGACAAATTTTTATTATTCTATTTTTCATTGTTATTACAGTATTAATCTTTTGTTTAATTGTGTTACTTGAATGAAAATTCAAGAATCTACCAGAGTGTGTTTCCTTTCTATACCAGTCTATTATAATCTTATTCGTCTGAGTGTGAAAACATTTTAACTGAATTCACAGATAAAGAAGCCAATATATGTAGGGCCCGGTTAACTAATACATTAACTAATTATTTTTTGCATGATTATATTACCAACAATACATGGGTCAATGTTAGCAATAGATGTAGAGTGTTTTTAAATAATAACAAAGACGTTTTAATATTAAGAGCGGACAAGGGTGCTGTGACTGTCGCAATGGATAAGACTGAGTACATCTACAAAACTGAAGAATTGTTAAATGATAAAAAAATCTATTCCATTGTTGTTAACGATCCCACTGCTGTCGTTCAGAAGAAAATTAATGAATATTTGAAGTTATTAAAAGATACAAATCAAATTGATAATATTAGTTATAAAAATTTGACCATTTACAATTCTACCTCTGCTAAACTTTATTGCTTACCAAAAATACACAAACACGATGTACCAATGAGATCTATTGTCTCGTGTATACAGTCTCCTACTTATAAAGTATCTGCATTTTTTGCTGACATTGTCTCTACAGCTTTAAAAAACAGTAGTGACTATGACATTTTGGATTCTTTCGCCTTTTGTGAAACTTTTCAAGAATTTTTATTACCCGACAATTATGTTTTAGCATCATTTGATGTAGTTTCATTATTTTCAAGCATACCCGTTGACCTGGTTCTATATATACTGGAATTGAAGTGGGATAACATCAGTGAACATACGGGATTGTCAAGAGAATCATTTTTTGATATTCTGAATTTAATATTTAGCAATACATTTTTTTCATTTAACAAAAAATATTTCAAACAAGTTTTCGGTTTACCTATGGGTAGTCCACTTAGCCCAATACTTGCCAACATTGTCATGGACTACTTGCTGGACAATATACTTCCTGTTTTACCTTTCAAATTTGCCTTCATAAAGAAGTATGTGGATGACTTGATCTTGGCTCTTCCAGAAGGAGAAATTAATAATACTCTCGATATTTTCAACTCCTTCCACCCTGATATTCAGTTTACTGTTGAAAAAGAAACTAATAATAGTGTGCCGTTTTTAGACACCCTAGTAAATAGAACACCGACGAATAAGATTATAATAGACTGGTATAGAAAGGAAACACACTCTGGTAGATTCTTGAATTTTCATTCAAGTAACACAATTAAACAAAAGATTAATACTGTAATAACAATGAAAAATAGAATAATAAAAATTTGTCACTCTAGTTTTCAAAATAAGAATCTAAAAATTTTAATGGATATGTTTCTTAATAATGGTTACCCTAAATCATTATTGAGTAAATTACTTTTTAGTACCCCTTCAGGGAGCAACCTTATTACCACTCGTGGTACGAGTTCAGATGGCACAATCGATATTAATTCCCAATTTAAATATTTTAAATTTCCATTCATCCCTGAACTTACCCCTAAGATCATTAAAATTTTAGCATGTAACAATATAAAGTTTGCTTACTACAACGTTAACGTAATAGATTGTTATTTCAGTAAATTGAAAGATAAAACTGACAAATTGATGAATTCTAACTTGATTTATTCTATTCCATGCAGCTATTGTGATAAGGTGTATATCGGACACACTTCCAACTGGTTGAAGACAAGATTAACTCTCCATTTGAGCGACATAAAAAACAAAGAAAAATAGATGTGCTTTATCACAACATATGAACAACGAGCACCATTCTTTTAGTTTTGAAGACGTCAATATTTTAAAATTTGCAAAAAGTAAAAAATCCAGAGAATTTATAGAAATGGTGGAAATTAAAAAAAACCCTAATTCCATGAACTTTAAGTCGGACACGGATAATTTAAATGTCATTTATTCATTTTTACTGACCATCAACAAATAAAATTTTGGCCGGTTTAATAAAAATAATGACACATCTATTAGTATCGGTTCCTCAATTATCAATTTTTGCGTACGATTGCTTTTATTCAAATTATGTGACTTAAATATTTGTTCGTTAGTGTATAATTGTCAAAATTGAGTTTTTGGTTGGTAATAAATATAAAAATATCTTTTTCATGCCAAGTTTCACCTTGATGTGTGTGTCAATCGTGAATAATGTAAAATGTGTACACGTGCTCCGTTGTCTTCGTTGAAGTTTTATACTATCAATTAATTAATTTTAATGTGTATCCTCCTTGTTTATACTGTTTGGTGGTTGTTCAACTTTATGTTCAATTTTTTGTAAGTATTATTATTGCAACAACATAACTTTCATTAATTAAATTCTATTTAGTAATCCTGATGAAGCATCCGTATAGGGTGCGAAATATTGGTTCATAAATAAATAAAGAACATACGATACTTCGTCGTTTAATTGCCGCAATCCCCCAAAAAAAACAAATTTGATGTTTGTTTTGTTATGATATATATATATATATATATATATATATATATATATATATATATATATATTATATATATATATATTATATATATATATATATATATATATATATATATATATAGAACTAGAAAGTAACATAAAAACCACAATAGAAATAGAAGACAAATGGACGCAATTCAAAAAAACTATACCAGAAGCAGCAAAAGCTAGGAATAACCAAAACTACCAATTCCTATACAAAAAAATCCGCTGTGGTCCGCACGAAACTTACTTATACTTAGTTATACTACGTTTTTTCGAAAAAACGTTTCAAATGAAAGTTGTTTAAAATATCAATATCTATAATTTATGTAAGAATATTTTTTTCCGTAACGTGTACCATTTTCTAGATATGGAAAAGGGTGATAAGAGTAAACCATCACTTCCGGTTGAGAGATTGCGTTCAAAATAGGACGGTTTCCTCCTTGCTACATACAAATGTTAAATTTAAAGTTTCAGAGCTCTAGCTATAATCGTTTGGACGCTAGAGCGCGCAGAGACACACACACAGACACACAGCCAGACACACAGACCGAAAATAGTCAGAAACGATTCAGGGGACCTCAAAACGTGTATATCCGTTGAAATCTCGAGTTCGAAAATTTTCATGATTCCTATACTTACTTACACGAAAGATGGTCTAATCTTACACCTCAATGGTGTAGTGAACATTAATTAAAACAGGTCCATGAAGACTAACTGGTGGATCGCTAGACAATATTGTTTCTGGGTTATTACCCTTCGTCAGTAGCGATTACCAAGAACCTTAGTTGTTGAAATACCTTTACATGTAGTGGCCATCAAAACTTCTTGGCGCGAGCCAATCACTCCTAATGAACCACTGACAACAGAACACTGACAAGACGATACCTTGTCTAACACCTCGCGGCGAGTAAACAAGACGACTGTCAAATGTCCAGTGTCAACATATAAAAGGATTGCTGCAATTAAGTTCAAAAACAATTCAAATTGAAAATGTGTCTTGTCAAATATGACAAGACACATTTGACGAAGGGTAATAACCCAGAAACAATATTGTCTAGCGATCCACCAGTTAGTCTTCATGGACCTGTTTTAATTAATGTTCACTACACCATTGAGGTGTAAGATTAGACCATCTTTCGTGTAAATTTTACATTTTTCTGTCATATTTGACAAGACACATTTTCAATATACTTACTTATACATAATGTATAAGTAAGTGAAAAGCAAATGGATGACAACAAGAAGTAAAAGACAAGACAATAAAATGGAATCAATTTCTACAAATTGGACCAGAAGAAGAACATAATATATGCAAACGGAAAAGGGTGGAGGTAAAACAAATGATTCAAATGCAAAAAGGCAACCGTGGGAAGAATTTGGACAATGGATGAAAATTATTCAGAAAACCAGAAATTGTTCTACAGCACGCTGAAACAACTAAGACAAAGACAACCACAAAGGTTAATAAACATAAAAGACAAAAATGGAAATATTTTAAAAGATGAAAAAAGAATAATGCGAAGATGGACAGAATATTTGAAAGAGCTAACAGAAGGAAATGACGAAGAACACGGAAAAGATGAAGAAACACAATCAGATTACAGCAAAGTAATATCCAACAAATAACAAAAAAATAAGTAACAGAAGCTATCAAGAAATTGAAAACAGAAAAGGCGCCTGGAGAAGATCATATCACAACAAATATGTTAAAAATCATGGGAGACAAAGCAAGGAAGAATTCCGTAATTTGTTGAACATTTTGACTAAAAGGGAAAGAATTGGAATAGGGAATAATACTACCGATATATAAAAAAGGAATCATGAGACAATGCGCAAACTAATGAGGAATTCACTTACCAGTATCCCCGGGAAAGTAACGTGAGAGCAACGGAATTATGTTCTACACCAAATTCAAATGTAATTCAGAAATGATCAAGTATATTTCAGAAAGCATCAATTGTAATTCAGATTAGTCAATTGTATTTCAAAAAATGTTAATTGTAATTCAGATAATAGTATCTGTAATTCAGAAATGTAATCAATAAATTAATAAATCAATATATCATGAAAATGAATCCTAGGTGACAAATTATTTGACTATTATTTGACAACAAATGTTTATTGTTTACATACGATGAATTTTAAAGATAACTGTTGTATTTGTCGGGTACCAATGACCCGAAATCCTGTGTTGCGCTTATTGCCCTGCCGACATTTATTACATACAAAGTGCTCTCGGTTACAACCACCAAATGCTTCTTGTCCGCTTTGTAGGACCGTTTTGACGGGAAGTGAGCCAGCTAACGACAAACCTATAAGAAAAATTCGAAGCAAGATCATGCAAGAATAGTTTTATGTGCTAATAGAGGTGATGACTGGGTAGCTTTCGCTATTACATTGGGGATAAAATACGATCCGGACGCGATGTAAAAAGGCAAAAGGAGGAATAAAACCAAAATTCTGAGTGAAGAGCAAATAATCATTGAATGGATAGAAGATTGTGGTTGTACGCTAAAACAATTGCAACAAAGAGTAATCCAGAATTTTCAAAAAAGGGTGTCCGTGTCAACATTAGCGAATTATTTGGAAGGAAGACTCTTCACAGTGAAGCAGGTGCATAATGAACCAGTAGCTATGAATTCCGAAGAAAATAAAAGAAAAAGAGCTGAGTATGTCAGACCTTTAAATCAATATATACAGCAAGGCAAGCAAATTATCTGGCTAGACGAAACGAACTTTAACTGATTTTGCCGACGAACAAGAGGACGTTCCCGAGTTGGTGTGAGATCCGTACAGCACCTTCCAGCGGCAAGAGGTCCTAATGTCCACCTGATTGGAGCAATTTCTGCTGCAGGTCTTGTACTGATGGATCGCAGAAGGGGTTCGTTTACTGCGAACTTAGCGAATGATTGGCTTCTAAGTTTGTTACAACAATGGGAAAACATGGGAAACCAGTTGGTAGATTTGGTCATTTCAGATAACACACCTTGCCATTCACGGTTTGATCAAGTGATTAGTGATCAATGGGACTACAGCAACTTTATTACGGTTGGGACCATATTCTCCCATGTTGAACCAAATCGAGATCATTTGGTCGAAAATCAAGACATATACAAAAATCAATCTTCGAGTTCCAAATGTGGCAGCTCCGGGTGTTGTGGAACAAAGACTTATTTACCTTGAAGAAATTATTGACCAAGCCACGAACACAATTGTCGGAGGAGATTGCGCCAGAGCAGCACAACACACTACAATTCATCATACCGACGCTTTAGCTTTGAATGATATGCCAGTAGGGCGCTAAATAATTACATAAATTACCTATATGTTCTTTGAATAAAATACTTATGTGTGGTTAAAATTACTTTTTGAAGTAGGTATAATTATGTAGGTATGGTTTTTTTTAAATGAAATTTATATTGTCAAATATGTTATCTAAATTACAATTGCCAATTTCTGAATTACAATTTACTCTTTCTGAAATACAATTCGCTAATCTGAATTACAATTGATACTTTCTGAAATACAAATGACTAATCTAAAATACAATTTACCGTTTCTGAAATAGAATTCACTAATCTGAATTACAAATGATATTTTCTGAATTACACTTGAAAAAGGTGTAGAGCTGGCCCTGAAAGAGGGAGATAGACATACCATGAACGTGTAATTTTAACCCAATTCAAGTTCATTTAAACTGTCACTTTTTGAAGTATTGTCAACACTTTTTCGAGAAAAAACAGTTTTTAATAATGGCATGCGTATTTAACGAAGTACAAAAGCGAAATATGGTACAAATTTACCTGAGAAATGGGAGGTATCGAATCGAAATTTTAACACCATTTGTGAACATGTTGCACGACGACGAACTACAGCAAGGTTATTTCCAGCAAGATGGCGCCCGTGCACACACTACTTTTGAAAACATTAGTTTTTTGAGTTTGATTTAATCTAAATTTAAGTTACCGGGAAAAGGGTTGGTTAACCGGTTAGTAACGGCGAGTAGTTCCATTACTCAAAATTAATGTACGACATACGCGAAAACTTCCAAAGCCCTCCCTGAATCACAATTCCGTTGCTCACGCGATACTAACAAGGATATTTGAAAAAAGATGTATTGGAACCAACATTAGAAGAACAAAAACGTGGATTCAGAAGAGGTAACCTAAAATCCAATATTCGTTGTTAGACAACTAGGAGAAAAAATCATTAAAAAAGGACGGGGAATACACATTTGCTTTATTGATCTACAAGAAGCATTTGGCGAGAAGACATCTGGGAATCTTTAGACAAAAGAGCGGTGGAAAAGTATATAATTGAAATAATAAAACCGCTGTAAAGATAACACAAATGAAGTAAATATTGGAATATTTAGTTAGTAGATATGTAGGATAACATAAATGACCAGTTCTATACTGATCTACTATAGAATAAAGATTCTTGTTATTATCACCACGAGTTGCTAAAGTTTTGTTATGTTTCCAGAGTCCAATGAGTGATGAAACAGGTCCAGAGCCAAACCAGTCACCAACGTCGAACGCTTCGATATCCGACTACCCGCAGAACGTCAAACAAGTCGGCAAACACAACCTGCCAACAACCTTCATCCGCAATCCGCACAGCCGCAAAGCCGTGCCTTTAAAATACGTCCGTGATGAACCAAACAAAGGTAACAGTGACACAACCCCCAGCCCAACTATCGAATACCCCAACATTGTAAGCGCGGCGCAACCCGAAACAGACGGGAAGCAAAAGTTGTATTACCTACCATCCCTACGTCGCCACACCTTCGCCGACTCCGCCCTAACGAACCGAGCAAACGAACAAGTTCATCAAATTAACCGAATCGAAAACGCACCCATTCAGCAATCACCCAACAACCGCGATCTCAGATTGCCAAACCAAATTAACAATCCCACCACATCCGCTCACGAAGCGAACGCGCATCCGCCTCATTCTAAAAACGCCACGGACCGCACAAACGAAGAAGTCAATCACATTAACAACAAACAAGACATGGCACATCAGCTACCACTCGGTACTAGTGATCATATTTTGACAAACGAGATGAACAACCCCACCACATCCGCTCAACCCATGAACGTCGGATATGAAGCCAAGCCAAAGCGTGGACGACCGCCGAAACAGAAAACAACGACGAGTTCACCGGCCGCAAGCCCTCTAATTGGGAATCCGTGGAACGGACCTTGGGATCCACGAATTGGGCTACAAGGGGGGACACCGTCGTCGAAGAAACCGCCGACGTATGAAGAGTGCATAACGCAACAACGTGCAGCGAACGCGATGCGCGAAGAAATGGCAAAGCAGCACAATTTGTACATGATGTATCAAAATTTGCAAATCCCGAACATACAAAACTGCAATTTGAACGAGCAATTGCGCATGAAGTTGCTATCGCCACCGATGGACCAGCCGAAGCCGAATTGGGACCCGATAATGGCACGAAATAACGCGAATTTGCCAATGTTTATAAACCCAAGCTATCAAAATTTGGTCAAGACGTCACAAGTTCAGATTAGCGAATTACCCAGCGAAACTTCTAATGAGCCGGTGCCATCCCCATTAAATAAACCAGTCGCTACGTCTGACAACGTATTGGGGCAAAATGTATTAAATGTACCGACAAACAGATCGGTGCCCGGTTTGCCTAAAGACGTAGCATCTGTATTAGCACCCGTGTCGTCTTCCTCATCAACTTTGCCAGTCGACGTTTCACAAAGGTTAAACTTCCCATCACATACACAGGTTGATTCAAGAACACAAGAAAATAATGTAAACGTTGTGTCTACGACTTCCGTTACTCAAACTGAGCCAGTTGTTTCGACGGAGCCAACGACCCCACCCCCAACCAATTCAGCAACCACTAACCAGGGTAACGTCGCCCCGAGCGCTCTTCAACCGTTGGATTGCACAATGGACCATACACAGGCGACCTCATCAACAAGTGTCCCAATGGCTAGTATTAGCGTACACGCTGCCGCCTTAAACAACATTATCTCTCAAACCAACGCCGAAAAACTGCAACAAAGTCTCTACGACGCGGTTAAAAGATTGGCCGCACCTGAACCAAGCAGCGAAGCAGCTGCGTCAACATCCGACCCAAACAACACAGAACTCCAATCTGACGCGGACGCGACGTGTCACAGCACAAACGAAACCGACCAACCGAAAATAACGATCGATCAGCCGGAAAACAAGACTACAAAAACCGCAGAGGGCATCCAGTACATCGATATGCAGAACATCATCTCCAAAGATGAATTAATCGCGATACTCAACGCGGCTAACCAAGTCAAGAAAGGGGAAACCGCCGACGACGATGAAGTCTGCATAGTTTCCTACGAAAGGGCGCCAATTAAAAGGAAACGCGACATCGAGATGCCTCGTCCACGAATACTTCCTCGCCATGACGTTATGATAATCAGTAGCGGCGACGAAGACAACAATTGCTTAGAAATCGAAGATTCGGAGTTCTATAGGCGTAAACGACGGGCCAATATGCGACATTTGCGAAACGGAAATCAAGCCAGGAAGAATCGCTGGCGTGATCGCACCATCGCACGCCGAAAACAAATCGAACAACGAGAATACATGAACCACAGAACAAATCAACCGCTAAACCTTAAAGCGCAACCACTTGTAACCAGCACGACGGAAGAATGCGACTGGGTGGGAAACACCGGTACTCCATGTAAAGTGGAACCTTTGAGATACGACGAAGAGCGTGGTCGCCTTAAACGGAACCGCGAATTTCCAGAACCCTACTATGACGATTCGTACGACGATAATTATGATGCCTACGAAAATCCCCATTCCAATTCATCGCGTGGAAGCTACAGATATCGCCCATATCGGCGCGAGTTGTCACGTCCCATCGCCCCAAATGAATACAACATGAGGGGTCCATACGAAAATGAAATGGACACTTCGGGATACGGAGAAGATGACTATCAAAGAGCCGCCGAAGTCGAACCGTACGATTGGGAAGATAACTCGTTCAACGATTACGAAACATATGGTCGAAGAAGCACCACATACTCCGAATATCAAACAGGAAATACATTCACCGACTACGGCGTAGAATCTTGGTACAAAAACAACACACCATACTACGACAATTACGATGCTTATGATGAAAATGTCCCCGATGAGGACGAAAGCGGAAATGATTATCGGCGCGAAAGCGATCCATACGAACATCACCACTCTTGGAGAAACGAAATCGATCATGGGAACCGTGAATTATTAGAAACAAGTACAAGTACAAGAAACAATTGTGAAACGTACGCGGTAAGCAACCAATCAGATTATCCGCGAGCAAGGAGTGAAGATGCCGCGACGAAAAGATTTCCGGTGTCTGAGAGATCGACCCCGGCACCCACCCCCCAACTGATTCTTCCGAAATCCGGCGTGATACACGAAATAAAAAACGGTGTCTCGGAAATGGCAATTGAAAAAGAACCGATCACACGAAGCGGCTCCAATACGCCGTTAGTTAACTCATTCGAACGCGCTAACGATTTGCCAGCCGAGCTGGAAGAAATTAATAAGTCTAAAAGCAAGGAACCTAATCGGAACGAGGCCCTGTCAACGACAATACACGTGGCTCAAAAACACGACGAAAACTCACTGAAACGAATCAACGAGGAATTCGATAGGAATCAGCACTCCGAGTGGAGCACCCCGTCGCTGATTAATTGTAGAACAGCGAAGAAACCACAAGGAATGAATGACGAAAATAAGAGACCTTCAACGACGACATCCATGCCTCAACAAAATATCGAGACCTCCATGGAAAGAATCAATAGCGAATTCAACAGGGAACAGCGCCCTGGGAACGAAGCCACGTTGGTTATTAATCGCAGAATGACGGACAAACCAGAACAAACGAATGGCGAGATTAAACTACTTTCAAAGACAATACCCGTTACTCAGCAAATCAACGAAATATCTATTGCAAGAGTCAACGACCAATTCAATAGGGAACAGCGCACATGGAACAGTGCCCAGTTTGTGACAAATCGTAGAACACCGGACGAACCAAAGGAACGAACGAATGACGCCAATAAACGACCATCATCGACAGTTTTCATTCCTCGACAAAACGACGATATCTCCATGGAAAGAATCAACGGCGAATTAAATGAGGAACAGCGCACCGGGAACTATACCCTGTTGGTAATTAATCGACAAACAAGCGACGAGAATAAACTATTTTCAACAGTAATACCCATTCCTCAGCAAAACGACGAAATCTCTATTGAAAGAGTCAACAACGAATTCAAACAGCGCACATGGAGCAACGCCCAGTTTGTGACAACATCGGACGAAGTAAAAGAGCGAACGAATGACGACAATAAACGATCTTCAAGGACAATATCAATGCCTCAGCAAAAAATCGAAATCTCCATGGAGAGAGTCAACGACGAATGCAATAGGGAACATCATCCGGGAATCGACGTCCCGTTTGTTATTAATCGTAGAATTTTGGACAAACTAAAGGAGCTAACGAATGAAAATACAATGGCAATACCCGTTCTTCATCAGAATGGCGAAATCTCCATGGAAAGAATTAACGACGAATACAATAGAGAACAGCGCCCCTGGAACGATGCCCCATTAGGAATTAATGGTAAAACGTCGGACAAATCAAAGGAACAAATGAATGTCGATAATAAACGACAATCAACGACAACACCCATTCCTCAGTATAACGACGAAATCTCCATAGAAAGAATCAACGGCGAATTCAATAGAACACAGCGCCCTTGGAACGATGTTCGTTTGGTAATGAATCGCCTAACGGCGGACAAAATAGAACCAACGAATTGCGACAATAAACGACCTTCGATGATAATACCCATGTCTCAGCAAAGCAACGAAATATCCATTGAAAGAGTCAACGATGAATTCAATAGGGAACAGCGCCCCGGGAACGATACTCCGTTGATGATTAATCGTATAACATCGGACAAAGACAAACCAAAGGAACCAACGAATGACGACAATAAACGACATTCAACGACAATTCCTAGGCGAAACGACGAAATCACAATTGAGAGAATCAGCGATGAATTCAACAAGGAGCATCGCACCTGGAACGATATCCCGTTTACATTTAATCATAGAACCCCGGCCAAACCAGAACGAACGAATTGCGACAATAAACGATCTTCAACGATATTACCCACACGTCAGCAAAGTAGCGAAATCTCCATGCAAAGTATCAGCGACGAATTCAATAGCGTACAGCGCCCAGGGAACAATCCCTTGCTGGTTATTAATCGCAGAACGTCGGACCAATCAAAACAGGACGACTATAAACGACCTTCAGCAATCATACCTATTTTTCGGCCAAACGAAAACTCCATGGAAAAAATCAACGGCGAATTTAATAGAGAACTGCTAATTCATCGTGGAACGTCGGACAAATCAGAACGCGACGACAACAAACGACCATCGACGATAACGCCTATGCGTCAGCAAAATAACGAAATCTCCATGGAAAGAATCAACAACGACTACGATAAGGTACAGCACCCCGAGAGCGATGCCCCGTTGTTTATTAATCGGAGAACGTCTTCAACAATATCTCCAACAACAATACCCATTCCTCGACAAAACGAGAAAAACGACAAACTCAACGGCGATTTCAGTATGGAACAGCGCCCCTGGAATGATATCCCGTTGGTAATTAATCGCAGAACGTCGGACAAATCAGAACGAACAAATGACGACAATTCAACGACAATTCCCAAGCGCCAGCAACAAAACGAAATATCCGTGGAAAGAATCAACAATGTATTCAATAGAGAACAGCGCCCCGGGAACCACTTCCCGTTGATATTCAATCCTGGAACGTCCTTGAAACGGCCTTCAACTATAATACGTCAGCAAAATAACGAAATCTCCTTGGAAATAATCAACGACGAATACAATAGGGTACAGCGCCCCGGGAACGATGCCGCGTTGGTTATTAATCGTAGAACGTCGGACCAATCAGAACGAACCGACAATAAACGATCTTCAAAGACAATGCAACATGACGAAACGAGGGAACAGCCCCTCTGGCACGATGTTCCGTGTATAATTAATCGTAGAACGCCGGATAAACCAGAAGGAACGAATTACGACAATAAACGACTTTCAACGACTCCCATACCTCAGCGAAACGACGAAATCTTGATGGAATGCATCAACGGCGAACAGCCCCCTGTAGACAGCACCACGCATTCGTTTATTATAAATGGCGATGGGGAATCCGACGACGAGCCGATATTTCTTTTGGAGCCGATGATGGCGCTGTCTTCGACAACGAAGCTATCGCCGACGAAGTACGTGGAAGAAATGAACGCGTTGAACGAGGACAACCATATCCCCGAGGATTTCAAAGACTTTTACAGGTACGTAGTGAAGCGGCAAATACTCTCAAAGAAGACGCCGATCAATTTTCGGACGTTCATTGAGCTCTTAAATGCGGGCTGCCTGGGCGGATACCACGACAAATATGAGAGGTATAAATATTGCAGAACGCTGGAATACGCGCAAAAATTACGTCATTCGACCTCGAGGAGCGATATTGTTGATTTAAGTACTAATTCCGCAACTCCTTTATGAACGTAGTTGAAATTTTCTTCCTGCGGCGAACTTATTAAACAAAATATATCTTACCCCCACGTCAAGTTACATGTCACCCAATTCTCGATCCTTGGGCAATATTTGCTGTAAATCCTTTATTCGTAATCTACGCAACTGCCTCCTTAATTTAAACCGTCCAAGAACGCCTCTAGGAGTCAGTTATGTAATTCTCGAAGGGTTACCTTAAAAACTGTTGATTGATTCTACAATCGTCGTTTAGTTCCTAATTTAGCGTAGAGTTATTTATACTTAAGTGTTCGTTTTATTAAGTTTTATTTCAGTTTTATTCATTCGCACTTAATCCAATTTTAACGCGAATTTGATTTTTGGTGCAAGCTCTCTAATTTAATTTTAACTGCGTGCTTGTAAATAAAACATTAACGGTCGTTCTCACCGAAGTGACTTAATTGTAACATTAACTGAGCTAAATAATGAAAACGTAACACTGAGCATTGGATCCATCTGTTTGGGTCAAGCAATTAGGAAATTGGCAATTAGGAAAAATCTAGTTTAGTATCATTCTCTGTCAACTATAACCTGTTTGTAAAATAAGACAATCAATTTGAAAACAACTGGTTTACATGTCCAAAAAATTGTAAAATAATGCTCTTGAATTCTAAGGTTCATTCAGCTTTGTTTTAAAAAAATAACTAACTAAATGGAGAGCACATAGTTCCTTGAAGTATTCCAGAAAAGGGCCAGGGCGTCTTTGGCCATTGCTCCGCACGCTCTGTATAACAAAGCCACAATCACAGACAAAACAGCAGATGATTATGATAATCTAGAAACCAACAGAAAAAATAACATTTATATCAGACCATTACTTATCAACTTTTAACGTTTAGGCAACTAGACATACTCTTGCATAAAATACTTTTACCATTTGAATTTAACTTAATTGTTTATTAAAACAGATAAATAGATTACACATTAATCTAGGAAGTAATCTCTTTTGTTAACAAGTGGAGGAATTAAATGAAGGCGTCTTTAACGTTGAGTTCACATAGTTGCTGCGTAAATCAGATAATATTCGCAAGGGAAAATATTTAATAGAAGTTAATTGCGAATCGCGAATCAATGTTAGAACTCCATATTGAACATTCAATTAGTTATTGGGGCAACTGTTCATGTTGACATTAATTTTTGTGCACAAAACATTTGTAAACAACTCTCCGACTATTTAGAATTAATGTAGGTAGAAAAAGTGCTGGAGGATGCAGAAGAGAAAGATATTAATGATCCTCTTTCAGTTAAACAACAAAAGCGCTAAATTATACCAACTTTTTGAGAGCCATGTTGTTACAAAATATAATTGTGGACATTGTTATCGTAACATTAAATTGCCTTTAATTTCAATTATACCTTTCTACATATTAGGATATTTTAGACATTGCAGAATTATGGAACAAAATGCTCACTAAAATATATTGTATTAAGTTCTTCTTACTTTATTATATTTTTATGTCAAGGATTAATTGAATAAAATAGGCCGAAATGCCTTGACATTTTAACTTTTTTAATATACCTTAAAAACAGAGACAGACTCCTTAAAAAAGTGTTGTATGCATTGCAAAAAATAAATGTTGTCCTCGATACATAAAAATGTCACGATTGTAAAAATATTAGAAATTGTTTAAAATAGCAAAAAAATTTCAGTAATGTCGACGTTTCAAAAAATGTAAACATTGACAATAGCCAAATCAAAAATACAAAATATCAAAATTAGTTGAATGTAGGCTTTCGTGCAAGTTGTCCATTGAAAGAATTTCTTGTTGAAGAAATTCGTTCAATATCAAAATTGTTAAAAATATCTAAAATGTAATAATTGACAAATTGGCAAATATTTTGAAATTCTCGATTAGAATGTAAAATTGTTCCCATTCTGCAAAATGCCAAAGAATTATCGTAATTGAGCAAATGTCTTCCGCGTTTTGCCTTGGTCCTAATCTTGAACTTGAAGTCCTGATGACCTTGCAGCCTTGTCTTTAGAAGTTGCCTAAAGCGAAGGCAGCACGATTAGCAAAATATCAATATCAACTTTAGGACCACGGCAAAACCTAGAAACACGGCAAACCACGAAAGCCTACTTTGAACAATTATCAATTTTTTTGAAAATATTGGCTATAATTCAATAATGACAAATGCAATAAATATTGTAATAAATAAATAAACTCAAAAAACTCAGAATTCTAAACTATAAAATATCAACATTGAAAACGCCAAATTTTTACATTTTTCAGCTTTGAAATTTTCAAAATTTCAAAATTTGACTGAAATGAACAAAAAAATATAAAGACATTTATTGTTGTTATAAAAATAATGTTATAAATATGTATTGTAGGCTTCTTGCTGCATTCAAAAGAAATTAAGTGTGCATAGGGTGATTTAATGTTAAAATAAATTAGCAATTAGTCTTTGATTAAATCAATACAACACTTTTTTTTTAATTTTTATTACGTTATAATATAATACCTACGTAGTTATCCCAAACACATTCAAAATATATAACAGAACTTGTTATATGCTCAATAATAATTCCTGATTTCTTATTAATTATATTTGCAATAAATTTTGATATAATTTTTATTTAATAGTATTAAATTAGTACCCGATGACAGAGGACATGTGGCACGAATTACTATCATTGCCAACATTAATGCACGCTCAATGTGTTCATGCAAATTCATCTTTTGAAAATATCTCATTGTGTCACACATGGCATGTCTAAAGAATTGGTTAGTCACTTTTCAATGACCCACTTCACATTTTAAACCTAACTTAAGATGTAATTTACGTTGGTGAGAGTGCCCATAATAGATTGTTTTGTTTGTATAGTTGCGCAATTCCTTAGTTTGTATTTTTTTTATTTTTATACTTAATAAAAAATAAGTAGTATTAATACTAAGAAACAGAAAATTAGTATCGTTAGAATATCAGATTATAGTTCGAAGCTACGTTTACAACCACTTCAACGTAAACAAAATTATAAAAATGATAACAATGTAATTATTTGAAACATATTCATCGCAAGTAGCTTCATGTTTTACGCCACAGGACTATGTTCAATTGGTTGTGAATTTAGGTCAAGTCTAAACAACAAATTTAAACTAAACGAAAATTTTATTACTGGAGTGATTCGTGTTAAATTACGTGTAGCAACGTTGCAGTTGCGTAACCAAACTCCCGTCTAGCTTTCCAGCACACCATCGATTCACTCCAATAATTACTTTTTTAAATTTAATTCTATTGTTCGTAACGTTCAGTTTGCATGGCGGCTGCCGATGTGGAAAATACGCTGCAGCCAACGGTGCCAAATTTAAATCACTTTGACGATGATACGGTATTGTTCGTTAATAGGACGAAATCCCATGATTGCGATTTTTATATTTACGTCTCTAATTGTAATGTATTAATGTAATTGTTACGTATTAATATACTCAGATTTTATATTACATATGTGTGTTTAATTACAATGAACCTTTCAACTAGTTAGTTAGTTAGTTATAATGAGTGGGGCGTTTATCGCCCCTCCACTACGACCGCAAGGATCTATTGTGGCTCACAACTAATTATAGTTCACTCTCCATTCCTATTCTCTTTAAATAAAGGAGGATTTTAGAGGGTGAGATTTTGTTAAGTTCGCCCAGCTCCAGTTTTGTCTTACCAAACCCAATTTTGTCCCCGGTGGAGCAGGCACACATAACGTGTTCTGCTGTTTCTTCAGTTTCACAACATAGTCTGCACTCAGTGGCCTCAGCCACTCCAAGCCTATGCATATGATGCCTTCGGCTATGCCCAGTAGGTAGGGCTGTCAGAGTGCGCAGGTGTTTCCTACCCAAGCCTAACAGTATCTTGGTACGTGCAGTAGATGGGCCCTTCAATACTATCTTGGAATGTCTCATTCCCTGGCCTGGCACTATTCCAGTACCTTGTGCTCCATCCAGCGCTCTTGTAATCCCAAGATTCCAAGATTCGGAACCAGTTCTTGGTTTGCGGCAGAACACTCAAGCCCCTGCTGTGTCCTAGAGCCATCCGTAAACCAGCTCGAATCTGCCTGTAACAGGGCGACTTGATTACACTCCCATTCATCTTTAGTAGGAACTATGACTTTGTAGGGCAGTCCGAAGCTGTATATTGTAGACATTGTGTCAGCCCTCATACCCAGGATGTGTTGCATTCCTAGCCTCACTTTGCAGCAAAATATGCAAAGGAGGAAGATCCAGTAGCACGTCCATGACCGCTGATGGCGTGGTTCTTAACGCCCCATTTACTGATATGCTGGCCATTCTCTGCAGGCTTGCCAATTTTACTCTGACTGTCCTTTGTGATGAGGTCCACCAGACAATACAGCCATACGTAATGATTGGTCTAATAACCACCACGTACAGCCAGTACATTTGCTTGGGGACTAATCCCCATGTTTTTCCACAACCTTTCAACTATCACTACAAAATTTTATACGTAAATTGAATTAAATGTAGTCAATGCCATCATAATGTCAGTGTTCGTAAATTTATCATCAGCAACCATTGATTCTGCTTGATCACTCTCACAGTTTTGCAATTGTTTAGGAAATCACGTAAATGGGATTAAAAAGAAGTTAATACATTAAATATTATCTCGGCCTTGTGTCAACACAACGTAATAACTCCAATGTCAATATTCTAATAATATTAAACATTTAAGCAAAAACATTTGGAAAAGGAGGAACTGTTTCATAAAATACCAAACGTGTCTTTTATAAAACTTTATCCCAGTCATGCAAACAACCAACATTTAAACACCAAACTTATAACTTCGACGCTTTACGTCTTTTATCGGCGACTTTGTTCAAAATTAAATGTGCTTGGTCATAATACGGATTAGTTTCTTGCTTCACTCTGTCCAACCAAGCGCTCAACTTGGGTCGACCTTCCCTTGGTTCATAACCGGCCATTCCTAAAAAAATCAAATTATGAGCTTCCCATGAAATATAATTTATTTAACTGTGATGCAGGGCATAATAGGAGCTGGGTGATGAAGAGAGAAACAGTAATACATCAGCTTGTCGAAAAATGAACGCATAACACACCGGTTTGTATTTTTTTCAAAATATTAGGTAGAAATATGTTGACAAAGAAATTGATTAAACATAGACTCATCTAGTCACCAAACATAACTTTTAAATATCTTCTTTCTGTATAAATTAGCAAATTCTATTATAAATTACATAAAATAAAATTTGTTGTGAATTAGCAACAAATCTTGACACATATGTGCAAGTTAAGAATAATAACATGTTTATGACAATAAATTTAAACTAACTTGGTTGTTCGATTTCGCAAGCGGCCCAAATGTCTGCGACAGAAATTTCATCGCCACTTATAAACGGTTTCCCCTGCAGCCACAGCTCTTCCATATTATCAAGCGTCTCAATCATTTTCGCCTCATAGAAAGCTACGTGGCCCTCGTCCATCTCCGTTCCGGTCGTCAACGGAATCAGATACTAAAAACGTTGCCCCAATCGTCAATCAATTCGATTACGCCACAAACTGTACCTTAAATTGAAAATACATGGCGCAGAAGAGTCTGACGTTGTTGTGCTGCCATTCTAAGTATTCGTCAATCCTGGCCTGCTTCTTACTGTCACGGGGGTACCAATGCTCCGGTAAGTTCTTCTCCCTCTGCAGGTACCGTATGATCGCGACGCTATGACGTTAAAGATTAATTTCGAGGCTCATAGTTTGATTCGATTACCTTTCTGTCAATAAGAAGCCGTTGTCGTCGATGACCGGCACCTTTTGAAACCGTGACACTTCGTTTTTGTACTTTTCCGTCAAGTGTTCGCCTGGAGACACGAAATATGAACATAAATTCGATTGAGTCGTTTTATAAAAATTGTTGTTTTAAATACCTTTTCGTAGAGCAACTGGGCATTGTTCAAAAGGTATTTTCGATCGACTCAAAAGAATATATAATGCCCTAGAAGGTTGTGATAAAGAATCAAAATATAATTTTAAAGTCATTATTAGCAGCGTTCTATAAACTTTTATGGCGACTGCTACTCTATGATTAGATTAATGACAGTGCAAAGTACTTATTTTACTCAGATAAAAAAAATAACAAGCACAACTAAGTGATTTAGGAAATGTGCACACTCATGGTTGCTTCTTTGACCTACAAAACTTCATATCTTGCGAAAAACTTATATGGTGGATATTTCTAAATTGTTTGAGTTTCTTAAATTTTTCTAGTATACTTATTTACAAAATAACGATTGATAGTTGAAGCCGTACAAGCAACCAAACCTACACAAACGAATTTGTTAGATCTATCCAATTTGTCAAAGAATACTTATGTACTACTTAATACGTAATTTAATTTACTTCAAATCTTCGAAATCTATAGTAATATATGCTAATGGTTTATAAATTATAATGAACTTTGTAAATTACCATTACATTCAACCGTGCCTAGATACAAATTATAAACGACGCATTCAACTTGTGCAGAATACTTGCTTGCGTTATATATTTGGGATTCGCAAGTTTGAGAGGATATCGCATAAGCTAAAGGATGTGGGGTGGTTGGGTGTGGAGCAGAGGGCTAGGCTACAAGCAGCGGTCTTTTTTTTATCTCCGCCTATATCTCCGCCTTATATCTCCGCCTTATATCTCCGCCTATTCACAGAACAACATTGTTTAGAATGTGTTTCAGTTTCAATATTTGTTACCGTTATTCAAAAAGAAATTTAAAGATTTGTTGATGGAGGAATTATAATTTTTATTTTTTCATTTATGTGTCACTAGGCCTACGACATGTACATGTATGTCATGCATGATTTTCTTAACTTTTTTTATGTATTCCTTTCATTTTACATATTCGTACACTTCATGATTTGGAATGCGGCGGCGTTTAGGCATTTAGTTATTTTAGTTATTTCATGTTAAGATATGTACAGTTGCGGTCACGGAATTTCGGGCAGTACGTACATACGTCAATTTGACTGACATGAAGTGTGAAATAGGCTTTACGTATCCTAACCTAATTTTAAACTGTCACTGTTACTGCGAGAGTTGAAGAAGTGACAAGGGGCTGTTTTAAGAATTGAGTATGGGTTGTTATTTAAACTATATTAAGCAAAGAACAATGACAATAAGTAAGAATTTGGATTTTGAATTCATATTTTGGCGCGGCTAGCGTATGTCAAGTAAATGGGCGCGTTCAGCCCACAAAAGCGGCTTTTCGCTGTCTAAAAGCGCTGTTCGGCAGCGCTTTTTTGGGCTGAACGGTATCATAGCTAATTTCTGCCGACGCATGCGCAACACGTCGTTAATTGACGACAGAACGGTTATAACCTTACCAATAAGTGTATCCTTGTTATTACTATATAAACATTCCGCTTTTACTGTAGGTATATTTACAAAAAATCCGTCTACATAATTTGAAATGATGAGGGCAATAAATTATTTATTGTTATTTTACACCCTACTTACCTCAGATGAATAACGCAAACTTGATTCAGTTTACGGTAATCACATAAATATCTTTATATCACAATTCTAGTAAATAGTTCAATTAATTCCGTACCTTAAGTTTGAATTTGAAAACTATCCGCCAACCCCTCCACTCCGCTTAGTACAAAAGCGGTGAAATTTTTCGCTGAAAATATGGCGACCGCTTTCTGATAGCGCTGTCGGAAAGCGGTGATTTTAGCGCTGTCGGACAGCGCCGGCAGCGCCGGCCGGCGCTGCCATGGGCTGAACGGGCCCAATGGGTGCGTTCAGCCACTTCCAGCGCTGAGCTCCGCTAGCTTTAGCGGTGTCCTAAACGGACTGCTAACTGTTAGCGCTGGATGTAGCGGTCGCCATTATTTTCAGCGAAAATAAATTTCGCTGGATTAGTTAGCGGAGAGTGGGGGATAAGGAGAATTTCAAATTCAAAATACTGTCGAACACGTAAATCTGTTATGCATATGTGCACAGACGAAAGAAATGCAATAGGCATCATAAAATACTCTACACGGGGTATTGCGATTATTTATTTGTCCAGAATTTTTCATTTGTACTTTGGTCTTGGTTAATAGAAGTTCTTTTCGTAAAATTTCGGAAAAATACTGGATAAATCGCAATCGATACAAATGCAATTTAATAATGATGATCAGTTATGTTCTAATGTTCCAATTAATTTAGTCCCAAGGATATTTGAAGATGCGTTGTTTATTTATATGTTGAACATGCAATATTACATTACAGATGAACAATTGAAAAAGGAATTTATAAACAATACATTGCAATCACCTACTGTAGAAGATCCATTAGCTTTAGAAAAGTTTTTAAATGGTAAGATAATGCAGTAAAATTATTACTGGAAAATTGCCAATTAGATAAATAAAATTTGGTTATGTATCTAAACACACCCATAATTTATAACGCATGCGTCAACTAAAATAACAGATATGCCAATTTGCCAGATCCAGCGCTGCCCAAAAGCGCTGAATCGTTTAGCGCTAAATGCTAGAAGTGGCTGAACGCACCCATTGCTAATATCAAGCAAGTTTGTTCAAGCAGCCGAAAATTTCGTGTCTACTTTTTTTGCATTCGACTGTATATTAGAGAGTGGTAGTCAATGATGTTTTGTTATATGTTAGGGCCTCGTTTATATATTTACTAAAGTGTTTTGTGTAAATGGTGACACATGTATTATAAATTAATATTACAAATACTTATTTTATATTATATATGGATAATATTTATGAATTAGTTACAAGAGTTGTTTAAAATTCACGCAATGGCGCTGTCAAAAATTGAGCTAGCATTTCGACAAATAAAACCAAGTTTTCACTGTAGGTCATACAATTTTTCAGATATTGCAGTATATTACTGCTATAGCAAAATTTGATTTTTCTGAAGTATGTTATTATTTAATTTCAATAAAGTGGTAAGTGGAAGGTACTAGTTTATTACTCTTAAATGTACTTTTATTATAGAAAGGAATCTGTGGTTGAGTTTGCCGGAAAAAAAGGTGGGGAATTTAGTTGGGATATGTTTATACATGTAGGGGACAACAGGGATATTTTTTGTCATCTTAAAAGCAATAGATAAGAAATTGTTTGTTAACATTTAACATATGCATTTGGACTTTGTCATGAGTTACAATTGAACTTTGCTACCGTCCTATTTAATCTGATTTCTTGTACAGTTTATAACAATTATAAGTTGTTCTAAAAATGACTTTAAAATTCTACTATGATCTGCTATCCCAGCCTTGCAGAGCTTTGTACATTTTACTCAAACAATCAAAGATACCATTTGAAAGTTGTGTGCTCAGCCTGAGTGAAGGTAATGCAAAAAACATCGATAACAATGTACTACGAAACAATTATTTACTTTTTCAGGGGAACACTTAACGGACGAATTCAAATCTATTTCAAAGTTTCAAAAAGTGCCCGTCATAGATGACGATGGCTTCACACTTATAGAAAGGTGAACCGTTCACATTTAAATCGTTCAAACGTAATCGTTCGATTGCAGCATAGCGATTCTGCGATACCTGTCTAGAGTAAAACAGCTGCCGGAGCAGTGGTACTCCCACGATCCCATCAAGCAGGCGAGAATCGACGAGTACCTAGAATGGCAGCATCAGAACACCAGGTTGCTTTGTACCCTTTATTTCCAAAGGGCGGTGTGTTTCATTTTATTTGCACGGGGATCATTTATAATTGTTATTAATGTTGCAGTGGTTGTTCCCTCTGAGAGGAATACCGACGTCCCCCGAAAAACTGCCAGTTTATGAAAAGAATATGTCTGATTGCTTGGACAATATTGAAAACGTTTGGCTGAAACCCGGTCCGTTCATAAATGGGAAAGAAATGACGGCTGCGGACTTGTGGGCGGCTTGCGAAATCGAACAACCGCGTTAGTACATTGAATTAAGGTTGGTGTAAGTTATGATGGAGGTTCAATTGTAGGATTGGGTGGTTACGACGTACGGAAGGGACGACCGGTTCTGGCTGCTTGGTTGGATAAAGTACGTGCAGCTACTAACCCCTACTACGACGAAGCACACTTCATGCTAAATCAACTGGCTGAGAATCAATACGTCAAGTCTAAGTTATGATTGTTACCTGGGTATTTTATCATAAAGAGCATTTTCAACAAATTTTGTATATTTTTTTACTGATTTGTTTATATCTGAAAAAACACATTTGAACAACGTCAGACAACTTTAATCTTTCATGACTAGAATCTTCATCGAATAAAAGAAACTGCCAATAAAATAAATGTTTATTTCATTAATGTATCCAAAAGTTTAACAAACACACATGAAAATTTTAAAACACAAAATTAACATCAACCAAACACTAAATTGTTAAAAGAGATATCATATTGCATTAATACACCTCTATCCCACATAATTAATTATGATTTGAGACACGCACACTTCCAGAATGAATGAAGTATGTAATTATAAAACCTGTATACAGAAATGGTGATAAAACACACTACAGACCTATATGTTACTATAAAATGTGTCAAAAATATTTGAAGAACCGTCTAAAAGGCAGCTCTCATCTTTTTGGATTTTTGTAAAGCATTTAATAGTACAAACTATGGTATACTAGTTACAAAACTGGAGTGATATGGGATTAGAGGAATTACTTTAAATTACTTGATTTAAAGTAATTTATGTTGAAAATTAAGAGGGCTGCGAATTTAAGTCTCAGTGGAACGAAGTAAAAAGAGGCACCATCAACATAACATACACCATAAAGATCTTTTAATATGGGCGACACAAAACTAGCTTGGGTACAGAAAAGTGTCCTCTCTGAAAACCATACATAACTATATTCCAAGTGAGATTAAGAGATAAAACAATCGGATATTCAAAGCAAGTTTCCAAGACTTATAAAATCCTGTGTTGCATTTTTAAAATTGAAGACTTCTTCAATACTAGATTTTAATGTAGGAAGTGACGAGCATTGTTCTGTTCATTTATTAAATGTGCTGTATCTATGTAATGTTATGTTAATATGTTTTATTCATTATCTGTTAAATGTAATATGAAATGTTCAAGACTTTGGAAGTGTAACTGAACAAATAAATAAATTTATTTATTATTATTATTATTATGATCATTGGGAAACTTTAAAAGTACACCAAAGAACACATGAAGGAAAACTGTTATACAGCAACTTTTATCTTCTGCATTACAGTTTCTGTATCCTATATTGGACCAAGTTAAATGAGTGTCATTTTGAAACAGAAATTAATGATCCTTCCAAGTTATTAGATTCTTTAATTTATTTAATGTAATATACAAGATTTTATTACCGGGAAGACAAGACACTTTATTATTTTACTGCACATATTTCACACTTTCTTGATAGAAAAATTTACTTAATTGCGTGAACTATATAAAAATATGTTAATTGTATTGTTTAATGAATTTCCGTCAACTGTTAAACCATCGCAAAACAAAAACTTCTCTGTAAACTGTTCCTAGTTCCTTTATTGGATGCATATGAAGCAAAGAGTACAACAGTGGAGTGGAATTCACCTAATTATATTACAAACACGATTGAATTTTGGAAGGAAGTGCATTCTTACAAAGACAATAATCACTTTAAAGAATTTTCCTTATTCTCAATAAAACACGTATTTAGTGTAACGAATACGTTTAAAACAAAATTCCGAAACCAGTCATAACTAAGAACATTTAAAATGCAAGATCAAATATAAAAAGTGGTTCGAAATTGATCAAATAGTGTTATTACTGTGAATTTCTCAAGAATTTTGCAATTTTTGAAAAATACGAATTTAAAATTTCTTTAAATGTAGATAATAATAATGAACCTATTGAGGTTGAAGATTTCATTGATCTATTCTATGAGAATGAAAGATCTTTTACCGTAATTTAAGAAAACATATGTTAGGATACTTTTTTTATAGTTTATTGTTAAAGAATAATTTCAATTTATTTTGGTTATGTTATTTTATTTTTAAAAATCGAAAAACTTTTGTGCTTAGTGCAGTTTTTGGTAATTTCTCAATACATCGTTCTGGTAATGGTAACACTGATTAGCATTTTCTACATATGGCAATCATGTTATACCATAACATGATGAAGACCATTTTCTTGCTCTAAATTTAGAAACCCAAAAGTTTAATTTACATCACAACCCATCTTAAAACACCATAAAATAGATAAGAAATTTCTGTTTGATTGTTACATGTACGCACTTGGACTTTGTCATGTGTTGCAATTGAACCTTTGTACCATCCCATTTTCGGTCATTTGATCATATTCCTTGCAGAAGATTACAAGTCTTAGAAAAGAAAATGACTCTAAAACTCTACTATGATCTGTTATCCCAGCCGAGCAGAGCTTTGTACATTTTACTCAAGCAATCAAAGATACCGTTCGAAAGTTACCCGGTCAGCCTGGGTAAAGGTATTGCATCGACATTTACGTTAAACACGAACGAACTAGTTTATATAAAAAATTTCAGGTGAACACCTAACGGACGAATTCAAATCTATCTCGAAGTTTCAAAAAGTGCCCGCAATAAGCGACGACGGCTTCAACCTAATAGAAAGGTGAACGTTCGCAGTTAAACTGTTCAAACATAACGATCGTTTGGTTGCAGCGTAGCGATTCTGCGATACTTGTCCGGGGTGAAGCAGCTGCCGGAGCAGTGGTATTCCCGCGATCCCATCAAGCAGGCGAGAATCGACGAGTACTTAGAGTGGCAGCATCAGAACACCAGGTTGCTTTGCAGCCTTTATTTCCAAAGGAAGGTACGTTCCATTTCATTTCTATGGGGATCATTTATAATTGTAATCAATGTTGCAGTGGTTGTTTCCTCTGAGAGGAGTAGTGACGCCTCCTGAAAAATTGGCAGTTTATGAAAAGAATATGTCCGATTGCTTGGACAGCATTGAAAACGTTTGGCTGAAGCCCGGCCCGTTCATAACTGGGAACGAAATGACAGCTGCGGACTTGTGGGCGGCTTGTGAAATCGAACAACCTCGTTAGTAAATTGCTTTAAGAATGGTTTATGTTATAATGAAGTTAACTTGCAGGCCTAGGTGGATATGATGTACGAAAGGGACGACCGGCTATGGCTGCTTGGTTGGATAAAGTACGTGCAGCTGCAAGTCCTCACTATGGCGAAGCACACACTTTGCTAGATCGATTGGCTGAGAAAGCGAAAGCAAAACCTAAATTATAATTATATTATTATAAAGATTATTTCACAACAAATTTTGTATAATTTTTTTTACTGATTTATTATGAGCACAAGAGGTGATTGGCCAGTGATGTTTATGACTTGTTTTAGACCTAGAAACCCTTTCTTGACAGAAAGGAAAATGCAATTAATAACTTCCTTACAAACTTGTAGACAGTGGTTAAATTTTGTGCATCCAACTGTGTTCTGGTGTATAAAAGAATATATGAGAACATGTTGTGATCTCAGCCCTCCACATATAAATTGTAAATAAATTTAGTTAGAAAAATAAGTATATTTGTCATAGGCCGATAGTAATAAAACCTTTCCGAAGAATAAATAACCGCCGAACAAAAGTAATATTTGCCCGACACATTACAAGGGCTCATCTATGCGATATTTGGATGGCCTCAAAGTGTGTGCCATATGTAGCCCCATAAAATGAACTCTGGCATTTCCGGTAGATACATAAACATCATTTAAGACGAACTTGTAATATTATATTTTGAAAATATAAAATGGACAGCGATAAACAAACGTCCAAGCATAAATCTTTAATGTATCTATTTCACTTTCTCAGAAGACCGCAGTCAAAGTCAAATAGTTTCACCCATAATATTTAGAAAATGGCTTTAAGCGAGAATTATGTAATGTAATGTAATAATAGTAATGTAATGTTGAATTCTACATTACATTACTATTATTAGATCAGATACTGTCAGACATTATTACATTATTAAGATTATTAGATCATTATAGTCAGACAATATAATACAATACAATACAATACAATATTATTATTATTACATTATAATTATTAGATCAGATATAATCAGAGATTATTATATTCATACATTGTCATTGTAAGATTATTACGACTAGAACTATACAATTCGAAATTTCGTTAGTATTATTAAATAGTTTAAAGATCGTAAGGTGTTTTATTCCTACAACAAAGTGAAAAATACAAATTCGAGCGAGTTAAATTACTGGTGCCTAAAAAGATCGTTCGATCATAACAATGGTGCTAGCGGTTGTAATAATGGTGGCAGCGTTGATCTCTCGATCACATCAATTATGCCAATGATGATCGCCCGGTCATAATAAACGTAACCCATCATTTGATATCTACAATAATTGAATTGTTTCAACGACTGACGATCTGACTATAGGACCAGAATCAATCCAAACAACCACTTCGTTTAGAGACTTTATACCGAAATAATATGACTATTAATAACATTATGAATATGCTCATTTGTCAAGAATTCTTTCGTTCTTATACTGGACTGCAGTCATGACACATTTTAATTGCACGTCCACCTAGACGATAATGAATATACATTGAGGAAAATAAAGCTAATAAATGTAATACAAGAAACATAAACAGGTCAGAATGTTTTGCGAAAAGCATTCATTTGATTGTACATACGATACGTGAGTATAGACAAAAGGAGTAATTTTAACTACGACGTATCACACGACCTGTGAAAAAAATGTAGAACAATTTTCTATTATGTATGTAACCGTCCATTAAAACTATTTTCTACAATACATTAGATAGAAATTTATAAAGTTGATATGCCAAGTGGCAGATAGTTACGAAACTGTATAAAGGCCCGGTGAATATGCTGTAGTTGGTCGTACTTGTCAAAAATATCATCACTAAGTAGTGTGATATGTCACACACCATGTGGTATTGACAGTTTTCTGAAGTAGGTTACTACGTTGATATTCATTAGTTTCGGTAGAGGTCGTGTAAAAATAATAAAATGAAACAATTTATCATGAGAAATCCCACGGTGAAAATACAAGCAAGCTTGATCTTCCTCTTCACCCTGATGTATAATAATAATAATTCAAAGTAATGTACAGTCGCGGGCCCGGAATTTCGGGCAGCAATTTTCTGATACATTAACAAAAACCGATATAGCTTAGGCTTTATTGTCATTATGACAAATTTATTTGAATCATTTTTGTGACATTGGGTGCGTTCAGCCACTTCTAGCATTTAGCGCTAAACGATTCAGCGCTTTTGGGCAGCGCTGGATCTGGCAAATTGGCATATCTGTTATTTTAGTTGACGCATGCGTTATAAATTATGGGTGTGTTTAGATACATAACCAAATTTTATTTATCTAATTGGCAATTTTCCAGTAATAATTTTACTGCATTATCTTACCATTTAAAAACTTTTCTAAAGCTAATGGATCTTCTACAGTAGGTGATTGCAATGTATTGTTTATAAATTCCTTTTTCAATTGTTCATCTGTAATGTAATATTGCATGTTCAACATATAAATAAACAACGCATCTTCAAATATCCTTGGGACTAAATTAATTGGAACATTAGAACATAACTGATCATCATTATTAAATTGCATTTGTATCGATTGCGATTTATCCAGTATTTTTCCGAAATTTTACGAAAAGAACTTCTATTAACCAAGACCAAAGTACAAATGAAAAATTCTGGACAAATAAATAATCGCAATACCCCGTGTAGAGTATTTTATGATGCCTATTGCATTTCTTTCGTCTGTGCACATATGCATAACAGATTTACGTGTTCGACAGTATTTTGAATTTGAAATTCTCCTTATCCCCCACTCTCCGCTAACTAATCCAGCGAAATTTATTTTCGCTGAAAATAATGGCGACCGCTACATCCAGCGCTAACAGTTAGCAGTCCGTTTAGGACACCGCTAAAGCTAGCGGAGCTCAGCGCTGGAAGTGGCTGAACTGGGTGCGTTCAGCCACTTCCAGCGCTTGTCATGTAAACGTCAGTATTATCATTTCAGTGACATTTTAATGAACTGGTGAGCCGTAAGCATAGATACCCCCAACTAGAGCCCCGAACCACCGATACTGAATAAATAAATCAAATATCACGTGGATTAAGAAAACTTACTGAGAAAATTCAAGTTTTATTGGAATAAAGAAACTTCGTTTTAAAATGAATGTCAACTTTGAAAGATTGTCAAATTTTGAAGGAAAGGGGATTTTAAAAAGCCACATTTATACAACAACAATTTGAGGAAAATCAATTACAGGAAACTGTTTTTGTCTACCTTTTTTGCATTCGACTGTACTTGCCCCACATTCTAATATATATACTCAATCCCCCGCAAACGATGTTATTATATCTTTCTGTCATGATTGGTATTTCATATACATACTGTATTCTTGGTCCAGAAGGAAGATTAATTTTAATCATATCATATCATTAATCATAAATCGATAAATCGATACGATTCTGTACAGTTTTTACAGTAATTTTTTTCTAAAATGTGTTTTTGTCCAAATTATATGATAGATTATAATCTCACTGTTGAATGTTTGCCATGAATCAACGATTTCTGTTAATTTGAGTTTGTCTTGTACCTTGCTAGCATTTATAGTTAATGGTTCAGTTTGTATTGTATCTGTAAACAGGAAAAAATTAACATTAATTTAGCAAATAATCACTTATCGAGAAAACGATAACATAATACCTTAATTAGTTGTTGGGAAATAAAATATGGAATGTAATTGTTGCGATATCAAGCGTTAACTTTTGTAATATAAATGAGAACTACAAGAGATTTTTATATTAACCTAATCAAAGAGAAAATAATTTCAAAATGATTGTACTCATTGCAACAATGAAAGAAGCAAGATATTCTTTAATGAGCATACTTCTAATGGTAATGGAGCTGTGCTGTAAAATTTCATGCTAAATATAACTGTAGACCGCCGCCAATTTAATACGGCATAGAAATAAAACTAGAGATATTATTTAATTCCGGCCCTGCCTACATACATTGGTTTAATATACGGACGCATTCGGCTAACAATTGTGTCCGGAAAGAAAATTCTAACGAACCCGATAAGCCAAATATATAATATGAATTTCTTTTAATCATGCCTATTGTTCACAGGATGTGAATATTTGTTTAAGTAAATTAATAAAATGACCGCTTACGATTTCAGAATATAAATAAAAGATTAGCGCTAGTTCGGGCGGGCGCGCTTGAAATATGCTAACGATTGTGCCTTGAAAGAAAATTAAAATAAACGGACACGTGTGTTTTCAAATTGCTTAATAAATGCTTTTAACGCCCGTTGTTCGCCGGGTGTGGATATTTGTTTAAGTAGATTAATTAAAATACCGAGCACTACGTTTTCAGGACATAAACAAAGATTAGCGCGAAAGATCCGCACCTTGCGTGGGCTGCGTCCCCGCTCGCCGATTATCATATTTGAAAATACGATTTCCGGTGCCCCTTCGGAAGGCACCATTCTTCACCACTTCTTCGGGAAAATAAGTCGGTACTCCTGCTCGGAAAGCAGTGAGTCGATGAGGGTGTCGTTTTAAGTTAAATTTATCGAAGTCTGGAGTCATCCGGTGGCCCTTCGGAAGCCAGTCGTGAATGAACGCCTCCGATAAAGAGTTAAGGCGCACTCAGGCCCCTTCGGGACGCCGTGAGTCGTCGAAAATTCGGAAAATACTTAAAATTAATCGGTGTCATTTAAAGTTTAAAGTGTATAAAAGCGGAAAATTCTATTATTAGAATTCAAATATGTTTGATTTTGTTTACGAATTTCGGGTATAAATAAAGTTCTGGATGAAAGAAGATTAAACAGAGTCGAGTTTCCCTCTTTCGGTCCATTGGGATTTATTAGGATCAAAAGGAACTGTAAGAAATTTTTATTTGTAATAAGTGCGAAATTATGTGGGTTCTGTTAATTTCTATTTTTGATTTGATGAATTAAATTTAAAAAGGGCAAGTTTTCTTTCCTCCCTCTAAAGTAAATAATTTAAAAAGGAATAAAGGTTTCATGAAGGATCGTTTTTTTGTTAAATGTCGATTACAAGTTTGCTCGTCGTTTCTTTTTATATTTTTATATTTTATGTGCTTAGTTTAATTTAATTTAATAATTTTCCTTTTATAATGGAGTTTACAAATAGTGGCACAGCGTAGTTTAATTAAATTTAATCATTTTCCTTTTATAATAACATCGTGAATTTTATTTTAATTTAATCATTTTTTATATTAAAGTTATTTAAACCATTTTTTTTGTTTTTATTAATTAATTAATAAAAAGAGATCTAACCCTAATTTGACGAAGGTAGTCGTCTATCTTGTGGGCTGGTGGCAGCTCAATCTATAAATTTTGCTCACAAGTTGACGACGAGTTTTTGAGTGATTATCCGCGGGAACGTGAAAATTGGGAAAGTAGTGAAATCTGGGAATCGGCCGTGCTACCCCACTGAATAAAAGATTCCTACGCTCCGAAGGTAGCCTTTTGGTGACCGAGTTCCCGGAACTTTTTCCCGATTTTCGGAAATACGTTCGGTTTACGAAGAAGCCCGTGTGCCAATTCGGCGAGCGTTTCGGACGCGCGGGTCGGAGTTCACATAACTATTTCACTAAATTATAACTATTTTCAACACTGCAACTTTCACAGTTTTTATTATGCTTTGTTGGAAGAAGTTTGTCTTCTTTATAACTTGACTAGATCCCTGCATGTTTTAATAAACTCTAGGATAACAATTCTACATCAATGAAGCAGCAATTAGTCAACTTTTACTTTTGTATATAAAAATAACAAAAATTCAAAGTTATTTGAGCTTAATCATAATTATTTTTTAATTTTTTTCTTGGGATCACAAGAGCCCTGGCCAGAAGCTCAAATAAGAGCTGGATGGAGCACAAGGTACTTGAATACTGGCAGTAGTGCCAGTAGTGAGACATTCCAAGACTGAAGTACTGAAGTGCCCATCTGAAGCACGTACCAGGACACTGTTGGATTTGGGCAAGAAAGACCCGCACTCAGCCTACCTACAGCCCTTGCTACTGGTCATAGCCAAGGCTAATCACATGCATAGTCTGGGAGTGGCGGAGGCCACTGAATGCCGACTATGCCTTGAAACTGAGACAGCAGAGCACATCATGTATGCCTGCCCCGCTGGAGACAAAATCAAGTTCACAGTCATTGGTGAGACAAAACTGAAGCTGGGCGAACTTGACAAAATCTCACACTCTAAAATCCTCCTTTATCTAAAGAGAATGGGAATTGAGGATGAACTAAATAGTTGTGAGCCACAATAGACCCTTGCGGTCGCAGTGGAGGGGTGATTAAACGCCCCACTCATTATAACTAACTAGCTAGACACAAATATATACTTATAATAAGTTGGTTCCAAAATTTAATGTAGACACTACATATTGTTGTGTTTTTTATTAAAATATAAAAGAAATTGGTTAAATTTGATTTTATAAGAATAATTTATTTGCAATTAGAAAATTACATTTTATTTAAATTTATGACGAGAAGGGAAGGAGGTGGTAGGGAGATCACCTGGGTGATCACCTGGTAAAGTAAGAGCAGGGATGCAGACAAGTGTGGGAAGAAATAAGGTAGGGAATGAGCTATAAAAGTAGACGCACGGCGAATTACGAAGAGTTCCACGAAGCGACCAGCCCCAGAAGGAAGAAGAAGTTCAACGAAGTGACCAGCCCGAAGAGGAAGGGAAAGGAGTTCAACGCAGCGGCCAGCCAAAGAAGGAGTCGGGAGTCCGAGCGAGCGACCAGCCCGAAGCAGAGAGAGTTCGGTCCAGTGACCGGCCAGAAGCAGAAAAATTGGTAAGAATATTTAAACTTGCTAATATTTTATTGATAGTGCCTGAATACAGGGCAACCAAATGGCTAGATAAGTGGTAAATGGAATAATTTGCAACTTGTTTGGCAAAATATAAATTTAAAATGAATTATGTTAGTTCATAAGGTGTTAATGTATTTGCATTTGATAAGCAAATAGAAAAGGAATATCAAATTGTAGTAATAAATTTTATTTGCACTTATAAGCAAATAACAGAATATATATATATATATATATATATATATATATATATATATATATATATATATCAAATTGTATCAATAAATTTTATTTGCAATTATTAGCAAATAACAAAAATATATATATAACAAATTGTATCAATAAACAGTACTTGCGCTTGTTAGCAGGTAACCGAAAATATATATAACAAATTGTATCAATAAATTTTATTTGCAATTATTAGCAAATAACAAAAATATATATATAACAAATTGTATCAATAAACAGTACTTGCGCTTGTTAGCAGGTAACAAAAAAATATATATAACAAATTGTATCAATAAATTTTATTTGCAATTATTAGCAAATAACAAAAATATATATATATAACAAATTGTATCAACAAACAGCACTTGCACTTGTTAGCAGGTAACAATATATACATATAACAAATTGTATCAATAAATTTTATTTGCAATTGTTGGAAAATAACAAAAATATATATAACAAATTGTGTCAATAAATTTTATTTGCAATTATTGGCGAGTGACAAAAATATAAGAACAAATTGTGTCAATTAAATTGCAACTTATTGAGCACAGAGAGATTTTTTCACAACAAATAATTTTAAAATTAGAATATGCATGAAAAATAAGACAAATATCGACGCGGGATTAGATTATGGTAAGGACGGACCGGTCAACGCATCGGAGTCGCGCAGCATTTCCTACTCATACCCGGCATGTGGAAATAATGTGCGTACACGAATTTTGTTTTTTTTTTACAGGCACCGAGAACTTGTTAACGGTAAACATTTAAACGTATATATATATGAATTTATATAATATTGTATATTAATTGGGTATTTAGAGAATTTGCTTTTGGTAAATATATTATTTTAATTTGAAATATCGTCGTATTATTTAACCCGATCAAACCTGAACAAAAGGATAGCTTTGACAAGAATTTTATATAGTTGTGAGTTATTTCCTAAATAAAAATAAATTCAAAGGCATAATTCATAGCAATATGTTTCACCACACTGTGGCTTCATCAGGTGATGACAAAATACAAAAAACAAATTACAAAATATGACTTATATACTAATACAGAGTTCGAAAGTGCTAAGAGGGGTTGTTGTGTATCGATACCGTTTTTAATTTTAAATTTAGTAGGGGGGAGTTATTTACATCTACTTGATCGTTCAAAATTATACCTAGTTTATTGAATTTATTAATTTCTAGGCTTTCTAATAAATTAAGTTTTTTGTTCTTCTTTTGTACATGTAAAATTTCGAATTTATTGTTAAAACTATGATTTGATTCTAAGCAATGGTTGGAAAAGGTAGAGTCCGGTTTTTTGGCGTTGTAGCTTCTTTCATGTTCTTTAATTCTTGTTTCGAACGACCTCCCCGTCTCTCCTATGTAGACTTTTTTACAATCTCACCTGACTTCGACTTTTTGTCCGTTTTATCTTTGTGATTTTTAATGGAATTTTGTATGGTGTTGTTTGTTTTAAATGCGATCGTTTGGTTAATAGACTTCTTAATGATATTAGTTCCTATTTTATCTGAAATGTTCCCAATATATGTGATAAGGTTGTAATTGTTAGGAGTTTTTGATTGTGTTCTCGGATAGATTAAAGACAGTATTTTTGACTTTTGTTTTTTGGTGAGAATGTTATTCACCATGTCTATCGAATAACCATTGTTTAATGCTATTGTGAAAATTCTGTTCTTTTCTAATTCAAAGTTATTTTTGCTCATTTGAATATTAATCAGGCTATGGATCATAGATTCATAAGCTGATAATTTGTGTGTTATGGGGTGGAAAGAACTTGCATGTATTGTCGTGTCTGTGTGTGTAGGTTTGTGAAAAATTGAAAATTCGTGTTTATTATTATTGTTATGTGATATAGTTAAATCTAGGAAATTACTGGTTTTGTTTACTTCGATTTCCGTAGTAAATGTTATGTTGGGGTGAATCGTATTGATATAATTGTGAAGAAGCTACAACGCCAAAAAACCGGACTCTACCTTTTCCAACCATTGCTTAGAATCAAATCATAGTTTTAACAATAAATTCGAAATTTTACATGTACAAAATAAGAGCAAAAAAATTAATTTATTAGAAAGCCTAGAAATTAATAAATTCAATAAACTAGGTATAATTTTGAACGATCAAGTAGATGTAAATAACTCCCCCTACTAAATTTAAAATTAAAAACGGTATCGATACACAACAAACCCTCTTAGCACTTTCGAACTCTGTATTAGTATATAAGTCATATTTTGTAATTTGTTTTTTGTATTTTGTCATCATCTGATGAAGCCACAGTGTGGTGAAACATATGTAGTGTCTACATTAAATTTTGGAACCAAACTTTTGTGTTATTATTATAAGTGTAAAGAAGTTTCAACACGCAACTCCACAACCAATCGATTATTAACAAATATATACGTTGAAAATATAGGAATTTCCTCTCAATTAATGTACTGTCCCACTTTGTGTAAAATAAAGTAAATATGTTTCAGTTCCAGTTATTACAAGATTTGAAATGTCGTAGAATTAATTGCTTTAATTCAAGTTTTCTAAAGCTTAAGCTGCGTTTGTACAACCGGACCTAAGTGTCATACGAATTCTTACCACCGTCAATCTCCAACTTTTCTTTTTTTGCAAGCGTAACAAATTTTTCCATGACCAATATATTTCCAATCCTCTCTGGAAAGTTTTCTTCATTTGTCGTGTGCTTATGTTCCAAAAATGTTTTTCTTTTCTTCATGTGTGCTCTCGCGTGTGTAGAGAGATTCCCTTTCGTTTTGAAACATTTAAAACAATGCCGGTGCAGTTTCATGTGACTCGATAAGAGACTCGTTAACGCAAAACGCTCGCTGCAAACTGGACACTTGTAGTAGCATTTGCAGCAAATTTCACACTTGTAGTTTCTTACACCTATGTGTATCGTCGTGTGACTCAATAGGTGTCACTTGTGTCTCCTTCTTTGGATTTCTCGATGTTATAGAAAAAGGTCATTGAATCAGTACATTCCTCGTTCTTTATAGTAACATCATTTCGTGCATTTTTGTATCCAATTTCAACGTGGGACTGTGTTATGATCTCAGCCCTCCATTATAAATTATAAATACATTTAGTTAGTAACATAAGTATATTTGTCATAGGCCGATAGTAATATATCCCTTCCGAAGAATAAATACAAGGGTCCGTGAAATGCGATATTTGGATGGCCTCAAAGTATACCATATGTAGGCCCATAAAGTGACCGTTCCCGGTATATACATAAACATTTAAATCGAACACCTGCTTTATATTTTCGAGATAATAAAACGGACTGCATATTGTAAACTAAGTTGTAAATCTTTAATATATCAATTTCACTTTCTCAGAAGATCGCAGTCAAATACTTCCACCCTAAATATTGAACCAATGAACAGTCAAAAGTCGCATCCCCATTTAGGTAATAGGCGGGCTTTAACCTGATATACTAAGAAATATAGAAATCCGAACACCAAGAAGAAGGAGTTGGAATTTTTTAATAATTTTAACACCAAATAGTCGGCTACCATAGAGGAACAATCGATGAAAAAATCAAGTTAAAAAAACAAAAGACAAATGAGTTTTTAATAGTGTGTTTGACCATCTCGAAGCCGCGTACACTCATTGAGCCGTCTAGGCATGGATCTAATCAGGTGGTCGATATCTGCTTGAGGCACCTCATTCCAGGCTACTTGTACCTCATATCTCAGAGCATCTAACGTCTGCAGAGAATTGGCTAAATTGGTGAGTCGCCTACCCATCACATTCCAAACATGCTCAATTGGTGAGAGGTCAGGTGAACGGGAGGCACATGGCAAAAAATTAACGTCGGCAGCTTGAAAGAAGTCTAGACTGACGCGAGCTACGTGAGAACGGGCGTTATCTTGCTGGAATATGGGATTTGGCATGGTCGCAAGATAGGGTAGCAGATGGCGCTCTACAATGTCATGGATGTAGCGCTGAGCATTCATATTGCCTCTAACAAAGACTAGAGGTGACCTGCTTCCATAAGCAATGGCACCCCACACCATTACCCCAACAGTGCGATGCACATGCCGTTCTATCGCAAACTCCAGGTTGCGGCGTTCTCCTCTCCGTCTTCTGACCGTTGCCCACCCATCATGCATGGCCAAGCAAAACCGGGACTCGTCAGTAAAGACGACACTAATCCATTCAACATCCCACAGTCGTCGTTCTCGGCACCAAAGTAACCTCTCCCGACGATGAGCAGCAGTGAGTGGAAACACAAAATGTGCGCTGTAGAACAACACACCAAACGAACGTATTCACCTGTAGATTGTCCGCATTGTCATTAGGCGTCCAATTTCAGCCAAAAAGTCGTTGCCAATTGCTCGTGAAGTGGCAAAGCGGTCTCGAAGAGCTAGCAGACGTAGACGCCGATCCTGACGCTTTGTGGTCCTGTGCCCGGGGCTCGTCGTTCTCTACCCTCTTCTGCCCATGCCTTCCAGCAATTCATAACAGTACTTACACTTCGGTGTAGTATAGCCGCAATTTCCCGAAACGATTTTCCCGCTTCTCATAAGCCTACAATTCTGACCCTATCAAATTCACTCAATTGCCTGTAATTACCACGGCGATGTATTGGAGGCATATTGAAAAAGACTACCGAATCCCACGACTGCAAATTGACTCACAAAATAAGGCCGCAATGCGATGTTATTGCTTTTCCTACATTGACCGCAGCCACCTGCATAGCAAAAGAACCCTTCGTTCCAGCACTATCAAAATCTCATCATTTTCTATCTTACTCATGGTTACTATATATGCGAGGTTTGGTTAAAAAATTCCAACTCCTTCTTAGTGTTCGAATTTCTATGTCACTTAGTATATAAGCTAGAAATATGTAAGATTTAGCAATTATTCTATGATTATTCTATTAACGATTGTATTCCATTATTACATTATTAAGACATTAGATATTATTATTATGCTATTCATTATTACAGTCAGCGATTACATTAACAATATCATTAAGATACAGTGAGTTAATATTATTAAATACTTTAAAGTTTGTAAGGTTTTTTATTCCTACAACAAAGTGAATTTGAGCGAGTTAATTACTGGTGCCTAAGCAAGATCGCTCGATCATAACAACTGTTTGTAGTGATACTGTGGTTCAAGGGTTAAAGATGCGAGTTCTGTTGGTTCTGATTTTATTTCGTATGAAGTCGGAGACATGAATTTGTACCACCATTTTATAATAGCAATCGTAAAATGAGTTGTTAGGTAGCTGTAAAAAAGATAAGCAATGTTTACAATCATAACCATAAAAGACTAGATTAAGTAGAAAACATGATGTACTTTATTATTATAATACAACTTTGAACTATAAATTACTACAGCAAAAAGCACGCGAAAATAGCTCGATCAAATTTATAAAAAAAATAGCAACAACTGACAGTAAAATCACTAGACTAGATGGTGTAAGCCAATTAAAACTGTCTATTTTAAATCATTATGTGCGAAATTCTCAAATCGTCGAACGTCGAACGAATACACCTGCATCAACATTTACAATAATTATATTTTAAATAAATCAAATAAATTTATGTACTTTGGTATTTTTATTAAGTTTGCAATTTTTATGAAAATGAAAAACTCAACTCAATTCAACATTCCATCTGTTTCTTTCAAGGTCGTAGCAATGATATCGGCGTTTTTTCATATGTGATCATAAGGGATGTAATAAGCAGTGTTTTGATACAAAATAGTGTTTAGAACAAAAATGGCTCCATATTAAAAGAATTTGCATGAAACGGTAAAAATGTTCTTTGAAATATTTAATACATTAACATTTAAAATGATTTAGACGGATTGTAAATTATCAAATTAAATAAAATGTTTAAACTATTTCAATATATAATTAGGGTTTTAATTTCATTAATTCAATGCCATTAAAGTAATTTGTGCCGTTAATTTAGATTGTAAAAAGAACAAGGAATCAAACAATTCATTTTGTAAGTCGTTATAATAAGTATTTATATTTAACATTTGTACGTAAAATTGAAAGAAACAACGTGATCCCTTTTGATCAATGAGCAAGGAGAACCGTTGCAAAAGTTATACTAAAAATTGGCAATTTAATTAAAGCCTGGAGGTGGGCAGAGTAATTTCAGTACGTATTTAAAAGCCAATAAAAAATATCAAGCTTACTGTTGCGACGGTCTAGGTCGATGGCTAGTAATCGTCGCAGGTTCAAATCTTCAAACCACTTTCGAATTTAATTTCAGATATATTCATAATGATGACGATTTTAAATTGTATTAGTGCAGCTACTCGGACTCGGACTGTGTGTAACTTTGACAGTAACTATTGTAGAAATTGCTAAGAACTGCATAAGTCAGTAGTGACTAAGATCGAGTTCGATAACAACGAGGCACATTGAGGTTAAATAAATAATAATCAAGATATATATGAAGTGAGAAATAACAACTTTGAATACTTTGACCCATTGGAATAGTTCTGCATTTTTGTCATCAAACAAAATATCCAATGTACACAACTTTTGTTTTCCTTGCGTTTTCTTTGCAATTTCCTTCATAGGAATCAATCCCGAAACATCTACATATGACCTCATAAATTTATCGGCCAATTTTGAAGAGAGTCATCTGAACCTTATCTCTAGGAAATTTTCAAATTGTTGACTAAATTCGACAACATAGTGTATGGTCCACGAACAAACTTCATTTTTTGATCGCCCCTTCTATTTGAATTGCGAGCAGATCTCATATTCCGATTTAGTCTTCTTCATTTTCTTCGAATAATTTCTTTTTTTTACCTTTCCCTGCTGGATGGAAATTGCTCTGTCCTGTTTCCTCTTAACTTTCGAAGCACATCTATAAATAATTCAGAAGCCATTTGGTTACCTCGATGATCTAAATTATTTCTTTGGTTGCCTTGGAGTCTTAAATGTTTATTATTTTTTAATGCATTTTTCGTTTTAATTAAAATGCTTTTGCTCTCCTTTAATGAGTAAGAGCAGAACTCTCCCATTACACACATTCGATAATCCCACCAGATTTCCTATTGGGTCCAAGACCCCAGTGGACTGTTGCACAAACAGGGGCGTTTATTACAATTTTCTCAATTTGGAGGAATCACAATTCCTCCAAATTGAGAATGATTTTTTTACGGAAAATTGTAATTGTAATAAACGCCCGTGTTTGTCCAACAGTCCACAATTTTCTCTTTTTAGCTTCACTTGTGTATTTTTCAAATTTGGTTGTTTGTTCTTGATCTCTGGAATAAATTTTCCAACGAATCAAGAGCAGTTTAATTGGAAAAACTGAGGAAAAACTATACTGAGGCAAAATTTCGAGCAATATTCGTTACATTTTATTGTTTTCTCCAAGAAAATCTTCAGTGGTCAGGAAATATAAACCGTGTACGGAAAAATACCAACTGTTTATTATAAAATACAATTAACATTACGTCGCCATTATAATTTAAAATAAATCAACGTCATAGACATTTTAAACATAAATATTCAGGTTCTAGAATTACGCACAATCAAAATGATTAACTTACAAACATGAAAATGCACAACAAAAAAAATATGCTAAACAAACATCAGATGTATTTTTAAATTATTAAAGATAACAATAAAACTAAAAGGTAACCGTTTTGTTAGAGTAAGAAAACTAAAAAATTAACAGGATTATATTATTATGAAACATCCTAAGGCAATTAAGTCTGGAACACAATGTGTTCGTTATGCAAAGGAATATTTCATGAGTCACTGTAAATGATCACCAACACCTCTTCTATTTCGAATGTAATGTTAATAATTAATGTTATATGGTTGGGTAATTTTACTTTAAATAAATATGAGTAATAATTAAATTAATCTCGTTCGAAACGGTTAGGCCATACAATTTATAAAACTATATCAACGAACCGACCATCAAAATCCAACATTTATAATCTTCTTGCTTATGCAAATATCACATTTTTAAAGTCAACAACTTCGCACAAATATTTAAAGTTGCACGTCGTGCAACGACTCGTTTACTTTATCGCCGTGCGTTCGCAAGTGTGTCTTCAGTTTATCCGCTCGAGTAAATTCCTTATGACACACCTCACACTTAAACGGCTTTTCACCGGTGTGAATCCTCACATGCAAGTGCAACTTATCGCTCCGACTGAAACATTTCCCGCAATACATGCAGCTGAACGGTTTTTCACCGGTGTGCATGCGTCGATGCCTCAAAAGTTTGTACTTGGCAATGAACTCCTTATTACAAATATCACAACTGAATAATTTCTTATCAAACATGTTTACGTCATACGTCGCGTCGTAATCGCACTTAATTTCGATGATGGGTTCGACCATTTGAAACGAATGACCCGTATCTTCGGTTTTGATCGTGTCGTTGGCTTCACGATTCGTTCGGCCATCGTCGACTCTGCTCCTTCCGTTTTCCTCGTCGTCCAACTCCATTTCAATAGATTTCTTCACACTTATAATGTCGATTTCATCTAAGAGACACGCACGCGCGTTTGCGAAGGCGCAGTTTATCGTTGTGTATTCGTCTAGGAAATAGTTGGTACTCGAGCCATTCAGCACGTCGTTTAAATTAATACGCTTGTTGTCCACGGCGTTGTTGTCTAGGAAGTTCTGCAGTCGCTTCTCGGTCTCTAAGCATTTAGTTTTAAAGTCGTAGGCTTTCTGCAGCGCAAAGTAACACGACTGACATATAACCGGGTTTTCCACAACGTCGACGATCTACTAACGTTAAAAATTAATCAGTCAAGTCTCGTTTTACAATTTAACCGAATTACTGACCATGTTCGGTACGCAAAACATTACTTTGTCCCTCCTGGTTTTCAAGTCGTTGCATGAATCTATCGCGTCCAATGCGAAATATAAAGAATCTTTGATCACGATTAAGCAGGTTCTGCATATATGTAGCATTTTTACACGAGACACATTAAATTAATTTAACTGGACTTGATTACTTTGGAATTTGCGACATAACGTTGACCGTAAATCTGACAAATGGTGATTTTACCTAATCGAGCAGGACATGCGACCTACTACGTAGTAGGTCAAATTATTGTATTAGCATATACAGTGCGTTTTATTTATTTTTATTATTTATTTATTAAGTATGGAATTTACATGGTAAACATTTTACCCTATGTTAACTTTTGTTGTCGTACAAATTTGAAACATTTTTTTTGTTTTTATCAATAAATCGAACATTTTTCTACAATATGTACATTATTTGCAGGACATAAGCGTGTTAGAATTCTTCATTTTCGCTTTCAAAGTTGAAATTAATGACAAATAATTAAAACAAAAGATCAACTTGGCGTAAATGTCATAATGCTTATTGACAACTAAAGGTTATAAGATCTCCGCAAACATTGATTTTTAAAGAAAAACATTTGGGAATTGTTACGGTATGCCGCGGAGCGTTTTCCTTTAATAATTACTGTGGCCATAGGGATTGACGTGTTGTAAATTTTACCACGTTTTAACAAATGACTAAGTTAGCTGAGTTTTAAAAACCTACAATAACATGTTTAATTGGTGTTTTTTTTTATTTACTGAAGTAAAAAATTAAAAAAATAAGCAAACATTATTTAAACAAAAAAATATTTATTAAATAAATTGTTCAAAATGGTTTCCTTCCATTGCTAAACAACAACCCAACCGATCGTAAAACTATCTTCGAATGTTTTGCAACTCTCTCACTGTGGAGTTGCAAACTTCTATGATTTTTATCTTTAACTCCTCTAGATTTTCGGGGGTATCTCGGACATTATCATACACTAGCTAGGCCCCACTTCCATTTAAAGCAGATCCAAGTATTTACTTTGATACAAATTCCCGTCAATAAAAAATGGCCCCACGATGTAGTTACCGAGAATTCCAACCCAGACATTAACTTTTTCAGACCATTGTGTGTGAGCCTCTTGAATTGTATAAGGATTTTCTCTTGCCCAAATGCGTCGATTTTGTTTATTTACTGTCCCATTTAACATAAACGTACTATCATCAGAAAATAGTATTTTGTTTAAAACGTTTGGATCATTATTATTTTTTTCCATCCACAATTCACAAAATTCCATTCTTGTTAAGTAATTCATCTCTTCCGTAAGAACCGGAGAATTACTCACGCGTTTTACATGCGTAAAATTCACACAACCCGTTGTGCAAAAATTTTCGTACAATTTAAGCACTGTTGTTTTGCTAGGAATGGGACGATTTGGATGTGTCGCAGCGAAGTTATCCACAATTTCACGGCTTGGCATGCCTTTTATGTATGCAATTACAATTTCCACTCTTTCTTCAATGTTATAAACAGACATTTTCTTCAAAAATTCACATTAACAAACTTTCGTGCGATTTTATAACCTTCAGTTGTCAATAAACATTATGACATTTACGCCAAGTTGATCTTTTGTCTTAATTATTTGTGTCATAAAATTTCAACTTTGAAAGCGAAAATGAAGAATTCTAACACTCTTATGTCTTTCAAATAATGTACATTTTGTAGAAAAATGTTTGATTTATTGATAAAAACAAAAAAAATGTTTCAAATTTATACGACAACAAAAGTTAACGTGGGGTACAATTTTTATCATGTTAATCGATATGGCCATACTTAAATAAAACGCACGGTATGAATAATTACTAAGATACCGCAACACAATGGGAAAGTGTACTCGCTTAGTATAGTCTTTGACGTGTAAACAAGATGGCGCCAGCATTAAATGCGTGAGTGAACTGATGTTCGTGCGAGAAGGACAGCGCATTACAGGACCGGTGTGAGATTTATATGATGCCATTAGTATTAATTCAATTTTATGTGGGAGTCTTATATCCTGTATATAATGGAATACATTTTAGGACAATATTTCTTTTATTTTGATGGCTACAAAAAAGACAAAACATTAATACATAACTTGTTGGAAAAACATTATTAAAGACGTAAACATTGCAAGTAAATAAATTGCAATTTCAAGTGGGTTTAGTATGAACGGGGGAAATGCCAGTTGAGTTTCGATTACGATATATTTTTTGTGCTTTGCTTGCTTATTTCGATATTTTGCTCTTGAGTTTTGGTATGTATTTTTATTCACTATCACTATAGTAATATGTCGACTCCAAACCTTTTTGAGGTTTGAATGTACGTCATTCCTAGCCGAAAACCAAAACTCTTGTACGGTCACTGTACAAGACGTTATCTAATTCAATAGGCTGCCATACACGAGCGGACTTATCCGCCGGACCAGGTCCGTGGGACTTATCCGCCGGATCTGATCCGACGGACTCGGTCCGTCGGCGTGCCCACTAACGTAAAATTGAAATTTTAAGAATCCGACCGATTCACTGCCGGACTAGGTCCGTTAGTTAGTGGGGAGGATATCCGTCACATTTGACGGACCCGGTCCGCCGAAACCTGGTCCGCTGGTCCGTTATGCATGCTTGAAATCACCGGCGGATCTGAATACAGTGCTGAGTGAGCGAGTGGCGCAATATGTCCAAGGTCAAATGTCTTTCCCCGAGCGCACCTGTCGTCGTGCGCTACGTGCGTTAGTGGGGAACAAAGCATTAGGTCCGTCGCATCGGGTCCGCTGCTTACATCCGGTGAACTTTGACACGGCAACGTCCATTAACAAGCGGATTTTTCCGGTGCGGACCAGATCCGGCAAAAAGTCCGCTCGTGTATGGCACCCTAATACAATTGCGGCCCGATATTAAGCGCTGAATTCCCCGTTTTACATAAGCCGTCACGAATCTGCCGCTAATATTGCATCAATACTTTTTAACAATGGTCACATTGCCCTCAGAAATGTATTGGAGAAATAAGACATCAAAATTGGTGACGCACTCTGCCAATATTGTCAAAACATCGACGAGAAACGAATATGCGAAGCCGAGTACGGAGCCGAAAAAAGCACGCATGAGGGTCGTCTTCGTGCAAAACATGGAAAAAATAATGATTCTCTGGACGCTGAGGAGCTGTATGGTCCAGGAATAGCTGACTAAACGTAAGAAACAAGAAAAAATAGACCAAGAAAATAGTTAGTTTGTATGTTGAATTATAACCTGGTTGACAACAAACTGTACATCCGATTTGCATGCACCAAGTCTTAAACTGTTCGAAAATGTAGTCTCTATAGAACCACGTAGGGGTTTCTTTTATAATAGGTCTTCTTCTATTTTTTTTTTTTTTCATATGAACGATGAAAATTTTTCATAAAAATTGAAAATAAAATTCGCTGGGCCGCCATTTTTTTTCTTCTAGATATCAAAATTCCCCTTACGTGATGCTGTAGACACATATGTCTAGTTTCTAAATATATGTTTATTTTATTTTTTTGATGCCGTATAGCTTAATCGCTGTCAACCGCCGCGCGCGCAGTCTCCTCTTAGGAGCGGCGTACACCGCAAACTATACTTTAGATTCAAGTATAAAAATTTGTATACAGTCTTCTATATGCATATATTGACAATAAACATTGATGAAATGAATTGCATTCATCATTCGCTTGAAAATAATTATGAAATACACCCTCGTACCGCGCACGTAACGTGATCTGGTGCCTTAAGGCTATAATAAATTTGGACTTCGGCAGCTGCTTCTTTTAACTCAGGCGGAGTGTCATGATCCATTTCACTATCTGAACTTTCATCTCACCTCTCATCTTCATCAACTTACTATATTGGAAACATCGAATTTATTCGTATTTTGATAATTATTGAATGAAAACGGTGGCGATTGTGAATAAACCAGTCCTCGCTGGAAAGTTTCATTACGCCTCGGGATATAGCTAACTTCGGCGCTTCGCGCCTCGGTTTGCTATCCTATCCATCGGCTGTCATGAAACACTTTCCACGTCGAATGTAATATATACTCGGAATTATGACAAGGTGCGTGCACGTCATCGATGCTTGTTTTATAATGCCAACATGTAGAAATTATAAAATGCCATTTTCTTGTATTGGAATATGGAGTGAAACCAGGCCTATTTACAAGGCGATGCGAAGCAATGTTATAGATATTATTATTATCACTTAGTTTTCTATATTTGTCATGAAAAAGACGAAATGAATTTGAATCTAGGGTATTTGATGTCGTAAAGATCGACGAACCGTTTCTGTACGTTCTAGTAAGTTTACATACGTAGATCAATCGACGGGCGTAGTATCTGGTATATCTGGTTGCATACCACCACATACATATACATACACACGCTGTCTGTTTGGTTGCATACGATCTTGAAGAGTATCTTTTGTGTGAGAAACATGTAAACATATAAAATTTGACGTCATTAAAAATTGATGACGTGCACGCACCTTCTCGTAATTCCGACTATACTACTACTTCCTTATACTTTATGTATAAGGAAGTGTAGGATTCACGATTTTAACGGAAATATACATTTTGACCTTCCCTAAGCCTATTCTGACTATTTTCGGAATGACGTCTGTGTGTGTGTCTGTCTGCCTGTGAGCGTGGCTGTGCTCTAGCGCCCAGACTATTTAAGCTACAGTTATGAAACTCTAAATTAAAAATTGGTATATAGCAAGGAAGAAACTGTTATATTTGGAAAGCAATATCTCAACCGGAAGTGATGGTTTACTCTTATCACCGATTTCCATCTCGAAAGCGGTACGAGTTATCGAAAAAAATTTAAAAATGTATTAACAATTGTTATTTGAAAAGTTATTTGTTATTTAAGTAATTAATTTTGTACCGTAGTTGACGAATTTTCATTTTCTGAAATTGAACTAATTTTAGTAATGTTTTCTCTCTGGGAGTGGCAACAGTATCATCAAATGTAAGAGCCCTTGCCGCCTTGCCTTGCCTTCGATGACTTTTGTGGTAAACGACTTCGGGCCCGGGGTCGCAATTTAACAAAGATACCAAGGTCGGTGACGTTTTTGGCGATTGCGAGGTGGGCGGGTCTGTGTGAGGTGGTGCGTCAATAGGCTGCCATACACGAGCGGACTTTTTGCCGGATCTGGTCGGCAGCGGACCAGATGCGGCAAAAAATCCGCTTGTTAATGGACGTTGCCGTGTTGGGTCAAAGTTCACCGGATGTAAGCAGCGGACTCGATGCGACGGGCCTAATGCGTTGTTCCCCACTAACGCACGCCCAGACGACGACACGTGCGCTCGGGCAAAAACATTTGACCTTTGACATATTGCGCCACTCGCTCACTCAGCACTGTATTCAGGTGCGCCGGTGATTTCAAGCATGCATAACGGACCAGCGGACCAGGTTTCGGTGGACCGGGTCCGTCAAATCTGACGGATATCCTCCTCACTAACTAGCGGACCTAGTCCGTCGGATTCTTAAAATTTCAATTTTACGTTAGTGGACACGCCGACGGACCGAGTCCGTCGGATCAGATCCGGCGGATAAGTCCCACGGACCAGATCCGGCAAAAAGTCCGCTCGTGTGTGGCAGCCTAATGTGGTGTCTAATTGCACGTTCACATTTCCTATCACTTCTTTGATTTTTAATTTATAGGGATGGGCAAATTTTGCCCGAATTGTTGAAACTGATGCAGGATTTTGAGGGAATTTTAATGTAGTGTTTTCATTAATGTTTTCATGCCAACGAATATATTTTTAAAGCACATAGGAACAGCATTGCGATTTAGTGCTGTGTTTATGCTGTTTCTAAACTGACTCTCTTCAAAATGTTCACTACAAAATCTTTTATTTTTTTAATTTTGACGAAGACAAGTTGTAAAGATCCGGATTTCCTATAAGAAAGATGGAAATATGTCAAAAAACCTCAAAGGCACAGCAGGTAAAAAACGCACGTAACGGCGATATCGGTTTGGTTATCCGAAACGCGTATCGCCATACCGGTTCTAAAGCGTTCTTTTTAAGGTACTGGCATCGCTACTGTCACAGTGGACAGTACCCAACAAAATATTGCAAAAATCTAACATTTTCAAAAAAAAATTGCTGCGGATAACAGCTTCACACCGACGTGGCAGACTCTCTATTAATCTTGTTATCGCCTCCTGATCTATTCCTTCCCACATTTCTAGTATTCGTTCTTGTAGCTCACCAATGGTAGCTGGAGTTGGCATAAGGGCTTTGACTCGCTTTCCAATATTGTCCCACAAATGTTCTATAGGATTCAGATCTGAACTTCTTTATGGCCAGTCCATGACCTGAATTAAGTATTCTCTCACTATTCTAGCAATGTGTGGTTTAGCATTATCTTGCATTAAGATAAAATCATCGCCAATATAGGGGGCATACGGCACGACATGTGGTTCTACGATTTCCGTGATGTATTGATGACTATTCAGTGAACCTCCATTTATTACCTGCAAGTCTCTGTGAGCCGTTGAAGAGATGCCACTCCATAACATTATTGATCCGCCACCATTAGCGGTCTTATGTTACATTGGGCATATCGTTGGTTTTGTCGTCGAAACACTCTCACACGTCTATCATTGTTAAACAACAAAACCTTGACTCGTCTGTGAACAAGACGCGAGCCCATTCGGCGTTAGTCCAGTTGACGTGATCTCTGGCAAATCGTAATCTTATTCGGTGATGTTCTGCCGTTAACACTGGACCTGTGGCTGGAATTCTAGGGTGCAAGTCGTTTGCAGTAAGACGCTTTCTAATCGTTTCTATACTAACTTGCACATTATGTGTGGTTGCAAGTTGGATTTGCAAACTTCTTGAGGTAGTAAATCTCTCACGTAAAGCACGGAGTAGCAAAAAACGATCTTCCTGGACCGTTGTTTTGCGGGGCGTTCTTTGTCCTGGCCTTCTTTGTTTCGAATTTGTTTCCCGGAAACGCTGGATAACACGAGATATTGTTGAATGGCAAACACCCAGTCTTTGGGCAATGTTTCGGTAACTCAATCCTTCATCGGCTAATATTACTGCCTGGACACATCACGACTTAAAATTATTTAGCAAAATAATTTATTATTAAAGAAGTTAATAAAATTTTAATCAAAGCGATAACTCCAGAAATTAGGTAAATCATTAATACAATAAACGATTAAAGAAACTCTTCGTTTAACATCTCTAACTGCATCCACATGTTTTTAACTGTTGCCAAAAACCTTTCCGCGTAAACTCTTGAAGCTTCATTCCCATTATTATGGCATTCAACTAATATCAGTAGCATGTCTACTCACTATTTTCACTATTATCGTACATTTTTACGCCATCAAATCAAAACGTCAAAATGACGTTGATAATAAATGCCCGACAATATCAAGTTGATGTATCCAAGTAACGTTCTAACAATTTTTATCTACTTTGCGTTAACAATAGGTCCATTATGATACTGAAATGGGCTCAAAACAGTTTTATAATAGAGGCTATTATGAAACTGTTTTTGGTAACTACTTGTTCTGTAAGATTGGCGACATTTCATTCCACTGCTCAATCACACGCTCAAATATCGAATACATGACCACAATCTCAGAAACGTGTTAAATTTATTATAATTATTAATGCGCTATTTGAGCAACATACAAATCGAAAAGCTTGCACAAAAGCAACATAACTTCAATCCTTCTCTTCTGCCATATTTTTGTAGTTTTTTTACAAAATTTAAAGGAATTTAAATATTTTAAATGTCATTGCCGCCTGACAAATATGACTTGACGATGTCGCCATCGTTACTCGTAAACATCCCTAGGTTATAATGCCACATTTTTTTGTATTCGAAATTTTGAATTTATATTAAATCAGTAACGCAAAGTAGATAAAATAGTATATTATACTCGTTTACTAAGAGGCATTGTAGCACTTGTTCCATTGGAGCACTCCTCGCTTCGCTCGTCGTGCCCCAAACCCACGCGTGCTACAATAAGGCCTCTTAGTAAACTTGTATAATAATATACTATTATCTACTTTGCGTTAACAATAGGTCCATTATGATACTGAAATGGGCTTAAAACAGTTTAATAATAGAGGCTATTATTAAACTGTTTTTGGTAACTATTTGTTCTGTAAGATTGGCGACATTTCATTCCACTGCTTATAACACCCGCGTCAAATATCGAATACATAACCATAATCTTAGAAACGTGTTAAATTTATTACAATTATTAATGCGCTATTTGAGCAACACGCTAAACGAAAAGCTTGCACCAAAGCAACATAGCTTCAATCCTTCTCTTCTGCCATATTTTTGAAGTTTTTCACCATATTTAAAGAAATTTAAATATTTCAAATGGTATTTTCCGCCTGTCAAATATGACTTGACGATGTCGCCATCGTTACTCGTAAATATCCCTAGGTTATAATGCTACATTTTTTTGTATTCGAAATTTTGTATAATTTATATAAAATCAGTAACGCAAAGTAGATAAAATAGTATATTATACTCGTTTACTAAGAGGCACTGTAGCACTTGTTCCATTGGAGCACTCCTCGCTTCGCTCGTCGTGCCCCACGCGTGCTACAATAAGGCCTCTTATTAAACTTGTATAATAATATACTATTGTTGTTATTCCGAATTTTAAGGCATCGTTGCCAAATACATTTTCAGAACAGCTTTATGGATAAATTTTGATTTTTATACAGTCTTATAGGATACAGAACTCTTGATGGAAAATGATACCATCCTTAAAAATTCATATGAATAAATAAGTTGTGTTCTTAAGTTTACCATTTTATTACTCAGTAAATTAATAATTAAGCTTTTTTAACATTTTTCCCACACTGCATTAACGGTCCCCTACAATGTACTTAGAGGAAATGTGCCGCCATTCACTTTTATACCGCGAGATCATTTAAATTTATAATTAAAGTAGGCGGCTTTTTTATACGACGCGGATCCTGCAAACTGACTCGTGTAAATTAAACTTTATGTAAATAATTTGACGTTTAGAGTTCTCACGTTCAATCGTTTTAATTTAAAGGGTAAAACCACTCTAGAGCCCGGAAAAAATAGCTAAATTTATCAATTTATTTTGGGAGTATGACAAGGGTAATAGAAATTCTTCTCAGAGGCACATGTTGCAGTACAAAAAACAATTTTTTTATTGTCATTTTCATTACAAATTGTGGCGATAGAGCCCGTCGTCGAGAACACCTATTTTAAAAACACCAAAACGGGAGGACGGATTTCTCGGATCGTATAAGCAAAAAGAGCAAAAAAGTGAACAAATTTATAATCTATATACATTGGGCTTTGGAAGTACGTAGGGGTTTTTATCAATTTTTTTGGAAATTGTGCCCTTTTTAACGAATGAATCGATATTTTGCAGTAAAATTATAATTGTTCATAAAAATTTACATCCAAAACGGTACTTCCATAGATAACACTATTGTGAAGCTACTGTGAAAATTTTAAATGGGTCCATGTAATAGTCTCCGAGAAATCTGTCCTCCCAGTTTGGAAAAAGTAGTTCAGAGAAAAACGCGTTTAAAGTTTCATAAACAAACCAGCACGCGCTCTGAGACGCTGCGGTCGATCGATAATTAAACCCTTTAACATTCTTTTTTCACTATAAATCAAATGGCATATTATTTTTATGATCCCAAAGTATCATTAGAGCGATGAAAAAAAATGGTGTTGTTGAAAAGCCTAGAGTGCTTTTACCCCTTAAAGGAAATGTGGGGAACATTTCCTTTAAGGCTTCGATGCAATTGTTAACTCGACGTTTCATATTTGAAACGCATTTTCCGTTCAATTCAAATCAAGCACACAGTCAGTCGACAATGTGATTTGAG